>OY728167.1:639666460-640916460 GCA_963277665.1 Viscum album
AAGTTCTTGGAATTTGGAACTAAGGATTATTATATCATCCATGATTCAAGTAATAGTTTATTTATCTTATAATGTATTTATATTGTAAATCACCGTATTTTATTATTCACTTAAAAATTCAAGTATTTCAGAAAAATACTAAAAATTCACCCTAATTTTTTTTGACACGTATATTTAAAAAATAAACTATATTTTATGAAAATAATTTTATGATTATGAGATATTAAATATTTAATTAAAAACGTCATTTACTCTAAAAATATAGTTTTTAAGATTGAATTAAACTGATTTTATAACACCCTGAAAAATTAACAAAGGTATTATTAAATTATTCTAAAATAATAGGACAAAAAATATTTATTTATGAATAAATTTTATGAAAATATATTTATTAATTATTAAAAATTTATTACTCACAAAAATACCAACACTTAATTATTAATTTTTAAAATATTCACTTATTTGTACTATGATATAATTATATCATACTTTCATTTATAAGGTGCCTAAATTTTATTTATACATTCATGAGTGATATTAATATTCATTTGGATGATTTAATATTAATAAGGGTGCATTAATATTCAAAGGTTCAAGTTACTATTAACAAAAAATGTAAGTAGATCCTATCTGACTCTAAATATCTTACTTATCACAACCGTGTATGTCTGTTTTTCAAAATTCAAAATAGAGAAGTGGAAAAACATTGTTTAACATCTAGGTTATAAATATCTCCTATAAATAAAAAAGTTTTTTAGAGACTTAGTGTTTCATTCATTTCATTCTATATTAAATTTATTTGTAAATCCTTGGGGTGTTACATTCTCCCCTCCTTCAAAATTTTTTTCCTCAAAATTACTAGAATGTTACCTCATAAAAAAATTTGGGTAGGTCTTCATAAAAAGTTACTCAGGATCCCATGTTGCCTCTTCAATTTTTTTATTTTTCCAATGTACATTTACCAACTGATTCATTCGATTCCTCAACACCGATTATTTAGTGTCTAAAATTAATATAGTCTCTTCACAGTAAGATAAATTAGGTTCCAGATCTATTCCTTTAGAAGTGAGCCATGCGTTGGGTTTGTCATGTAATTTCTTAACACTAAGACATATAAAACATTGTGTAATTTATAAAGGATAGGTGGAATCACCAAATTATAAGACAGAAATCCAATTCTATCAATTATTTCAAAAGGAACAATTTACTTGGGGATCAGTTTCCCTTTCTTCCCAAATCTTATAACACCCTTCCATGGATATACTTTCAATAAAACATAAACTCCCACTTGAAATTCAAAATCCTACCTTTGATTATCAGAATAACTCTTTTACCTAATTTTAAATGATTTGATATGGGTTTGAATATTCTTTACCTTCATTGTTGTTTCTTCTACAAGCTCTGGGCCTACAAGCTTCCTTTCACCAACTTCATCCCAACATGTTGGTGTAAGACATCTCTTTCCATACAACACTTCATATAATTCCATTTGAATACTTGAAATTAAACTATTATTATAGGTAAACTATACCAAAGGAAAATACTGATCCCACATACCTTGAAAATATAGTGAGAATGATCTCAACATGTCTTATAATGTCTGAATGGTCCTTTAAGACTGCCTGTCGGTTTAATGGTGATAAACAACTCTCAAACGAAGCTTAATATCCAAATATTTCTGAATAATTTTCTATAATTTTTATTTAAATATTGTATCAAGATCCGAAAAAATTTATATAGTTGCTCTATGAAGTATCAAAACTTCATTAATATAGAGTAGTACAAATTTATCCAGTGGAAAATCCTCCCTTATAGAAAAGAAATGTGCAGATTTGGTAAGTTGATCAACAATTACCCATATTGCATCATTCATTCTTGGAGTTTTGGGTAATATAGTGGTAAAATAAATAGTAATGTTATCCGATTTCCATTTAGGAATAAGAATAGGCTGCATGACTCCCCTAGGATATTGTCTTTGATCCTTCACCTGTTGAAAAACTAAACATCTTTATACATAATCAAAAATTTTCCACTTCATATTATCCCACCAAAAATGTTCATTCAGATATCTATACATCTTAGTGATACCAAGGTGTATATAGAAATTCTATCTATGGTAATCATTCAATAAATCTCTTTTTATCTTGGGTATAAAGGGAACACATAGCCTCTCACAAATTTTATAATTTCATCTTCATACATGAAGTTCGCGAACTTCCCATCATTCACATCATTAATTTTCTTTTGGAGATTCTCATCATCCGACTAAGAACTTTTAATCCTTTATAATAAATATGGTTGGGAAAACAATTGAAAAAGTAATGATGTTTCAACTTCTTTGATAATTCACATATCCGTCATTACTGGATCTATAAACACATGATCCTTTTCAATCCTCATTTTTTTAGAACTCCACGATCCTTCCTTATCAATGCATCTATCACCTTATTTTCCTTCCTTAGATGGTAGTGTATTGAAAATAATAATCCTTTAGTAGCTCAAGCCATCACCTTTTCCTCATGTTTAGTTCTTTCTGTGAGATGATATATTTCATGCTCTTTTGATCTGTATATATCTCACTTATTTCACCATAAAGATAATGTCTCCATATCTCCAGGAAAAATATTACAATTACTAACTCAATATCATGAGTTGAATAGTTATGTTCATGATTTTTAACTACCTTGTTGCATAGGAAATAACTCTATTGTTCTACATAAGGAAACAACCAAGTCCTTTCTTTGATGCATTACTATAAATAAAAAATCCATCATTTCCTGGTGGTATAGTCCAGATTTTATCATTCACTAATCTATTATACAATTATTCAAAAAATTCTTCACATTATTTAGTCCATACAAACTTAACCCCTTTACGAGTAAGCTTGGTTAATGGGTTAGCTAATCAGTCGATGTTATGAACGAAACACCGATAATAACCTGCTAAACCAATAAAACTACATACCTCAGTTATGTTCATTGGAGTAATCTATTCCTAAAATACCTTTTTATTTATATGATCAACTAATATTCCATTCTTAGAGACAATATGGAGAAGAAAAGAAAAATTTTGAAGCTATAATTCACACTTGCTAAAAATCCCATATAACTCATTTCTTCTAAGAGTCTTAAAAATAATGCACAAGTGATTCTCATGATCTTCGTAGCTTTTGGAGTATACCAAGATATCATCAATAAATATTAAAAAAAATTCAATAATATATTCCTTGAATACTCTATTCATTAGACCCATGAAAACATATGGTATATTAGTTAGTCCAAAAGGAATTACTATAAACTCGTAATTCCCATACTTGGTTCAAAATTCTATCTTTGTAATATCTTCCTTCCTCACATGCAACTGATGATATCCAGATCGAAGGTCAATCTTTGAAAAATATTGGGATTTATGAAGTTTATCAAATAAATCATCAATGTGAGGGAGATTATACTTTTTCTTTATCATAATAGAATTGATCTCCCTGTAGTCAATACACAGTCTCATAGATCCATCTTTCTTTAAAAAAAAGAACAGGAGCTCCCCATGGAGAAACTCTAGGGTGGATAAATCTTTTATCACTCAATTCCACTAGTTGTTTCTTTAGTTATACTAAATACACTATGGACATTCTATAAGAAGTCTTTGATAAAGGAATTTCACCAGGAATTAAATCAATAGAAAACTCAATTTCCTGCTCCGGAGGATGTTCAGGTAAATCCTCTGGAAATACATCAATGTATTCTTTGAAAATAGGTACATCCTAAATTTGAATATTTCTTTCCACACCTATAGATATTTCATTCTATTCCTCCCAAATAATTGAATTTAGTAGATCTATTGGGGGTGGATCTAGATAAGAATCATATGGTGATGTTTCTGCTCTAAAGATAAAGTATTATACAACTTCCTCAAAAATCATAATTTCCTTCTTCTTTCAATATATATGTTTTCACCATATTTTGAAATTCAGTCCATAACGAGGATTATTTCAAAGTAGACCAAAGGTATGATGATAAAATCAATAGATAAAGCACATTTATATTCCATAATGGGAACTGTATGACACATCTTTGTTGTAATGAGACATCCCTTAGGGGTCTTGACTAACAACTCCCTTGTTAAGGAGAATTGGAAATATCTAATTTTTAATGAAAACTGGGAAGATATAAATGAATGTGATGATCCAAAATAAAATAAATATTTGGCTAAATTTTAGGAGATGATTAATGTACCTACAACCACATCATTCAAAAATTCAACCTCAGCTATTGTGATCACATAAGATTTTCCTTGCTCCTGTGGCCTTTTCTGAGGAAACATTCCTTGATGCTTCAGACAATAATTTTCATAGTGTCCCATCTCCTTACAATTTTAGCATTTAAAATTTGTAAATTCTTTATTTCCCTTTCAATAACGGTCTTGGAGGCCATTTTCTATACACTTGTAACATGATCCTTTTCCTTTTAAGTAGGCTCCAAGGTGTTTCCTTCCATAGATATCACATGTTGGAAAACTCCATTTTTTATTCTTCCATTTATATATTATTTCCTTTTCCACCCTATTCTTATCTTTATTTCTTTTAAAGTCATAAGACATAGAAAATTCCTTCTCTATCTATATTTCACATGAGACTATATCTTTGTATAATGAGAAAGTTTGGGAAACCAGTGCCCTTTGGAGGAATGTTTTTAAACCATCAAATAATTAATAAATATTTATCCTCAGATTAAGTATGTGGTCTATGGTACGCCTTGATAACCTTGTAAAGTCGGATTCATACTTGGAAACATTCTCATCCTCATTATTCCTCAGATTCAAGAATTGCCTTTCAATTTCCATTCATTATTTGAGAGGAAAATATTTTTCTAGGAAAATTTCCTTAAAATACCTCCATTAAATAATTTCAATCTATTAATACTCCTTTATTTTTTGAATAAATGACCACCATTGATCAGAATCTCTCGATAGCTGATAAACTATTATGACAACCTTTTCCGTGTTGTTACTTCCTAAAGCAAGAAATATCTTCTTTTTGGAACTTATCTATTACTCTACTGCGAATGGATTTGTAGTCCCATTAAATGATGGAGGATGCTGTTGCATAAAGCTGTATAACATTTCTTCTCCACATTGTGGATTAGGATTCTCCATATGGGTAAGGTTATTGTTCATAACCTAAGTCAGTTGTCCCAGTATAGTTATAAGTTGCTCAAAACCAGTCGCAGATCCATAACCAACATCATTATCTTACATAGGAGGAAAATCCCTACATGGGATACATGCATTCATACAGATTATATTCCTTCCACTAGGCACCATTTCTAAATAATTTAATACACTAAATTTGGATATGAATCCTAATTTATAATGTTGAACTAGAAAAACACATAACATAAATTGTAATTTTATGCATGTCTAATATCACAATCATAAGAATGGTTTTTGGGGGGAATATTTACAATTAAATACTTTATAATGGATTATAATGAGAATGTGAATTATCCTAAGCATATCCACTGGGAGTGTCAAACCAGGTGAACAGTAAGGACCGTTGTCGTGTACCAGGTTAACCCGAGTCAGGCCTGGAACACCTTTTCAGAGTTGTTACTTCTATGTATATATGTTCCATAACCATGTCCACTTGTAGTATCCAAACATGGATGTATTTTCTAGAAATATCCACATAATATATACCATAACAAAATTATAGGATGTTATTGTATGCTTATACTCAAATTCTATTTTATGGTTTTGTTCCCTAATCTACGTTCTCTATATCAGGTTTCCAAGGTTTCAACTAAACTTCCTATGATACCAACTATAAGGACCCCAACCCCAGTTTCCCAGAGTCGGTGCCCTATATTAATACATTGGTATGTTTAAAAGGATGTCACATCCCAAATGAATAAATAATTTACTAGTTTTGGAAAACCATATACAAACATAATATTTACATTACAACTTGTAAGCAAAAACCACATTTCAAATTCATTAGAAACACCCATAAACTCTTAGATTATTCCCTCAAGTCATTCATAATAATATTAATCTTTGCATCCTGGGGAAAAATAAAACATAATAAAGGTGTGATCTCAGTTTCTTAGTAAGGGTAAGAAATACAGTGGAAGTTATCATAATCATAAACATTAGGAATGGTTAATAACTAAAAACACATGCCTTTAAAAATAAACTTGATCATAATATGGTAGGACTAAAAGATGAATACCTAAATACATATAAATGATCATAAGAGAATGAAAATTAATAATGTATATTCCAATAGTCAAATATCACATGGTTTATCAATTAGTAATATCATAATGAGGTAATTCATAATGTCGTACATTTGAAACATACTGTAAAGGCCTCATCCAAGAAGTCTGAAAAAATACCATGGAAATGCCTCAACCAAAATCCAAATCTATTTTATCTCATAAGACCTACTGATGCATCAAGGAGATATAGAGGGAACCACCCATCACTTTTTAAGTCCAATTAATTCCTCATATGAATGGGGATAAACATAAACAACATAAACATATGAAATAACTTTCCCCAATCTGTATACATAATCACGGACCGTTCTGAGTAGTTTGGTGAATGGTATCGAGATATCACATCCATAGTCAAACTGATCATAGAACATTTAATAAAATATGTTATATGATAATCATAATAGGATAATCCCAGTAAAACATAATATTCAATAGTGTTTTTGAAATAGATGAAAATGATCTAATAAATTCCTCAAATAATTCTTTAGAGTAATGCTCTTTTACTTTGAAAAGAAGAGTTCTTTTGGAAAAATATTTTCATAAAACCAAAAATGAACTAGGATATTTTTTATAAGATAAAATGATTGGTTTTATTAAAATAAGGGTGGCTTAAAATATATTATATATTTTATTTTAAAATAGGTAATAAATCAGGAAGTTTCCTTTAATCGGGATTGCCTATCGTGAAGAATTGAGAAGGGGACCCTTTTAAAACATCTATTTTCCACCAATGAAAGATGAAATGATCAGAATTCATGATAATGGAACATATAACTAGAATTTATAAGAATTATATAAAATAAATTAATAATTATATTGGTTTATAGAGGAATAAGGCACAACCTGAATGAAAATGGATGTTCGGGAAGAAAACTCTTACCTTATGTCCGAATGAGTTCCGCACTTGACCTTAACATCCTTTATAATAAAATTAAATCCATTAATTAATTAATTAATAAACTTTTATATAAGTATTTTATTCATTTTATTTTTATTAAGTTCATTTATGGCCTTTTGGATACGTTATAAGATTGAATTATGTTGTTCCGGAGTGTTCGTTTCCTTGATTTCATGATCGGTTCGCTTGATTATTTGTAATGGAGTTCATGTAAAATGGTTATGATTTTCCAGAATTTAAATAAAATTTTATTAATGAATAAACAGAATTTTAATTGGAATTATTTATTACTTTTTTTCCATATATGATGATGAATCATTCGATAAGATGTTAATGATAATGATTTAGCTCAATTTTAGCAGTTTTTTGATCATAATGAACTAGTTTTGTTCTATTATTTAATATCATGTATATACAATGGTTATAGAACCTTAAATAATAAATAATAAATAATTTATAATCTGTTTCAACCATAAAAATGGTTTCATGTCTAGCCTTGAAGTATAAATTAAATAACAAAATTTCATCATCCACGAAGGTTGTAAATTGGCACCTTCGGGATGATGATTTTGTTTTTAAAATAAAATAGAGGGGAAAATAAGTTTAATTAAAGATATTCCATTAACATGATATAATTATAGTAAATAAATGATACTAGATTTATCATGCTCATTTTTACAAATAAGACGAGGACAGAATAATAAATTAAAGAACTTTAGAAGAAAATAAAAGGAAAAGGAAAAGGCTTTTACCACTTGAATACTCCTCCTTGAGAATGTCCTTAAGGGGATTGATTTTGGGATTTTTTAACACCCCAATATTTCATAGTAAGTTATTTTCTTTAAATTCAATAGCTTGCGCTACACGCAACACCAAGTTCGAGTGCACCACGACTTACCAACCTAGCTGTTCAAAAGCGGTTATGAATAGTATTAACTGGATTTTGAATTTTATATCCTCCATATAATTTTAACTTATGTATTATGTGTTTGTTAGAAATATTATAAGAACAAATTCAATTTTCAGATAAAAAATGTATTTTTCAAAAAAAATCAATTTTACCACATTTTAATGGCGAACCCTTTTTAAATCCAATATTTTACCCTTTTATATATTCAATTTGAAAAAATAAAATTTGTCTTTATAATCGGGACATCAAAATTTACTTTGGATGAAATTTTGGTAATTTTCTAATAATATTCATTTTTTTATGAATAGTGAGAAATACTATATTTTAATTCAAAACTGCCTTTTAATCTAATTTATTAATAAGGTTAGATTATATTATAAATTGGTTTTTAAGTGTAATTATATTATATTTTTACCCTTTAATCCAATGTTTGTCATTAGAATTAATTTCACTTTGAAATTATACATAAACAAGTGTCAATCTTTTGATAGATATTGTTTCTTAAAAACATGCTATTTATTTTGACAATGGGAATTAATTTTAAATTAATTAATACATATTATATTTTTTGAATTTGGTAAAATAGACATCATTTTTTAATTAGGAAAATCAAATATAGCTTAGGCTGAATTTTTGGTATTTTTCTGAAAAACTTCAATTTTTGATGAATAGTGAAACCACGAAGTAGTAGTTAAAAATCCGAATTTTTCATTTAAATGAAATTTTACCACTTCTGTGAGTTGAATTTTGAAAATCCGACATACATGGTTGTTATTAGTAAGTAAAACGTGATTCAATAAGATGAAAACAAATTTTTGTGAATAGTAACTTTTGACTTTTATTTACCATGGTTAAAGGTAAATAAGGTAATTCAAGGTAAAAAAAATATTCTAATAATACAAAATTATCTTAACACTTGTCCTAAACTTATTGTATGATTCATGGCCAACCATGGGCATCCTGGGGTCGATTTTGGGACCCCATGTATCAACTTATGAATGATAATGAGACTTTATTTTAATTAACTTAAAGTAAAGGCAAAAATGACATAAACAAATATCTTTTAGTAAATTAATTTTTACATGGGGTTAAATAAGTCATATTTTCAACTATAAATATTCATTGGAAATATAAAAATATTTCCTACATTATGGTATTTTTTTTTATAATTTTTAGATATCAAATAAACTAAATTATTTATGACACAATAATGATGTAGTATTTACCTCATTAATAAATGATTTAAATAAATAAGTTTATTAATTTTAAAACAATATCCAAAACCTGTCCAATTATGATTGGATGATTTTATTTCTACTATGAGTTATCTTATATTTGACTTTAATTAGTTTTGGACCTTTATAAACCAAATATCACTATATAATAAAATAATACTTTCACACTTTCCTAAAGAGCCCCTCCTCCCCCTTATAAAAGGACACCACTTATAACCCATTCCACACACCTCTCAAGCCCCTTGGATCATCCAACCCCTGCCCAAATAATCTCTCAAGATCACTCTCTTACACCTAGAAGACTTAACTTAGGCAGAAGTCACTTTAATAAGTCCTTTTGGTTCAAACCAAAGGAAGATACCCAAATTAAAGGTAAGGGTTTCTCTTAAATTATTTTGTTTTATTTTGTTTAATTTTACTTCTCCAACCCCCCTAAACTCTTTTTATTACTTTATTTTATAAAAAAACCAGTATCCTAAATATAATAGGATTTTTTTATGAGAAGGATTCGAACTACACTTACACACACCTCCATCTAATGGGTGAAGAAGACACTGTTTCTGTGGTTGGCAATCTAACACCTCACGAAATGATGATTGTTCGATTATCTCCTACCATCTCTCATGGTGGACATTAAGATGGAGCTGTATTTATATATGATATATATTATGTTTATGTTTTCTTTTTAGTTCTGTACTTTCCATTTATATCATACCTTTATGGTTTCCATTATGGGTAAAACGCGATAATTTCATTTGAGGAAGTGCGGACTACCGACCCCTCAAAGTGATATGACTCGTTAATGACTTGTGTGGGACATATAAAGTATGGAGTTAATGATATTATATATGATATTATACTAGAATTATAATATACCTATGTATCATTATGTTTAAACTCCCTTAAAATAAAAAATAGAAATGAAAGTAGCGTTCATGTGTACGTACGACTTACCGTCTCCATGAATGGTGCATTTAATTTCTTATCTCCAAATGTTATTTACTATTATAAATACATATATATACTAGATATATAATATATATATGATATATAAATCATGTATATCATTCTGGAGATAATGTAATTTTGACCACATGGAAAAATTGTAATTATAACAAGTTCATTTTTGACTCAAGTTCCGAACATCGATTAAATATCCAATATGAACTCAAATAATTAACTAATTGTTATAGCGAGGTAATAAGTAATATAAAAGGAGTAATAAAATTTAAAAATTTTATTAATCAATTATAAATTAACTTAATTTCATTATTCAGGAAGAACAAGGAACATACAAGACAAGTCGGACTTGAGGTAAGGGATTTCTTATCTCACTCTTAATTTCGTGAGATTTCCATTGTTCACCACTTATTTATTGCATGTGATGTATTGTGTAATTTTATTTGATATATATATTATCATTATTCTAATTTTATTCATGGTATTCTGTAATTAATTTGGTGGTTATTAACTTTTGGTCATACGGCTCGATTGATTACAACGTGTAAGGGGTTTTCATCTCACTTCTTATTCCCGTGAGATTCATGCTATATTTCCACTATTTCCTTTTTTTGTGGTGTATGTACTGCCCATGATTGTATTAATTATGTAATATACTTAAATTTATGGGTATTTACATATTCATTTTATGATACTTCTTTCATGGGGTGTATGTTTTGTAAGTTACCAAATCAGTAAGGGAATTTCTAATTTCAATTTCCACTCATTGGTTTCTATGCAAACTTCATTAATTGTTTTACTCCAAGTTTATGTGTGAAATCACTATTTTTTTAATTATGTAGTAATTTCCACTCCCCTTTTTGTGGATATACTTTTGAAACACATAATCACTCCATTTATAAATTCTCAAGTTATTGATATAAACTTGATAAGAGTAATCTTAACTCAATTTCCATTCATTGAGTTAAACATACAAGACATTGGTGTTTTATTTATATGAATATGTGTGAATGTCCTCTGATTGATTTACACTGAATATCCAATCATATTTAGTGTATTTATATTTTTCACACAAAATTATTTTGTTGATTTATCCTTAACCTAAGGATATGGTCTTTATAAGGCATTTCATCTCAATTTACATTCCATTGAGACTTATTTGTTGTCATACACCAATTCACTTTTATATGGTGTATATAATGTACTTTGACATAGTATATCATTAATCCCTTTATTCTCATGATATTATAAAGTGTTTATTACCTCGATTATTTGTATTCAAGTGTCTCTCTTTTGGTTAGGAACTCTAACTAAAATATCATTTTAAATGTTTTAATGATTTATTCTTCTAAATATTTCTCATTTATGTCCATGTTTTAAAAATGGTTTTAAGGATTTATTTATATGGACATTAATTTTTTAAAATTAAAATTCCTTTTAAAAGTTTAAAAGTGGTATGGGACACATTGATTCAAAAATATATTTTAAACGTCTTCTTGATAAATAGTGAGAATTTTAAATGTTTTCAAGAAAAGGGGTATATTTCTCTCAAATAGTTCTGATGATTATTTTCATATATTCTCAGTTGTGGTTAATACAATCTTTTATATTGTATTGAATGAGTTATGTTTGACTATGGATGTGATATTTTTATACCATTCATGGTTTGTGGTTAAAGTATTTACATTTCGTATGCTAGTTTTAATATAAATGTTTATGTTATGTTTCAAACTTTTCATATGAGGAATGCATTGGACTTAGTAAGTGACAGGTGGAGCCCGCTATAGCTCCTCAATGCATCAGTAGGTCTCATGAGACAAACTAGTGTCTTGGCACAAGGCCTAGACAAAATCTTATTTGCAGTCTTGGCACGAGGCCTTGACTATGTGGTTATGATGTCCGACATTATGCATTCCATCATTATGAGATTAGCTATTTATATTTCATGTGGTTATTCAACTAGTAGAATACCCATGACTATGTTTTATTATGGAATTATTTACTCAGCTCATATTCCTACCATAAAGTGCTCATGTTTATTATTTGTTAAGGCATGTGTTTTCAATTATTCACCATGCCTAATGTTTATGTTATCTTCCACTGTATTTATTATTTTTACTGAGCATCTGAGATCACCCCTTTCTCATGTTTCATTTTCCAGGATATGAAGAAGTTAGTTATGAGTGACTTTCAGGAATAATATTGGAATATTGGATGTTTCTAATCGAATAAATTAGTGTTGTTTTTCTTTTCAAGTTGTAATGTAGAACTTAAGTATGTATCTCATTTCCAAGACTACTAAACTAATCGGTCCTTTGGGACTTGAGTCCTTGTAATCATGCCAATGTATTAAAATAATGCACCGATTCCTGGATTCTGGGGTCGGGGCGTTACATCTTTTACTAAGACCAAGATATTATAAATGCGAAGAGAATCTTGGGAAGAGTATTGGGTAGAAATTTGACAAGTCTCAAAGATTGGAAGGTGTGAGGAGAAGAGGAGGTGAGGGTGGTCTTTAAAGTGGAGGATAAGGGTAATTTCTCATTATTTTATTCATTATTATTTTTATTTTTCTCAAGACAATCAATAGTGTTGATTATTGTAACTAAATACAGTAATAAGTGTGTGTGAGTTAGAACCAAGGGTTTTTACCTCATCCACTAATCAAGGAATAGTGTATTTATCTTATAATGTATTTATACTGTAAATCACTGTATTTTACTATTCACTTAAAAATTCACGTATTTAAGAAAAATCCCAAAAATTCACCCAAACAAATTTTCAATGTGTAGAATTCAAAAATGAACTACATTTTTTGAAAATAATTTTATAAATATGAGATATTTAATTTTTAATGAAAAAAATCATTTACTCGAGAAATATAGTTTTTAAGATTAAAAATGATTTTATAACACCCTAACAAATTAACACTATCTTATTAAATTGTCCTAAAATCATAGAGAAAAAATATTGATTTATGAATACATTTTATGAAAATAAATTTATTAAATATTAAATATTTATTACTAACAAAAATACCAACACTTAACTATTAATTTTTAAAATATTCACTTATTTGTACTATGACATAATTATATCATACTTTCATATATAAGGTGACTAAATTTTATTTATACATTCATGAGTGAGGTTACTATTCATAAGAGTACATTATTATTCCAAAGGGTCAAGTTACTATTCACCAAAAATGTAAGTTGATCCTATCAGACTCTAAATATCTTATTGATCGCAACTGTGTATGTATATTTTTTGAAATTCAAAACACAGAAGCAGAATAATTATGTTTAACAGCTAGGTTATAAATATCTCATATAAATAACAAAGTTTTTTTTATAGAGACTCAGTGTTCTATTAATTTCATTATATATTGAATTTACTTTTAAATCCTTGGGGTGTTACATTATCTCTTCAAACCAAGAAGGTTCTTAATTTCTCCTCTCCCCATTGAATTTTGTTTTATATTTGGATATTATTTCTGCATGAGGTTTATATCTTTTATTAGATGAAAGAAGATAAGGGGATATACTATTCCTGGGGTGTTTAAGTTAAGTGAATATGATCTAAGGAATTATAGATAGAAAAGTAGTGTTTAACTATTTATCTTGTTTCCTAAACCAATCTTTCGCACCTGTAGGTTTAAATATTGGTTCTATATTATTTGTTAAATTTTTAGCTTAGTGGATGGTTGTATGTTCTTGGAAATATTTGGTTTCAAACATGGGGTTCCCCTTTAATTTTATTATAAAATAGGGAATGGGGGATAAAGGAATGAAAAATAAAGTATTGTAGGGGAAGATTGTATATAAAATTTATGGGGAGTTAATTCAATATGATTGAGATTGTGGGGTAGACAAGTTGGTTGAAACCAAAATACAACGTGGGATTTTTTTGCAACCTAATGATGGTTTTTATTGGATTTGTTTTCAAGGATTGGTTTGTTATGATGAAGTATTGTTGAAGTTTATAAGTATTAAGGAGCCATGGTGAGTCTCTACACTGAATATTATTTAAGTTGTAATAACAATGGAAATAGGGATCTGATTATGAAAGTAGTAGAAAAAGAGTTGTTCACGACATAAACCTTGAGTCATGGAATGAGTAATCACTTCATAAGGTTCATTTTAATATTTTTTAGGTTTTTAAACATCATGACTATACACGTCATGGTGAAAATGAGGTTACATAGGGTTTCTTACTTTTTGATACTTTTTTTATTTCATAATTCATGTTGTGGTGTACTAGATCACATTGTAAAATATATTTAAACACATTTTTAGCAGCTTTGTCTACTAAGGTATCACACTTTAACAGATCAGATCATTCTATGAAGAATTCTAGGAATTTTTTAATAGATATTGAAAGGAATTTTTGTCATGTCATAACACATTAGATCATATTGTGAAGATATCTACATAGATTTGTGTATTTTGGTAATTTAGTGTTCCAAGAAGCATATATCATGCCACACCAAGTGAAAGAATACATTTTGTGAAGACATGGGTTTCATCGCAACCTATCTGGTAGTTCATAGAAGTTACAATGAAACTTACCCATTTTACTATGAATCATCATGCCACATTATGATCATGTGTTTTTGTAAAATTTTAATTAAGGTGTTTATGTGGCAGTCAGGTGATATATTTTTAGTTATTTCAACAACTAGTAACTAACAATTTGAAATTTAATGAAGGATATCATCTCCAATTCAATATGAGGGGTGGATTTTATCTATAGTTTATTTTAATTTTTTAAATTTAAATTTTAAATTCAAATTCTTATAGATATTGAATATAGAAACTGCATAGAAAATTTTATAGGATATCACACATAGAAGAATGAAGATACTTAAAGATCTATATTATTGTAGGATCTAAAGTTAAAGATTATTGAATATTTTATTTTTATGGTTTAAAGTGTGTGAGGATGAATTGATTTGAATATAAGGCTCAGAATAAAGTTTTTTTTCTTCACATACCATTAAAGATCTGAAATAAAATAATAGAGCATCATGGAGAATACCCTTGGTATTTTGTGTTTATTTCATTATTTGAAATCCTAGAATATAATACTGCTTTTCGATTATATCTTTATCCCTCTTGAAAGTAGTTTCTGAAAGAGAGGAAGATTTTATGGACCTTAGAATAGTAGCGAGCTCTTCCTAAAGTTGTAATCAAATACTAGTGAGTAGTGGTTAATAGACATATCAATACATCATTGATATGTGCTCCTCAGAGTAGTATTTTATAATGGAACCAAGTAAAATTAGTATGTTTATGATCCTTATATTTTTTTCATTTATTTGTGATTGAAAATACGATTCAAGGTGTATTCTCCAATGAAAAGACAATATCCAACTTAATCAAAAGATAATAAGAAATTTTTTCACCCTAATTCTCCCCCACTTAGGGTGTATAGTGGGACTAGGGTATATTAAGGTCCTATAAGGTTTGGTCCAACCACTTCAAGTGTTTAAGTTGAAGTAGGAAGAAATATTTATAGATTTATTGATATGCATTCCTGAATTGGAAAAATATTGCGATGTTATCTAGGTGATAATCGACCAACTGACCAAGTCATCCAACTTCCATACTATTTAGGGGTAGAGTTCAGTGGAGATATTAAGATATTTTTATAGGCAAAAGATCATCTAACTATATAAGATACCCTTAATAATTTATTCTGACTGATATACTCAATTTATGTTCTTGTTGTATAGGATATTTCAAGAAAAATTTGGGGCATGATTGTGAATGAGTATTGTATTCCACCCTCAAAATGATGGCTAAAACAAGTGAATCATTCATGTTATTGAATATATGTCAAGGTCTTGTGTGTTAGATTTAGAATGGAACTGAGATGATCACTTACCTTTAGTGGAGTTCACATAATTTTTTTTATCACTCCACAGTTTTCATGATTCCTTTCAAGGCCCTATAATAGAGACCTTTTAGGTCACCCCTATGCTGGATGAAGGTAGGAGAGTCAGCATTAATGGAGATATAATTGGTGTAGTTGAAAAAGGAAAGGTAAAAGTGATCCAGAAGTATATGAGGAATGATCAAAGCCATTAGAATTTCTACATGGACTAATAATGGATGATTTTGGTGTTTTAGGATGGAGATAATATGTTCCTAAAGGTCTCACCATGACACATTTTGAAGAGATTTGGTTAAGGGTGTAAACTATCCTCGATATTCATCGATACATTCTAGATCTTACACAGGGTGGGTGAGGTTTCTTACCACATTTCATTCCCCTACAGTTGGACTAAGTACATAATTTCTTCCATGTGTCACATCTAAAGAGACATGTTCATGATCCATCACATTTCATTGACTAAATTGGGCTAGAAATCAAGCTTTATTTCACCTTCTTGAAGTACCCGATGGTGATCAGGGATCGGCAGAAGAGGAATCTTCAAGGACAATCTATTCCAATGCTGTGTGTCCTTTGGTATCCTAAGAACCTTTAGAAGATCTCATGAGAGAATTCGAACCAGATGTTGGATTAGTTTCTTACCTTTTCATATAGGTTTTTATTTTCAATTTAATAATATTTGAAGGTGGATAGGATTTAATAGCCTTGGTTTTTTATGTTTAAACCCTTATAATATTTTAAATAATATTTTTGGGATGGATTGTTGGGATGTTATGGATTTACAAGCATTTTAGAGCCTCAATGACAATATATATATATATATATATTAGTGCATGTGTGTTTTCTAAAAAATTATGATTTTTCTCCCAATTTAAGTATTGGGGGTGAATCTGGGACCATAGTTGTGTTCAGAATGGGGTTTCTACCCTAAGAGTGGTATACAAATTTTTTACACTAAGATACTCTGGTTTGGTTCATTGTTAGTGGATTAATTTATTTATTTAATTGATTTAATTAATTATTTAGTTAATGAGTCTATTGAATTAATTTACCCCATTTGAATGCATCATTAAACACTCTCTCTAGGTTTAGTTTTATAAACCCTAGATTGTGTGATAGATTGAGAGGGAGAGATATAGAGGATCCATGGAACCCAAAGGATGAAATTATTCATTGAAAATTATCTATGATGCCTGATACAAATGTGTACTTCATTGAATATTGATCTATTGAAGAGGTCTGGATTTTTTATTTTTAAATTACTATATTATTTTTTATTATGAACATTGATTAATTATTCTTGAGTTGAATTATTAATTACATGTCCATATGTATTTTATGATTTTATTTTTATCTTGATAATTAAAAATCTATACTAATTTCACCTTATTCTTTATCATTAGAGAATATGTTCCCGATTAATGGTGTTAGGCCTTGAGTCAGACACTAACTAATCCATCCTAGATTATTCTTCATTGTTTCCCCTATATTATTCATGATTTTGAAACTGCTCATTTCCATGGTCGGTGGGTTTATAATTTGGATTTGGACTAATGATCGATTGAGATTTGAGTATTGTGATCAATGGGTTTTGGAGTGTAATCAAGGATGAAGGCATATATATTAGATAAAGAGTAGTGAAAAATCACATGATAGTGAATTGTCCAAGAACAATCTAGAAATAAAATAAGAGATTGATAAGGATTCATGTGAAGTGATTTTGAACCCTATTTGTAGTGAAGGATGGCCAAAAATTGAATATTGGAGTCACGTCATCCGTAAACGAGGTATTTTTCAAAGGTTCAGGATTGATTGGGGGAGAGAACAATGGTAAAAATGAAGTTTGAATCATGCTGGAGAAGTTGTGAGAATAACATAACTACATGGAGTGTAGTTCAGAAGAATTCATGTGTACCTTCCAGGATAAGAAGGATAGGGTTTAAAATAAGTTAAGGATCACATAGTGTGTAACCAAGGAACACACATTGTGTTCTCCAAAGCCGAAAGACATGGATTTTATAGAGTACATGCCTAGGTGGTTCTGTCTCCACGTGGGTCAAGACCACATGTCATGCACACTTGGCCTTGCATAATATGACCTCCCCAATGATACACTTTGTGTGAGTTTTCTTATTCTACACGTCTTGTGCCCCATGGAACACATCATGTATTTAGGCCTTTACATAACACAAGTTGTAGTGGTACATGTCAAGTACCCCACCAATCCCACATTCCATGTGCCCTATTATATATACTGTGTTGGTGTAACTTTACAAACCATGTGGTGAGAAAATACATGACTAGACTGCTGTTAAGGGGATAGACACCATGTACTTTTAGAGTTTTAGTGAATGTTCAAATATTATTTATTAGGACTTGGATTTTGGAACATGGTTAGTCTATCTTGAACGTTTTTCCATGTAGAACAAATAGTGTTCTTCTCTTCAACATCAGAGGTAAGACATGAGGTGATACATGAAAATAGTATTTTTAGCTCTATAGGGTAACAGTGGGGATTGAGCATGATGATCGAAGTCTTCAAGCATCAAGTACCTCTATTTCATATATTATGTTCTACTCTCATTTGATGTTTACTACTCCCATATATTGTTTTTTACTCTCATCTATTGTGTGACACTCGATAAAATGTGATTCCTCCTTTGTAGTTCTTGAGAGGTGATGTAGGTTTCTTGACTTTGGTAGTTTAGATCCTTGAGGTTGCATTCTGGTTTCTTTTTTAGCTCACTATGAAATGTGGGACTCTATCATATGTCTCAGGTTCTTTCCCTTAAAGAGTATATGGGTTATTTTCTTCGAAGAGATATCCCCTCCTTATGGTCTTGTGACATTGAGCTGACTATTTTTATTATTATTTACTTTGTGGTTTTTAGGGAATCCTACTGTGTACATATATCCTCAACCCTATATGGGAATCTTCGCCCACACATGTCATGTTTTTTGCAGACAATGGACAGTTTAGCAACAACCTTGGTGGACACGGTGTTTCCAGAGCTTAGTGTTATTAGGAGGTGTTAGAATCATGAAATATTCATATTGGGAACTAGATTACTAGGGGACCTTTTCATTATAGTTGTTTAGTTTGGGTTTCTTATTTGGTTTTTGGGCGTGTATTTTATCCCTTTTCATTATGGTTTATGTAATGGGTTTTCATTACAAATCTTAGTGTTTTTTATATTCATTTTATATATTTTAGTTATTTTTATTTAACTTTTTTCATTATTATATCTTATTTGGAGGTGTGAATTGGGTATATGTTCATTAGGATAAGACCTCCCATCATGTGTGATATGCTTACTGTAATGACCCAAACCTCTTTGGTCTATTCCTTTGTGAGAATCTAGTGTTTGAGGTGTTATGGGGGATCAAGTTGACTCATTCCAGCACTTTGTGAAAATTTATGATCTTCCAAGTTTTCCAACGTTGTATCATTCTGGTGGTGCCTTGAGCTACTAGTGTCTCACGCCAACGGTCTCACCCTAGTGGTGTCATGCTAGCGGTGTCACCCTGGAGGTGTTACCATAGCGGTGCCTCGATCCAATGGTGTCTTGTGCCAATGATCTCACCCTGGTGGTCGCTCACTGGCAGTGGCCCATCTGACGGTTGGTCGCTGGTGGTGCCTCACCCAATGGTGTTTCACTAATGGTGGAAAGGGTTTTGATTGACGGTACCTCATCCAACAGTGCCTCACTCAACAGTATCTCATGCCGGCAGTGCCTCACTGGTGGTGCCTCACCTAATGGCGCCTCATGAACAGTGTTTCCAGCTTCTAATTTTTCCCTTTTTACATCTTTACTTGACGTAAAACACTTTTAATGCCTTGTTTGAAGGGATTTGAGACCAATTAAAATTCCTTAAATACTATATTTATTTTTTTAAGAGTCCAAGGGGTTTTACTTGGTAAAAATGTGTAATCTTGACCAGATCCTCCTTTAATGGAAAATCAAAAAAGCATCTAAACTATGACTCGGTTTAGATCTTCCTAGAGACGAGACACCTTTTATGCCTTATTATTTCTTCTTTATTTATCTTTATATGGGATTACAATAGTTCTTATTCCCTTAGGATTCATGCGATCGAGCTGAAAAATTTGGTTTATGTTTCCCTGGAGTTTCTCCTACTGCATGTGCGCCCCTATTTTGGTGCAACCAGGAAGTGCCGATAGCCTTTTCGTCCAAGTAGGTTTTCCTTCATCTATATTATTTATGCATCATGTGGGGTGGGTTTATGGATGTTTTCCTTGATTTTATAGTTGAATTAATATTATTAGATATAATCAAATTGGTTTTAAACTAATAAATAGGGGTTGAAAATGTCGTGTATGATATTTCCTTGTTATTTTTCTCTATTATGATCTCTATGGGATAACTACCTACTGAAAATCATGGAAATTTGTGGTCCTTGTTTTCAAACAGTTTTATTTGAAGATGAAACATTGTTTGTTTCTGTTGAACACTTTTATATGAATTTTTTTAACCACATACACATTGATAATAAATGGATTCCCTAGGATCAAACCGTTTCTGTGATAAACCCCAACATAACAAGTGGAAGTAAAGAAGGAAAACCTTGTTAAAATTGAACATGTTTTTCTTTGGTTGGCGTGGTGGTGTGGTTATGGGAACAATTGTACATAGTGGGTTGGTTTTGTTGAGATGGTAATCTGGGAATGGTATGATTGTGTAGTAGGGATACAATACTGGTTTTGGTTTAGTATATTTCTGGATGTGGTGGTGAGTTTGGTGTTTGTTTTGGTTGGAAGTATGGATTGGGAGGGATTACTTTGAAGAAGTATGGTAGTGGTTAGTATGGGTGCTTCACCATTGAAAACATTCAGAAATCTTCACCCCTTACCTAGAGATCGATATATGTTATAGCATGAATGGGTGTTAAATGTGGAGGTCATGGTACAATGTGTCTTAATGTGAAGTGAATTAATTTACCATGGATTTCACCACATGAATGACTTTTAATGTGTTTCCTATCATGTGTTGTATTTAGAAGTTTCCTGTAAAGTGATGGAATGGTTGAATTAATCTTTTAACAGAGGACTATAATGGTTAAATAAGTTGGTTAGGAATGTGAAATGGGTTCCATGGCTTGATGTGCGGTGTTGTGCATTTAGAGGTAGCAGCAAAGTTGGCAGTGTTGTGAGATGGTTATTTGTTTGAGAACCCATAGGTTGGGAATGAGTGTTTGGTATCATATATGTATATAATTGTACTTTTCTGATAATTTCTATATGAACCCCACCCTATTTGAGCACTATGTGCTGAACACCCCCATCATCATGGGGGAGGGTGCCTTTCCCAAACATCATGGTGGGAGGATGGATGGCTAGCCACCCACTCTTCCCTGCTCCCTCTTCTAGGCAGTGATAGCCCAAGACTCTTCGAGAAGGTTGTGGTTTGTGAGGCCTAGGTGTGTGGGTGATTTTTGCTTCCCTAGTGTCTTCAGAATGAGATGTGTTGTGCTTTCCCAGGTGCCTTTGGGATGATATGTGTTGTTCTTTCCCAGGTGTCTTTGGTATGAGGTGTAGTTTGTGGCCTAGTGTTTATAGCTGGGATGTGATGTGGTTTGCGAGGCCCAGGTGTCTGTGGGTGGGATTTGGATTGTGGTGCAAGTGTCTGTAGGTGGGATGTGATTGTGGGGCCTAGGTGTGTGTGGGCGGGTTGTGACATGGTATATTTGTAAGAGGTGGGAGTTCTAGGAAATTTTACATTAGGGTGTGAGAGAGTCTAATCAGTGGAAAAGTGGTGTGGGGTACCCTATCATCGATGTTCATAATAGTATATTACTTGAATTTCATTATTTGGTGAGTGTGCCTTGGTGATGATGGAGTGGTTAGTATACCTTCTTATGTGTTTTTTGGTTCTACTATTTTCTCACAGGTGCATTAGTATACCTCTTTAACATATGCATGAGAGACTTGGGTCTTCCTACTGAGTGTACTTGTCTGCTCACCCTACGTATATAAAATACTTTCAAGTTTCTAGGAGGATTATGCTGACAATTCTGGACCCTACTATCTTAGATCTTAATAGTTTTTGTGTCGCTTCTTAGCTTTACCTTTGGTATGCTTTTACTTTGGAGACTTTTGTATTTGGATTAGTTCTATTTTACGCATGCATGTGTGATGGTTTTGGATATCTTTTATATTATGTATTGGAGTTGTTGTGGATGATTCATCATATCTACCAATCTTGTTTTCCTAAAAAGGGTAATTCCTTCTATATTGTGTGATTGTTCACCCTTGGTGCTAGTTGCCAACCCAAGGCCTACTAGATGCAAGAATTGAGGGTCATTATCTCACCTTCTTCATTTTTAGCTCAGGAGGGGTATCATTGGAGGGAGGGGGTCGTGACAGAGTGGTATTAGAGCTGATTGTAGAGAGATATGATGGATTTTGTAGTTAAGAACTATGAGGATTTCATGGTATGGTATAAAAATAGTTCTATTTGACCTCAGTTCATGACATGGGCTAGGTGGACCGACTATGACACAGGATTTTAAGGTCCCCCGTGATCCAGTGCACGGATTCTAAGCTTATTGAACAGCCAGGTAAGATGGACATTCTTGCAGAGTAGAGACCTAGGAAAGGTACATACATCATAATGACTTGTGTTCCTATTTTAATTGGGTTTCTTTGGGAAGGTTAAAATGGGTAAAATTAATAAAATTAATTAAAATAAATATTAGTAAAATTCCATATTTATTGGTATTAGGAAATCCTTATTTTCCTTTCAGCTATGGATCATGGTCTTCGTCTATGTGTGGATAAGAAAACGGAGGTTCAACAGGCTAATCCAGTTGATATTCCCAGGGTTGATCCAGTCGAGGAGGATGATTAGTGGTAGAAGATGTTATGTGTCTTATAGCAAAAGGCCTTGGGAAAGTACGAGGGAAGAATTTCAGATGTGGAAACAGCGAGCTGGTTGGAGGAGCTTGAGATCAACTTTTGTTTGATCTATGATCCGACAGGTTTCTCGGTCCCTTTGTAAGTTAGTCATATGTGGGGAGCTATACATATGTGGTAGAATTTGTATATGGGGGAAAGGAAGGAGTCATTTGTTTTGTGGGTTGACTTCTAGAAGGAGTTATGAGCGGAATTCCTTTCATCGACCATGAAGGCTAAGAAGAGGCAGGAGCTACTCTGCCTTTAGTAGGGGAGTATGTCAATGTAGGGGATTGGGATCAAGATCAAGGATCTCCTTCATTTTGTGCCAGATATTTTCCCAGATGAGGAGTCTCATGTGAGATGTTTTGAGGAGTCACTCCATCCTTCTATCTAGTATATTGTTACTCCCATTACTTTGATAACTTATCTGGAGGTTCAGAAGAAGGATATGGTGATCGAGAGGATGCACTCATGATGATTCCTATCATGATAGGGAATCCAATAAAGTTCTCCAAGAGATAGGTTTTTCAGTGGCGGGTCGCAGGCGCTAGGACATTTGAGGTTTTGACCAGAAGGAAGTTGACATTAGCAGCTTCCCTTTCGACCTGCTGGTCTCTGTGACTTTCTTGAGGGATTGGGGCCAATGTGTTTATTTTATGGGGTTTTCATCCATATTCAGAACTAGTGGCCAATGTCTTCTCAAGCTCAGTTTGGTTGAGGTGGATAGGTTCAGTTCCAGCGTCAACATAAATTTCTAGTGAGGCCATTTCAGCAATAGGGGTGGTATGATTTTTCTCTACTAAGGGGAAATGGGGAAGGCATGGGACAACCCCAGTATTATCCTCAAGTTCAGAAACCACAAACTAAGCATTTCTATGGAGGTTTTTATCATAAAAAAGGTAGATAAGATGGGCATGGTTAGTTGCATGCAGCAAAGGTGGTAGTTTCAGTAGGGCCAGAGATCATCAGAGATATGATTAGCTTGTTTAGTACCCTTTATTATTATTTGTTTTTATTATGGATCTCTTAACTCCATTATTTCACCCTATATAGGGCTATACGTGGATATGATTCCCATTCCCCTGATGTTGAGTAAACCAGTTGGAGGCCATACTAGCGTGTTTGATGTGTGTCGAGGGTGTAGACTGATGATGGGACCACATTAGTCCTGTGGGGATATCTTCTTGTTATAGATGAATCCATAAAACATCATTATTGGATTAAAATGGTTGTATTATGAGTGTGATTTTATCGTTTTTTAGGAGAGTCATGTTCTCGGATGTGGATGGCCAATGTTTGGTTTTTATTGGAAAGCAGATTTGTCAGGTGGGAAGTTGGTGTATGGAACCCCTTATTTCCTTATTGGATGAGCTATATGTGGAATCATTGGACACTGATAAGGTAGAGGTTATGAGGGTATTTGGTAAGTTCTTAGATGTTTTCCTTGGAGAGGTTTTAACTCTACCCCTCGATGTGATGTTGAGTTTGGGATAGACTTGCAGCCTGGTGATTCTCTGATTTTGATGGATCCTTATCAGATGTAACCTTATGAGTTGTAGGAGTTGAGGATTAATATAGATTATATAATGTAGGAGGGTTTTATCTGGACTAGTGTGTCATCGTGGGGTGCTCCAATTTTTTTCTCTAATAAGGCAGATGGTAGTCTGAGGTTGTGTATAGACTACCAGAGGTTGAATCAGGTGAAGATCAAGAACTGTTACCCTCTTCCAAGGATAGATGAGATTTTCAACTAGATGAGAGGGTATATTTGGTTATCTAAGATAAATATACAGTTTGGATATCACCAGTTAAGGGTGAAGGATGGTGATATCCCATATACTTCTTTCAGATGCATGTATGGGCACTTCTAGTTTGTAGTCCTGTTGTTAAGTGTTTGGAATGCACCAACTGTGTTAATGGGACTTATGAACTATGTGTTCCATGTGTTCTTGGATTATTTTTTATCATGTTCATTGATGACATCTTGATCTACTCGAAGTCATAGGAGGAGCATGCCGAGCATCTACGAACTATCTTTCATGTTCTTCGATGCCTCCATCTCTATGTAATGTTGTCCAAGTGTAAATTTTGGACATGGGAGGTATATTTCCTTGGACATGTGGTGTCTTAGTAGGGTGTAGTAGTGGAACCGTTAAAGTTTTAAGCAGTCATTTATTGGGTAGCACCTAAGAATGTAGTGGAGGTTCGTAGTTTTCTTGGTATTGTAGGATGTTATTAGAGGTTTATACCCAATTTATCTTGAGTTGTAGCCCCATTAATGATTTTAATAGGAAGGATAAATATTTTATGTGGAGTGATTAGTTCTAGGTAGTGTTTGATTACCTGAAGGGTAATTTTTTCAGTTCCCCAATGCTTTAGTTCCCAGAGGAATGGGTGATGTTTGAGGTGTTTTGTGATGCTTAATGTATGGTATTGGGATGCATTTTGATGCAATAGTGAGCAGTGATATCTTATGGGTCTATGAAGTTACATACCCATGATCATAACTATGACACCCATGATCTCGAGTTACCAGTGGTTGTGTTCGCGCTGAAGTTTTGGTGGCATTCTCTCATTGGGGAATGATTTTTGGTCTTCACAAATCACAAGAGATTGAGGTATATCATTTCCTAGCATGATCTGAATATGCGGTAGTGGAGGTGGATGGTGTTTATTCGGTACTATGATTTTTATATCTCTTACACCTTCAGAAAGGTAAATTTCATGCTCGATGAGTTGTGCAGAAAGACATAGAAGGAGGTTGTTTGGGAATTTTCGGATGCTTGGAGGGTGATGGAGGAGTCAACATCCTTTCACTTAGATGCAGGAGTGGAAGGTGGTAAAGGTGATTTGTTTTAGATGACAGTGCAGTCTTCTTTGATGTAGTATGTGGAAGAGTCTCAGTGGGAGACTCATAGGTAGATGTGTTGTGTGATTGTGTCATGCATGGTGATGCTTCAGAGGGATGGTCTAAACCGGGTGTTGTTTTGAGGGAAGTTGTTTGTTCTG
This sequence comes from Viscum album, assembly GCA_963277665.1. Taxonomy (NCBI): domain Eukaryota; kingdom Viridiplantae; phylum Streptophyta; class Magnoliopsida; order Santalales; family Viscaceae; genus Viscum; species Viscum album. Next base: position 639,692,562 of record OY728167.1, read on the forward strand.
GTGGCGATGTGCAGTGGATTACATCATGAATTTCGTAGATCACCCTTAGCAGTACACCCAAGAATTTATAATTTGTACCATGGGTTGTGGATATAGTTTTGGTGGCCTAGGATAGAATAAGTAATGGTAGAGTTTGTGGAAAGGTTCTTGGTTTTCCAATGGGTAAAGGTCAAGAACTATGTTCCTAGTAGTTTTTTGCAGCCTTTGGATGTCCTTGAGTGGAAATGGTATGAAATATCGGTGGATTGTTTCACAGGGTTTCACAGAGATCAAGGAGGTTATGATGGTATCTGGGTGATAGTGAATTATTTGACAAAATCGACCCACTTCTTAGTGATCAAGGAGTCGGGTGTAGTGGATTCCTTGTCCAAGATGTACGTGGATGAAGTGGTGCAGTTACATAGAGTTCCAAGGTACATTTTCAAAGATCATGATGTGTGGTTTACCTAAAAAGCATTGAGGGGATTGTATCATGCTTTCAGCACCCATTTATGCCTCAGTACTACTTTCCACCCTCATACAGATGGGAACATAGAGCGGACTATCCATACATTAGAGGATATGTTGCGGACATGTGTCTTGGAATCTGGTGGATCTTGGGTATGAAACCAGCCCTTGGTGGAGTTCACTTATAATAATAACTATCACTCTTCCATTAGAATGGACCCATTTGAGGCTTTGTATAGAATATCACATCATTCTCCATTGTTTTGGACAGATGTTGGGGAGACATCTGTTCTTGATGCCAATGTGATACAGAGCACAACTGAGAAGCTTCAGCTTGTTTGTGAGAGGATGAAAGAAACACATGATTAGGAGAAGTCTTACATAAATCACAAGAGGAGGGCCCTATAGTTTGAGGTTATAGACCACATGTTCTTTAAGGTTCCCCCTTGACGTGGGAAGAAATGTTTCAGAAGAGGGAGTAAGATTTCTCTTAGGTTCATTGGACCCTTTGAGGTGTCGGGATGAGTTGGCAAGGTGGTATTCTAGCTGAAGTTTCCACCGCGGTTGTAAAAGATCCACTATATCTTTCAAAAATCTCATATTAATTGGTATCTTCAAGATTACTCCCATGTCATTGAATGGGGAGAGTTGGATTTCTAGGATGATGTGACATTTGTGGAGAACCCAGTAGAGATCTAGGATTATAGAGAGAAAGTGTTGTGTGGACGAACCATTCCCTTAGTTTTTGTGTTGTGGAGGAATGGTGGCCCAGTGGAGAGTACTTGGGATTGAGAAACACAGATGCATTCCCAGTACCTAGAGCTTTTTTGAGTTTTGATTTTATTTTATTTTCTTTGTCTTTTGATGTAATGTTTGAACTTTGTTGATTTTGAGATGAGATGATTTCTTTGAATTGTGGTGCATGTGACGTGATGTGTGATAAAGTATTGACATATGAAAAGTTTAGGACATGATACCTAATCATTATTCATTAACTGTGATGTAATTAAACCCATGTGGTTGAGTCATTTCCACCCAGAGTAGATAGTGTCTTGACATGGAGGACGAAATTCACTGATTTGTGTTCTTGATATGGTGTGGTTGTTGTAATTGTGATGTGTGTTTTTTGGTATTGGGGTTGAAATTTTGTCTAGAAGATGTTGGAGGAGGTGTTGTTGGATGTGAGCTTTCCACTCCAGCTTTCAAATAATACAGGTTGGTTTATCGTTGAACATTGATGCGTTGGGTCAGTAGCAGTGTTTCAAGTGTGGATTGTCCTTGAGAGGTATCTCGAGGGATGGTTGTTCAAACTCTTCATCTATTTTCTTTATGGGTTGGATTTGAATTTTGAAGGACTATAATTTTTTGAGAGGTTCTTGATGTAATGGCTCGAACCTCTCCATTCCATTCCTTTGTGAAAATCTTGTGCTTGAGATGTTTTGGGAGATCCAGGTGATTCATTCTAACACTTTGCAAAAAATTATGGTCTTCCTAGTTTTCTAATGGTGTCTCAAACTGGCGGTGCCTCAAGTTAATGGTGTCTTGCGCCAATGGTCTCACCTTGACAGTGTCACCCTTGTAGTAGCTCACCCTGGCGGTGTCACCCTGGCAGTGCCTTGAGAAAATGGTGTCTCCTGCCAATGGTTTCTCCCTGGAGGTCGCTCGCTAGCGGTGGATCATATAATGGCCGCACACTATCATTTCCTCACCTGATAGTGTTTCACTAATAGTGGAATACATTTTGACTGATGGTTCCTCACGTAGTGGTATCTCATTCTAGTGATACCTCACTGGCGATGCCTCACCAAATGGTGCCTCATGAATAGTGTTTCTAGCTTCTTCTAGTTTTTCCCTTTCTAGGTCTTTTCTTGACATAAAAATCTTTTAAGGACTTTTTTGAAGGTTTTTTATACCAATTAAAATTCCTTAAATACTATCTTTATTTTCCTAAGAGTCCGAGTGGTTTTAGATATTCCCTGAGATAAGATACCCTTTTTTCCATTATTATATCTTCTCAATTTCTCTTTCTACATAAAACCAAGAGTTCTTATTCACATAGGAGTCATGTGATCAGGCTTTAGATTTTGGTTCGTGTTTCCCTGGAGTTTTTCTTGCAGCATCTGTACCCCTTTTTTATTGCCACTAGGAAGTGTCGATCACCTTTACTTCCAAGTATGTTTTCCTTCATCTCTATTATTTTTACATCATGTAGGGTTTGTGTATGTATTTTTACCTTTCTATTATATTTTAATTCTGATTAATAAAGATAATTTAACTGGTTTTAAAACAATAAACATGGGACTGGTAAAGTGGCACATTATTTTACCTTGTTATTTGTTTTTTTTATATTGTGATCTATATGGGATAACTACCCATTGAAAATCATGGTCATGTGGGGTACATTTGTGTGAAAAATATGTTTTTTGGATTAAATATTGTTTGTTTCCATTTAACACTTTTTTATAAAAATTATTAACCACGTATACTCAGATAAAAAATGGATACCCCAAGATCAAACCATTTTTGTGATAACCCCTAACATAAAAAGCGGAATTAAAGAAGGAATTCCTTGTTAAACTTGAACAAGTTTTTCATTGGTTTGTGTGGTGGTCTAGTTATGGGCACAATTATGGACAAGGGGTTGGTTTTTTTTGACAGGGTAATATGATCATGGTATGATTGTGCAGCTGGGCTATAAGACTGGTTGTGGTTTAGTATGTTGCTGGATGTGGTGGTGAGTTGGGGTTTGTTTTGGTTAGAACGATGGATTGGGAGGTATGAATTTGAAGAAGGATGGTAGTGGTTAGTATGGGTACTTAACCATTTATAACATGCATAAAGATTCACCCCGTACCCAGATATTGATATATGTTATATCATGAACAGATGTTAAATGTGGTGGACATGGTATGACATGTCTTAATGTGAAGTGCATTAATTACCCATGGATTTCACCACCTGAATTAGTTTTAATGTGTTTCCAATCCTAAGCTGTTCTTATTAGTTTCTTAGTATGTGAGGGAATGGTTGAATGAATCTTTTAATAAAGGATGGGAATGGTTAAATAAGTTGGTAGGGGAATGTGAAATGTGTTCCATGGCTTGATGCGTGGTGTTGTGTATTTAGAGGTAGCAACAATGTTGGTAGTGTTCTGATCTAGTTATTTGTTTGATAACCCATAGGTTGGGCATGAGTTTTTGGTATCATATATGTATATACATGCACTTTCCTTTTTGATTTCTATACGCACCCCACCTTAGTTGATCACTATGTTCCGAAAAACCACATTTTCATGGGGGAGGGTGTCTTTACCAAACATCCTGAAGGGAGGATGTATGGATGGACCCCTGATCATCCCTGACCCCTCTTTTGTATAGTGATAGCCCGAGAATATTCAGGAAGGTTGTGGTTTATGAGGCCCATGTGTGCGGGCGAGTTGTTCTTCCCAGGTGTCTTTGGGATGATATTTGTTGTGATTTCCCAGGTGTCTTTGGGATGAGATGTGTTGTTCTTTCCTAGGTGTCTTTGGGATGAGGTATGGTTTGTGGCCCCGATGTTTGTGGGAAGGATGCGATGTTGTTTGTGAGGCCCAGGCATTTTCATGAAGGATGTGGTTTGTGGACTAGGTGTCTGTGGGAGGGATGTGGTTTTGGGGACTAGGTGTGTGGAGGTGGGTTGTGATGTGGTATATTTGGAAGAGGTGGGAGCGCCAGGATGTTTTCTATTAGGGCGCGAAAGTGGCTAATCTGTGGGAAAGTGGTGTGGGGTACCCTATCATCGATGTGATTTATATTATATTAATTGACTTGTGTTATTTGGTGAGAATGGCTTGGTGAGGTTGGGGTGGTTAGTACACCTATTTAGGTGTTGTTTGGTTCTGCTATTTTATCACGGGTATATTAGTCTGCCTCTATCACATGTGAACAAGAGACTTGTATCTTTCTACTAAGTACACTTGTATGTTCACCCTACGTATATAAACTACTTTTAGGTTTCTAGGAGGATTATGCAGACCATGCTGGACCCTAATACATCAGATCTTAATAGTTTTTGTGTCACTGCTTCGCTTTACCTTTGGTGTTTTTATACATTGGATACTTTTCTATTTGGATTAATTCTATTTTACGCATGCATGTGGGATGGTTTTGGATTTATTTTATATTATGTATTGGAGTTGATGTGGATGATTCATCTTATCTCCTGATCTTGTTTTCCTAAAAAGGGTAATGCCTCCCATACTATGATATTGTCCACCCTTGGTTCTAGTCACCAATTCAGGGTCTACTGGAGGTGGGACTCGGGGGTTCATTATCTCCCTTTCTTCATTTCCAGCCCATGGTGGGTATCTTTGTAGGGAGGGGGTTGTGACACTTACTTAGTGCTAGTCACCAACCACTAGCCTTTTTGGAGGTGGGATTGGGGTGAGACCCTCAGCGTACCACCACCCAGGAGGGTCTTGGTTGGTTGGGCTATGTCACTATATTTTATTAATATTTGAATTACTTTGGAATTTCTATAATTATATATTTATTTAAGTATATAATCATGTCAATCATATCATATATGACTCTTGGATAGTTGAGATGAAAAATATTTTCCCAATTCCATCATATAGATAATCCTAACTCCATTATTTGGGAACCCAATACTATTAAGGTCACCCAACTAATTTTAACCCAAATATCATGTCATATAAAAATACATATCCCTATTAGGGTCACCCATATCTATCTTTCCTTAAATAAGTGTTCTATGAGCATCAACATTTTGCATGACCCGCTCATTTGGGACGATCAGGTTCTTAATAAGTTCTCACTTTGAAATGAATTTAACACTTTGTATTTTAAATAATTTTTAACATCTTACTATATTATCTCATGCATTCCATTCATGCATGCATGCTTCAGATGATTTAGTTTTATATCTTATACCTTTAACCAAATTAATATTTTCAAAACATATTAATGTATAACACTTTATATAATAAATGATTTGTATTGTTTACCCAAAAAATCTAGTTATATTTACACATATCTTAATTAATATCATGTATAATATATATAAAACCCTTCCATATGAAGGCTTGGAATTGTACGAAACCAAATTCTCAACAAGAAAAAGTATGGTGTGACATGAATTCAACTCCCACCTTTTGATAACAAATTTTAAACTCTCAGGACAGTGAAAACCCTAAACTAAATACCCATTTTCTATAGATAGATAAACAAGAGAGGACTTCATTCCAATACAATTATAACACTTAGTATGAATAAATCATAACAAAAAATATTATTTAGTTTATAATTTAAAAAATCATAGCACTGGTTGAATGTAACTAAATCTTATGTTATACGTAGCATGGAACTCTTTATATGAATGATATGGAATTTATATGAATAAATTTAAATAATTTAAATGAAAACATACATCCATTTATATTTTAAAGATTTTATAATTATTAATTATAAACAAGTATGTGATAACATTTTATATTCTGGGTTTTCCCTTGTTTTTACTTGAACACACTTTATTTAATACACCTTTTCTTACCATAAAAAAATGAATGAATGAATGAATATTTAATTAATTTAGTCATGAGATAAATAATTATAAACATTTAACAAATAAAAAATTATAAAAACTTTATAATTTATACAACCTTTTATTTTTGTTTTATAAAATATAAATATAAACACTTTATATTTATTTCACAAATATAATCTCTGCATGTTTCATCATTTTCATGAAAATCATATGAACTCCTTCATATTAAAATATATGATTCATTAATGAATATAAACCATCATATTTATTAATATGTGAATGCTTCACATTAATAATGTAAACAATTTACATTATTTTAATATCAAAAATTTTATATTTATTTAAACTTTAGATCAAATCCACCAAAGATGTTTTTTGATTGGTTTAAATAAATTTCTAAAATAATAAATTTAATAGAACAATTATTCAAATTTCATAAAATAATAGAAACTTTTTTATATTTATCCTTATTTTATAATTTTTAAATTCATTATAAATTAATAAACTGTATATATTCAATGATTTAATCATAGATCTTGTAACAAACTAACCCGAGATGACATGAAATGTCACCCAAACTGACCCACCACTAGGACTGAAGAGCATTCTCAATCTCCAAAATATGGAAACTAGTTTCTAGGACTTGAGAACATGTAATAGTTTCACCCTTGTATAATCATATCAATAATTAGAAAAAACTATCGAGAATATAACATGACCTATACAGATATGGATATCCATGCATACTAAATGAGAAGATATAGAATAATAAAACAACCAAACATTTCATAGGAATATAAACATCCATATCACAATAAACAACTATATCACTCAGTATAATATAGTGGAAGTAGGAAAATAAAATTTAATAGGTTGAGTTGGACGATATAATGATCCAAAATAAAACAGAACCCAAAAAGTTCCAACCACACCTCCATGTGACCCATATTCACTCACCACATACCAACATGTATAACCAAAAAAACAATAAATAAGTTCATATATTAGGCATCTAATAAAAAAAAGACCTATATATACCCACATACAATGTTTTATATGCAAGGAAGGAGTCAAACATGACCAATAGGATTTAACTAAGGATAATATACAATTCCATTCATAAAAATTTCTTAAATTCTAGTTTGAACATAATGTATAAAATATGTTTTCACATTCTAGTATAAAGGAAACCAAGTAACATTCCCTAATCAAATTTATAAAACAATGACACTTTTGAATAAAATAATGGTGGATGAATACTTTAGTTAAGAATTTTCAAACCATGGGAGTACAACCTTTAAAAACATAGAAAAAAAATCCAAAGTTACTTTTCATTACTCTTTCAAAATATTTCCTTAAAATTATAGTTCCATAAATAAACTCACATTTTCACTTAAAAAAATAATTAAAAAACATTTCTTAAATATTATTTCAGAATCAACCATTACTTTCCCTTAAAAACTAAAATTTATAAAACATTTTAGAAATCAGTTTGAGTGTGAACCAAAACCATAACTGGAAAATCACACAAGTGAAAATGACACTAAGGTATCAGTAAAACATAAAAATATAAGAAACAACTAAGAAATAGTTCCATAAAATTAAGACTAAGGGATATAAAAATGTTAAAGAATGGGGTCCCATAAATGATCCTCAATTGGAACTAGGAATCATGGGAAAATACCTAAGACTCAAGTAACATGATCTGAGACTAGTGAATGAAACCCTAGGTTGGCCTAAAAGAACTTTTTAATGTCCTAGTAGTATTGTAAAACTATATGAGATATATAATCCATCTCGGGAGTTCATATCTATTATCAAAAGAATGATCCATCCTATTAGAACACATATTGTCTAACCGAGAAGCATTCTATAGTCATTGCACAATCTACACTAGGGATTTCACTCATCCATGTCTCCTAATTAGTCTCCTAGGACTCCCATAACATCAAATAATGAAGATGAGCCAAAAAAATATAGCATGAGATTATCACCTAAAACAATTTCAGAGTATATGAAATGAACCTCATCTAACCTCCTACACCCTCAAAATAAACATCCCCTTTATCACATCCATGCATAAGAATCATATAATAATATAAAAATATATAACATACCACCTTGGGCCACAATTAATACCAAAAAAATCAAATATAAGTGCTTAACTAAGGAAACACGTATCTCAAATAAATATTCTATAAATTTCCAAATTTTCCTTAAACAATTAGCTCAAAATGCCTATCCATTTTTCACCATTTGAAATTCCATTTCTAAAAAATTCCTTAAAACCAATTTATAAAACATAGTTTAAAATTCATTTACAAATTATATATTTTTTATAAATCATTTTTACACCACCACATGAAAATTAGGTCTTAAAACCATTTAACATGGGCCATACAAGCCCATATTTATCAAACATTCCTTTAAAATCATAAACCATTTCATTAAAAACCAATTGGTGTTTCACACCTCTTTGAAATCCCAAATAGATTTTCAAACACCCATTTTAATTCACTGGTTTCTATTTGAAAAACCACTTGAACATTTTAACGAACACATGGAACTCATGAATATACTATTTAGAAATCATATTTCAAAATCCATGAAAATACCCTTTATAAGAAGCTTGAAAACCCACCAAAAACCATTTGAAAGTTAAACATAAATATCACATATTAATTTAATTTTGTAACAAATCATTTTAAACATCCAATCATTCCATGACATGTAACATAATGGAGATTTTATAGAAACAACCACCTCATATTAAGTGGGAATGTTTCACAACACGTCTCCTTCAATGGCGGAAGCACCACCAAGCAAGAAGACACCCTTAAAAACCACTAAACATCCAAAAACCTAAGATTAGACTAACCTTAAACCTAATTTTGAGACCTATTGACCTTAGGGTTCATAAGAGAAACAAAATACATTAGTGAAGTGAGAAAGGATAAGGGATCAAGGAAAATAAAGTAGAATACCTCAAGAATATTCTTGAAATTGACAAAGTGGTGGCTCAAAATGGAAGGATAAGGGAGGGGGAGATCCATTATTTGTTCCATAGAGTCAGCCTAATGAGTGAGGGAGGAATGGGGTCCAAATCCCCTTAAAATAAAAGAGGGGAAACTTGTAATTTCAAATTTCAATAAAATTGGGCAGCTTTTAGTATTAAGCTACACAGTTAGGAAGATCATGTGTCGACCATGTGAGAGCCACTCGATGAAATCCACTTAACATGGACCATTCTTATAGTTTGGTTTCATAGTTTAAAAATCTGTGTGCTGACTGTCTAAAAACCTATTACTAATAACTGCGATGTTTTCACACAACTACTCAGGTGGTTTTTCTAACCGTGTTCAGGTAGTGCTTTAACACACCAAGCCAAAATAGACTCACACAGTTTCCACTATATTTCATACGGTTTGGACCCAACCATGTGCTACTCATGAATACTAACAATTTATTAAAAAATGAATGGGAAAGACCCCTACGCACGATATCTCACATGGATTCCCCAAGCTCATTCATGAAAACTGTGCAATAGAATTAAAATTCTATAATTTCAAATTTTGAACCAAGACATCTCCAAAAATTAAAATTCTCCAAAATTATATAAAATAAACCATTACAAAGACTCAAGGGTTTCAAAATTCTACAAACTATGCTACTTTTTCCTCTAAAAAATTATGATAAAAAATAAAAAGTAATGGAAAAGAGAAAACCTCAACACCATATCCAAAGATGTGGGAGGGGTCGGGAATAACTTAGAAGGATCCCATGATAATGAGATCAACTAACTTACCCAATTTACTCAAATGTTAGAATAAATCCTGATTCATCACTAAACAAACTCAAAAAAGATCTCAACCATAACCATTCAATTAAAAAGCTTTAAGGAAATTGAGACCCAACCTAAGTCTGCCCACTATTTAGAATCCCTAAAGATAATAGAAGAAATGAAAACCTATTCTATAAAGAGTTTCATAAAAATAACCATGATTCTGAAAATCGACAAAGGAATCCATAAAATTTCACCAACCACAACCAACCATCAAGAAACTGGCTCAAACTTTACAAATGAAGTATAACCCAAAATCTATTTGAAAGACCCTAAAACCAAGGAACATTAAAAAGTACATGACTGGGTCACCAAAACAAACCAAAACCATCACATCGCAAGATAACTAAAGAATTGAGAAATCATAAAAATTCCTTAATAATAAATAACATAGTTCTAACCTCATGCCATTAAACTCCACAAGAAGGTAGTTGAGGATAAATCTCATGGAACACCAACTCACAGTGATCCTGATAAAAGATATCTCTACCCAATGGCACACACATCCCAACAAGAATCAACCACACCCCCATTACCTAGGCACATACCCAAGGATTATACATGTTTAATCCATTAAACACAACCTCATGCATAACTATCACCTCAAATCTAGAATCACAAATCAACTACACCAAGAATTGAAAAACATGTCATGAACATCCCAAGACAACCACCACTCACCAAAGAAAAACCATAATGCATGCAATGAATGTAACAAACAAAATCCACATCAAAACCATTGATGTTCTAAACTCACTGAGCAAAATCCCAAAACAGGTCATCATTATTTCAACCATCCAACCAAAGCTCACAGGTATAGTCTACTCAACCCAACTTACATGGTTCTTAAATAAACCCAATTGTAAAACACTATCTTTGAGAATTCCAAAGTGCACCACTGAACTTCCAACAGGGAAAAAACACTTACCACTCTATTTAAGGTCTAGGAAAAATATATAACAGGAAAGGGACCATCCCTATATGGGAAAACCCTAACTTTAATCAAGACCTCCCTGGGGATTCTTACCATTAAATAACATGAGACGTGAACACAACCTAGCCATGTCTCCCAAATTACATTAAAAAATCCCAAAATCAAAGCTCCAAAGATAAGTTATAATTCCCCATGTTAAGAAAGACACTTTATAAATTTTATTTTTAACCCACGAACCCTTATCTAGTAGTCCAAAAACTAATTTCAAGGGAAATACATCTTTAGAAAACATACCAAACTTTCAATAATTTCACTTATTTTAAAAACATAAATGTAACCAATTTCACAACTTCAATTACATGGAAAAACCTCCACCATATTTTTTAAAAACTTCACCCCATTTTAAAACATTTCAAAATTAATTATCGTTTAAGAACCCATTAAGGGTCACAAATCAAAAAAATAACAAAAATTTGTATTTAAAACCATGAGTTACCTTTTATTTTAGAATAAATCACCTTTTAAAATTTTTTAAAAAAATTCTATTTTTTCATTTTAGAAATATACACTCTTGAAAACACACTCCAAGAGGGTCAAAAACCTTTATAATAAAAACACCAACTTGTTTTAAAACAAAAACAATTACCATATTTCATGATCAAAACAACCCTTTCCAAAAATATTGCATAAATATCCCATTCATTTTATAAATAAGCTGCAATGAATCATTTCAAAAAGGAAACATTTTACATGATAAATTTTATAATAATCACATGAGAAAAGGAACATCATAATTTCAAAAAAATCATTTCAACAATGCCAACATATCATAGGACCCACCATGATTCTTTCCCAATACTGATAATTATCTGTGCTAGAAAGTTTGGAGGTGTTTTTGAAGTTACTGGAATTTGTTATGAAATATGTTTAAAAAGTTTTGTCTTTTTTATTAAAACGTAAATTATCAATGTTTTTTAAGCTTTAAAATAATTGTTAAATAGAATAATGTGACTGAACAAACCATTCTGAACAAAATACATCAGATAAACTATTGTAGATGAATATTTCTGAGATTAAGAAAAGTTTTGATGATAGTATTATATGTTTATTCAAAAAAACACCGGACAATGTTTTTGGTGAGATTAAAGTTGATGAAGCTTTTATGTTCAAAATGTTTCCAACATCATTATTTATCAAATTTCTTATGATTAGAGTGTTTAGTTGAACGGGGGAGAAATTTTTTTGGGTGTACAATGTTTATACTATGAAGTTCAATGGAGTTGAAAAAAATGAAAAAATAGAGTTTTTAATGAGTTGTGTTTTTAAATTTTTAAAGAACTAAAAAAGAGTTTTTGGAATAATTCATAAAGGTAAAATATTATTTGTTTGTTCTATGAAGTTTTTGATGATTGGTGAACAGATGAAGGTTTTCAAAGTGCAAAGGGAATATACAGATGTAGTGAAATTAGAATAATTCCAATTAGATGAAATAAAAATTAAATGAAGTCTAATTGGACAAAGTCCATCAGAAAAACATTTTGTACAATGTTTATCATATGTAAATTTATGAGGTTGTGAAAATAAATTTGGTTCAAGATGATCAGGTGAATGTTTTATATAATTATCATTGGATAGAGGTTAGAGAATAAAGGAAAAAAAGAGAGTTATGATGTAAGTCATTAGATGAAGGGAGAGTTTTGGGAATCCTTTCAAGAAGTTCCTATAAATTTTGTAAAGGAAAAATCAGACAACCATTCTTCTAATGAACATTTTTTTACAAATTTATTACTTGGAAAAAAATTAGTGGTATAATTTTTTATCGGTTCAAAGTTATTTATGATGTTTTCATAAATATATAAATATTTTTTTTCTGATTGGTCAAAGTTCCAAATATCATGGGTGGAAGATTTGTGATTCTCACAAAAATTAGAGGAATTTTGTTGAATAAGTTGATGATCGGGTTTTCTAAGAATCTTAAAAAACTTTATATAATCCTTGAGAAGCATATGAGTGAATTTTATTGAGTAAGATACTTCAATTTAAATATTTCATTGAGTGGGGAAGTAAAATTGAAATGTCATATTTCCTCTTACTATTGTATCTATAAATAGGATGCAAGTTTGGTATGGGTGGATGTGTATTGTCCATTAATTCAAAAGTTGAAGTGATATTGAAATAGTTTCAAACAGAGAAACTAGAAAAAATATGAAAGCCAAAGTTTGAGTAAGAAGTTTACAACTAAGGAATCTCTTAGTTAAAGAAGGATAACTGGATATCGAATAGAGATTTTGTTATCAGAGGAAGCATAAAAAGTCATTGGAAAATATTTTATATTAGGTGGAATTAGATGAAAAAAGTGAACGGGGTTTGTTTCATTCGTCATAATGCACCGAATGAACTTTTCGAAATAGAAAAATTAAACAAAGAAATCATATGAATAGTGAATAGATAAAGTTATATATATAATTCCAAAGTGAAATTCATTGTATCCTATTAATAAATAAAGTGAAGAATGAGGTTTTTACAATAAGTGAAAAAATGAAGAAGTAAAATCAGTATAGTGAAAATAAATTTATTCTATTGTTAAATGTTTCTAAAAGTTGTTATGAAATATTTGTTACATCATTTATATTTGTGGAGAGCACATACATAGTTGTATTGATCATATTGAAATGTGTCTATATATATTCAATAATTTTTATACTATATAAAAAGGATTGTTTTATAGTGGATTGTGTTGTATTGGATTATTTACAAATCATGCCAAGGATTAGCTACTCTTACTAAGTAGTGAGCCTTGTAAATATTTGTGTTACTATGGAATCTGTTTGTGTGCTTGTTTTTTTATAAAATTTATAACTCTCTAATAAGAGGAAAATATTATTTCATAATAAATAAATTATAAAAATAAAAGATCATTGATTCAGCCCCTCCCTATATCAGTGATCACACAGATCCTGTTGGGTCTTTTTAAGTGGTATCAGAGTGAGGTTCCCTTCGTTGAATCTTTGCTGAATTTTGAAGAAAATATTAGTAGTTATGGAAGTTCAGAATACTATTAAAAGTAAGGGGGATTATATTTTTGAGTGAAATAACTATTATATTTGGAAATATATAATTATAGCTTATCTTATGTCCCTTAGTTATTAAGTTATCAAAGTTTATACAATTGGTTTTAAACCTAGATCTAGGTTGTTTCCCCTAACAGTTATTGATAATAAGAATTTGGAGAATTATGGGTGATCCCAAAATGTTATACTTTCCTCACTCTCTAAAATAGAGTTTATTAGATTTAGGGTAGTTGTAATGGTTAAATTAATCTAGGAAAATTTTAAAAACATCTATGATGGAAATCCAAAAGTAAAGAAAGAAAAGTTACAAATATGGAGGTAGAAGTATTGAGATATTATGATGGGTGATTAAGAATCTGTTGGTGACTTCAATACAAGGGTGTTTGACATTGTAATCACCATAATATGTATTGGGGAGAAGTTATAAGATTTAACTGTTGTTGAAAATATCTCACAAATTCAACTTGATAAATTTGGTACAAAATTTTCATCACTAGAAGATAGATATTATAAAAACTCTATCTTAGTATGATCTATATAGCACTCTAATTACTTATAAAGTGAGAAGAGAAGAATTTTGGAAGAAAAATGAAAAGGATGATCGATAAATTCATGTACAAAGGGAAGTTATAGATGAAATTTTTTAGCTAAAAATCTACCAGTAATTTTTCTGAAAATTTACCTTAACAAAAGGAAGAAGAAGAACATGATGAATATGATAGAAATTCAAGAGTATAATTTAAGAATAAAGTATAAAAATACCATTTATTTCTAGTTGGATAATAATTTCGCTAAATATAAAAGGAGGAACTATTTTTACATGTTTGATGAAGATGATGACAGTGAAGAAGTGAATGAAAACTTCAGTGATGTTGTTTTTGAAAAACAATTATTACAAATGTGAATGAAAAAAAATTAATAAGTGATGAAAGTAGTAGTTAATAATAAAACGAAACTAATATGGATTTTATTATAAATATAGAGTTGAAATAATGCCTTGCAAAAACTATAAGACTTCAAAGAGAGATCAAGAAGTTGAAAAGGGTAAATATTTTAGTAAATAATTAAGAATATTTTCTTAAAGAAAAATCCAAGATGCTAAAATAGACTTATAATCTAAATAATATGTTTGATGAAAATAAAAAAATCAATACCAAGCTTAAATAAAATTTAAATTTGAAGGATTAAGAGTTATAACCCGTTCAAAAAAACATGTTAAAGCTGGGAAAGAAGTTACAAACTTACAAAACTCAGTAATATAATTTGGTGAAATTCTAAGAAATGTAAACATAATAAGGACAAAAAATTTATCCTAAAAGTTTGATAATAGGAATTAATATTCTTAAAAGTAAAATGAAGCTAATAAAACCATGTATGTAGCTTAGAAAAGAAAAACTGAAAAACTAGGAGTTTATGAGGTTGTAAATTATGAACCAAAATTTCAACTACATATGATTCTATTGAAGCTGAAAATAAATCGAATATAAATAATAAAATATTAGGAGGAAATCAAAATGTTTATGTTTAATAAAATACCAAAGTGTAAGTTAAAAAATTTAATGAAAATTAGAAAAAGAATCCAAACAGTATGTAAGTTACAGAGGGAAATATTATTTCTATGGTTACTACTAGAATTTTGGTGGATTTGGGCATGCCAAACATATGTGTTGGTTTAACCATCAACATTATAGATAGTTTAGTATAATCTAGAGGAAAATTTTTATAGGGAGTCAACCCACTCAAAAGAAAAAACCTGGTAAAGTTATCCTGAAGATTGAAAATAGATTCCAACCTTTAGAAACTATTTGTGGAAGATGTGATCAACCTTGATATCCAGAAAAAGGATGTCTTGTTATGATATCATCAAAAAAAATTTTATACAATAAATCCAAAAACTCATCTGATAAGAAAAAAAATCAAGGAAAAGGCCCTAGTTACTGAAAATACTCTCAAAGCTACAAAAGGATAACGACTTTGGATTTTAGATAACAAGTGTTCTTGACATATGATAAAATAATTGAAATTGTTGAAGAATGTAAACTATTTTAAAGAATGTATAGAGAATTTTGGAAATTATGAGTCATTCAAAATCCAAGGTTTTGTATATTCTATCACTGGGGAAGAAAATTTAAAATCCAAATGATCCTTGTCTGTTGAAGGGCTGAAACAAAATTCTTCAAGTGTTTCAAAACAATTTTATTAATTTTAAAAAGTTATTTTAAAAAAATATGGTTTTATTCTAAAGAGTTTGGAAGGTGGGAAAGTTTTAATGAGTGGAAAAAAATAAAGGAAAACTTGTTTAAAGTTGGTGATTCACAAATTTCATGTTATTTGAGCATGATGGAAGAAAATTATCTATGAAAAAAAGTTGGGGAATATATGTCAGAGGAATATGATCAATCTTACAAATAGAGAAATTATTTGTGATATTATTGATATGATAAGAAAAATAAGGTGTTTATCTGTTTACCATAAAGGTAATATTACAAACATAGTGCATAAGAAAGTTGATAAACATTCAACCCATCCATTGGAGCTGATACAATCTAATATTTGTGGTCCCATGAGTAAAAAAAACAAAACATGGAGATAATTACTCTATTTATTTCATTAATGAATTTACACACATTACAACTATTATGTTTCTAAAACATATATCAGAGGCTCTCAATATGTTTAAAAGTTTTAGGAGATGTTCAGAAAAAGAGTGTGGTTATTATATAAAGAAAATTCAAACTAATAATAGTGGTGAATATACAAGTTAGAATTTCAGATACTATCTTCAAAAGCATTATTTTTTTCATGAGTTCAATACATCATAACATACCATAGAAAAATAGTGTTTCTGAAATAAGAAATAGAATTTTGGTATATATGGAATGACCAATGTTGATCAAACATGACACTTATCATTATTTTTGGAGGAAATCTATTCAAGAAACATTTTATGTTCAAAATTGATGTTTCTATAGGAAAAATTCTGATATGACTCTATATAAAATGTATTATGAAGAAAATATAAGTTTGAATCACCTAAGGGTGTTCAATAGTCCCTGTACTATAAAATTCAATGGTGAAAATCTTGGGAAATTTTATCAAAGAGGTTCTAGTGGAATCTTTCTTGGATACCATTTTAATGGTAGAAAATAAAGATATTATAATAAAAAAATATTAAAGATGGTTGATTTGGTAGATGTGGAATTTCTTGGGCTATCTGATAAGAAAGTTTCTCAAACAATTGAAAAAATGGAAGAAATATAATATGAGGTGATTTTAGTTAAACAAAACAAAAAAGTTCATAAAGTTATAAGAAATGTTTAAGTTGATCAAGATTGAGATTCTGACTCAGCTATCTCAAGTGATGAGGAATTATTATATTAATCTCATCCTAGTTTTAGGAAACAAGTGGAGGTTTATAACATCATTGGAGATAAAAAAAAGTTCAAACTAGAATAACTTCAAAGTTAGTTTCACATACTTCCTTATATTCAATGGTTGATCGAAATGATATCAAAAAGGCTATGGAACATCAAGAGCAGATTGATTTCATGAATGAAGAATTGGATCTTATTGAAAATAAGGATACTTTCAAAATTTTACCAAAACCAAACAATAATAATGTTATTGTTACAAATTGGTATTCCGAAGCAAGTTTAATGAAATAGGTGAAGTAATAAGTAACAAGGTACAACTGGTTTTCAAAGTTTACTCTCAAATTAAAGGCATTGATTTTGATAAAACATTTTCTTCAGTGGAAATATTTGAAACTATTAGAATATTTCTCACTATTGAAGTAAAATGAAGATACAAATTTTTTCAAATGGATATAAATTCATCTTATTTAATGGAGAGCTAGATGAATAAGTTTATATTGAAAAACTATGTTCCTTCATGAGTGGTAATGATAAAATTTTATGTACAAGTTGAAGAAGCATTTGTATGGGTTGAAGAAATCTTTGATATATTAGTATTATAAATTGGATCCTTGTATAATGAAGTTGAGCTTCAAGAAAGGAATAGTTGATAGTAACTTCTACATCAAATTAAATCAATAGTTTTCCCTTATTGTGATTGTATATGTTGATGATATCATATTTTTATGGAATGATGAAGAAAATTTTGAAAAGTTTTTTGAGGAGATGAAGAAACATTTTGAGATGTCCATGTTGAGATAAATGAAATATTTTCTTGGCCTTTAAATCATGTAAAAGAAGAAATATATTTTCCTATCTCAAGAGAAGTATGATAAGGAAATTTTGAGGAATTCTTTCATGGAAGACTCAAAGCTAGTTTCCACACCAATTTTAGTGGGAAGAAATTTATCAAGAGATGATGAAGGAAAGGAGGTAGATCCTAAAGGGTTTATAAATTTGGTTATAAGTTTATTATATATTTAATACTTAAGGTTAGATATAGTGTATGTTGTTAAACTTTTTTCTAGATATCAAAGTGCACCAAAATAATCTCATATCAGGGATGGAAAAAAAATTCTCAGTTATATCAAAGGAAAAACTAATTTTTGGTTAAAATATGATAATTTAGGAAAGATTGATTGATTGATTTATATAGATACTGATTGTGAAGGAAGTGTGGGTGATATAAAATTCTTATTTTTCAGAGTATTTTTATTGTAAGAAAGATGTGTTAGTTGGAATACAAAGAAATAGAATTTAGTAACTCTTGTTATATTGTAAGATTGGTATGTTATCACCACTCAATATGCAACACAACTTATGTGTATGAAGACACAATTGGAAGACTAGTTTGTTGATATGAAGTTTCCCCTTCTTTTGGGTTATGATAATCAGAGTCATATGAATCTAACTAAAGATCTAGTGAAATATTCTTATTCCAATCACATTGATATAAAATATAACTTCATCAAAGAGTATGCAGAGATAATGATCTAAACATGAAGTATTTACCTACAATATAGAAAGTTTATAATATTTTCACAAAACTATTTTTAAGGAAACATTTCACAAGATGAGGTTGATTATGGGAATTAAAGATACATTTATTCAAGGATAAGGTATATGATCTTTGTCCCCTCTCTATATTTTCTTTGGATAGTGTTTTAATGGTGTGGGGATGTTGTAACATAAATCTATCCATGTGTATGTGTTTTACTTTTTGAGGGAAAGCATGTATATAGGGAGAGTTATAAAAGGGTATAATTGTGATTTTATCTTATGGGAACTATTTTAATAGTTTTTTAATTGGATATAAGAAAAGTTATTTTTACAGGTTTATGATGTTTTTGTGATGAAAGTTTCAAGTGGAATAATAAGTTTTTTTAATGAAGGAGTTATTAATTACTATTTATGGACAACATGATATATTTTTTCAATTATTCGTGTTTCCTACATTAATTTATCTCATGTAGGTTCAAATTTTTTGGTATGTAATCCATTTCTTGAGTTTCAAAGTTCAATGATTTATGTTCATAGAAAAAAAAATAAAAGGGGGAGGGGATTTTTGGGATCGGTAAGTTTGGAGGTGTTTCTGAAGTTGATCAAGGTTGTTATGAAATATATTAAGAAAGTTTTGTCATTTTTTATTCAAACATAAATCATCAAAGTTTGTGAAGATTTACAATAATTGGTGAATGAAAAAATATGTCCTAACAAACCATTTCTATCAAAGTCCATCAGATGAACTATTCTGGATGAATATTTCTTCAATTAAGAAAAGTGATGAATGATTATCTTCTATGTTTCTTAAAAAATCATCCAAAAAAGTTTCTAGTGAGAATAAATCAGATTATGCATTTATATTTTGAATGTTTCTATCATCATGAGTTATGTAAGACCTTATTATCCAAGAATTTAGTTCAATAAGTGAGAAATTTGTTTGGGTGTATAAATTTAATACTATGAAGTTTTGTGGAGTTCATCAGATGGAGGAAGAGTTTGCGAAAGTATTTAGAGAAGTTTCTGTGAAGTTTGTAAAGGAACAATCATATATAAATTCTCTGTATAGAATTTTCGTTACAAATTTATTACCAAATTTTTTTAGTTGTATAATGTTTTACCAATTCAAAGTTCTTTATAATGTTTTTTTAAAGATATAAATGTGATGATTCTAGTATAATTTTTCAAAGTTATGAATATCGTGGAAGGAAGATCCATCATTCTTAATGAAGTTGATGGAATTTTTTTGAAGAAGTGGGTGCTCAATTTTTTCTAAGAAGATTCAAGAACTATCTATATGCCTTGGAATCATTGGAGTGAATTATACTATGAGAGATATTTGAATTTCAATATTTCATTAAACAAGAGTGTAAAATTGAATTCTTCCTTTTCTCCTAATCTGTCATCTATAAGTAGGATGAAAGTATAGTACAAAGGGATGTGTACTATTCACACATGAAAAAGTTTATGTTTTTCATAAATAGTTTTAGACAGATAAAATTAATGAAATATTAAATCCAAAGTTTGAGCAGGAATTTTCCAACCAAGGAATCTCCTAGTTGAATAACAAGAAGTGGATATCATGTAGAGATTTTGTGATCAGATAAACAAGACAAATTCACCAGAAAAATTCACTGTACAATGTTTTATATTAGGTTGAATAAGATGAATCGAGTGTAAGGAAGTTATTTTGATTATTATAAGGAACCAGATGAACTTTTATGGATGAAAAAATTAGATAAAAAATCATAGGAACAGTGAGTGGATGGAGTTATATACAAAAGTAAAATGTGTAAGTTCTTCCCTAATTCTCAGAAATAAAGTGAATAATAAGGTTTTTACATGAATAGAAAATGTGAATAAGTATAAGAAGAATTGTGAAAACAAATTGCGCCTACTAGTGAAGGTTTCTAAAAGTTGTTATGAAATATTTGTTACATTTTTTATATGCATAGAGATAACATTCATTTTTGTGTTTATCATAGTGCAACAAAAGTGTAAGGATATTTCTTACTTGTTGTAAGAACATAAAAAGGATTTTCCTCTAGGGTATTGTGTGGTATTAAATTATTTATAGACCATACTAAGGACTAACTACTCTTAGTGAACCTTATAAATTCTTATGTTCTTATGGAATGTACTTGTGTGCATTTTTAGAAAAGTTATAAATCTATAATAGAAGGAAAAGGTTATTTCATAAGAAATAAATTATAAAAATAAAAGATCATTGATTCACCCCTCCTTGTCTCAGTGATCACACAGTTCCTATTGTTTCCATTCAAGAATCACTCAAGAATCATCCAATAATCAAGGGGTATAAATAATTGAACCAAATAGTATGAGGATCTATGCTTGATTTGGATACATGGTTTGATGGGTCATTCACCAATCATGCAATGATTTTTGAAATGTTTCCAAAATCAAGTGCTTGGTCACTGCATGGTTTGTTAATCCATGCAATCTTACCTCTCAGATCTAATTTTATTTTCGTTTTCACCCAAATCCAGGAACAACACACAGGATAACTCATACAATATTTATGAGGTTCAAAATACCAAAATTTCAACCCTCAATCGAATCAATTACACAGAATTAAATTCAAACCCCAACTACCCATGGTAACTCACGTGTCATCACAAAAGGTGGTGATTAAGAACCTAATTTCGATCTACCTCTATAGTTTTTATGATAAGCCTATTATTAATTCTATCATGAAATTCCCAAATAAAAATAGAACATTCTAAAAACATGTTACCTTATTAAAACCAAGGCTTTGATACCAATATGACCTGACATGTCACCCAACTCAACCTTCCACTAGGATCAAAGATCATTCTCAATCCCCATGGGGTGGAAACTTATGTGTTGGTGTCATGAGCATGCACATGAAAGTGATTTCACCCTCATATGGTCATATTAATAAGTAGTGGACACTACCAAGAATTTATCTTGACCCATCCAAACATTGACATCCATGCATAACAAATGAGAAAATAAAGAATAATAAATCAACCAAACATGGAATAAGTATATAAACATCCATCCAACAATAAACAAATGGATCATTCAGTATAATATAGTGGAAGAAGAAAATAAAATACACTAGGTCGAGTTGTATGATACAATAATCCAAAATAAAATGAAACACAAACAACTCCAACCACACCTCTACATGACCTAGGTCACTCACTAAATCCCAACACATCTGATTACATACCCAATGAATAGGATCATATATTGTGAACCAAAGATAAAATATAATAGCTACATATATACACAAACACTAGTTTATATGCAAGGTGTGGGGGGAATATACCCAGTAGGATTTCAATAAGGAGTCTATGAAATTTCCTTCATAAAACAATTCATAAATTATTATTTGAACATATTTTAAATAATAGGATTTCGCATGTGATTATAAATTAACCCAAGTAACATGTCCTAAACACATTTATAAAATAGCCACCCTTCCGAATAAAATAACGGTGGATGAACACTTTAGTCAATAATTTTCAAACCAGGGGAAGAAGACCTTTAAAAACATCAAAAAATAATCCAAATTTACTTATCATTACTTTTTCCAAGAATTTATTTTAAATAACAATTCCATAAATAAACTTTAATTTTCTCTTCAAACACATCATTAAAATAATTTCAAATTTATTTTAAGAAACAATCACGGCTTTCCTTTATAAACCAAACTTTATAAACCATTTTAGAAAAAAATTTGTGAGTGAAAAAAACCATGGATAGAAAACCAAAAAGCATAGATGACACCAAGGTATTAATAAATCATAAAAATATATAAAAAACTAAGCAATGGTTCTATACAATCAAATATAGGGGATACAAAAAAGGTGAAGAATGAGATCCACTATAAAAATACTCAACAGTTATTGGGTGTCATGAGAAACTCCCTATAACTCAAGTAATATGATCCTGAACTAGAAACTATATCCCTAGAATGGCCTAAAATAACCTATCAACATCATAGTAGTCTTGCAGAACTAACCAGGCTATAAGCCTAGGAGTTCCTAGATACCTTTATAAACATAATCCATCATGTTATAACTCATCTTCTCTAATTGGGAAACATTCCCTAGAAAGTGAACAATCTAAAATAGGTCTTACAGTCATCTAGATTTTTTAATTAGTCTCCTAGGACTCCCATAACATCAAAAAATGGATATTATCTAAAAAATAAATCATGATATCGTCACAAAAAATAATTTCAAAGCATTTGAAATAAAACTCATCTCACTTATTATACTCTCACAAGAAACAATCCCTTTATCAAATCTATCCATACGCATAATATAACAATAAAAAAATATAGATAATACCCCCTCGGGGCCACAATTCACACTAATATCATAAAATATAAGGTATCAATTTAGGTTTACATATATTTCATAAAAAAATATCTAAAGTGACAAACAAGATTTAGAAATGAGTGTGGAATGCCATACCATTTTTTACCATTTCAAATTTCATTTTTACAACACCACTAAAACAAAATTTATAAAATAATTTGAAATTAATTTATAAATCATCTTTTTTTTCTTAGAAATCACTTTAACGCCACCATAATATTATAAGGTCTTAAAATTTTTTAATATGGGTCCTTAAATCCTCTTTTATCAAACACCCCCTTTAAAATCATAATACATTTCATTAAAAAGTAACCGGTGTCATTCACCACTTTTAAATCCTAAACCAATGTCAAGAACTTATGTAAAATCACCAGTTTCTCTTTTAAAATCTATTTATACATTTTGCCAAACTCATGGAATACATAAATATATAATTTATAAATAATATTTTGAAAACCATAAAAATTACTTTTTGTGATAAGTGTGAAAATCCACGAAAAACCATTTAAAAGTCCAACATAAATATCACATATTCATTTAATTTCATAAAAAATAATTTTAAATATCCAATCATTCCATGAAATGTAACATAAGGGAGATTTCATAGAAACACCTGTCTCATTCTTTGTAAAATCACTTCACAACAAGTTGCCTTCAATGGTGGAAGCACCACCGAGCAAGGAGACACCCTTCACAACCCCTACACATCCAAACCAATAATATTAGAATCACCCTAACCCTAATTTTAATCCCTATGGCCACTAAGTTTCATGTAAGAAACAAAATCTAAGAGGTAAGGGAGAAAAGAGGAGGGAGGATTGGAAAGGAAGGAGAATATTATTAGAGAAGGACCATCTATGAAATCACCAAAAAATAGATTATCAATCCACCAGAATATCACATGTTTGAGATATTTTGGGCTATGGAATTCAAAACACTAATTTTTTTTCTAAGAATATTGTACCGAGAGAGGGGAAGACTTTTCAACCCACTCTCTACACTAAGTCCCACTACTCACACACACTTCAAAAAAAAATCACAAAAAAAAATTCAAACCAAATAATGAAAAAGGAAAAGTAAATTAGACACACAAGATTACATGGTTAGAACTTTCATACTATATCTATATGAGAACACTAAAAACTCCTTATTTCACTATAAATATGAGGATAAAAATCATTGTAGATAAAGAGATAGTGATTACACTCAGAGTAAAATTTATAAGTGCAAAACATCAACTGGTCCAACCATTATTTTATAAAGTTTACCAGCTGGTAAAAAAGATTTCACCACCAACAAAAAGTTGTGGTCTACCCACCATTGGAGTCGATCACCTATGATTCCTTATATCTATCATCACCCTAATTGTTTCTTCTAGTAAAACAATAAAGGAATTTTCCATCAACTCATCAAAAGGTCAACATCTTATGGTAAATGAACCTATATATTGAGGAAGTAAACTATCACTTCATTGACAAGAATGAAGTGAACTTTCAGATTTCCTCCTTTAGGTTAGTTGAATCAGGTTACTTGAAGAGGCTTCAAAATACCAACAATATCCCACTTGAATATTGATTCAAGCATCTCTTTTTAATCCTCAAACACTTAGGCAAAAACATCCTTCTTCCTCATGCGTGTAGTTTTCTCCACCAACTTCCATTCACCCGAGTCCAAATGAGGTACAATACTACCTCATAATTTCATGTACTAAAACCTTTGTGAATATATCAGCCATAGTTTTATCCCAAATATCTTTTATATATATAACACTTTATCTTCCAGTATATTCTAGATTAATTGGAATTTTAAGTCAATGTGTTTCGTTATTTTATGAAGCATTGGATTTTAAGTAAGGTGGATTGCACTTTGAATGTCACAGAATAACACTCCGCCTTATAGGGACCTTCCATGCTCATTAAACAAGTATATTAATAAGAATAACTCATTTATAGATTTTTTAGTTTCTATGTATTTTTATTCCATTGTATAAAAAGTAACTAAAGGGTGTAGTCGATACATCCTACTGGCTGATGTTATGCAAAACGTAAACGCAAATATTATTATGCTCTTCTTGGTATATGAATCCCCAATTAAATTTTAATCTATTAATCCTTTTAAAGGATAATATTCACCATAAAATATCACTATATCTTCTAATCCCATCAAACATTGAATGATACACTTCATATATTCTCAATGCTCCCTTCTAGGGTTTGAAATAAACTAACTAAAAACTCCACTAAAAAGGCAATATTTGTCTATGAGTAGATCATCATATACATTAAGATTCTGAAAACTATGCATATAGTTATTTCATTATGTATTGGTCTTCATATTCAGATGTTTGTTCCTATTCCTTGAATAACTTAAAGTGTCTTTCAATAGGATTGAGATAGACTTACATCTGATCGTTTGAAAAATTGCAATGATCCTCTGAATGCATTCTTTCTAAGATAACAATAGTGTACTAAATTTTCTATCCCTCTATATATTTATCCCCAAGGTTTTCATAGCATGGTCAATATATTTCATTTAAAATATTTTATCCAAATTAAACATCATCTCTTGAATTAGTGAACTCTCTGGTCTACCAGTGACATGTTATCCATTTATAGAAGAAGTATGATGTAAGTAATATCATCTCAATACTCCCAATAATAGAAATGATCAGAGTCATATCGCATGAATCCATCCTAATTCATAAAATTGGAAAAATTTTAGTTCCACTATCAAGGTACTTATTTCAAGAAATAGAGGTTCCAGTCAACTTATAAACAAATCCCTCCTTTCAATGGTCTTTAAAACCCTTGGGATTATTTATATAGATATCCTCCTCTAATTCACCATGAAGAAATTCAATCTTAACATCCATCAACTCAAATTTAGATCATCATAAAAAACAAAAATTAATATTATTTGGATGGTATTATGATTAACTATCAGTGAAAATATTTTAGAAAAATCAATTCTTCATTACTTTTATAATAATTTCACTAATAAGTGTGCCTTGTATCTTTTACCTCTATCATTTTATTACTTAAAAAAATCACTTTTTCTCTAGTTATTACTTTCCTTTTGATAGTTCATCCAAATCCCAAATTTCATTGAATTTAAGCGAATTCATTTCTTCCTTTATATTTGACTCTCACTGTTTCAAGTCCCTAAGTATAACTACCTGTTTTAGGTATTCAAGTTCCCCAACATTCATTAAGAGTGAGAAAATAAAGTCATTTATATACCTTTTTATTATTCTCATGACTCTATAAGATCTTATTAACTCTTCTTGAGACTCCTCTCTTTTAGAAAATACAATTTATGGTTCCCTAACTTATAGTGAACAAACTATTGATTTCTAAACTTTTGAATCATTCCCTCAGGCTTTAATAGACCTTGAAAATTATGTAACATATTCTAATCATTGAAATTCCAATAATCATATGTTGATATTTGGATTTACCATAATTTTCAATATTCTAGTGCTCTTATCCTGATCAAATTATACTTTAATAGTTGGATTATTCCCCAAATTTATGATTATGCCAAGTTTTTCTCCTTCTAAATGATATTATCACTGAATAGAACATTTTAACTTTTCATGAATTGGTTATTGTCATCATCCCATAGTTTTAAATCAAAATATTCATTATCATATACTAAAAGAAAAAAATATTTAGACTTTGTCTCTAGATTGTCACTATCCTTCACATCAATGAGAATATAGGCTAAAATTTTAAATAGTTTGAGGTGTAAAATTTATGGTAAATTACCAAACCATAACTATTTTGGTAGACGCTTTCCCAATGTAACCAGTTGACTTTTTTTGGCTAATTATGTTGTAGTGTTAATTATTTCCACCCAAATGTATTTAAGAATTCCATAGTGAACTCAAATTTATATTTACTTCATTTTTAAAGTTTTTTTCATCATCTCTACCACACCAATTTATTTTAGTGTTCTAGGTATTATCCTCTCGAGCCTAATCCCCTTATTCTGATGGATGTTTTAGAAGTTACTTCAGCTATATTCACCTATATTATCATATTTGTGTCTCTTTAAATTCAAAACAATATTTCTTTCTATAATGGATTTCCACTGTACAAATCACTAAAAAAATAAAACTTATAATTAAGAAAATGAACTCATACATACCTTTTCACATAGCTGATGGACATGTCAAAGTAAAGAGATCTGTTGTGGGATTTAACTGAGGCTAGTACCTAGATGCCTGAGTGAACTAACTCTAGATTAAAGGCTCTAGGATTCTTACCATTAAAGATGAATGAAATATCCTTTTACTTACCTAGCACACAACTCTAAAAACATTTGATTCTTTTGTGATCAAGATTCAATATTTCTTTACCTATTAGAACCTTCATATTCTTCTCATTGAGGAGACCGAGTCTGTAATTCCAAACCTATAGATATTTCAAGGTTTAAATTCTAGCCATTTCACTTCCGTACTAATTTATAGTCATATAAATATTCTCATAATTTAATCCCCATTACATAACCATAGACCCTCAGGCCACTTTACATACTCCATTAGTAAAGGTTGTTCTATAGATTTCATTTTCTAAGTACCCCATAGAGATGGGGTTATTTTGAAAACTTGGAATGTACCTAACTTCCTTCAGTTATAGGAAATGCACATTATTACTTTAGATATTTACATATCATTTTATAATAACTTTAAAATCCTCAACATCCACCAGATAAACATTCCTAAATCTTCTAGTTACATAGTTTACCATGTACCAATGATCAATAATTGGGTGGAAGGATTCACCAATGTAAACCACCCATGACTCCACTGGGTTATGAATGTTAATCAGTAGATTGTCACTTCCTTCCATTGTGTTAGTAGATTTTGAATTTCTAGAATTTTTTC
This sequence comes from Viscum album, assembly GCA_963277665.1. Taxonomy (NCBI): domain Eukaryota; kingdom Viridiplantae; phylum Streptophyta; class Magnoliopsida; order Santalales; family Viscaceae; genus Viscum; species Viscum album. Next base: position 639,720,573 of record OY728167.1, read on the forward strand.
TTTATTTTACTTATTTGTGATTCCTTTAGTTACTCTGAATATTTCAATGCTTCCCACAATACCAACAATTTAATCTTGGACCATTAGACTCTTCTCCCTTGAGTTATCTTCCAACCTCTGATGATTCCTTATTTGAGGTGAGTTTCCCCTTCTGTCAGCATTTAGTGCATTTTCGAAAGGTACTTGGACCCCTATTCTCTAGATTTCCTCATTTAGGATTAAATTTACAATGTAATTTAATACTAGATTAGTATTTCCATAGGAATTACTAACCACAGTAACCATACTATCCCAATATTATGATAAATATGAAAGTTGTATAATTTTTTAAACTTCATATAAGAAACTTTCACTACTTAAAACCTACTCTTGATCATATTTAATTCATTAAAAATATCTTTCATTGAACTTTTTTCCAATAAACTCAAAACAAATAGAAATTACATTAGAAACACATTGTCTAATTTCATTTTTTTTGTATATATATTCTAGGGTCTCCATCTATTCAGTTGTAGTCCTCTTCACCTGAATGTTGAAAGATACATTTCATGCCAATGAAATCCTCACTAAACCTAGTGTCTTATTATATATTTTTTATAATTAATATTTATCCATATATTCAAGATTTTTTCCACATAATGGAATTTATAGATCCTTTTGGATGAGATAATACTCTACCTACATCTTCCAGAAACCATAGTCGGTACCATCGAACCGACTAATTTTAACTTTTCCTTATTCTATCGTATTATCTTCTGGTGATAATAAAACCCACTAAAATCAATACAATGTAGAGGTAAGAGTGAATTATACCTAAGTTATAGGATAAGTTTTAACTACTGATATCTAACACCACTTGTTAGGGAAAACCATTTCTGCAACCTCTAGAAGATAGATTGTTAATCCACTGTAATATCACACATGCTAGAGATTCTACACTACAAAATTCAATCCACTAGAAATCCTCTTTGATATTAGTATACCAGAATATGGGAAGACTTGGAACTAGAATCACCACACTAAGTCACATTGCTCACACACTCTCCAAATATAATCACACAACAAACATTAAAATAAAATAAAGAAATATGAAAAGTAAATTGGACACATGAGATTACATGGTTTTTACTTTCATCCTAATTACATGAGAGAACACTAAAAACTCTTTTCTTTAACATAAATACAATGATACAAATCACTATAGCTAAAGATCCGGTGATTACAATCAATGTACATGTTATAAGTGAAAAAAGTAAGTGGACTTACCTCTATTTTATAGGGGTTATTGGCCAGTAAAACAAGTTTCACTTCCAACTAAAATTTGTGGTCAAACCACCATTAGATTTAGTCAACCTATGAATCCTTGTAGGTATCACCACTTTAACCGTTACATTTGATAAAATTCCATTGTACTTCACCATAAACTCATCATAAGATTAGTATCATCCAGTAAATGTACCTTCATGTTGATGACATAAATTATCACTACCTTGATAAGATTGAACTGAACTTTTGGATTTCCTCCTTATGAAAAGTTAAACCTAGTGACTTGTAGAGTCTTTACAATCCCAAAAAATACATCAAGAATATACTTTAAATTGATAAATAGGAGTATAAAATTTAAGGATAATGAAGGGGGATATCTCTTGGGTTTTCCATGGAGTTACCCGAACAAGTGATTAATGAGAGGGGGGTCCAGAACCCCTTAAAATAAAAAAGTTATAACATGGAATATCAAATTTTAATAAAATTAGGCAGTTCACATGGCTAGGTCTCATGGTTAGGAAAACCATGTTCCTACCATATGGGAGACATTTGATGAACTGCCCTTAACAAGGGCCATCCACACGGTTTGGTCGCACGGTTTAATAATTTGTGTGTCAACCATGAAAAACCCCATTGTTAAAAAATACAGTGATGTCACATGGTCACTTGCACATTTTCCCTAAAAATATGAAATCCATATGCCAATACCCAGAGCCAAAAAGGACTCACACGGTTTCCATTATATTTCACATTATTTGTACCCAATTATGAACTACTCATGTAGACTAAACATGAACTAAAAAATTAACTGGAAAGACCCCTACATATGATATCATACACAGTTTCCCATAAAATGTGCTTGAAAACTATTTAGTAGAGGAAAAATTACTAAATTTCAAATTTTAAACTTAAACTTCTCAAAAATTTAAAATATTCCAATATAATAAAAAATAAGTCACAAAAATGATATGGGGGTGTTGCGGATCTTATCCACCAAAAAAAATTGTTCCAATGAAGGTTTTGATGATTAAAAAATCATAAAAAATCATAATTTCATGTTGTGTTTCTTTATTAACCATGATATGGTTCTTTGAATATGAAAATAATTTTCAAATGAACCACAATGTTTTCCCTTTTTATAATTTATTTTGGGAAGATCCTTAAAAAGTAATAGTTTTTTGAACAATGGCAAGGTTTTGTTTAATTATGTCACAATTTTCTTTATGTAAATCCACTTATCATATAAACTATGACCATTTTTAGTTAAAACCACGATGTGAAAAATAATATTTATGATTACCTATTCTTGAAAAATGCTTTATATGGCCCAATTTTATGAAACCACAACATGATTTCATAAAATTTCATTATCCATAACCATTTTATATTGAAAATCATCATGGTTTTGAATATCACCATAAACCATGAACATTTTTAATAAACAATTTATGGCTATAAAAAACTCATTTTTCCATATTATTTGTGTTAACAAAACTTCAATACAAATGAAATTGAAGTAGCTATTGTAATGACCCGAACTTTTATAAATGAAGTTACCTTTTTGAATAAATAAATACATTATATGGTTTGAAAAATTCAAAAGACCATTAAAAATCATAACTATTGATAATATAGACATTATAAAGTGACTATTAAGATTAGTATATTAAGGGTTATTATAAAGTCCATTTAACATATAGGGAAGGAGTGATGGCCTCGGCCAGTAGGATTATACCCTATGAAGCATATTTATCAGATGTTATGAGGGAGATAACATCACTAGGATTTTCCATTGACTAATCCCATGACTAGATTCAAAACCTAAAGCATGAATGAAATATTTTATGGGATAATTTCAATATCATCATGATCATGGTCTAAACCATGTTCATTAAACCACCCCAAGAAAATCTCACCATCGCACACCTTACCCTTTGGGAATTCACTGGTGTAATAAAGGGATGTGTATCTAGACCATAGTAGTACGAATTTTAATATTATATTTTCAATAAAATAATGATTATATTTATTCCATTTTTATTATTACTTTTTAAATGATTAAATAATGAGTTTGATTAAAGTTATATTCTGATATGATGAAACAAAAATTGTATTTTTGGTAAATATATAGATTCAATAAAGACACTCTTTTTTAATAATTTAATAATATTTTAAATAAATTAAATTTTAATAAAATATTTTTATTAAATATAATTTATTAAATATAAATGATAATATAATTTTATGAAGTGAAATGTAATTGTTATAAGGGTCAGAAAACTATTATTGTCAAAAAAAATATTATTTTTCAATAAATAGAGATTTTTGAATTAAAAGTGTAAATTACCATATTTATAGATTTTTTTTTAAAATAAATATTATTTTTGAAATCATCACGTAAAAATTATCCAATGGTTAATTTTTCAAAAAAATTCGAGATAGTCGAATTTGGGGGTAAAAATTAAATACGGTATGATTATATGATATGTACTTTAACATCAAAAAAGAGTAAAAGTGATGTAATAAATAGTATAAATAGTATCCTTGACCAAAATTATGTTTAGTCTTTAAAATAATGTGTTTTTAAGATATTTTTTTAATTCTATAAACCCTTAATGAATCCTCTAAACCTATAATATATTTTAAGGTTTTAAAATAAATTCTTTATAAAAATGACTCAATTTTACATCACTAAAGAAATTATCTTCATATGTTAGGTTCTTATACTTACAAAATAAAAAGAACACCTTTTTGGAACAAATCGTGGGTAAAAACTATAGTAATGTTTGTGTTTTTTATTACTTTATCATATAGAGTCCAAAACCTAAGTTTAGAAATTAATAAACAACTATCCTCTATTTTTCTATATAAAACCACCCAACCTCTCATTCATCTTCACTAAAAACCATTATATAATTAAATTACTCTAAAATTCCCCTCTATATCCATACCAAGGTTACCTCAATATCTCAAGAAGCTCCTCCCAAGATTTTAGAAGCACCCTATCAAGGTATGGGATCCTCTCATCCTCTTTATTCAAGCACCTTCTTTATGAAATTCCTTTTAATTTCCAATTTTTAAAGTCGGAATATGTTTTTACACACCCCTATTACTTTAATTATGATTAAAAAGTAATTATATACCCCTTTATCAATCATTAAACCATTCCATAAACCTTTATTTACACTCGTTATGCTGTTGAAATTATCATAACATTTGTGTAATGGCTACCCATCCCCATTTCAACTCAAGGGTATTCACCTGGTTGTACCTATCCATCATTTATTAGTGTTTTACATTTATGTAACTAAAAATACTTAATATTTTGGTAAAAAATTATTAAATACATTCTTATGTTTTATGGTCTATGTGGGACACTTATAAATGTACACGATATGAATGTAACGGGTGGGCCCGAAATTATATTACCCTACAATGCATTGGGTAATGTTTTAATCTCATGATTTTACATGTATGGTTCATGGGAGGTTATCTTAAGCACACCATGTTATGTTTTCTTGGTGTTTATCCTTCAATTATGTTTATTATGTCATGTTTTATGTTATTTCCACATTATTATGTTTCCTTTATGTTATCATATTATATCATGCCTCATTATTCAAGATTATGATTACCACCCCTCTTATGTTTCCTTGATATGCCTCTTGGATCACATGTAATAATTTAACTTATGATATGATTTATTTATTTTATTACCAAGCTTTATATCTCACCCATTTCTTATGTACATCCTCGTGCTATCCCATACTATTTTGGAAGATCCAAATAATATATGGGCATGTTATGAGGTTTTTAAAGAATGGTGTTGTACCCATGTTTCACGTTAAGGTTATATGTACCTAATTTAGAAAATAAACTAGACCTCATGATCATATGGGATTTAATTAAGTGTATATTAATGTATAAAATCATGAATTAAATTGTATTAAAGATATGGGTTTCCATTGTTGGTATCAGTGAAAATTCTAGTTATTTTTAGGATTGAGACTAAAGAATTATAGTGAAAGACTTAGATGTAAGACTAAACATAGGAAAACATCAATAAATTTTGGTAATTTATAGAGTAAGTGGTTTCCAAGAAAATACATCCCATTCTATATACTACAACAGGATGTGGATTTGGAATAGATGTACATAGGGGTAACAACCTGGAAAAGAGTGCATTGAGATAGACTTGATCATCACCTAATGCACAAAAATAGGCCTTGATTCCTTGTGATTATTCCAAAAAAATATCATAAATCGTGATTAACTATTAGAACATAGTATAATTTCAAAACATGAAAAATAAAAATAGGGCAATGTATCAAGAAAGTTCACCCGATAAAGGTGATAAAGGAAAGAAGATTCAATTTCCTATGTGTCAAAAATATATAAAGTGTCACCAAGGTAAATGCCACAAAGGAACTTGAATATGTTTTATGTGTGGAAATATAGGGCATAAAGTATCTAATTTATATGTAAAATCAAGAGTTAAAATAACCTAATGGAAGGAAATAAAGTTCAATCTAAGGTACCTTTAATAGTTCTATGTCGTAAATTTGGAGACGTTGATCATTATCCAAGCCGATTATCTATTCCAAGGGTTCACAAGAATTATGATCACCAAACATATCCAAGGACAAGGGAATAAAGAAAGTTTTATGCTAAGATGAATCATGATTACTGAAGTACACGTAACCTCTACTCCAAATTTATGTTTGTCTTATTGTATTTCAATTAATTCCATATTAGCATATCTTTTAAGTTTTCTATGAACATCAAGTCACCACCCTAAATGATTTGATATAATAAGGGAAAAACTTCTTTGATTATTGAATCATAAGATGAAGTTTGTGGGATTATTGTTTAAAATATTATCATTATCAAATTAGTGGAATTCAATTCTTTTTGGGGTATATATTACCTTTCCTTGTATAGAGCTGGCATGAATTGTTGGGAGAAGGAATTAACCCTATATATCATGAATCAACCTCTGATTCTATACATGTGAACGGAGGAGGATGAATCTCATTTAGTATCATCATCTCCATCATGGATATTATTACCTTATGAGAAAACATATCTAGATCAAATAATTGAGACTAAGGAAAATATCATCCTTGATTACATGACCACTGTAACGGAATATGTTGATGTGTTTCCCAAATAATTGTTTTGTCTCCCTCCTAAAAAAGTGGTTGAGTTCTCAATCAAACTTGTACTTGTAACAAGTAACAATCCTAGGGAAAGTTATCACCATAAAAGGGATATCCATGGATCTGTCAAAAAATAAGGAAATTGAAGGTTGAATAAGACAAATAAATATGATGTAAATCCATAGTTTCCTTAGATTATCTGGGTACTATCATTGATTTCCGAGAAACATATCATGATTTTCAAGCCCACTAACCAAGAAAACTCAAAATGGAGTCTAGTTTTTCTGGATCCATGAATGCGAAGATAGATTTAAATAGTTAAATAAGAGTCCATTCACTACACCTGTACTCACATTACCCACCAATGGAGAAGGATTTGTGATATAAAGTGATTCATCTAAAAGGTGTTGGGTTATGTACTCATGAAAGATTAAAAATTGATAGTTTATTCTTCCATACAATTAAATATCAATGAGATTAACTACCCAAATCATGATCTAGAATTGGATGTAGTGATCTTATCATTGAATATTTGGTGAAATTATCCTTACGGGGAGAAGTATGATGTATATACAGATCATAAAAGCCTCAAGTATATATTAAAAAAATGAGATCAATATGTGAAAATTAAGGTGTATAGATCTGATCAAGGATTATGATTGTTCAATCCATTACTATCATGGGAAAGCAAATAACGCGGAAGATGCTCTAAGTAGAAATTATCCCGCAAATCTATCCATGATGATGATTGTAAGTTATCCAATATTCTTGTACCTTCAATGGATGGATATGAGAATAATAAATGGATCTTTATCTTAAATTCCTCAAATAATTACTCAACCATCCATTCTTGAGTGGATCAAGGAGGCTTAAAAGGATGACGATATACTTCAAAAAAAGGTAGAGAATATTATGGAGTTTATCTTTGATAAATATGGAGTTATAAGGTTTGTAACTTAGATATATTTCTTGTAAAAATCATAATTGAAGAGGGAACTTTTGGATGATGGGCATAACTCATCATTCTCTATTCATCTAGGAAGAACTAATATGTATATATTTTTAAAGTAAGACTTTTGGTGGGATAACATGAAGAGAGAGATTTCAGAGTTTGTATCTCGATTCATGGTATGCCAACAAGTCAAGGTAGAATGACATAAGTATAAGGGTATAATGAAAACATTTCCCTTAATATTATGGAAATGGGAAAACATAACAGCGGATTTCATCATAGGACTCCCGAGGACACCTAAAGACAATAACTCCATCTGAGTGGTAATCTATCACCTAACAAATTCAGCACATTTCATTGCTATCAAGGAAGATTTCTCTCTTGACCAACTCACCATGATATATATAAGGTATGTAGTTAGAATTCTTGGAGTTTCACTCTCTATTGTATCTGATCGAGATCTGAGGTTTACCTCAATGTATTGGAGGAGCCTTCAACAAGAATTGGATACATATCCAAGATTCAACACTGATTATCACCCTCATATGGATGGTTAGTCTAAAAGAACCATTCAAATTCTAGAGGATATTCTAATATAATGTTTAATGTATTTCCAAGGATGTTGGTATCAACACCTTCCCCACTGGAGTTCTCATATAACAACAGTTTTCATTCTAGAATTCAAATGGAACCTTATGAGGTTTTTTATGGGAAAATGTTTCAGAATCTAATATGTTGGGAAGAAATTAGATAGAGGAAGATGGTGGGACATGATACTATCCAAGATATGATATAGAAGGTTCAAACCATTCTTCTTTATATTAAATCCTCAAAAAATCAATATAAAATCTATGAAAACAATATTCAATGAAACATGGAGTTTGAGTTCAGAGATAAAGTGTTCCTTTTTATATCATTATGGAAGAAAGTCACGAGGTTTTGGAAAAAGGAAAATCTTAGCCATATATACATTATCCCCTTTGAGATACTTGATCGCATTAGAGTGGCAGCTTATCAACTATCACTCCCACTTAACCTATCTCAAGTACATGATGTGTTTCATGTATCCCTCTTGAAGAAGTACATACCAAAACCCCCCCATATACTAAATCTATAGGTGGTTCCATTGGACAATGATCTTTAATATGAAGATCCGTTTTTTAAGATCTTTGATCATAGATACAAAGTTATATGAATCAATACAACTCACCTAGTATTGTGGCGAAACCACAAATTTGAAGAAGTGACATGGGAACCATAAGAGGTAATGAAACAAAAGTGCACTCATCTATTTTAGTGAATGAAATGAAAATTTTGAGGGTAAAATTTATGAATGGGGAATAATGTAATGAATCAAACTTTGATAAATGAAATTACCCTTTTGAATGAGTAAATTCATTATTAAGTAATGTAGTTATAGAAAACATATGCACTAAATTGGTTATTTTGGATTTTTATATGGTCTATCAGATTTAAAATACCATTTATAATCATAACCATTAATAATAAATTCATTTTATAGTGACCATTAATATTAGTATATTAAGGGTTATGATAAAGTCCAAGTCGCATGAAATGAAGGAGTGATGGCCTAGACAAGTGGGATTATACCCTATGAAAAAGATTTATCAGAGATTCTAAGGGAGATTTCATCACTAGGATTTTATCTTGGCCAAGCCCAAGCCTAGATTCAACAATTAATGAATGAATGAAACTATTTATGGGAGAAGTTAAAGCTCATTGAGATTACAATCCAAACCATGTTTATTGAACCGCCCCAATAAAATATCACCATCACACACCTTACCGTTAGGACATTTGCTGGTGTAATAAAGAGATATATATCTAGACTCTAATAGTATTATTTTTTATATTATTTTTCAATAAAATAATTATTATATTTATTCTATTTTTATTATTACTTTTTAAATGATTAAATAAGGAGTTTGATAAAAATTAAATTTTGATACGATACAACACAAATTGTGTTTTTGGGAAATATATAATTTAAATTAGGACACCATTTTTTATGAATTTAATAATTTTTGAAATAAATTATATTTTAATAAAATATTATTATTAAATAATATTTATTAAATATAAATGATAATATAATTTTATGAAGTCAAATGTAAATTTTATACGGGTCAAAAAATTGTTATTGTAAAATAACCAGTATTTTAAATAAATACAGATTTTTTATTTAAAATTATAAATTAAAATATTTAGAAAATTATTTTGATAAAATAAATATTATTTTTTAAATCATCTCATCAAAATTATCCAATGGTTAGTTTTTCATAATTTTCTGAGATAGACGATTTTTTGTGTTAAAATTAAATATGGTATAATTATACGGTATGTAGTATGACATCATAAAAGCCCAAAATCGATGTAATAAATACTATAAATAGTATCCATAACCAAAATTATGTTTCCACTTAAAAATAATGCGTTTTTGAAGTTATTTGATTAATTTTATAAACCCTTAATGAATCCCATAAAACCTGTATTATATTTTAAGGTTTTAAAATCAATTCTACATAAACATAACTGACTTCCACATCACTAAGGGAATTATTTTAATATTTTCAATTATTATCCTTAAAAAATAATTAAAATCACTTATTTGTTGAGGAAACTATGAGAAAAAACCATGAGAAGGTTTTTGATTTTGATTACATTATCATAGAGTCCAAAACATAAGTTTGGAAATTAATAAAGATCTCTCCTATATTTTGATATATAAACTCACCCAACCTCTCATTCCTTATAGCCCTATGACATGGGATACACGTAATAAACGTTCTCTGGGATATTGTGCCACTGAGCCTTAGGCACTCCTCCCCATACACCAAAGGTTGAAGACTAGAAGTGAGTGTGTAAAGAGGTGATAGTGGGGAGACTATACCCTCAAGTGGTGATAATAATAATGGTCTATAGATAAATATAGCAGCATAATAAAGAACATAAATCAATGGAAGAAATAACCTGAAATAGAGGAAGCTTAAATAAACTTTGGTAGTAAATTAAAACATGCCTCAAATCAGAATACAATTTATAGAATAAAATACCATTTGTAGCTAACTATGCATAAAAAACTGGACATACAAAACAATAGATAAGCAGAAGGGTCACCTGTGGTGGACCATGTAAGTATATACATATAAGCATGATGAAAAAAAAGGAAGACACAAAATTAAACTCCAGCTAATGTGGAGGAACCACTATGGTCCCTTGCTATCCATACCATGAAAAAGGTCTAACTCGACCACTAAGGTCCATCTCTTGAGCTTGATCCCTTGCCTGACCGCAAAAGCATAAATTCTATATGCAACCCAAAGGTCCTCTGTAGGGTGTGATAAAAAATCTCAGTAGGACACCACCAACATGTTTATGTCTTATATCTATGATAAAGAAAGTGTTTTAAAAATAAAAATTAGAGGGAGACATGTACACTAAAATAATAAATACCCACTTCCCTTATGCTCAATAGACACAAGGGAGTGATCACCTACTTCAGCCATCACATGTATGCCATGTTCTCCCATTTATACATATGGAATACAACAAATTTCTACATGTTTATAATTATAGTGGTGAGGATCCTTACCAACAATTCTTAAGGCATCCCCTGATGAAAATGCATCCAAGGTGAACCCCCAGGTTCCACCTCTAAATTACCACTAGGAAACTCATGCCATCAAGCATATCACTAGCATCTAAAAAGGCATACCCAACAAGTACCTAGTCCCTCAAACCACATCTACGAAAAACACCATCGTCTTGAAGCCCGAAATCTCGAGGCACAATGATGTCTATCCTCCAAAATAATAATCATCGTTGACTCAATAATTGTTGTCCTGAGGCACGATGATATCCATCCTCCCAATATCCTAGCCCAATAGCCTCAAATAATACAACGAGCCTCTACCCCCAACCGATGGTCCCATCACCATCATCTGATGGCTCCTGACCATCCTCATGGATTTCTACGACAAGAAACTCCAACTTCATTGATGGTCAAGAAAATTCTAAGCTACAACTAATGGAGGCCTTTAACCACATGAGTGGTCAACACCACCTCATCATTTGAGTCATATCTATTTTCACATGACTCCAACGACATGTTGACCAATCAATGTGAGTAGAAATCGCCCAAACATAGTACCTATGCCATATCATCCTAGAACCTCATTCCTCTATAGCCACGTCACTCAACTTGATGGTCAACCCCATCCAATATCACATAGGCCTTACCCATATCCAAATGACCTCATCAACTAAACCTAACTACCAAGTCATCCAATCTAGTGCTCAAAATCACATTATATGTCCAGATCCTCACCCAACTTTATCAGTCACATGACCTTAGTCTAGGTGGTCATTATCACCTCAATTCTCAATCTAATCCCAACATGTTCTCATTAAACCATCGCAATCAATATATATAATTTAATTTAAATTAAAAAATCACCTAGCCTAATCTTCCCAAGTGGTCTAAATCCCCTCACCGGGATTATACAATTTATGTTCAAGGAGGATCATCCCCATAAACATCTAAAATGATCAATTTAATATTTAAAATAAAAACATTAAATTATTAGTTTCTCCCTTAGACAACCCAATGAAATGATCAATAACCCACCCCCCTAAAACACCTCAAAATCAAAGAGAAATATTGGAACCACCTACCTCATACTGGTAAATGATCTCTCATCCATTATCAGTCTCTAACTTGAGTTGATTTAGAGGAAATATTCATTTTAGATGAACACCCTGAAATAGGGTACAATAGCTCACATGGATTTAGTGCACCATGTGGTGGGATAAAAGAATAAAAGAAGGTATAAGATTAAATGCCTTATCGAATTGGTTCTAATGAGACCTAAGAAAATAAAAATAGAGATCAGACAGAGGATTTTTCTAAAATCCTAGATAATGAGAAATTAGAGAGCAACCCATGACTACGAGGGTATGTACACATAAATGGAGGAAAAAGGGAGCATAAAAGATAAAGAGAAGGAAGGGAAAATCGCAATTTTTCTTCTTTAATTGACCCGAATGATTTGGACATGGGGTTTGGCTATCCATGCACCAACTATTTGGAATCCACAGTATAGGAACCACCTCACATGGTTAGCATACATGATTTTTCAAATTGTGTGCAAACCATGTGTGAATACTCTCATAAAACTGCAGAATTCCCCACAAGGTTGTGTTCCCCCACTTGTATGTTTTTTCAAACAATACACAGTGAATAAATATGGTCACATGGTTACTTTTGGGAGGCCACAAGGTTTGTAAAAACTATGAAACTATGTGTACACAGCTAGAAAGGTTGGGTTCTCGGCCTCTGATTCACTCAAAACCCACTCAAAACCTAGAGAAACTTGCTAGTAATTTAAAACCATATAGAAAAAATTACTTGGGTAAATAAAAATATTAGAATTTAGTTATGAAGATCAAAAATAAATATGTCCCTCTGACCAAACATGACAAATTCAAACGGGTTGAGGATTTTTACCTGCTGTAAAAAAATGGTACATTATGGTATCCCCACCATAACATATATCATCCCTAAGATATATGGATTTACCTAGATATGGTACTAAACATACCCATCTCATTTGAATTTACCTATCCTACCCCTGCCCTAAAGTCATTGGTCAACTACCTTAAGGTGATCCCTGCCTTAGGAGTTACCTACCTGATCTCTTCCCAACAAAAAACTCAATTAAACCGATGGTTCACTGACCATTCCCAGACTTAAAATCCCTCCTATGATGAATCTACACTCCTGCACCTCAATAGGTTCTCAAATCATACCCGTGCCACATCAGACACCAATCGTGTCCCACATCTCATCATATGCCCAAATTCCTATGCATATCCTATAAAAATTGAAACATATATAAATATGCTTTCCCACACAGAGTGTCCCAATACCTAAACATATTATACAAGACACACATCCATCAATTCCCATAATAAATCATGGTTCCATGAACCGCATATATATATATATCATGCATCTAAGTCGATTCCAACCTACGAACTAGCGCCTGATTATTCCAAAACAACTTCTTCCCCTCATGCACGAAAACATGGCATACAAATAGGCCATTCCAAAATAAAAAGTATCCTGATCACTTCCACGACGTACCTATAACCATAGTTAGATCCCCAACCTTCTCTGCACCTGGAAGCTCCACTGTGTGCACCTATTTTGAAGCTTGACTACTGAGGGTCTGGACTCCCTAAAGAGATACACTAGCTGTCATCCACTGACCCCACTACTGGGTCCCACTATATCTACCACGACATCTACGTGTAGTTGAATCCCAGATGTCATCTCTTAGTATCACTACCAGTATAACCTCATACACCCGATTCTAGCTCGGTCCTTGACTACCATATAATCAATAAGGATTCTTGTATAACCTCTTGAGATTCCCAACATGGCTGCATGCTCAGAACTCCTTCAGTGCCCGATCACACTACGTCCACACATGTCCTGGCTTCCCAAACTGGAAGCACACCATCAAATACCCACTCCTAGGTGGTTTTATCAAGTCTCTATCCTATAAGTCCTTCCTTGATAGTCCTTTATGTATGTATGTCTATACCTGTACATCCCACTAGTTTTTTCCTATTTTCTGACATCGCCAGTTTAACCCTCTAGCTTAGAGGTGTCTCAAGCTACTCAAAGATGGTCTAGACTAACTCAATCCAGTTCTCATCCACCTTTGATCCACCCTCAACCTGAAATAGCAGTGGGTTATATGACTGGAACTCTCATGTCAAATATAATATAGATAGATTAGCTCACTAAGATCCCCTATTGATTCCCTAGATAACCCGAACCAGACTCACCCTAATCTTCTCATCAAGCCATTGTCCAAAATCTACCATATTCTATAGCTATACTACCTACACTTGATCCGGTACCTATAGATGTACCTAGGGATCATTATCAATCAAACCCTCCAGGGCCTCATCTCAACCCTCTAGGTCCTCATCCCATGCATGCTCAATTGGAACCCAAATTCCACCCTCCTGGTGTTCCACTAGATCTCGTTTATGTGGAAACCCGTTGAATACCATAAAATGGTCAAAAATCCATAACAGTATATGTATATCATAGATATTGAAATTTGTAATAGGTAGTGCAATCTCACCACCCTTAAACTCCCCTACCACACCATGTCAGAAGAAATCCATTCTCAAGGCCCCTTATCTACCCATACCAGGTTCAGGTATCACATGTAACCTATACTCATGGTCCCCTACATACCCACATCAAATTCCAACATTAAGCACCATTCATCCTCATGGCCCATTTCCTTCCTATACTGGGGTTAGGCATTACATATAGTCTAAGTAGCTGAGTAGAATGACACCAAAAAAGATATATTGGAAAACACTATTTAGATTCTTTTTCGAAACTTTTAAAAAATAACCCTATATCATCATCCCTTCCTGTTTGTACTAGAGTTAGGCCCACATATCACATGCATTTAGTAACATTACATCACATATAGATCTCATTAGAACAACATCCCTAAACTGGATGAGTAGAATTCCACCAAAAGGAGGCTAAGTATGAAAACTCTATTTAGCTTCATTTTTTGACACTTTAGACAACCCAAACCATCTTAGCACAATCTAGGATCCCAATTATTATCATAAACAAAAACAAATCATATGTTCTTAAAGTCCTATCATAAAGCATAACCACACATCCATTTTCATATTGGGATGGATAAAAACTTTATAATAGATAAACATCACACCAAATGTTCCACTCAAAGTAGAAATCATATAAACTATCAAAAGAACAAAGTATAACAACAATTCCCCACCCCAAGAAACTTGGTCTGTCCCACGTGCATGGGGATGTAGGCACCCAAACTCAAGCTTTGTTCGAAGTTCCGACTACATCCTAGTATCTGGTATACCATAACCAAAATAGTAATACCCAATAAAAGAAATAGAATTTGATATCATTAGTATCTAGTCTAATTATTCTATTGATTTATAGTCATGAACTACTCGAATACCATTTCTAGCACCCCGACACAGGTTCCACATGATAATTGTGTTCCTAGCTGGTGTGTTCCTAGGCCTTAGCTGCGCCTCCTCATCTGTCAAAGGCTTCCGACTAGCAGCATGAGTATAAATAGGTGATAGTGGGCAGACTATACACTTAAGTTGTGATAATAATAATGGTCTATAGATTAATACAACATCACAAGAAGACCATAAATTAGCATAAGAAATAAAATTCAACAGGGAAATATTAAACTTGATGTGTAAGTAATAAACAACATTCCTCAAATAAAATTTCAATTTTTAGAATAAAATACCATTTGTAGATAATCATGCATAAAAAAACAATCCATAAAAAATAGTAGATAAGCAGAAGGGTTGTATGTGGCTGACCATATTAGAATATACAAATAAGCATTCTAAAAATAAAAGGAAGACACAAGAGTGAACTCTAGCTGAAGTAAAGGAACAAATGTGTTCCCTTTCCACCCATCCCATGAAAAAGATCCAACTCGGCCACTAAAGCCTAGATCATAACCTTGGTCCCTTACCTGATCGCAAAAGTAGAAAGTCTACACGCATCCCGGTGTTGACCACTCGTGTGGGTAGAAGCCTCAAATAATATGTGGATCCTATACCCACACAAGTGGTCAACACCACCTCATAATTTGAGTTCTATTTGTGTGTACACGACTTCGACTGTGTATTGGACAATCACAATGAGCGGCTATCACTCAAACATAGTAGCTAATCCACATCATCTCAACACCTCATGCCCCTGCAACCATGTTATTCAACCTAATGGTCAACACCATCCAATATGACATGGGCCTTTCCCGTAGCATGATGATATCATTTCCATAACCTAAATACCAATTCACTTAACACGGTGATCAACATCACCTCATATATCCCAAGCCTCACCCAACCTGATGAGTCACATCGCCTCAGTCCAGGTGGTCATTACCAACACAATCTTTGGGCCAAGCCTAGAATGTTCTCATGGAAACATCATAAGAAATATATACAATTTAAATTTAATTAAAATACACACATGGATTAATCTCCCCAAGTGGTCTAAATCCCCTGACCAATCTTATACCATTTTTGGTCAATGATGATCATGCTTGTAGACATCTCAAATAATCAATTTAATAATTAAATGACAAAAAATAAGTTATTATGTTCTTCCTCAGACAACCCAATAGAGAACTCAAGAATTCCACACCCCCACCTTAAAACACTAAATAATCAAAGATAAATCTAGGAACTTCCTACCATGTACTGGTAGATGCTCATTCACCCATTATCAGCCTCTAACTTGAGGTGATTCAGAATAAATCACTGTTTTAGACGAACACCCTAAAAATAAGGTACAATGGATTTCATGGATTTAGCACCCCATATGGTGATAGAAAATAATAAAATAAGGCATTAGATTAAATTTATTATCTGTGTGGTTCCAACAAGATTGATGAGGATCAAAATAGAGCTCGAACGAAGGATTTTTCTCAAAGCCTAGAGAAGGAGAAATGGGAGAGCTCCCCACAACCAAGAGGTGATTTACGTGTGAAAATAATGAAAGGGGGAGGATAAAAGATAAATATAAGGGAGGTAAAAATATTAATTTCTCCTCTTTTAGTTACCCTCATGGTGGGCCACATGGTTTGGTAAACTGCGCACCAACCGTGCAACACCAACTATCTAGGAATCACACCTCACACAATTGGCCCATATGGTTTTACTAACCATGATAAAACCATAATTTAAGACTCTGATAAAACTAAATAATTCCCCACATATCCATTTACCCCCTCCTACATAGTTTTCCAAACTATTCCTAGTAAATAATGAGGATCAAACAGTTACTCTTGGGAGGCTGTATAGTTTGTTCAAACCGTGTGCCTCTGTCTGTGCACCCAAAAAAGATTTTTTTTGGACTTCAACACACTCAAAACCCTGAGGAACTTGTAAATAATTTAAAACATTCTAAAAATATGGCCTTGGGTTAATCAAAATCTCAGAATTAAGTTTTAAATATCAAAAAGAAATACGGACCGCTCACCAAACATGAACAATTTAAAAAAGTTGAGGATTTGGACCCACTCCAAAAAAATCCAAGGCATTTCATTACTCTTACCTAAAAACCCTTGTATCATGAAATTAATCTATCTTTATATCTATTAATCCCTCAAAAGGATATTCAAATCTCTCAAGAAGCTCATCCAAATCTTGTAGAAACACCCTCTCAATGTAAGGGATCCTCTCCTTCTCTTTATTCAAGAATATTATTTACGTCATGAATTTTTATTTTCAATTTTTCAAGTTGGGATATGTTTTTACACATCAATCTTACTATACTTATGATTCCCAAGTAATTATATACCCCTTTCACTCTCATTCACCCCTTCCATAAACCTTTATGTACACCCATTATGTTGTTGAAACTATCTTGCAGTTTTTCATGCCAAACATTTGTGTAGTGGATAACTGATCCCATTTCCACTCAAGTGTATTCACCTAGTTGTAACTGTATTTAATTTATTGTGTATTTACATTATTTAACCCATAGTCCTTAATCATGGGGTTGAAATTTATGAAATACATCCTTATGTTGTATGATCTATGTGGAAAACTTATGCATGTAAATGATATGAATGTGACTGGTGGGCCTGGAATTATATGGTTCTCTAAGGCATTGGGTAATTGTTTAATATAGTAATATTCCATGTATGGTGCATGGGAGGTTATAATAATCATGCTATGTTATATTTTCATGTCAAAAGAGTTTCATGACTAGTACAACATCATGTGAATCACATGAACTATAAAAGGATTCACAATCACATGACTTGATACAGGTCATGTGATCGTATGACCTGGTATAGGTATCATGAATCACATGACCCATGATGTATATCACAACCATATGACCCCTAAATTATCTCACAATCGTGTAATAAGTTATGAGACTCATGATTACATGACCCTAAGATGGTCATGCGAACCACATGATGATCAAGTGATCACCCAAATGGGCCAACAGATCGTGCAAAGCTTGAAAGACAGCTATATAGCCAAGGACATAGTTCAAGGTTAAATAAATTACTAATAATTGGTTTTTTATTCATTTGGAAATTTTTTGAGACAAGGAAGATAACATAATAAAATCTCATGAAATAGTATCGTGAAACAGCCTTGTGATCGATTCTTGCGGAGGGGTCTTTTGAAAGGGAACTTGTGGATAGGTATTGCAAAGGGGTCATAAGAAGGGAGAAATTATGAGATATTGGGAGTTCAGATTCACTAGTGGAATGATCTTCCCCTTAACCCCTATTTATAGAGCTCTATTCAGAATACCAATGGTCACCCTAAAGACCAAACGTTTCTTTGGACACTGATTGATGACAACCCCAATTACTCAGTCTGCCATTTAATTTCCTCAGAACCAATTCCTAGTCCATATTGACATCACTCATAGGGGGATTTTTTGATTCCCACCAAATTAGAACAAGAAATTATAGAATTTAAGAAATACCCAAAGCATGGGTATTATTTTCTCCGCAAAAAAGGAAGGGAATGTGGTCAAATCATGCAGATCATGTAACCTCCAAAAGGAAATGTGATCACATGTCCTTTGAAGGGTTATGTGAATAGATCATGTGTTGTGAATGATCATCTTATGATCATTCAAATCCCCTGTGAAAAAACTTACTACTCTTGAGAAGGCATCCCTACAAGCACTGATGATCTACAAAGGATACCAAATGAGATCTTCTGATCATGAAACATGTTAATCGATAGACGCTTTAAAATCATTCAAATCCATTATTAAATGAAGGTTAAAATTTTCAAAAGCCTCACATTATGGAGGTTTACATTGATATACATGCAATATGCTAATGCGATTTGAAAGACCTCACAGAGACCCTAGTGATATTTCAACCTTTTCACATGAGATAATGTTGGTGTACCACCTTCATTATGAAAATGACCCCAGACATGTCCACCCAATCATATGATGACCCTTTGTCTCTATATAAAGGTGGAGGGATTTTCCATGATAATGATGTCACACCATCGTGATATCCAACATTGATCACACAATGCCTCACTAACAAGCGGAGTGATACTATATGAAAAATCTCACACACCATCATAGGATACCCTACTAATAATTAAATTCCTTAATGAATAATCAATAGGAAAAGGCCACGAGCCTTGTAAAATAAGGAAGAAAATAAAATTAGAAAAGGTGGAAACCTATCACAAATGGAATATACATTTATTTTCATGAGAAAGGGGTTACTTGATCACCATTGATCCCACACAAGGCCTTATTCAAGTCTTATTAATCTCAAAAATGGCCTCTGACCAGAACAAAAATCCTTTGATAAGCAATCTTGGCCTCAAAAAGGACCCCATACAAGTATTCTTTGATAAAGAAAAATCCTTTCGACATGAGACCTGATCTCATTAAGATCATCAGACATGTCAGACTGATCTTGTGAAGTCACTTTTACATGTCAACATGATTATGTGAAATACATTTTATGAGTTGGGGTCTAGTGAATATGATAGTGTTCTTGTGGTCACTAAATATCATGCGACTCCTTGGATGATTTTGTGGGAATATCATGAAAAGTGCATGATGAAAACCCCTACACCAAATCCAGATCATATCTTTGATATATGTGTTATGAAAGGTGGTGTATAATTGGGAAGGATAGGCCTATAAATCCCTCACCCTTTAACAATAAAATATTTCCACATGGACAATGGTGAGTATGCCCAAAGGAGTGTAGAAGAGTGGACTTCTCAGAGCACAAATTCATGCAATTGTAAGATTATTCCACTAGGTAAAATCTAATAAACAGTTTGGGGGGTCATGTGGAATGAATATTTTCTTTCCTTGATCGCTTTATAGATCACGTAAAGGACTCCCATCAACCTATCCAAATTATGAGAAAGAGTTTCCGCATGTCGAATGGGTCACACAGACCCTAAAATGGATGATTCCTAACAAACCTTTAGGAACATATGCAATAAATACTTGAGAAATATGGAGAACTTATGTGAAGATAGATATTATAATTTTAATAAAAAGGCATCACGCACTTCATGTGATCTATCTAGATCCCGAGATATCTCCAAGTCATGTCACCTAGGTCTCACGAAGTCCTCTAGACATGTCAAAAAAGTATTGCATAGTGCCAAGTTATGTCAACCAAGTCTCGCGATGTCTTTTGGGAGTGTTATCTGAATCATGAAATGACGCTAGGACATGTCACCCAAATCATGCAATGCCCTCTAGACATGCCATCCAGATCATGAAACGTACTCTAGACAAGTCAACCAGATCATGCGATTGTATTTGGACATGTCAGATAGGTAGTCAAGACATGTCCATAAAACCTCATACTTGTATGTTAGACACCCTATGCATGTTAGGAATACAATCAGAACATACCTAGAAAAACATCACGAACATGTTAGGCAGACAATCAGGACATGTCATCCAGACACCCTAGGGAATGACATCCTTTACCAATATACATATTTGGGCATACCCCAAAATAAACTATGAGAACTCAAATTCCTACCATAAACATGATACATAGGATGCCTTCCTAAGTCCCAAGCTCCAATGGGTATCCACCTCGATGTAAGACCCTCCATGTCTCAGACACTCTAACCCGTGAGACCCAAACACTCACATGGGTTCATCACTCTTCCTTATACATCAGTATATTGAGAAATCAAATGAACTATAAAGACTGTGATTCTTTCTATAAACATGATACGTTGGAATCCTTCCTAAGGATTGAGCTCCATATCAAACATACCATCAGGGTTGCCTCATTACACAAGCCTTGAGTCCATATGCGATGAGACTGATCACTTTATATCCCTTGTTTCTCACACTGAGCATGGATCACACGAGCCTAGGGCTTTTCAATAATCATATCATTCGCATTATGAATTTTCCCCCAATATGGGAAACCTCATTGTTTAAGCCCTATTTAGTGGTGTAATATGACTGCTCTTATACAAGGACATCCAACTTAGGTTAAGTCCCAACAACGTGATCAAACTACGATGACTATGATTCATGCTATGAACCGGATATCTAGGACACCTTCTTAAGGATTGAGCTTAATACCTTGTTCCTAAGTTACCTTATTTATATCCTTTACGCATGACGTTAAACTGCACATCTTGAACGAACTATGTAGGTTTTTATTCCTATCATAAATATGATATATAAGATGCATCATAAAGGTTCAATCCCAACCTCAAGATATCAATCAACTCCCTGGAAGGAAGTAAACTCCAGAGTGTCTAGTTATATGGCATCAAAATATAACCAGCTACATATTACTAATAAATTATAGGAAATTGATGAAGAACCACCGAAACATACAAATGGGCTCATCATGGAACCCCCTTTACATATAAAGGATTCCACGCCTGATCATTTTATTAGGACCACCAGTTCTGTATCGATATTAGGAAGAGATTCACATACATATCTTAAATCTATAAGAGATTCCCGAATTGGGTAACAATTTCCCCCCAAAGGGTACGATGAGCCTGACCTCCCATCCTCTCAACCAATGTGAGTTCCTAAACATCGTTGGGTCTAAAACCCCAAATGATTGTATGCATTCAGAAAGTAGGTATGTACCCAGTTATGGATGTGGGAACCATTGGGAGTTTTTATTAAATATGAAAATAGCGAACCAGATGTGAAATCATTTAACTATGCCACCCCCATGATGGGTTAAAAAGGATAAACTATCCATCTCCTGTTAGACCATTTCACTCCTACCATTAATAATATTTTGAAATAAACAATCGATAATTATATATTTTATATACCAATGTTTCTGAAAAACATAGGTAAATGTTGTGCCGCTAATTACGATTCATTTACCAACATTTCTTGAAATCAAAGGAATCAGGAATTTTATTTACCAACATTTCCTGAAACATTGAGAATTTAGTTTATCAAATTTTATTTTGGGGACCCAACCTTAAACCTCTCCACTCCCTGTGTTCTTACCATGACCAACCACCCTACTACCTCTCCAGATCCCCATAGCAACCGACCAAATGATGCCTCCCTCTAATCACTATATTCGTCCCACCAACATTCTCCGCCTCTGATCGTTCCCCATGACTGATCACCCTATCCCCTCACCAGAGCCCCATTACGACCTGATGACCACCACCTCTCTCTGCTTGTGGTCGCTGCCCTTCCATCTTGCTAGATCCATACAACCTCCAACCACTCACCACGACTGACTAACTGCCGACCCGCCTCCCTCTCCCCTGTTCACCTACTCCCTCCTCCCCTCTTTCCTCAATAACTAGCGTTCAGTCCCACAAAAGTTTTCATGTGGGACTACCACAACATAACTATAAATATATTATAATATTAATATATATTGTTAAATATATATATATATATTAATAATATATTAATATATTAAAACACACATATATATAAAAATAAATATTATTAATATATACAATATATATTGTATATGTATATAAACATATATTGTGTGTGTATATATATATAAACATATTATATATATATATAATATTGTAAACATGTATATATATATTGTATACATATATATAATAATATAAACATGTATATAATATATTATTGTTAATATATACAATATACAATATATATAGAATATATGTACAATATATTCTTACAATATATATTGTATACAATAATAAATATATATTGCATACAGTATACAATATATATTGTATACAACATAAAAAATAAAATATATACAATGCATACCTGAATGGACCAAAGGCCTTCAATTTCTTATTCATTTTTTGATAATCCCCCATTTAAGGGTTGAAGGGGGGCCCTTACATGGACTATAGGCTTCGTGAAATTACAGGAC
Source organism: Viscum album (assembly GCA_963277665.1). NCBI lineage: Eukaryota > Viridiplantae > Streptophyta > Magnoliopsida > Santalales > Viscaceae > Viscum > Viscum album. Next base: position 639,743,939 of record OY728167.1, read on the forward strand.
CCAAAGGTCTTAAAGGAATTCATCTCAGACTATGACTAATTGAAATCGCCCCTCCTGGGCATCTGCATCGTGATCAGCTCTCCAAGTTCGCATGTATGTTCAGTTAGTTGTCATGTGCATAGTTGCAAAGTCCTGGTACCGATGGAAAATTACATACCCTCTCAATTCTTCCAAATCTGATAGCTTTTCTCTGGTGAATGCACTTTGCTCTGAATCCTCCTCTAGAGCTTGTTACTTGTAGAATATGTCTGGTTTGTGTCTGCATATCTTGTGGCTCAAAGGCCTTAAGGTTTCTTGGAGTCCTTTAGGTGGAACAAAGGCCTTAAGCTGGACCGAAATCCTCACTGACCTGAAGTCATGGGTTGCTCGAAGGCCTGAAGGACTCCAAGACCAAACCGGTGGCCCGAAGGTGAATAATTCTAGCTTCTATAGTATCAAACTGCACCTGCTACAATTCATGATACATTACTACTAAAATAACACAAAAATATGCATCCACCTAGATTTGATCTCGGGTCTCATGGATGCACTTGAAGAGTCCTCACCAATTGGGCTGAGGCTCATGTGCTATACAATATATACAATATACATACAATATACATATAATATATATTGTATACAATATACAATATATACAATATTTTTTATAATATGTACAATATATGTACAATATATACATAAAATATGTTTTGTATTCAATATATAATATAAAATATATAATATATACAATATAGACAATGTATGTTAAATATAAAATATACATAAAATATATATTGTATACAATAAACAATATGTATATATATACAATATATACAGACAATATAAATACAGTATACAATATAAAATATATAAAATATTATTTTTAACATGTACGATATTAAATATATACAATATATACAATATTATTTTTAACATATAAAATATATAATATATACAATATTATTTTTAACATATACAATATACAATGTATATATTTTATATAAAATATGTTATTGTATATATAAAAATATATTATTATATATATATATAATATATTATTGTGTATATATATAATATTATTTCAATATAAAAAATATATATTATTAATATATTATTAATACATACACTAGTTGACACTCTGTTTTGTCACGCGAGAATGAAAATTTTCACAAGGTAATTTTTAAATAAAAGGATAAAGGAGATCAAGGGGTGAAGATTTTGCCTAGGAGGTCCATTTAAGGTTCAAACAACGTCTCCATGAAGGTCCTGCCTATGCACCAGTGATACCGCATAGGCTCTAGAAAGGTGAACCCGAGATATTTTCACAGGGTACACCTACGTGTTGCACGACACGACACACCTACATGACACACCAGCACGAGGTTTCTCCTTCACCCAGGGTCAAAAATTTACCTATAAATAGGACCCTAGGGATCCTCATTTTAGATAAAGAAAAAACCCAGAGAAGCCTCAAATCTCTTCTCGCCCAATTCCTTTACCCAGACCCTCGATACCATCCGAGTATCTCTCCAAAACTCAAGAGAAGAGTGAATTAATGGGAATAGTGGGTTCAAATTCTTTCTAGTGTGTGAAACACAAAACACCTATGTGAGGAATAACACCCCCACTAATTGACAGGTATTAGTTTGAAGGTACCCTCTTAAACTCAGGTCTTACTTGAGGACCTTCCAGGGACTCCTGAGGAAACCCTTGGATCCTAGATCAAGGTCTCTCCCATGTATTGTTTCCCAGGTTATCCATCATCCAAAAGTCACTTCTAGATCCCGCAGATCCACCTTGTGTGCATCACTTATTGTTCACCCAGGTCTTCCTTGGGTGATCCATCTTCAGCTCACCCAACCTTCACCTTTGTGATCCATCTTCATACCACCTAGCTTTAACTTATGTAATCCATATTCATCTCACCCAAACTTCACCTATGCAAGCCTCCCTTGAGCCCTATCTTCATGTCACCAATCACAGGGAATCGATTCCCTTGTATCCCATGTTCGAGGGGGATCAATCCAAATCCTCCACTGAAACCTCCAAAATTTCACAACCATGGTGAAAGACACACTAGTGTGTCTCCCATTCAGTTATGAATTCCTTCACTAAGAGGTGTCTTTCACTTGTCCTACCTAATGTCTAGTGTCATCAGGTTTTGTATAGTTATGAATCCCTTCATTAACAAGTATCCCAACCTTGGGGGTAGTTCCAGGGACCTCGCAGTTTCATAAATGAGGGATAGGTCCTTGTTCTCCCCTTATCATATCAAAGACCAATGACCTCACATTTCAGACGGTGTGGAGGTGGATTTATTTTCCCTTTGATGAGGGTAAGGTTCCTTATCCTTCTATTTTCTATGGAACTATGAACATGGAATCCCTTATACTGTACACTCCTATCCTTTCTTGCAGGTGGTCATACCCATCTTATCTTTTGTCCCCTGGGTTTCCAAAAAAGGTGAGGAGACTAGCATATAAAGGCTCTTTCTCTCTTCCATCGCCCGACCTTGTCCACCAGTGAATGAATGAGATTGTGTGGTTTGATAGATATTCAAATTACTCTTTTTTATCATACCGATGATGACCCATGTGGGATTAGAGGCTTGTTACGATCATGTCATCCACATGATCAAATGCATGTCTTGGTAGAGAGTCCTTTTTCAAATTTTCCTCTCATCTTCCTTCAGAGAGCCCCCATAGGTGTGGGACCTCAAAGCTATGTATACAACTCCAAGGGACTCTTATGAAGTATAATCGCCAACCATGTTATCACTATTTCGAGGAGTCATACCCCTTGCGAGAAAAATCTCTTGATGGATTCCATAGGCATGGGTCCTCAAAATTAAACTGTGTGGGTTTTGATTCCCAACCAGATGGGATACATAGGAATCCTCCTTGAGGTCCAAACCCAACACCCAAAATTCAACCTAATTTTCTCTGTTCCACATTCCCAATAGGGTCATATCCATCCTGGGAGGTTACATCTCTTCCATGTCTCCTATTATGCTTCGAAATAAGTCCCACATCTAACATTGACTATGCATATTTCACCTAGACATCCTTGTCATATGACATTAAACTACACGATTTGGTCCTTGTCTCATAACTTTAAAAGGTTTATTGTATCCCATTAATTGGCACCAAATTACATGGGTTATGATTCCTTTCACAAGGATACGTAGGAATCCCATATCATGGGCATGATCCTGACATCAAAACAACTCCCATCTCCATGGATGATGATAAACTCTATAGAACCCTACTGTGTGACTTAAAACTATCATCATAATAATAAATGAACAAAGAAGATCTAATCCATATGAAAAAGGATACCATCTATGGAGATCCTTATATATAGAGAAATGTCCCCTTAAATGAAGAAAATAAGATACATATAGACGATTCTAAAGTTCATGAACATTAATAATTGATTTTTAATGCAAGGTCAACCCATTTTACACTTGGGATTTAATAAAGGATTCGTGAAAATGTATTAAATCTTTAAGAGAGTCTCATAATAGGAAATGATTCCCCCCAAAAGTGTGTGATGAGACCAAACTCCCATCATCTTAACCAATTCAATTCCCTAAGTATAATTGTATCCATTTACCAATGACCACCGCCTTTGGAAAGTGGGTTCATGAATCATTTTGAATAAGGGAACCATTAGGTTTTTCTGGTTGCATGAACTAGACATGTTGGAAACCACCCAGAAATATAATGGGAATATGTGTCTGACATAAAGGTTGTGCCACCGACACCATAAAATTCCAGTCATACCCCACATAGTATTTTGGAATGAAACAAAAATGGTGAACCCGACATGAATCCTTGACCAAAAAATGACTGTGTCACCCACATGTCAGGCCCTTTTCACTCAAAATAAAATAGGACCACAACATGAATCTGAAACAATAAATTGCACATGTATTAATTTATTAATATTCTAATTTTATGTAATTTTATTATTTTTGTTTGTCACATATATTTCAGGCACCTTCGACAAGAAGTCCCTTCAATCCAAATGTCATCATACTAGTCCCATCATACATATGCTTTGGCCACTGTACAAGTTGGGTCCTTGACTAAGTAGAGGAAGACATCACCATCCCAACGTCTCAAATGTTGGGTCACAAATTCAGTGGTCAGGAAGTACCACCAAAATAGCACCATCCTGACCCTAGATATTGATCCATAGGACCTCTAGCTCATGAACCCCCACTAGCTGCCCACTAAATGATGGTTGGTGGTCTAGAAGAAGATGAAAATAATTGTATCAAACTGTTTTGGGAGCCTATATCTGAAATAAAACAATCATACCCTCCATTATCTTATGTAGTCATATCAAAAGGCCAATGTCAACCTCATCTAGACAACACATCCCCCCCAAGGGCTCCTACAAGTATCCACTGCCAATGTCGCATGGTGATAAACCCTTAGCGTGATGGGTGTATTGTCCTCGAGAGTCCATTCTAGTCCACTCATAACCAGTCATGCAAGATGGTCCATCAAGGGAAGAATCTTGACAATAGGGATCAGGTACACACCTTTGTTCCCTCCAAAGAATTTTGTTAGTCAAATTCAGTGGAAAACTATTAGTAGAAACAAACACCTTCCCACACCAGCCAAGCCTATCGTCATTGTTCATAAAAATCTGGAGAAACTCGCTAGTCAAATTCAGAGGAAAACCATGGGCATAAACAAACACCTTCCCACATTAATAAATCCCATCATTCAAATTTGGAGGCAAACTGAAAGTATGAGCACACACCTACCCACATCTATCAAGCCTACTAGCATAACCTGATAAAATTTGCAGAAATCAACTGGAAAATCCTGACAACAAATAGGGGGTAGACCCATATATCTACACCCTCACATGAGTACAATCAATATGTATCGACAGGAAATTGAGGACAGAAGCAGGAAAACACCCCTAATTTGACCATGTAATGGGAATATATCTCTGTTCCAGCCACTAAATTTACCTAGCACATCCTGACAATGGTGAAAGGGTGGATGCAAATTCCTTCCAACATCTGGAAAATTATATTATATAATAACGAAATCAGCAGTGGAAGAGGGGAAAACACACAACTCGATCCTCATAATTGGGGTGAGTTGTCAACCTAAAATGAGGGTCTATATGTAGACACAAAATTTTACTCCCATCCCGGAGGGTCATCGACCAAATTTCCCCATGATATATAGAAAACCAAATCAAGACCATACCCCCTTTCCAACTTTAGGTAACCGATCTATCCCAATGGCCACTCCATGGTAGCCACAAAACCATTCCAAAATTTTAGAAACCTATCAAAAAAATTTAACAGTGACGTGGGATCTAATAAAACAATCTTCTATATATGAAATTATTTCTCCCCATTAAGTGGACTCATTCATCTGTAAGAACTCATCCAAAAATAATCATCACCAAAGGTGACTGTAAAATGAAGAGTTGGTCTATGATCCTACTCTATTTAAAGTTGGAGTTATTTAATCCCTAAAATGTTTATATATGGTAACTCAGGATCCTACTCTTCCATTATAAAATTATGGAAATAATAGATTTTTTAGAGGACCTCCCCAAATTTATTACCATGAAGGATTGATTCATGTCTATAATCTGATCGATCCTGAGACCCCATCTTCTAATGAGATCGACAGAAGCTCTCCATGTGGCCATAAGATAAAACAACAAGGAGATCCTCCCCTTAATATCATTTTCCCTGAAGGTCCTCCCAATGGTATACTCTACAGGAAACTCTCCTTGTAGTCATAATTCAATCTATGATAGTAGTACTCCTTGTGATGGCATTTTCTATTAAGGTCCTCCTCACAATGACACTTCACTTTGTCAAGGAGATCCTCCCCTTGTCGATTTAACAATGATAAATTCCTCCTACCATGAGACGCTTTGGAAAATGAGGCAATTCAAGCCTGATGCCTCATTGTTGACAAGTGAAATATTTTTCTCAACCATAATACATCCTAAGATAATGGTCATTCTCCAAACCACCCATGGATCACCTACCTTCCAATATGACCAAATAAATCCCCATCGATCTGACTATTTATAATAAATAAGTAAGGAAACATCCACATTAGTCAGATAAGTTTGAGTAACCTCTAGTGAAATACAAATAAGACATGTTGAAAATGAGGAGAAAATTGGCTAAATATGACATACCAATCATGTTTTGGCCTTTATCCACTCCCCAATACTATATTCCAAAGGAATTGTTGGAATATTGTATGCATGATACCCACTTAAATGTATGGAACACTCTTCAATATTTAAAATAAAAGTATTGACTTGTGATGAATATCCCATCCATGTCAAGGTAATAGAAGGGATACATAGAAAAATTGAATTGTCAGCCCTCCAAGATGGGTGACACCAGAAATTGGGAAAACAACAAGGACCCCTTCAATGAACATGTATCAAGATACAATATTTATTCCCCACAGGTGGTACACTTAAATTTATTTCCCTGATCGACTCCTAGAATCTTCAGACCAAAAGAGTGCGGGCCATTGAAAAACTCCTACATCAAGAATCCCAGAATATTGAGCAAGACTCCAGCCTAAGGGAATCCAATCATCAAGAATTGACCATATATTTGGAAGCTGGAAAATCAAGTGAAAATATTAAAATTCACCCATCCCATGTTCAAATGAGGCTTCATAAAATCAAGAAAGCAGTTGTGGCAGCAGTAGCCATGGAAATCCAGGACCAACCCCATCCCGCAGGGTTGAGGGATTTTTCAACACAACCTTCGAGGTCAGAAAAATATGACCAAAAGGTTTTGTAAAGGGAACATAAATATACCATCCCTCAATGCTGGGAGATTTTTTACCTCAAAACTCCTCCTCAATAGATTTTGTCTTCTCCCAAATAGGGGGATCACCTCAGAATGAAATCTTCTAGTTTATACTATCCCATGACTAGATGTTGTAATGTCCCAAACTAGAGTCCACTTAACATGGGCTCCGATATAGTGGGCCACATGGACTCAAGTGCACCTTCCTATATTCCAGGGGCTACCGACTAGCAGTGAGGGTCCAAGTTGGTACAGTGGAGAGACTATACCCTCATATCATAATGGCACAATGGATAATAAATAATAAACAATCAATAGTAGAAACGTGATATAATAGATGAAACAACAGGAAGAAAATACAATAAATAATTTCAGAATCATAAATAACCATCATCAATAATAATAATCAAAATAGAGAAGGCTGAATCATATAAAATTATTTTATGGCATGATAACATACAAAAAAGGGGAAATAGGGGAGATGCATATACACCATTCTATACAAAAATAAAAAAGTCCAAAAGACTGATCTACTAGAATCATGAGAATACGCTCAGTATTATTCTCCCATGCTACATGATATAAGTAAAAAGAATAAAAAATCTATAGTAGGTCTCTTTCCCTCATCCATACCTATAGACATGAGGTTTAATGGAGTATTAAAGGCATCCCAAGTAGGGTGTGAGATAAATTCAGTAGGCCACCACCAATGGTGTCTAGAAATAATCCAAGCTAATGTATATAGAAATAGTAGTGTATAGGTGAAATTAATAATAATAATACCAAATAATAAATACCAGCTGGCTCAATATAGTGACCCTAATTTTCTTACATGACTATTATATTATTTTCAAGATAAAAAACATAATATAGATACAAATCCAAGATCAGAAGGTTTAGTTTCATGGAAATATTAAGCTCTTACATAACTAGTATATAATAAAACATAAAAATTTATTTAATGCATTAATATTTATCCTTAAATGGTCACATTTTCCTTAGTACATTTAATCACCTGAGGATATACGTCAATGAAATGGGTGAGCTAAAATACTAGTAAGAGGATGAATAAGGGACATGAATCAATATAACATGAGTGAGCATAATCATCATCATAATCATAATGTAAGGATAAGATCATAATCAACATCATAAGGGGAAATTTTGATAAAGGCATGAAATGTTCCAATGTATAAAAATGAAACATCATGTCATAGTGGTAAAAAATCACACATATTTGTGAACAAAACTAACATAATTACCTTGCCGAATATATGTGAATAATCATAAAATCATCTTTGTAAACAAATATATCATCATGTTCATGAATAATACACATTATATAAAGAGATAAATCACATTACCGAATTAAGTTGAGTGCTATATAATTCCAGGTCATCACCACATGATATTTACATAATATTACACGCCACATAGAAAGTATAACAATCATAGACATGAATTAAACCATGAAAAATAATGGGTTTAATAAGGATTTCATCAATCATGATTCCCTAAATAAAATTGGGTTTCTGAAATGAAAATGGGAAAAACATATTTCTAATAAAAAACACCATTCTTGAGAAAATAAGAAACATCTCAAGAGGAGTCAAAGATGTGTTTTGGAAAGAAGAGTTTTTTTGGAAAATATTTGTATTTGTCATAAAATCCAGTAGGAAACATGTATATCCCTAAAAATAAAAGGTAATAATAATGAAATTATATTTAATAAATATAATAGGATTATTTATTCCAAATATTTTGTGAAATAAAGAAAACCCAAAGAAAAAGAGTTGGGTTCGAGAATCCCCTTACCTTAATTCCTTATTTTTTGGTCGCTTTTGCACCTCTTGAATAATAAAATTATATTTATCAAAACATTGATCCAAAATATAATTATAGTCATTTATACAACTATTTATCAATTAGAATTTTTTTATTATATTTCTTAATTTCCATTGATGAGTTCAAAGCATTTTGATGTCATGCTTTTCTTAAAATTTTCCCGCTTCGCTTTGATATCTCTATTTTCATTCAATGTAATTTATAAATTAGTTTAATTAATTACATATGCTTATAATAAATATAATTAAATTTTTATATATTATATATAGTTTATAATTTCCATCTATGGTGATGGGTTTATGTATTGACATGGAAATGTCTCCATGGGTGGTTAACCGACCTTTAATAGGATGTCGAAAGAGTGGGATATGGAGGTATGACATTTATATTTGTAATAAATATGATAATTAAAGTAGGTTAAAATCATTAATATAGTGTTAAATTAATTCATAATTAATTTTATAGTATATGGTTTTGAAATTAATTGGTGAAAAATAAGAAAGAGAATAAGAAAATAGGTAATAGTTAATATAGACTTACTCTCTACTCGGTGTAGCTTATCTTGTACAACACTATAACTCCCTTGATGATTAGATTTGGATTTCTATAGAATATCCCAATTATATTGGGTTTTTTAGGGAGTATTTGGGTAGATATTGGGATTTTTAATGGTTTTAATGAGTGGTTTTCCAAGGGAAGGTTGAGGGGTTATTCATACTTGAGAATATGGGTAGTTTTAGAATAAAATATTGAATAAAATAATATATCAAATGTAAAACTTCTAATAGAGATTTTTTGAAAATATATATCAATATAATATAATTTTTTAAGACTTTTAATCCCATCTATAATTAAAATACATTAGTTTATTAAAAAGTAAAGTGCAAATAATGAAAATTGTTGTTTTAAGGAATCACTTTTGACATTAGGTTTTGGAAAGTTCTTTTTAGGTTTAGAAATTAAGTTTATCATATTTTAGTGACTAATTTATGAAATAAAATATATCATGGTCGAACCTCAACTTTTATAAATGAATATTTCATTATTACATCATGAACGATGCAATTTAAGATGCACCAGTTATGTGAAAAACAATATTTTTACTATTCATTGGAAAATTGAAGTATTTCAAAAAATTACCAAAAAATCAACCTTGGAAAATTTAAACATGATAAATATATTAATTTTATCCAAATAAATTTCTAAAATATGTAATTTGAATTTTTAATATAAAAATTATGTCTTTTATGTAATACTTTAAAATACAATTTATTAAAAATATGATTATATTTTCTTTGAATTTTTTAATCATGATATTTATTTTTGGAATTATAATATTTCTAGTTACTTAAATTAATCATGATAAATATTATTTATATCATAATTTATTATTTTGAGGTAAAATTAATATTTCAATGGTTATGTTACTATTCCCAATGGTTAGGTTACTATTTTCCAATAGCCAGGTTACTATTCCAATAGTCACAATACTATTCCAACAATAAAATTACCTCTTATATATACCACTTCATTCTTTCACTCAGTATTCAACTCAATTCCTTTGAAGGTTTTATATTTCTATTTTTTAATATGTTGATTGATTTACTAATATATTTGTTTCCTTTTTTATAGTGTTTGTGGTGGGTGTAACACCCCGAGATTTTATGAAAAATATTCTTTTTAATTTCATTAATGTCTTGTGTTGTACGCTACACCAAAAGGAGCTTGCTCAACATACATCCTTGACTTGCCTTTCATTACACGCAATCGCGACCTTCCTCGATAGCGTGTGTAGTATGCAATACCGAGTTTCACTAAACAATGATATGCTATTAAAATATTATTAAAACTAGCCGTTATGAATAGTAATAACCACTTTTTAAAATTTTATAAATTTTATTTTTCAAAATGGACTTAATTTTTGGATTCGGAATATCAAAATTATCCTAGGGTGAAATTTTGGTATTTTTCTGAAAACTTTCAATTTTTGATGAATAGTGAAACCACTAAGTGGTAGTTAAAAAACTGAATTTTTCATAAAACTTAATTTTACAGCTTCTGTGAGTATAATTTCTAAAATCCGAGAAACACGATTAATATCAAGGAATAAAATGTGGTTCAATGAGATGAAAATAATTTTTGGTGAATAATAACTTTTTACTTTTATTTACCACGGTTAAAAGTAAATAGGGTAATTAAGGGTAAAAATGATATTATTATTACCCTAAAACATGTACTAATTCTATTGGACAAGTTTAATTCGACCAAAAACATCCTTAGGAATAAAATATGACCATTTAGTCTCACTTGGATTAGATTAGGACATTTATTATTAATTTATTTAAAGAAGGGTTAAAATAGTTAAAATAAAAGTTTAATAAGTAAATCATTTTTAATATGGGGTTATACATAAGATAAATTCGACTATAAATATTAATTATAAATATAAAAATATTTCCTACATAATGATATTTTATTTTTAATTTTTAGACTTTAAATAAGTTAATTTATTTATGACACAATGATGATGCAGTAATTATCTTATTAATGAAATATTGACATAATTGATGTTATAAATACCCAAATAAATGTAATTTGAGACTTTTTATGAATTACACTAATTTTATAGGTTAATATGACATGTTATTATTGATTTAAGTAACTTTATTCGAACTAATCATTCTGTTATGATTTTCACAAAAATCAATTACTAAATAGTGTCAAAATTGACATAAAATAGTTTTTAAAATAAATATTATATTATTAATTGTTATTTAATTCATAAAAATCTAAGGTTCGTCCAAATGACTTAGATAAGGTTATATATTTTAATAATAAACAACTTGGGGTTCTTTTGTCTTGATATAGTAAGTTTATTAACCTTATAGTGTAAGAAAACAAGAAGACACGGTAAAAGTTAAATTATCTAACTTAAAGTTAAATCTAAATGATAAGGTTAAAATTGAAACCTAAACTTGTCTAAATTCTATTGTATGAGATTATTTAGACACCTACCCACCTTATCTTCGAAATATATCAATTATGAGCTATTAAAAACCTAATTTTACTTATAATAAAATAATATTTTTAGTTATTCCAAAGGTGCCCCTCTCCTCCCTTATAAAAGGGCACCTCCTACCCCTCTTCCTCACACCAATTTGAGCCTTCATGCTCGGCCAAACCCTGCCAATTTCTCCTCTCCACTTCCCTTGAATCATACTAGAGGTTCTGGTCTTCTTCAAAGACCAACCCTAGTTCCCTAAGAGGAGGTTAAGAAGAGGCGCATAAAAAAAAGAGGTAATATCCATTACCGATCCTTTCCAAATTATTTATTCTTCAACTTATTATTCTTTAGTTGTTTCATTATGAAGTAATAAAATAAGTATCACTCATATACTTATATGTTATTATAAGTATGAAACAACCCTATTTCACCATCTATTCATCATACGGAAAATGAAATCACCGCGCGTGCGTACGTACGGAATACCGTCTCCAAGCCGTGGTGTAATATATTTTCCCCCACTACCTTACTTGGATGAGTATAATGGTGTAAATAATTACTATATATGATTATTATAAAGTGATATTGATTCTGAAATAGTATACATACATTTCCACGATCATGAGAACGATATCATCACTCGTGCGTACGTACGGAATACCGTCTCCACGATGTGATGCGATTCGTTCTACATGATCTTCATTGCATAATGATTATATAAATGAATTTAATGAATAAATATGATATATAGTACATTAATAATATTATGTAAATGATGTATCTATAACCTAAAGAGAAGAATAAGAATTTATTCAACAAAACATGCATAAGAACAAAAAGTTATAAACACCCGAATAACAAGTGACAATGAAATATTACTACTAAGAAGCTAAGAATATGACCATATATGATATCATAACAATAATTATGATTCTGGAATAAGTCAATAACATTATTTAAATCATTATAAAGGAGGTTCAGACACTTACGAAGCAAATCGGACCTAAGGTAAGGGAAATATCACAATCTCATTTTTTATCCGAGATTGTTTATACTTTGGTATTTACTGGGGTGTATTTTATCATCCACATCCATGTTTCCTCAATATGTAATATTTTTTTCATCCACCTAAAATTGTTTAAAACATATTTTACCCTTTGGTGAGTTTTTAGTAAAAGATATGAAAGGAATCTTTTGTCGTTTTTCGTACGAGGTACTTTTTGACTTTTCCGACAAAAGTACGAGAAGAATGTTTTTTTAACTTATACGGCATGAAGGGATTTTTAAAACATCATTTCTAAGAATCTTCCTTTACAAGTTTTCAAGTTTATTTTTAATCAACTTCTTTTAGTTAAAATTGTATGACATGTTAAGAAAGGAAAAATGTTTTTGAAGTAGAAAGGATATTTTCCTCAAGAATGGAGTTCAAGTGTTTTATCAAAATTATTTTCCATCTAAGATAATAAAGGGTTCTGTTTCTATCCCTATGATTACATGGATTTGATTATGTTGTGATGGAAATATTTTTATGAATTCCTTTATCTTATATGAATTGTTTTATGATGTCATGTTGTTCAAGAATCCCATTTTTTACTATATGGGTTATGAAATGATGTATGATTTATGATTTTGTGGCACACATAAGAATGGTATCATTATGATATGGGTGGGACCTATATCTCCCTTCAATTCATTGGTTAAAGATTTTATATCTCATGAGATAGACATGGCTGGAATGGTAGGTTATACCGGTTCAGTGAAACAGGACTGAAACGAGGAGTGAAATCGGTTCAGAAATGGACTTTGTCCACTAAGATAGTCTTGGCAATGAGTCTTGACTAATAAGAAATGATTCTCTATGATTATGTGTGTATGACACAAAGCTTCATATTTTAAGTTATGATTATTGTGATTACATTTCACTACTATGATTTATCCCATGTTATGATATTATGATCTCTTTTGCAGGTTAAGATTTCCAAAATGTTATGTTCTTATGAATATGATGTGATTGATATTTCTTTTGTTTACCCTTAATGAGAATTTGAGCTCAACCTTTTGTGTTTTCTTTTCCCCAGGATATAAATAAAGGTTTTAGGTAAGAAAAAAAGGGAAGATCTTTATTGGGAGATGTTGAAGATCTTTCACCATGATTAGAAGATTTTATTCCGAGTTTCCAAAGACACTAAACTATTACGGTCCTTGTGTGTGTGTTTTTGTTATGTACTAAGTATTCCGAAAAAGTAATGCAATATCTATGTATGTTAATCTTCGGGTCGTTACAGTTGGTATCAGAGGCAAAGTAGGTAGGAATGTATCTGATCCTTGGGAACTCTCACATGTGAGCATTGGACGAAGCATGGCTCTCCACCCAAGGGCTTCATGGGGAAATGGCTGCCACTGGGGATGGTGGTGTGTCCCACCCAGGGGGTGTAGCCGCCCATGGAGTGCCCTGATAGGTATCAATTATAGTCCACTGGAATTAATTCCAGACCGTTACAGTTGGTATCAGAGGAAAGGTTTAGTCAACCTTTGGAAACTAGGATGCGAAAACGTTAGTGAGATCCCTAGAGATATTTCTAAGGTATGTCTAGGGATGCCCCTAAGGATAAGTATACATATAGGATATAGTCCTAGAACTATGGTAACAATCTTAGAATTTAACCTAAGATGTTAGATATTGAAGTTACTCCCCCTTTATTATGATTTTTTCCTCTAACACTATTCTTTTTGGGTTTTTGAAAATGGCTGGAAACAAGATGATTCACGATAATGGAGGATATTATGGACAATGTAATGATATTCTTCATGAGAAACCAAATTAAATGGGATTTGGAAGTCCAACCATCATTATTATGCCGAATCAGCAATCTCATAATATGATCAATAAACTCAAATTTGGTAAGTTTCCTGACTCGGCTAATAAGAGAAAGATGGAGTTTCATGATGATCATAGAGGAAAGAAAGTTCAATTCCCCCTATGTAAATCATGTGGAAAGAGGCATCGAGGAGAATATTTCAAGGGAACTGGAAGATGCTTTGGGTGTGGAAAAGAAGGATACAAAGCCAGTAAGTGCAAAGGAAAAGGTTCAGTTAACACTATGGATGAGGATAATGGTATTGCTACGACATCAACAATGGTTAAATGTTTTAAATGTGGAATGTACGGGCATTATGCAAACCAATTCCCTAAGGGAAAGTTTCATGAAGAGAATCAGTACGGCCGTATGAGTAGTATTTATGTTGATGATGCTAAAGAGACTACATATGATATGTGAGTTGAAAGAATTTTTGAAGCTCAGTCAATGGTTTAAGAAGGTAGTGGAATGATTACATGTTTACCAAGTGTAATGTTGTATAAGTAATATCATGGTACTATGGAATAAAGAGACATATAAGGATTGTTACACTATTGTCTTTCCTTGAGTTTTGAAAGTGTATAATGGTACCAATATCCATTAAAGGATATTCATATATTTTTGGAATATAGATGATATGCGCATAATGAAGGGATAGGGAGAAAATTAAATGTTTGATAGTATTCATGAGCTCATGACTGATATAAGGAGAAGGTTATGTAATGGATTGCGTATATAGAATTTTTGGATTTTGGTATGTGGAAAGAGTTAACTTTTGACAACATTCATGTTTTCACTAAGGTTTAATGGGTATTCATTTTTCAAGAGAATACATGATTAAGGTGTTCACATGATTGGAATGTGACGAACAAGATATATGGGGGATAAATGATGGTATTCATATGCTTGGTTGATGACATTTCAAGTAATCATTTTCTTTATATTATGAGCTTGGACCGAAGTATTTCCTCAAGATTGGAATGGATTATGTTGGACATAAGTTAGTATTATTTAAGGATATAACTTTTGATATTATTTATGTGATGTTATAGTAATGTAGTTTTAGAAAAAGGAAAACCTGCAGGACGGGTGACAACCCATCGCGTCAGACAAGGATGTAGGAATCGAACCCACAACCAGAGTGCGACTGGCCTTTATCACCTACCACTGGACTACAGGAAGTCCCTGGTTAGTATAAACTAGTTTTATTTTATTAAGTGGTATGATATATGAAGTATATGTCCATTTTGGAACGATATACGATAGATGGAATTATGTATATTTGATAAATTTTGCTAACCTTTTCTTTAAAGCAGATGAAATGACCCATCATTCTCTCACGTGATCTATTAACACTTCATGAATAAAAAATTCAACTTCATTTCTTTAATAGATGAAGTGGAAATTGTTCAAAGCACGAACAACAGTGAGATTGTACTAAAATAAAGTAAGTATTTATTCTAATTCAAAATCTTCAAAATGATCTTGAAAATCAAAAAAAAATGTTGTTCTAGTGCCCTTATATCCGATGAATCAGATGGTACCTTAGATCGTCACAAATTTATTGCTTTGTGATTGCTGGATTTTCCATAGCCATGTTCTCTACCACTCTCCATCAGAACATGATGGTTAGATTTCTCTTCCATATCCATATTTTCACCTATGTGGAAACCCAGTGATTAGTTTATTTGGGTAATCGTTACGTTTCATACTTTTGTTTTTAAATATTGGTTTTGGTATTCCTTTTTACGATGTGGGTTTCTATTAAAAAAACTTTTGAATAGTAAACTATTTATAACCCCGACGAATTTCGAGGGTGAAATTCATTTTAAGGGGGGTAGAATGTAACACCTCGAGATTTTATGAAAAATATTCTTTTTAATTTCATTAATGTCTTGTGTTGTACGCTACACCAAAAGTTTCTTGCTCAACACGCATCCTTGACTTGCCTTGCATTACACTCAATCACGACCTTCCTCGATAGCGTGTGTAGTACGCAATACCGAGTTTCACTAAACAATGATATGCTATTAAAATATTATTAAAACTAGACGTTATGAATAGTAATAACCACTTTTTAAAATTTTATAAATTTTATTTTTCAAAATGGACTTCATTTTTGGATTCGGAATATCGAAATTATCCTAAGGTGAAATTTTGGTATTTTTCTGAAAACTTTCAATTTTTGATGAATAGTGAAACCACTAAGTGGTAGTTAAACAACTGATTTTTTCATAAAACTTAATTTTACCGCTTCTGTGAGTAGAATTTCGAAAATCCGAGAGACACGGTTAATATCAAGGACTAAAATGTGGTTCAATGAGATGAAAATAATTTTTGGTGAATAATAACTTTTTACTTTTATTTACCACGGTTAAAAGTAAATAGGGTAATTAAGGGTAAAAATGATATTATTATTACCCTCACACATGTCCTAATTCTATTGGACAAGTGTAATTCGACCAAAAACAACCTTAGGAATAAAATATGACCATTTAGGCCCACTTGGATTAGATTAGGACATTTATTATTAATTTATTTAAAGAAGGGTTAAAATAGTTAAAATCAAAGTTTAATAAGTAAATCATTTTTAATATGGGGTTATACATAAGATAAATTTGACTATAAATATTCATTAGAAATCTAAAAAGATTTCCTACATAATGATATTTTAGTTTTAATTTTTAGACTTTAAATAAGTTAACTTATTTATGACACAAAGATGATGCAGTAATTATCTTATTAATGAAATATTGACATAATTGATGTTATAAATACCCAAATAAATTTAATTTTAGACTTTTTATGAATTACACTAATTTTATAGGTTAATATGACATGTTATTATTTATTTAAGTAACCTTTTTCGAACTAATAATTTTGTTATGAGTTTCACAAAAATCAATTACTAAATAGTGTCAAAATTGACATAAAATAGTTTTTAAAACAAATATTATATTATTAATTGTTATTTTATTCCTAAAAATATAATTTTCGGTAAAATGACTTATATAAGGTTATATATTTTAATAATAAACAACTTGGGGTTCGTTTGGCTTGATATAGTAAGTTTATTAACCTTATAGTGTAAGAAAACAAGAAGACACGGTAAAAGTTAAATTATCTAACTTAAAGTTAAATCTAAATGATAAGGTTAAAATTGAAACCTAAACTTGTCTAAATTCTATTGGATGAGAGGATTTCGACCCCTAACCACCTTATCTTCTAAATATATCAATTTTGAGCTATTAAAAACCGAATTTGACTTTATAATAAAATAATATTTTTAGTTATTCCAAAGGTGCCCCTCTCCTCCCTTATAAAAGGGCACCTCCTCCCCCTCTTCCTCACACCAATTTGAGCCTACAAGCTCGGAAAACCCCTGCCAATTTATCCTCTCCACTTCCCTAGAATCATCCTATGGTTCTGGTCTTCTTCAAAGACCAACCCTAGTGCCCTAAGAGGAGGCTAAGAAGAGGCGCATAAAAAAAAGAGGTAATATCCATTACCGATCCTTTCCAAATTCTTTCTTCTTCAACTTCTTCTTCTTTAGTTGTTTCATTATGAAGTAATAACATCAGTATCACTAATATACTGATATGTTATTATAAGTATGAAACAACCCTATTTCACCATCTATCCATCCTACGGAAAACGAAATCACCGAGCGTGCGTACGTACGGAATACCGTCTCCACGCCGTGGTGTAATCTATTTTCCCCCACCACCTTACATGGATGGGTATAATGGTGTAAATAATTACTATATATGATTATTATAAAATGATATTGATTCTGAAATAGTATACATACAATTCCACGATCATGGGAACGATATCATCGCTCGTGCGTACGTACGGAATACCGTCTCCACGATGTGATGCGATTCGTTCTACATGATCTTCATTGCATAATGATTATATAAATGAATTTAATGAATAAATATGATATATAGTACATTAATACCATTCTGGAAATGATGTATCTATAACCTAAAGAGAAGAATAATAATTTATTCGACAAAACACGCATAAGAACAAAAAGTTATAAACACCCGAATAACAAGTGGCAATGAAATATTACTACTAAGAAGCTAAGAATATGACCATATATGATATCATAAAAATAATTATGATTCTGGAATAAGTCAATAACATTATTTAAATCATTATACAAGAGGTTCAGACACTTACGAAGCAAATCAGACCTAAGGTAAGGGAAATATCACAATCTCATTTTTTATCAGAGATTGTTTATACTTTGGTATTTACTGGGGTGTATTTTATCATCCACATCCATGTTTCCTCAATATGTAATATTGTTTTAATCCACCTACAATTGTTTAAAACCAATTTTACCCTTTGGTGAGTTTTTATTAAAAGATATGAAAGGAATCTTTTGTCGTTTTTCGTACGAGGTACTTTTTGACTTTTTCGACAAAAGTACGAGAAGAATGTTTTTTTAACTTATACGACATGAATGGATTTTTAAAAAATTATTTCCAAGAAGCATCCTTTACAAGTTTTCAAGTTTATTTTTCATCAACTTCTTTTAGTTAAAATTGTATGACATGTTAAGAAAGGAAAAATGTTTTTGAAGTAGAAAGGATATTTTCCTCAAGAATGGAGTTCGAGTGTTTTATCAAAATTATTTTCCATCTAAGATAATAAAGGGTTCTGTTTCTATCCCTATTATTACATGGATTTGATTATGTTGTGATGGAAATATTTTTATGAATTCCTTTATCTTATATGAATTGTTTTATGATGTCATGTTGTTTAAGAATCCCATTTTTTACTATATGGGTTATGCAATGTTGTATGATTTATGATTTTGTGGCACACATAAGAATGGTATCATTATGAGATGGGTGGGACCTATATCTCCCTCCAATTCATTGGGTAAAGATTTTATATCTCATGAGATAGACATGGCTGTAATGGTAGGTTATACCGGTTCAGTGAAACAGGACTGAAACGAGGAGTGAACTCGGTTCAGAAATGGACTTTGTCCACTAAGATAGTCTTGGAAATGAGTCTTGAATAATAATAAATGATTCTCTATGATTATGTGTGTATGCCACAAAGCTTCATGTTTTAAGTTATGATTATTGTGATTACATTTCACTACTATGATTTATCCCATGTTATGATATTATGATCTCTTTTGCAGGTTAAGATTTCCAAAATGTTATGTTCTTATGAATATGATGTGATTGATATTTCTTTTGTTTACCCTTACTGAGAATTTGAGCTCACCCTTTTATGTTTTCTTTTCCCCAGGATATAAAGAAAGGTTTTAGGTAAGAAAAAAAGGGAAGATCTTTATTGGGAGATGTTGAAGATCTTTCACCACGATTAGAATATTTTATTCCAAGTTTCCGAAGACACTAAACTATTACGGTCCTTGTGTGTGTGTTTTTGTTATGTACTAAGTATTCCGAAAAAGTAATGTAATGTCTATGTACGTTAAGCTTCGGGTCATTACAGTGGGGGTGGCGATTCTAATAGATTGGGGTGATCCATATTTTCCCATTTAAGATTTTATATATTTTTTGTTTGATTGTAATGTTTATAATTTTAATTGGTTTCATTACTGATTAATTCAATAGTATTTAGTAATGAAATAAAGTCTTTGTTGTCTTCTCAATATTTTGTATGTGTAAAATATAATACAACACAAATTTATTTAGGAAACAAATATTACTAATAAAAACTTTGTCATTACATTCTTCCCCCCTTTAGAAATTTCATCCCTAAAATTTCTACTCATATTCTCAGTTGTGAATAGATGATGGAACTTATATTTCATTGTTCCCTCTATTTCCCACATATCCTCTTCATACATATGGTTCCTCCAAAACACTTTAACAAGTTGATTTGTCTTATTGTATATAACTTTGTCTCTAAGATCCAAGATCTTCACAAGTTTTTCTTTTTATGAGAGGTCGTTCTCCAGTTGTACCACCTCTGGATTCAGTACATGTGAGGGATTGGGTATGTACTTCCTCGAGAGTGATACGTGGAACATTTCATGAACTTGGGACATACTTGGTGGAAGTGAAATCTCATAGGCCACTACTCTTATAGGATCAAGGATCTCAAAAGGGTCCAATGTACCTTTGGTTGTGTTTTCCCATCTTTTCTAACCGCATGACTCTCTTCTAGGGTGATATTGGAAGGAAAAATTTGTCACCAACATCAAAATACAATTCCATTTGATGGTTTTCAGAATAAATATTTTTCTAACCCTAATCATATTTTATATGTGGTTGGATGGCTTGAACCTTCTCTATCATCTGTTTCACAAGATCACATCCAATTAGCTTTCATTATCCAACATCATCCCAACAAGTTGCATCTCTACATCGCTTCCCATATAGAGCTTCATATGGATCCATTTGAATACTCAAGTGGAAGATATTGTTATATGATAACTTAACCAATGGGATATATTGATCCCATCCACCTTTTAATTCCATTGAACAGGCTCTTAGCATGTATTTGATTGTCTGAATAGTCCTTTCATATTGGCCATCAGTTTGGGGGTGATAGGTCATGCTAAAAATAAATTCAATACTCAAATCATGTTGAATACATCTCCATAATTTATATGTCAACCTTGGATCGTGATTAGAGATGATCGAAAGTAGAACCCGACATCGTCTCATAACTTTCTTGACATATATCTTGGAAAGTTATTAAAGTGAGAAATCTTCCTGAATAGTGATAAAGTGGGTAGTCATGGGGAGTCGATCCACTACAACCCATATCAAATTATTTCCTTTGGATGTCTTTGAGAGATCAGTGACAATGTCCATGGTGACATTCTCCCATTTCTACATGGTTATAGGCAATGGTTTTATCATCCCTTTGGAATTATATCGATATGATTTAACTTGATGACATACCAAACTCTATAAGATATAATACAAAATATCATTCTTCATTTTGTCCCACTAGAAGTGTTCTCTAAGATCATGGTACATCTTGGTACTTCCAAGATGGATGGAGAAAGGTGAGCTATGCACATTATCCAATAGCTCTTTATTTATCCCAGGTGATGAACGAACACAAAGCCTCATTACAAACTGAATCAAACCATCATCGTCAATGTTGGAATCCTCATGTATTAATCATGTTTTAATGATCAAAAATCCTATTCAGTATATAAACCCTATTAACTCTATGTAATCTATCTCAAATCAAATGTATAGTTGTTTAGTAAAAGTTATCCAAAGCTCTTAAGTGATATACACTCAGTTTGGTTACTGTACACTATCTTTTGATTTATTTTATAATTTATTTGACAAATGATTAAGTCTAACCCATTCTATGAATATCTCTACTTAAGTCTGAATATAGATATTTGGCTAAGTCTGAGACACCGTGAATCTTCCACCAGTTATGTTTTTTTGGTAATGTAATGAAACACCATGAACCAGACACCGTGACCATGAGACACCGTAACCATGAGACACCATGACCATGAGACACTTTAACCGTGAGACACCATGAACGAGAAACTGTGAACTAGACATCGCGAACGATACACCGTGAACCAGACACTACGAACGAGACACCATGAACCATACACCGCGAACCAGACACCATGAACGAGACACTGTGACCAATCCAGACACTGTTTGAAGGAGACACCGTTTCCATGACATACTATGACACAATTTCTTAATATATTTTTTCATTTTTCAATTTACTCTTTAACGGTCATATTTAAAGTTTTTAAATGCACAGACACAATTAATGTTTCTTTGTAGACATGCCACCTGACAGTACGAGGTACGAGGTGCAAAATACATGCAACCTGTCCGCTCCAACACATGAACTCCAAGATAAAAGATTAGTGTAGACCAGAAACAAGAATACATTAAAGCAAAGAAAGAGTGCACGAGCACGATAACGAAGAACACACTCAGAGAATTTTTGAAGAAAGAATTGTCACATGAAACTCGACGCTACTAAAGAACACATGAAGCATACTTGAATCCTAGAATCAAGAACATATTTTCACTATAAAACATAATGAATAACACAATACAGATCTTTATGACTTACAACACTTTGTTTTCCATATGAAGACTTGATATCTGCATCTGCTTCATCTCCGAAGTCCAGAGATTCAAAGACTAACACCCAGAGCACTTCAAAACTTATTTCAATAATTCTGCTATGTTTTTTATCATCTTATTAGATTTTAAGCAGTGTGTGTATCTGTATAACAACACAATCTGTCGCCAGCATTAAACTGAAGGATTCAAGATATCCTTTCTCAAACATCCTTTTACTCTTGTGTATACCCATGGATAAGTGTGGAATAGGTCCCTATGTGGCCTGGTAATTTGTACCCATGAATAACTGTGGAAGAGGTCAAATTACACAGACAGTCCTATGTACTGTTGTTAACCCCAATCCAGGGTGTGGATCAAGTTTATTTATATAAAGTGCTTGGTGATAGGTGATCACCAAGTGGAGTAGATTAGGTCTTGGCTTGAGACTGAACCACTTGTTTATATCCGCTGTGCTGCTTAATTTAGTCTTCTCTATTTTACTGCTTTACTGGATAATTCAGAAATCACTAAATTCACTTTGTTAATTAGTATTGGAAAGAAGTTATAATTGTCTTGCCTTAGTATAATAGCTTTAAAAGTAATATTAATAACTAATCTTAAGATTACTGAGAATTAATCAATCTTATAAGAAGTTATTTAAACAGTCATACTTTCATAAAAGTATAACCTTGATTAACTGGGTTGTATTTAACCTTATTGGGGAAAGCTTGTTAAGAATAATTTTTAACCAAAAATTTGTATAGATACTCAGTTAACCCCCCCTCTTAAGTAATCTACTCGGACCAACATTTGGTATCAAAGTTTGTTTATTAAGACTCTATGTAACCTTATTCAACTGTGATTGTAGTTGTACTTTAAAGATCTGTAAATTTCTGTTAATTCTAAATTTATATCTCTTTCAAAGTAGTTATTTATTATGGATAATAGATTGGAATGTGCTGCAACCAACATACCACCATTCTTTAATGGAACCAACCATGCTCAATGAAAAATTAAAATGAAAATGCATTTAGAAAGTATGGGTTTTGAAATTTGGTCTTCAATTATAGATGAATATAATATTTCTACTACTGATAGAATCAATTAGGATGAACCTACCAAAACATCCTATAATAATAATTACAAAGCTATGAATTATTTATATTTCTCTTTAGGAGATGAAGAATTCAATGTAATTTCTACTTGTAAAACTGTCCATGAAATTTGGGATACCCTGTCTGTTTCACATGAAGGAACATATAGTGTGAAAGAAATGAGACTTAATACTTATACTATCAAATATGTTAACTTTAAAATTAAACCCGATGATCCTATCTCTGACATATATCTTAGGTTCAATGAGATTGTCAACACAATGATTTCTCTTGGAAGAGAAGCCACTGCCAAGGAACAAATCATGAGAATTCTCAGATGTTTTCCTGACAGATGGAGAGGAAACTCTGTCCCTATTAGATATTCATGCGACATCAACAAGATACCTATAAAATAACTCATTGGGAAATTGATGATGTATGAAGAAGAGATGAAATTCAACAAGGAGGAGGAGGATGAACCAAAAAGGAAATCTATTGCATTCAAGACCACCACTTCTAAACACAAAGACAAATGGAAATTGGAAGCTTCTGTATAAAGTTCTAGTAGTGAACAATCATCACCTGACAGTGATGAGGAGATGGCTCAATTAGATAGAAGATTTAAAAGAGTTTATAAGAAGAAGAACTTTTTCAGAAAGCCAAACTTCAAGGGAAAATATGACCAAAAAGGAAGTTGGAAGAAGGATTGGAAAAGAAGTGACAAGACTGATGAGATTGTCTGCTATGAATGTAAGTGAAAAGGACATATCAAGGCTGACTGTACAAATATCAAGTACAAAAAAAAAGAGATATAAGGACAAGGACATGAAGTATAAAAAGGAAATGAAATAAACCTAGAGTGCTTCCGAGGATAGTTCAAGCGATTCAGAAACATCACATGATGAATAGGATAACAAAGCCAATGTGTGTTTTATGAAAAACACATCTGAGGTAACACATGACTCTGTACATAATTCATACTATTATGGAGATGAGAGTGACTCGAAAAATATGACTAATGAATAAGTGTTTGAATACTGTAACATGCTTGAAGAAACATGCAATGAACTAAAAGACAAATATAAATATTTGAAGAAAAATTATACTCTTACTTTGACTGTTAAATCTGAACTCACAATTGAAAAAGTGAAAAATGATCAACTGCTCAAAGAGAACAATGAATTAAAAATGTATAATGAGCAATTGAATAATGACTTAGAAAAGTTTACCAATGATAAAATTAATCTTAATCAAATTATAGGTAAACAAATTTCCCCTAAATACAACACTAGAATTGGTTATCAACCTGGAAAAAGAAATCTTGGTAGAACAAACTTTGTTTCTAAATCTAGGACATATAGTTTTACTCCCAGTTCTAGACACAAATCAACTAGTTCAAGTTATGATACACTTTCTACTGTTTCATGTTTTTCTGGACCGAATAAAGTATATTTTTTAAATACTTTACAAAATGCTTATAGAAAACCTATGAGGTAGATATGGGTTCCTAAAGAACTTATCACTAATGTTACTAGACCCAAACAAGTATGGGTACCAAAATCTATTTTTTCTTGATCATTTTGTAGGAAATATACTTAAAGAGTTCCTGTAAAATTTTAGTGTACTTGAACAGTGGGTTTTCAAGACACATGAAAAGAGACTACACATGCTTCAAGAACCTAATAAAAATCGATGGAGGACATGTCACATTTAGTGACAATGCCAAAGGAATGATTATTGGCCTTGGTCAAATCGGTAACTCTAACTCAGTTTTGATTTCTAAAGTACTATTTGTTGATGGTTTGAAATATAATCTGGTTAGTATCTCACAATTATGTGTTGATGTATATCATGTTAGATTTGAAAATGATGCTTCAAATGTATTTAATTATAAAGAAGAATTAGTGTTTCCTGCATTAAGAAATGAAAATGTTTATTCTGATAACATTGATTCTTTAGTGTCTCAAAATGATTCATGATTAAGTGTATTTCATAAAGAGTCTTGTATTTGGAATAGAAGACTAGGACACTATAATATTCACTCCCTTAGAAAGATAACTTGAAAAAGATTAGTCAAAGACCTACCCAAACTTGAGTTTCCAAATGATAAAGTGTGTAATCCTAGTCAAAAGGGAAAACATGACAAAGTTTCCTTTAAGCCAAAGAAAGAAGTGTCAACTTCTCAACCTCTCGAACCGGTTCACATGTATTTGTTTGGACCATCTAGATTTTATAGTTAAATGGGAAGAACTATGTTTATATTCTTGTAGATGAATTTTCTAGATATACTTGGAGCTTCTTTTTGGCACACAAAAGTAAAGTCTGCTCTTACTTTACTAAATATGCCAAGTCTGTAGAAAATCTTAGTGGACATAGAATTAATTCCTTAAGAAGTGACCATGGCCGTGAGTTTTAAAATCAAGAGTTTGAATTATTTTGCTCGCAAAATGTCTATAGAAATAATTTCTATACCCCTATAACACCTCAACAAAATGGAGTTTTAGAAAGAATAAATAGAACCCTACAAGATATTTCTAGAACAATGCTTAGTGAATATGACTTAACTATTTATTTTTGGGTCGAAGCTGTAAATATATCATGCTACATAATCAATAGAGTGTTGATCAGACCTATTCTTAAAAATACTCCTTATGAGGTATGGAACAATCAAAAACCCAAAGTTAACAACTTCAAAGTTTTTGGTTGCAAAGTCTATATCCTTAATACTAAGGAAAATCTTGAAAACTTTGAATCCAAGAGTGATGAAGGAATCTTTTTAGGATATTACATTTATAGTAAAGCCTAAAGAGTGTTCAATAAAAGAACTAAATGTGTGGAAGAATCTGTCCATTTCAAATTTGATGAAATGGATGCACATGAGCCTAAAACCATCCTAGAATAACTGGAGGATGACGTATCAAATCTTAACATTAATTCAAAATCCTCAAACCATTCTGTGAAAGAATCTGTGAAAAATTCCAGTTCTGGAAATTCCTTAGACTCAAGTCAAAATGAACATGAACCTGTTGATGAATCGGAAATCACCAGTCCTTCCTTCTTTAGAGATGTTAGAACTCTTAAGAACCATCCCTTAGATGCTGTTGTAGGAGTCCTAGACAAATGAACTCAAACTAGAGCTTCTATTAGAAATGAGGTTGAACATCAAGTCTTCTTGTCACAAATTGAACCTAAAAACATTAATGATGCTATCAATGATGAATTTTGGGTGATGTCTATGCAAGAAGAACTTAATTAGTTTGAAAGGAACAAAGTTTGAAAACTTTTCGAAAGACCCAAGGACACATTCACCATAGGCACTAAATGGGTGTTTATAAATAAGGTAGATGGAGCTAGGAACATAGTTAGAAACAAGGCCAGATTGGTTGCACAAGGCTATAGTCAAGAATAAGGAATTGACTATGAGGAAGCCTTTTCACCAGTATCTAGACTTGAAGCCATCAGAATTCTACATGCTTATGTTGCACATCTGAATTTCAAACTATATCAAATGGATGTTAAGAGTGCATTCTTAAATGGGTATATTACTGAGGATGTCTTTGTTGAGAAAACTCCTTTTTTTTACAAATCCTCATTTTATAAATCATATTTTTAAATTATCAAAAGCTTTATATGGTTTAAAACAAGCTCCAAGAGCCTGGTATGATAAGCTGAGTACTTTTCTTATTTTTAATGGTTTTAAAAAAGGAATATCTGATCCTATCCTTTTTATAAAACTAATTTATAATGATATTTTAGTTGTTCAAATCTATGTATATGACATTATCTTTGGATCTTCAAGAAATTATTTATGTATTGATTTTTCTAAAATGATGAAAAAAGAATTTGAAAAGAGTTTAATGGGTGAACTAAAATTCCTTCTCAGATTTGAAATCTTTCAAAATAATGATGGTATTATTTTAAATCAAAGTAAATTCACTAGAGATCTTCTAAAACGTTTTGGATTGGATATCACTAAAAGTAGTGACACTCCAATGAGTACCACTTGTAAGTTGGATCTTGATGAAGATGGAAAATCTGTTAATCAAACCACATATAGATGAATGATTGGAAGTGTACTCTACTTAACTACCAGTTGACCTGACATTATGTTTAGTGTGTGTATGTGTGCTCGTTTTCAAGAAAATCATATGGAATATTATTTAAAAGTTGAGTCCAAAGCCTCAGTTTATTCGTGGGAAGGGAATATACTACAAAGAAAAGCAGGCAACAAGCAGTATAGGGATGAACTCGGTGAGACTCGAACTCGAGACCTCGCCAAGACCCACAAGGGCAGCTACCAACTGAGCTGCACCCTGAGGGCAGGAATCTCATTTAAATGTTGTAAAGAGAATTTTCAAATACCTCAAGCATACACCCAATCTAGGACTATTCTATCCTAGAGGACAATCATTTTGATTATTTAGTTATTCTGATGCTGACTTCGGTGGCTGTAAGTTAGATAGAAAAACCACCTTTAGAACATGTCACTTTTTAGGAAAGTCACTAGTATCATGGTGTAGTAAGAAAAAAAATTCAGTTGCATTATCTAATGTAGAAGCTGAATACATAGCTACTGGTAGTTGCTGTGCACAAATTTTGTGTATGAAACACACATTACAAGATTATGGATATCAATTTAGGCATGTATCTATAAATTGTGACAACACAAGTACTATTAATATCTTGAAAAATACTATTTCACACTCTAGGACAAAGCATATTGATGTAAGACATCACTTTTTGAGATATCATTATAAAAAAGGTGATATCACTTTGGAATTCATTGGAACTGAATATTATCTTGATGATATATTCACCAAACCATTAAATTATGAAAGAATAAACTACATCATAAATGAACTAGGCATGATAAACCTTAAGTAAATGTCTTACTGTTTTATATCTTAATATTTTATGTCTTACTATTTCATATTTTACTATATTAAGGCTTACGGTTTCATGTTTACAGTCTCACATTTAGTATTTATTGGTTAGTGTCTGACACTTACTATCTCTAACAATACGGTTGCACGATCTAGAAACCACACTTGTTACGGACTCACCGTAACAACTTGGTACTATCTCATCGTAAAACAATTGTTACTGTCTCACCGTGAGAGTCAGTTACTGTCTCACCATAAGAATGTATTTTTATTTTATTTATAAATTAGAATCTGTATCATGGTAAATTACTTATTTCTTTCCCGAGATTTTGTTTTTTATGACATTTGGTATTCCTAAATGATAAAATAAAAGGAAGTTTCTCCCATTATTCACTCAATCACCCTTATATTCTCTCAAAATATAACCCTTATTCAACATTTCAACCCTTCTCTCTCTCAAACCTTCCATGAATGCCTAGGATGAACTCCCTTCTTCATCGACTCCTAAGAAAAACAGTTCAAAGAAGAAGAAAATCGCCCCCAAGTTAGCACTCGAGGGTCCTCTGAATCCAAATCTGGTGAACCGAACTATAGTACCTGAGAAAGAGATATGCCCTAAGTGTCTTATATCGAGTAAGTCTCTGGTTTTGAAAGTATTAAAAGAGAAAGGGTGGTTAGAATGGGTTTTAAAGGAAGATAGACCTATCTACCCAAATATAGTTGTATAATTTTATCATTTTGTACAATTTTCATTTGTTTCAGAAATTGGCTATGTTGTAAGGAGTTGGATAAATGTCCAGAGATGCTATTTTTCTTCGAGGTTATGGGTTTTATGCCTTAGGATACCTCAGGAAGGTATTTTTGAGGACTATCAGAGAGGAACTCCACCTCATAGTGAATTCTTTGTTTTGGAATATTATTTGAAAAGCTTAACCGGAAATGGCCCCAAGAGGAGAGCCATCACTGCTGAACTGGATAGAGAATCTAGACTTCTGTTTAATTTTATTAAGAACATGATTTTCCCAAAAAATTGTGATTTAGTTATTATTAAATATCAGGATATATTTTTGATTCATCTTTTGAAAAATGGACATAAGATCAATCTTTGTAATTATGTCATAAACTATATGTGTGAATTGATCAAGACCATATCCAAGTCAACCTCCATATTCTATTCTCGTCTTATCTCATCCATGCTACATGCTAAAGTATTGGTTGGACCAAATGAAGAAGTTATCAAGGATCATGAGTTCTGTCTTTCAAAATTCATTATCAAGAGGATGAATATCAATTGGAATCCCTGGAAAAAGGCATGGGTGGAAGAAAATGATAGGATCTATGAAAAGTTCAATACAGTGGAACATCCTTCACGAACAAAAGGTATTTATGATCCTGGTTTGGAACCAGATAAAGTTTTTGAATATTATGAAGAAGAAGTAGAAGAAGAGGTTGTTGTTCCTCCCAGAGAAACTGTTCTTGATGAAGAAAACATTACTCCTGTTCCACATGTAGTAATTGAAAAATAAATCCCTACTCCTAAAGATGTTGTTGATCTGCAAGATCATCCCAAAGTTGAAAAATAATCTGTTTCCAAAGAAACTGAAAAGGATGTTGTGGAAGAAAATATAGAAGAATAAATTCATTTTATGCAAGAAGCTGACCATGAGGAACTCCCAGTGGAACAATATATTCTGGAATTCATTCCTTCAGTTAAAGAGAGAATGGATCTAGATTTTCAGTTATCTAGATAAAAAATGGGTGGGGAACTAAGGGATGATTTTCTGGAAATAGATCAAGATCCTAATCCTCGCAATCCTAAGAAGGATGCAACTATTGAGGGGGAGCAGCCTCCCAATCTAAAATCTATTGAAGTTCCAAAACTGATTGATCCAGGCTCAGTAGACACATTGTATAAATTTCCCAATTATTTTGATGTGAATGACTCTCAGGAAGTCTCAGTCAAAGGTCTTGACCTTTCCACCTTGTTTCAGTTGAAAATGACATCTGGTCCTAAAGCTATCTCTTCCAAAGAACCTAAGCCTGTCTCAATCTCTATCTCTGAACCTTCACCAGAACAACCAACCTTGGTAAGTAAAGATGACCTGAAAGAATTTGGAGCTACCCTTTTGGCTGGGGTTGAAAAACTCTCGAATAACCAACCAGCTCCTGTAACAAATCTATGCGAGAGAGATGCCTCATTGTTGTTGTAAAAAGTCATTTGGAATATTCAACCCAAAATTCTTCATGAGATTTAGGAAGTTAGAGTTGAGAACATACTTCTTAGTGATGATGTGAAGACTCTAAGAGGTATGATTGAAGACATGTATAAAGTGATGAATTCGAGATCAGATCTTGCTTCTCATCCTATTGAGCCTTTTGTTCCTCAAAACCCACAAGATATTTCTTCTCTGATTCAACCTCATTTAGCTTCTTTAGCTGAAAAGGTAGCTGAAAGAAACAAACAGATAGTGAAAGAGATGCGTGAGATTGTTGTTAGTCTTAACAAGCTCACAAATGAGTATACGGGGTGCCTTCAAAAAGTGCTAAATCAACTGAAATATTTTACCTCAGCTATCACTGCTTCTAAATCATCTGGAAAATCATCTCAACCATCCTTAGATAGTGCCTTGCTTATAACAGTGGTCAAAGAATAACTTTAGACTGTGCATAGTGGTTTCAATAAAGATTCTCTATCTGAAGTTATCAATAACAAGGATAGAGTTATTGATCTAGTCCAAATACATTCCAAAATTACTAATGATTCTCATCAATAAATTTCAAAGAAAGTGGACTTCTAATGAAACCGAATCTTCTCAAAGACCGTCATGACCAATCATTTCAAGTACCTTGTAGAAAATCTGAGGATTCCTCCTGTTACTCAAGATTTCAAGACTCAAGTCCAAAAGCTCACAGAGTTCACTCGTCTGTTGGATAAGTTTATGGAAAACAATGATGACTTTGAGAAATCCATGAAGTATGGTGGAGAGATCATTTCTTATTTTATCAAGCTTCGAAGGCCCTATCTTCATGTACCGAGTATTGCCATAGTTTCTCCTACGGCTGCACCTCTCAGACCTGGTTTTCCTACCTTTACCTCTGCCCTAGCCTCCACTTCTATGTCGGTTAGTCAAGAACTGAGTCAGATCAAGCCTGTGATCCTTGATCAACAACTACCTTGATATT
The DNA here is from genome assembly GCA_963277665.1 of Viscum album. Lineage (NCBI taxonomy): Eukaryota > Viridiplantae > Streptophyta > Magnoliopsida > Santalales > Viscaceae > Viscum > Viscum album. Next base: position 639,775,680 of record OY728167.1, read on the forward strand.
ATACTACACCTACATTGGATCCCTCTATCTTCAAAGGTTTTCCTTTACCTTCTCTATCAACCATCTCACTCCCTTCTTCTACCTCAACCTCTGCTCCTATGCCTTCTTCTTCTGATGCTACTGCTAAGGGAAAAGCGATGACCATCCAATGATAAAGAATAATGATTACTCTCCTTTGATAGGAATATTGTTTCATTTACTAGTTGTACTGAAATTTTTTTTCTCTAATGCATTGTGGACTTTTTATTATCTACTCCTTATTCACTCTTTTTGATAATCCCAAAAGGGGGAGAAATCTCTATAGAAAACTCTATGGGAGAAAACTCTATATATGTTATATGAACATTGGAAATATGTTGTTGGAACAAATATACAATCTAAATATACATGACTTGTGATCATTAAAAACGGGTAGATTGTTGGAATCCTCATGTATTAATCATGTATTAATCATGTTTTAATGATCAGAAATCCTATTCAGTCTATAAACCCTATTAACTCTATGTAATCTATCTCACATCAAATGTACAGTTTTTAGTAAAATATATCCAAAGATCTTAAGTGCTATAGACTCAGTTTGGTTACTGTACACTATCTTTTGATTTACTTTATAATTTCTTTGATAAATGATTAAGTCTAACCCATTCTATGAATATATCTTCTTATGTCTGAATACAGATATTTGGCTAAGTCTGAGACACCGTGAGTCTGCCACCGGTTATGTTTTTCTGGTAAAGTAATGAGACACTGTGAACTAGACACCGCGACCATGAGACACCATAACCATGAGACACCATGACCATGAGACACCGTAACCATGAGACATCGTGAACAAGAAACCGTTAACCAGACACTGGGAATGAGACACCGTGAAACAGACACAGCGAACGAGACACCGTGAACCAGACACCGTGAACCAGACACTGTGAACGAGACACTGTGACCAATCCAGACACCATTTGAAGGAGACACTATTTCCATGAAATACTGTGACACCTTTTCTTAATATGTTTTTTCATTTTTCAATTTACTCTCTAACGGTCACATTTGAAGTTTTTAAATGCACAGACATAATTAATGTTTCCTTGTAGACATGTCACCCGACAATACGAGGTACGAGGTGAAGAATACATGCAACCTGTCGGCTCCAACACATACACTCCAAGATAAAAGAGTAGTGCGGCCCAGAAATAAGAATACATGAAAGAGAAGTAAGCAGGCTTGAGAATGATAAAGAATAACACACTCAAAGAATTTTCGAAGAAATAATTGTCACATGAAACTCGACGCTACTGAAGAACACACGAAGCATACTTGAATCCTAGAATTGAGAACATATTTGCACTATCAAACATCACGAAGAACACAATTCGGATCTGTCTGAATTACGACACTCAGTTTTCTATATGAGGACTTGATTTATGCATCTCCTTCATCTCCGAAGTCCAGAGCTACAAAGACTAACACTCAGAGCACTTATAAACTTATTTCAATATTTATGCTCTGTTTTGTATCATTTTATAAGATTTTGAGCAGTGTGTGTATCTGTATAACAACACACTCTGTCTCCTATATTAAACTGAAGTATAGAAGATATCCTTTCTCAAAAAACCTTTTACACTTGTGTATAACCACAGATAAGTGTGTTAGAGGTCTATGTGTGGCCTGATAATTTGTACCCACGAAGAATTGTGGAAGAGTTCAAGTGACCTAGACAGTCCTGTGTACTGTTGTTAACCCTGATCCAGGGTGTGGATCAAGTTTATTTATATAAACTGCTTGGTGGTAGGTGATCACCAAGTGGAGTGGATTAGATCTTGGCTTGTGACTGAACCACTTTTTCATATCTTTTGTGCTGCTTAATTTAGTCTTCTCTGTTTTACTGATTTACTGTATAATTATGAAATCACTAAATTCGCTTTGATAGTTAATATTGGAAAGAAGTTATAATTTTTCTGCCTTATTATAGTATCTTAAAGGTAATATTAATAACTGATCTTACGATTACTGAGAATTAATCAATCTTATAAGAAGTTATTTAAACAGTAAAACTTTTATAACAGTATAACCTTGATTAACTGGGTTGCATTTTACCTTATTGGGGAAAACTTGTTAAGAATACTTTTTAACCAGAAATTTGTATAGATACTCAATTCACCCCCCTCTTGATTAATCTGCTCCGACCAATAGTCTATGTGGAACTCATTTAACTTCCCTTACTTTACTTATTTCATCTTCATTTATAGATCCATATCATTCCTTTGTGCCTCTTTGATCTTATATTAGATAGATATTTGGGTAATCATTTGGGAAAGGTAGGATGTATTTTATTCCATTATGATTTATAAATCCATCTTTTGAATATCCATGAATATAGGGTCTTTCTCAATCCAAATCATGGATAGATTAGCAGGTTTTTTCTGCTAAGAGAATTAACTACCCTGTTCGCCTTTCCGTAGTGGTAGTTGATAAAGAAATCATAGTCCTTGATTGGATCTAACCATCTTATTTGACACATGTTGAGCTCCTTCTATGTGAATATATACTTTAGACTCTTATGATCGGTATATATTTCAAACTTCTCACCATAGGGATGGTGCTGCCAAAGCTTTATGGTGAAGATTATAGTTTCTAACTCTAGATCATACATCAAGTAGTTCTGCTCATGGATATTCAACTTTCATGAGTTATAGGTTATCACTCTATCATTCTGCATGAGGACACAACCCAAGACATTCTTTAAGGCATCATTGTATATCACAAAACCTTCTCCACTTGTTGGTAGTGTGAGTGTCGATGCATTTATTATTAATTTTAAGCTCCTTAAATATTTCCTGACATTCTTCCATACAGACATAATTTACCCCTTTACATATTAAATTAGTTAGAATTCTATAAAATCATGATAAATGTATCAAAAAACGTTAGTAGTACCCTGATAATCCAAGAGAACTACGTATTTTCACGACACTTGTGGTTCTGGTCCATTCCTCAATTGCTTTTGTCTTTGAATGGTCCACATATATTCCCTCATTTTTTATCATGTACCCCAAAAAAGAGACTTATTGCATCCAAAAGTCACAATTTCTGAACTTAGCATACAGTTTATACTTATTTAATGTCGCTAATAAAATCCTTAGATAATCTTCATGTTCCTCCTTTCTCTTAAAGTAAATGAGAATATAATTGATAAACACTTCCAAAAATTTATTGAGGTAGTCTCTAAATACTATATTCATCAAATCGAAGAATATTTCAGGGGAATTAGTAAGTCCGAAGGACATCACTAGGAACTTAGAGTGACCATACCTTATAAAGAAAACAGTCTTCTAAATATATTCCTTCTTCACCTTTAGTTGATGATATCCAGAACAAAAATACACCTTTTAGAAGTACTTATCTCCTCATAATCGATTGAACAAGTTATCAATCCTTGTAAGAGGATACTTGTTCTTTATATTGGTATTTTTGAGCTCCCGATAATCGATACAAAACTTCATTAATCCACCCTATTCTTTACAAATAGCACTGGAACACCCCAAGGATATTCACTAGGATGTATGCTCCCTTTTTTAAAATTATCTTGTATCTTATTCTTTATTTCTTCTAGTTTGATTGGGGCCATCCTATAGGGGCATTTTGAGATATGAGTAGCTCCGGTTATGCGCTCTGTTGAGAACTCTAACTCATGATCTGGGGGAAGTTCGGGTAATTATTTGGGAAATACATTAGTGTATTCCCTAATAATGGTAATTTCCTTTATGTTGATAAATTAATTTTACTCAACCATTTGGGCCAGGTATTCTTCTCCACAAGGTATCAACATCAACACTATTGATAGATTTTCCAAAGGAGATTCATGATCTTCCTTGCATTTTTAGAAGAGCATTGGGTGGTTTGGAATATGAAAAAAGACTTCCTTTTCCTAATAGTTGATATATGCCCAATATAATGAAATACAATCCATGACCAATACAACATTGAATTCCACTAGGGTAAGTATTACTATTTTCACTAGAAGAATCTTCCCATAGATGCTTACAGGAGAAGAGTTCAACACTTGGGTTGTAATTATTTCACTAATAGGTGTTTTTACTGATATATCCACTTCAAGGTATTAGGGATTAGATTCAACAATTCTAGAAAACTTGTAGGATATAAAGGAATGTGTAGAACCATAATTAAATAAATTTTTTTCCATTATTTAGTGAATAAAAAGTGTACCTTGTATGACTTAATTTTCAAACTCCACTTTAGTAGTAGTTATGGCATAATCTTTACCTTGATCTTTTATCTTTGGTGGTTTCCGATGCTGACTTCCCTCAAGTACCCATGGTTTAGTGCACTGGATTACATAGTTCCCTTTCTCCCTAAAATTGAAGCATTGAACCATGGTTGGTGCATTAGGAGGTGCCTTTTTTTCCTCCATTATTTTGGTCGGCTTCTTCGTGCATCTTCGACATTCATGAGCTTGGTGGACAACTCTCCCATATTTGAATCATTTAACCTTTACTTTGAGGAAATTCCGATGATTTTTCTTCCCACATTTATGACATGTGTGTAGTTGGGTCTTCTTTCATCCTTTTTCATTTGACCCACTAGCTTTAAACTCTGTTATTCAATTCATATCTCCATAAACATGGAACCATTCTCAAAACTCCACATCTACTTTGAGAGTGTATTGAACCACTTCCCCATAAATACCAATGTCTTTGATCGCTAGAGCCTTTCAAAGGTGTGGTTTTAAACCACTAAATAATCAATCTATTTTTCTATCATTATTGATAACAAATCTTGAGTAATATCTTGAAAATATTGTGAAGTTTGTCTCATAAACAATGACCGATTCACATTCCTTTTGCTTCATCTCTATGAATTCTCTCTCCATATTTTTTTAAGAGTTTTGAGGGAAATAATTGGTAATAAATATTTTCTTAAAATATTCCCACTCCATCTCTTACATTTTAACCTTTGGCTTGTTGTTCTTTATCAACACCCACCACTGATCGACTTCTCCATCTAAATGATAAACAGCTAGAGTCACCTTCTCCTTCTCATAATAATGGATCATAGAAAAGGTCTTATCTATTGAGTTAACCCAATGTTCGGAAATAAGTGGATATGAAGTTCCACTAAATTTCATTGGTTGTTTCCACATAAAGGAATAAATGTAAAGTTGATCCTTCTTGGTTGAAGGTGGATGTTCAACATGGTTCAGTTTATTATTCATAACCTAAGACAACTGAGTAATAATTTCAATGAAGTTTTGAACTAAACTGATAATATAATTGGGGATTTTGTTCTGGAAATCCTTGCATTGTCCCTCATATGGGTTGTTGGCCTGGTCTTTATGGGTTCTCACAATTTTCTGAAATATAAAAGGTTTGAACAAAATGTAAGTCAACAAAGAATGAATAAATAATTTATTATTTTTCAAAATTAACTTTAAAGGCATATCTCATGGGATCCGTATGTCTATCCTTTTATAAAAATATTCTTCTAGGATATTTTACCTATACATAGACTTATAATTATGGTTTTCAGTCAGGTTTTCTAATCTCAGTTCCCAAATTAACTAAATTTTTCTCTGAAACCAACTATAGCGACCCTACTTTTTTTACATGACTATTACATAATTTTTAAGATAAACAACTTAATAGATATAAAAATCTATGATCAAAAGGTTTAGTGTCTTAGGAAAATTAGGCTCATACATAACTGGAACTAAATAAAACATAAACATTTATTTAAGTTCTTAATATTTACCCCTAAAATCTCACGTTCTCCTTAGTATATGTAATCACCTAAGGATATGCATAAAATAAATGGGTGAGAAAAAATCCCAATAATAGGATTAATAAAGGACATGAATCAATGTAACATGGGTGAGAATAATCACCATCATCATAAAATAAGAATAATATCATCATCAACATCACAAGGGAAACATTTGATAAAATCATGGAATGTGTCCATGCATAAAAATGAAACATCATGCCATAGTGGTCAAAAACCACACATAGTTGTGAACAAATATAACATCATATTCCCGCATAATATACATGCATAATCATAACATCATCATTGTGAAAAAATATAGAATCATGTTCACACATATTACACATTATCTCATGAAATATATCACATTACCCAATGCATTATAGGGCTATATAATTCTAGGGCCACCTGTCACATCATAATATTTACATAATCATGCATGCCACATATAATGTATAACAATCATCCTCATGAATCAACCCATGGAAACGAATGGGTTTCATAAGGATTTCATCAATCATGATTTCATGAATAAACTTTTGGTTCCCAAATAGAAAAGGTAAAAAAATATTTTGTATAAGAATCGTCATTATTGAGCGAAGAAGAAACAACTCAAGAGGTGTAAAAGATGTGTTTTTGGAAAGAAGAGTTCTTTTTTGGAAAATCTTTGTATTTATCATAAAATAAAGTAGGAAGTATTTATATACATGATAAGAAAAATTAAGAATAATGAAATTATATTTAAGGAACATTATATTATTATTCACACCAAATATGATGGTTATATGTTTTGACATGGCAATGTCTTTGTAGGTGGTTAACCGACCTTTAGCAGGATGTTCTCGAAAGAGCGGGAAAGGCAGGTATGCCATTTATATTTTTCATAAATATGATAATTAAAGTAGGTTTAAATAATTAATATAATTTTATATTACTGAATAATTAAATTTTTAGTATATGGTTTTGAAGTTAATTTGGAAAAAGAATAAATATAAGAGGAAATGATGGAAGAGTTAATAGAGATTTACTCTCTCCTTGGTGTAGCTTCTCTTGTACGACACCATTACTCCCTTGATGATTGGAGTTGGATTTATCCAAAATGTACATAAGTATTCTAATGGGATTGATATGGATGATTTGGTTAGATATTTTTAATTAGAATGGGTGGGAGGATTCATTTTCTGATGGAAGGGAGAGGGGCTATTTATACTTGAGGAGAGGGATATTTTTTGAATAAAATATTGAATAAAATAATATATCAAAGGTAAAACCTATAATAGTGATTTTTTACAATATAAATCACATATCAATATAATATAATGGGTTTAAGACTTTAAATACCATTTATAATTTTAATTAATTAGTTTATTAATAAGGAAAGTGGAAAGAAAAAATTGTTATTTTAAGGAATCAGTTTTGACTTTAGGTTTTGGAAAGTTCTTTTTTAGGTTTGGAAATTAAGTTTATAAAATTTTAATGAATAATTTATGATATAAAATATATCATGGCCAAAACTAAAATTATATAAAGGATTATTTCATTACTACATCATAAATGATGTAATTTATGATACATCGGTTATGTGAGAAACTGTATTTTTACTATTCACCTGAAAGTTGAAGTATTTTAGAAATCACCAAAAATCATCCTTTAGAAAATTTAAACATGATAATTTTAAAAATGATATTAATTTTATCAAAATAAATTATTAAAATAATTAATTTAAATTTTTAATATAAAAATTATGAATTTTATGAAATACTTTAAAATATAGTTTATTAAAAATGTGCTTATATTTTATTTGAGTTTTTTAATCATGATATTTATTTTTTGGAATTATAATATTTATATTTAATTAAATTAATCATGATAAATATTATTTATATAATAATTTATTATTTTGAGCTAAATTTACTATTCCAACGATCGTGCTACTATTCTCAATGGCCATGTTACTATTCTAATGGTCACATGACTCTTCCAATGGTCACATTACCTCCTATATATACCACTTGATTTTTTCACTCAATATTAAACTCAATTACTCCCAAGGTTTTATAATTACATTTTCTAATATTTTGATTGGTTTACAAATATTTTTCTTCTTTTCTATATTTTTTTAGTGGGGTTATGATTTTAGTAGATTGGGGCAATCCATATTTTCCCATTTTAGATTTTCTATTTTATATTTTTTTCTAGTTGTAATGTTTGAAATTTTATTTGTTTTCATTATTGATTAATGTAATACTATTTTCCAATGAAATAAAGTCTTTGTTGGTTTCTCTATATTTTTATGTGTATAATATAATACAACACACATTTATTCAAGAAGTAAATATTACTAATAAACACTAGGTCGTTACACTCAGGTTCCTATAAGACACCTGGCTAGCTCTACCTACTTCAACGTTGGGAGAAATATGTCTGATCAGTAACCATATATATATAATAGTAATAATATATATATATATATATATATATATAGTTATATATTTATATATTGTATAAACATATATTCACTAAGTACTTTAGGACATGAGTTGGTATATACATGGATACTAGGTGTTGGATGGACCCAATGCATAACTCAAGCATCCATAACCAGTCTAATGAGTTATAGGCTCAAGTAAGTGTACATGACCTGGATCTTATAATTAATGTGATATTTCATGCTCAAAAATTGAGATAGGTGGGGTGAGACATCATGCCTAACACCTGAAGTAATGAAATAAGGAGTTCCATGCCCATCATCCAGATACAAGTATAACAATGAGAGACCCGATGTAAAGGAGCATGAAATGTAATGCTCAACAGGTCCCCTAACCATCATTTAATAGCCCATAATAATGGATTAATCATAATAGTAATTATAACTTGAGGGATTACCTTTATGAATTTATAATCATCAACCCCATTACAACTAATGGATTCATAGTTCATAAAATCCATATAATAAATCATGCATCACTTGGCATAGACTTTCCACCCATTATAAAACATTATAATTAATCCATGAAATTAATTAGTCAAGAAAAATATTTTCCATGATAATCCAATCACTTAGGATGTTCTGTGGTCAAATAAAAAACTATATAATAGATGGAAATTCCATTTACAAGTCAAGACAAACACTTAGATAGTGATTGGTTATTTAAAAAAACTGATATAAAAAGGGAAATTAATTTTCCACACCCAAAGGGGTGGATATGATTGCGGTTGGAATCCTTTAAATACTTATCAAGGGTCCACATAAGTGTATTAACATGCATATAATTATTTAGAAATGAAGGAAAACTTTTAAGACGACGTATAAATTTTTTTGTAACGTCGCACAAAAGTGAAATGAATGAAAACATTAAAAATTTTGTGAAAGAAATATAGACCACCTACCTTAGGGTTGTATATAACTCATCATCCTATATCAGCTTTAGATTTTAAGTAGAATGGAAGTAATTGGGGAAATGGTCCAGTATCCTGAAAATAGGGAGAATGAGATCACACTAAAATATATTAGGAGATGGAAAGAATAATAAATAATGGAAGAAATAGGATTAAGTACATTAACTATAGAAATCCAACACGTTTGGTGACATTATGATCAGAATCCTGATGAGGGAGTAATGGGAATCCCTAGGTTAGGCAAGGGAGATCTACTATGGGTGAAAGAAGGGGGTTTTGTTTGCTGGATAATAATAGAGAAAGTGGTGAGTTATTAATTTCATTAATGGAAAAATAGTCCTTTCATCCAAAAAATCATGGGTCGCATGATTTGGCCACAAAGTTTCCCAAACCATGTTCCAACTGTGTGCCCAGTACTACTTAAGGGAGGAACCCACACAGGGTAGGAACACAGTTTTCCTAATCATGTGCAAGACGTGTTGAAGGCATTATCCCAAACCCTCTACAAAACCTCATTGGTGTGTGCCTAGGATCACATAGTTTCAAACAGGCCGTGCGACCCCCTAATCTCTTTCAAAACACCCCACACAGTTAGAAGTAATCATCCAGGCTAGCTGCACAGTTTCTAATAACCATGTGGCCTAGTCTATTTCACCAAAAACTGAGGTTCCATGCTTTGAAAAAGCCCCATACACCTTTATGACCTCTATGATTCCATTAGGTAACATTACAAAGGACTAATTAATGAATTTAAACTGAAAATAAATGATTCATACCTTTAATAAAAATTCGGTTCTTTGCAACCTCCTCTCCTTAAAGCAACTCATCTCTGAGTTGGCCTTCTGAGGGTAAATAGGAATCATTAGAAAATAGCTCTGGCTACTGGGATCATATATCAGCTCCCCGCACCCATGTATCATAATGAACTTCTCTCTAATTCCATATCACCCATACTAATAGAACTGACCTTCATGAGAGTTTCTTAACTCTCTAATCCACAACACACACTAGGTAATCCTCAAATGAAGCATCCAACTCTAACCCAACCTCATCAAGTTGGAAAACATGCATCATGCTTGGATAGTATCAGCAGATTTGAGATATGTAAAATAAATTATGCATAGACCGATATCTCTAAGGAAGTGTTATCTTGTAATCCATTGGTCCAATTCATTTCAAAACCTCAAAGGGTCCAACAAATCAGGGCAACAACTTAACCTACCCCTGAATACGTCGATGGTCCAACCTAGAGAAAAATCATACTAAAACTCAACATTCTACCTAAAACTCAATAGGTTATTGGAATTGATTGGAATATTACTTCTATCTAGATTGAGCTGTCAATATGTGATTTTTAATTAGTTAGACCAGCTCTAAAGCCTCCTGGATGAGACGTGGTATAAGAAAAGTTGTCTCCCAATCCTCGAGCCAACATAGAGGTGACCAGCAAGGCCTACTATATAAGGCTTAATAAGGGGCCATCTGAATGGAATCTTAATAGCTTTTATTATAATAGAACTCAACAAGGTGTATGTTTTTCTCCCAAGAACCCCCAAAATCAAATACACATGCACAAATTTTTTCCTCTAACACCTGAATCATATGCTTTGCCTAACCGTCGATCAGAGGGTGATAGATTGTGCTTAGAAGAACCTATGTACCAAAGGCCTTCTAAAACCCCTTCCAAAATTGTGATGTGAAATGATCATCCCTATTAAAAATTATAGAATGAGGATATCCATGGAGACGTATGAACTTCCTAACATATAGACTCTCTAGATCATCTACCAATAAGGACTCTAAAATAGGTAATAAGTGTGTGACCTTCATCAAATGATCAACAACTACCCAAATTGTATCATTTACATTAGGTGATCTAGGTAAACCAATCACAAAATCCATAGATAAATCGTCCCATTTCCACTCAGTAATGTGTAATGGTTGTAGAATTCCTATCATTTAATGATGTTATGACTTCACCTGCTTATAGGTGGAACACCGAGTGATAAAATTAGCTATATCATGTTTCATATTAAGCCATGAATACTGATAAAATAAGTATCGATACATCTTGGTGAAAACGAGATCTACTACCCAAACCGAGGCCTGGAATTCCCACACCAGTTCCTCTATGATGTCTACTAGGACCCAAACACGCCCATGAAAGTGTAAAATATCATCCTCGTCCATGATCCAACCAGAATATTAATATTCTTCTGATATACTCTACCTCGAGACTAATCCCTCGGGATCTGAATGTAACCCCAATATCACTTGTTTCAGAAGGGTAGAGGTCACTACTAAATCTGAGAAGATATTCTTTCTATGATCCTCCTGAATATCAACACACATCTCTAAAAAATCCATAAGCTTCCACTCACTACTGGCCTCCTGAACTGCTTGTTTCTAAGTCTTCTGACTCAGAACATCAACTAGAGAATCTTTTATTCTAGGAATATATGAAATAGAAAAATCAATGTATTATGGGTAATCAACTCATATGTGCTACCTAATATTTAGATCACGATGTGTAAAGATGTACTTAAGGATTTTATGATCAATGAATACCACAAAATCCTCTCCAAGTAAATAGTGTATCCAACAGCGTAAGGTGTGTACAATAGTATCTATCTAGAGGTCTTGTGTTGGATAATTCCACTCATGTGGCCTCAAATGAAGAGAATCAAACACTAAGACTCTCTCATCCTACATCAAAATCGATCTAATCCCAATACTTGATGAATCATAGTAGAATATATAAATCCTTCCTAGATCTAGAAAAATTAGGATTAGTGTTGGATTCATTCTTCCCTTCAACCCCTAAAAGACTGATTTACAAACTTTTAACCACATGAATTTCACACCCTTTTTAGTCAGACCAGTAAGAGGTGTTGTTAGGAACGATAAATCCTAGATAAAGTGTTTTTAATAATTTTCTTTCCCCAAGAATCTCTGTATGTCAAATTTTTTCTTCAAATTCTCCCAGGAAACTATATATCTCACCTTATATGGATCAACTGATACTCATTATTTCAAGATTATATAACCTAGGAAGTGGAATTTGTCGATCCGTAGGTGTAATTTTTTGATCCTAACATAAATATGGCGTTCTCTCAGTGTATTCAACACGATATCAAGATGGTTTTCATGGTCGCGTCGAGAAAAATAATACTCTAAGATGTCATCCACAAATTCTACCTTGAATGAATACAAGTATGGGTGAAAAAAATGATTCATCAAAGCCATGAAAATAGAAGGTGTGTTTGCAGGACTGAACAAGATTACCAGGTACTCATAAAGACCATACCTACTTAGGAAATCTATATAAGGTATACCTAAAGATCTAAAACATACTAGATGGTAGCCCAAAATTCAATATTTTAAATCACACATGCTCCTTGGATCTGATCAAAGTGGTCATCTATTCAAGGTAGTATATACTGTTCCTTTACTGTAAGATGGTTTAACCATTGATAATCCATGAAAATTCTGATGGTATCATCCGTATTCTTAGAAAAGAGGACTGGTGAACCCCAAGGAGAAGTGTTGGGACATATAAAACCTTTATTCTCCAGGTCTTCCAACTGTTTATTGGTCTCCATAATCTTTATAAGTTCCATCCTGTATGGAGGAATGAACACCAGTTCTAATCCTTACACTAGCTTGATGGTGAATTCTACCTCTCTCATTAGTGGTAGCTCAGATTTTTTTAAGGAAGAGTTCCCTAAAATGATCTACCATAAGAGGGAAAACAATATGTCATAACTCCCGATCATCCAAGAAAAGACCATCAATCTGGGTTTTCACTCTGCCCAACCCCTAATGTTCAGGTCCTACTCGAGACGCATGGACATCCCATTCTACCTTATTTACATACCAACCACCCTACGGTGATGTAAACACCACCCTCCAGTGATATTAATAGATTTGGGCTTAATAGGGAACTTACCATTCCATATTGATGATTACATCAAACTTTATCATGTTGAGGATGAATAGATTCCATACGAAGAGATATCTGCCTATCTCAAGGGGAAAATAATTACTATACAGAACACTCTATTATTGGATACCCAAACGGTTATCAAGTGTCATGAAGTTACATAAGAACTCTATCTAGAGGCCCAGAATCTCCATGATTTCCTCTGATATAAAAGAGTGAGACACACCTATATCAAATAAGAAAGACACTAAAGTAGAGGTTACTAGAATAGTACCTCAAACATTAGAATTTTTTGAACTATGTTCCTCTGATATAGGTTGAACTACATATAAATAAACCATACCAAGTCCCTAAGTCACAACCTAACTAGTCTAACTAGGCCCGTTCTACTGGCGCAGAAAATTCCGAGTCTTATTACATCTACCTCAACCACCACCTCATCTAGAGTGATCACTAGTGTTCTAGCTTCCTTCTTAGTGAGATACTACTACCCCCACTCTGAGATGTGGGGTAGGTGTAGATCCTTGCTTGCTAGGAACTGATATAAAAGTCTTGCAGAAGCATTGGATATGCCTCATCCCGCTCCATCATATGCATTCCATTGGATTCCACATACAATGGGGTTTTGTATACCCTGGTTTCCCTCACTGGTGACATATCAAGAAGATATCAGTATGATCTAGATGACTACTTGTACTCCCATTAGAAACCTAAAAACATCACTTTCTCCCACTTGAGGAAACACCTCTATGTATAAGTGATGAACCTACCTAGTTTCCACCATAAAATTCCCTCAGATTCTTCTCAGTAACGAGGGTTTTATTGATGATTTCAAAGAAATTCATCAGCCATAAGACATTGACCTGTGATCAGATGGTGTATACCAACCCATCCTTGAATCATCTCATAGTCATAATATCATTAATAGATAAATTAGGAGACAAATGCTATAGATTAGAAATATTATTATAATATTCCCTGACAAACATAGCTACCTATTGGAGGTTCATAAACTCCCTAACCTGGTCATCCCTCTGAGTATATGGAAAGAAGTAGTCATAAAATATTTTTGGAGGTCTACCTAGATCATATCTCGATGTCAGTCTTCTGGGGTAATAACATCCCAATATCACTTGACAGAACAGTGTAGCATATAAGTAGTAAGTTTAACCCTCCTCTTTGGAGGCATCTCCAGATGCTCGAAAATCGACACCATGGATTTGATCCATGAATCCAGAGCATGTGGTCCTCCATCCCCCAAAAAGGTGGAAGGATGCTGCTATTGAAACTCCTGGGTCAACTTTTCTATAGTCAGGGTAGGTCGAGAAACACCTTACATAGATTGCATCATGTAGAAGAAACCCTCTAGAAATAAGGAATATATTCCCATATCATGAATGGAAGGTGGTTCCATATGTGGTACTAAAGGAGGTATCACTGGAGGCTCAGGGCCCTCCACCTCTGGTGCATGGTCATCATCACCTTCATGATGTGTGGATCGAGGATATCATGGTGACATGATTCTAAAATTCGAAATGAATTCCCCATAAAATGATTTAATAGTGGTAATGTTTATAGATAGATAAATAGGACAGGTACATAGACTTCCTATGAAATGATCACACCTCTCTGCCTACTCCAAAATCCAGGTCTATGTGGTAAAAAAACCATAATAGGACATATAAACATAATAGACACTCCCAAATACCCACTACTAAGATTGATTTTGAGTCTAGGTCTCATATCATATGATAGAGGTTCTAGTATATGGAGTGTCAATTGTAAGGTATAGAGGAAAAACCATTTACTTGGAAATTGGAATCCCCATTTAGAAGTGACCATTTTAATTTAAAATTTTAATTTCATTAAAGTTTGTATTATTTTATATAAATATTTTTATATATATATATATCTTAGTCTAGTTAGATGCATTTACATTTCCAATTTATAAAAGTAATGATTCTTATAGATTGTAATTGGAACATCATTTAATTGTACCCTGACCTTTACATCCATTAGTATAATGAAAAATTTCTATATAACTCATAGTTCCAGAACCCACAATATGGTATAATTGGCTAATTAAGGCGTCATCACCAATATATGTAGGAAAACACCATTTATATTGATGTGGGAAATTTAATTAATCCAATTATATTTTCCCTATAAGAAATTTCAACACATTTAAATATATAACAATCCTGGAACTAACTATATGAAACAGGTAAATGCACCTAAAAAGTATACATGGCATGCAAAAATGCTTGGCATATAAGTAATAATGTGCCTATAATGATGCATGAGATGAATATTCCATTCCTTAACAGGATAAAGACAAAATAAAAAATCAATAACATCAATAATAATAATATCACAAAGCATGTGCATCACCCAATGGTGAAATCGTATCAACTGTAATAGGAGAAATCCAATAACACCAATAACCCAGACCAGGTAATTTGGGTTTCCACTGTATGTGGGTTAGCTACTCCTAGGAACAATCTCATTACCAAATTCCATTACATCCTTATCACCTGTCTAATACCCAAACAATAATACAAAAGGGAAAAAGAAAAGATCTGATACTAATTTATAACATCCTAATCTGAAGTCCACTTAATTGGGGCCTGAGGCAGTGGGTCACATGGCCTCAAGCGTGCCTCCCCATATGCCAGAGGCTACGGACTAGGGGGTCCAAGGTGGTAACGTGGGCAGAGTATACCCTTATATCATATTGGAACATCAAATAATAAATAATAAAAAGACAATAGTTAAATCATTATATAATAGATGGAATAGCAGAAAGAAAATACAATAAATAACTATAGAATCATAAGTAACCAACAACAATGATAATTGTCAAAATCCATTAGGATGAGTCATATACAATGATTTCATGGCATGCTGACATACAAAAAGGGAAAACATAGGAATACACAAACAATGTTCTGTACAAAAATACAAAAAGACCAAAAGACTTCTCCATTAGCATCGTAAGAACATAATCAGTCCTCTTCTCCCACGATCCATGCTATAAGTAAAAGGAGTCAAAAATCTGTAGTAGGGTGCTTTCCCCTATCCATACCTACAGACATGAGGTCTACTCAGGTACCAAAGGTGTCCTGAGTAGGCTATTAGATAAACTCAGTAGGACACCACCAACAGTGTCTAGAAATAATCTATTATAGTGTATATAAAACTAGATTTTTTTAGGTAAAATGAATAATAACAATGCTGAGTATTAAATACCAGCCAGATCTGGTCCCTATAGGACACCTAGTAGCTATGCCTTATTCTCCATAGGCTTAAATATGTCTGATCAGTAATCATATATATATAATAGTAATAATATATATATAGTTATATACTATATACACGTATATTTACTAAGTATTTGAGGGAATAAGTAGGCATATACAAGGATACTAGGTGCTGGATGGAATCGGGGCGTAACTCAGGAATTCATAACTAGTCTAATGAGCTATAGGCTTAAGAAAGGTTACATGCCCTGAATCTCATAATAAATGCAATACATCATGGTCAACACTTGAGATAGGTGGGGTGAGTTTTCATGACCAACACTAGATGTAAGGCAACATGGAGTGCCATGCCATTGTTCATATATAAGTATAACAATGAGATACACTATGCTCATCAGCCGATATAAGGGGGTGTGAAGTGTCATGCTCAATAGGTCCGCTAACCATCATTTAACAACCCATAATAACAACATACTCATAATAATAGTAATAACTTGAGGGATTACCTTTATTCATTTATAGTCGTCAATCCGCATTACAACCAATGGAACTACAGTTTATAAAATCCATATAATAAAGCATGCATCACTTAGCATGGCCTTACCACCCATTATTAATAATTATAATTAATCCATATAACTAATTAAGGAAAATCCATTTCATGATAATACAAGAACTTAGGATGAGATTTGGTCAACTAAAAAACTATATAAGAGTGGTAAATTCCATTTATAAGACAATTGAAACACTATGATGATATCTTTTCATTTGAACAATTTGATATATAAAGGGAAATTCATTTGGTACCCACAAAGGGTGGAAATGATTGAGGTTTTAATCCTATAAATACTTATCAAGGGTCCATATAAGTTTATTACCATGCATATAATTATTTATAAGTAAATAAAAACTTTAAAATTAATGCATGGAAAAGTCTGGTACACCTCATGATGGAGAAATCCATTAAAAGACTAAAACTTTTTTGGAAAGAAACCTAGACCACCAAACTTAGGGTCATAGAAAACTCTTTATCCAATATCAGTATAAAATTTGAAGCAGAATGGATGAAATTAGAGAAAAGTTCCAATGCCCTTAAAATAGGTTGAATATTCTCAGACCAAAATAGCATAAGAGATGGTAAGAAGATCAAACAAAGGAAGCAAGAGGATCAAGGAGCTTGCCTCTAGCTATCCAAAACTTCCAACAATGGTTTGATCAGAGTCTGGTTGAGAGAGAAATGGAAATCCCTAGGTTAGGCAATGGAGAGATATTATAAGTGAAATACGGGGGGTTCTTTCCACTAGAAAATAAGATAGAAGTTGGAGCGAGGTATTAAATTCATTAAGGTAAAATGGTCTTTTTGACCAAAAATCCCTAGGTTTCACGGTTGTCCAAACTGTGTAGAAACCATGCACTCGGTTTTTCTTAAGGGAGGAACCCCATAGGATAAGTGCATTTTTTGTATAACCATGTGGAAGGAAATGCCAAAAACCTATAAAAATCACACAGGTGTGTTCCAAGGTTCAAACAGTTGTAGAAAAACCATGCGGCCTCCTACTCCCTTCTAAAATGTCCCGCACTGTTAGAAGTAATCTTGCGGGCTCTATGGTACGGTTTCCACTAACTGTTCCTCCCAGTATGTTTCTAAAAAAACTAGGGTTATAGGCACCAAAAAATACCTAAACACCCTAATAACCTTTATAACTCAATCAGGTACCTTTATAATGGATTAATTAAAGAATTTAAATTGGAAAAAATGAGTCTTACCTTAGAGAAAAGTTTAGGTCGTTATAGATTTCCTCTTTTGGAACATGCATGAAATTTTTTTCCAGAGATTCCATTCAGATTACCATTCATTAAACCATTCCTAGAGGACCAGTGAAAGAGAGGATGATGTATCATGTTAGGAACAAACAAAAAAAATCTCTTGAAGAGACTGATGAAATTCTGGCAACGTCTTACTCATCTATGAACATTGTCACCACCACCCCTAAAATTCTACAGAACATGATGCCAATAGAGAGGAGCAGGATGATAATGTTTCGGTTCATAATGTATTCCACACCGAAATTATTGAAGTAGGTGTGCATACCCGAAAATAGATGCTTCATCTGAATTTTGGGATTCCCTCAACCACTCCATTACCACCTCCTTAGTGAGAATCTACCAAAGAAAAGGGTAAAGATAAGGTTTTTCCTAACCCACCTTCTAAATAGGTTGAAGCCCTCACACTCGAGGAAATGTTTTCTCGGTAGGAGGAAGAGTTTAAAGAGTTGAGATTACTCAGTGTAGAATTACTTTGAGAAAAAATCCCTACTTGATATGTTGTACAAGAAGAGCCTCATTTAGTGATCCCAACAAGTGTACCTCAACAAATAGGGTTTTCCCTAGTGATAAAAATTGAACTAGACCATCCACTCAACATGTGAGACTGTATACAAATATATTTGAACCCCATAGAAGAAGCTTTCATGAGTTCCCTCCCTTGGGCACACAACCAGGGCTAGGTCAAAAACACCCTCATGGACCAGCCCCTTTGGGCTACCCACCATAGGTACAAATAGAGCCGCCACCTATGGATCTACATGTTTTTTCCCATGATAAATCCCTTTTTCAACCATACATACCTCAAGGGATAATTAATTCTATTTATTCATTTATGTCTTTATTGGAAGATATGAAGTAATGGAATGTACCAGTACATCCATAAAGGAAGCCTTATCCTAAATGGGTAGATCTAACCCCTCCCATGCCAAATTTTGGGAACCCTATATTTCTAATTTTTAATGAATTGAGGGATCTAGAATGGAATTTTATGCATTTCATGTCCTGATGTGATCCCATGATGGGAAACCGTACAAAAAAATAATTAGTGAAACTCATAAGCTTCATATAAACACTGCACGGTTCAGCCTTTGTATGATACACCAGTTTGTCGACTCGATCAATTGTAGGATGGGATGATTTCCATTAGCAGACTCTCTTTCAATTTATCTGAATGCTTAAGAATAAAAAATTCCTCAACATATCATCTAAAAATAGTGATATAATGAGAGGGTCTTGGATTTTATTTATCAATGGTAAGGTTTGAAATACTCCCTAAACATATAGCTTCCCCAAGAAAATTTGTTGTCCAACTACATCGAGAATATCTGTAATGAGTTGCGTACTCCGATTATCCCTATAAAATATAAAGAAGGGGTTTAGGATATTTCCTCAATTGCTCAAAAAAAATTTATATTCCATCTTGTGAACCAATTCCATGTCCAAAGTAATTCCACCATCTCAAGGAAAGAGAAAAGAGAAAGTAGAGGCTACAACATCACACTTAAGCCAACTTCTACACCAAATCTAGCTCCAAAGCCCATTCCATATCATAAGACACCCCCTCTGGAGCATTAGTAATAATGATAACCATATCAGGATGAGATAAGGGTGTAGAGGTGAATCCATCTTGAGGAACTAAAGTATAAATATTATTCATTCCAAGATGACCAAGTATCTGGATACTTCATCACATGTTTAGAAAACAACATGATGAAGTTGTCAAATCCCAAGAGGGCCAATCAGGATGGTCTCAAAGATATCCCAAATTATTTCTCCTCACATTTTACATTGTATCACACCATATAAGAATTATTTTTTTTCAAATACATAATAAAAAAATGGTGGATTTCGAGCAAGTGAAGCTGGGCAAGCCACCCTCATAGGTAGCATGTGTCTCTACTGCCAATCTGGAGGAAGAGGGTGAATGGTAAGAGGTTTCCAAAAAAAAAGTGAATAGAAGTTCACTAATTGGATGGTTATAAAATAAATAAATCATAATCATGATATCCTCCGATAATAGTTGAAATAAAATATATGTCGCCAAATGCTTCCACTATAGCACAGTCGACTCCGTTGGCACCACAGTCCTCTAAAATCCATTCTTATAAGAAATGACATGGATATAAGGGTAGTAAACAAGAATAGGAAGATGAAACTTTATCAAGGTCAAATTTATCTTTGAATTTATAAGACTTCATGCCTTAGGTCCCAAAAATCACAAGCACCTACCCAGCAAATGGTACCATAATAGTTAACCTATGGGTCAGAATCCTCATCATATGAAGAATTGATCTCTAGTTCCATTATTCACTTGATGGATCCCTTCTATGATAACAAATATGGACCTGAATTTAATTTTCTTTGAATAAAATCCGCGAAATACGGAAATAGGATATAGGGACTAAGGATACAGGGGAAGACACAGTTGTGGTAGAAATCAATACTCCAGCAATGTACCTGCTCAGACTGTCTATACTACTGAAACTCATGGGAGATCCATCCAACAGGACTAGTAGGAGAAGGAAAGTTCCCCCACATGTGCCAAGAGTTGTCCTAGATCAATAATCTTGGAATATCAGTTATATATGGAATCTTTTTCAAACCTACCTTGGCGCACAGGTTGCCTGGTCAACCTAACCCTCCAAGGACAAAAGTGCCTTCAACTCCTGTTCCAAGGACTGATCTACCCATGTCAAGTACTTTGGTTCCTAAAGATCCTACAAAATAGAATCCTTATACTAGGAACTGCATAAATTTATCCCAAAAGTAAAAAATTATAAATCTATTTTCCATGGTTCCAAGCAATTTTTCGATCCTGGATGCTCTTAATTTATGAAAAGACCTTCAAAAAGTTCTCAGAGAGTCTTTGATGATCCCTTAATAGTTTGAAGGTGAAGTTGTTTCTGCTAAAATATACCATGTATCGATCAATCCTATATAATTCCCCAAGATCATCATATGATTATATATGTTTTGTAGGATAAACGACATTGATACTCGATGGGATTTCATTGATAATGGATCAGACTCTTGGTTTCTCTTGCATGACATAAAAATTCACATTACTACGAACCTTTTATGAGAGGAAAACTATACTTAGTGTTGTTATTCTACTAAAAATCTATCAAATAACTACTTTTATATTGATTCATGTCATCACATGATATGTAGTGATGCTCAAATACCCAATCATGAGTCCAGCCGCAACAATCAATAGGAACAATTCCCCCTATGCGTATGAGTAAGACCTACGTGGAGTGTTTCCCATTCAAGAACTATGTGTGGATTGATTTTTATCATCATAAGATAGGTAGTGAACCCTGGATCTCCAAACCTAGGCCCATCTACAACAATCAACAGGAACAAATTCCCCCTCAATGTATGGGCTAGAACTATGTGGAGAATTTCCCATTAAAGAACTATGTGTGTCTTGATTCTTGATACCATAGTATATGTATTGACTCTGTAATCTCTGATTATGAGTCCAGACACAACATAAAAAATACCCCCTTCATGTGCATGGGCTAGACCTGCACAAAGATCTTTTATAAAAGAACTACATGTGGCTTGATTCATTCCATTACATGATACATAATGACACTCGGATCTTCAATATTGGGTTTAACTTAAACATATAAAATGATAAAAATTCACTCTTAACAACATATGGGTTGGAGATATACAATGATCCATCTAAGACCCACTATTTCATGGCTTAACTGACTACCCAGTTGTCCCTTGTTTCTCACGATGAGAATTTCTCATGTGAGATTAGGGAACTTGAAAACCCTCTTTAGCCAATGCAACTGATACACACATCATATCAAGAAACATGTCTTTATTGTGAAACATAAAACTACAAGAGAAATGTCTTTATCACATAACGTTAAAATTCAAGGAAACTTTCCTTACAACATGACGTAAAACTAAAAGGGAAAAATCCTTACTACATGATGTTAAAATGAAAGGAAAATGTATTTACCACACAACATAAAACTATAAGGGAAATGTCCTTATGAAATGATATTAAACTACATGATACATACATCTCCACTATATGATGTTAAAATGTGCAGGCCATCACCCATCATCATTCCATATTAAAGGACCATAAGAGCCCGATGTTGGTCAACTAGAGTACGAGGTGATTTCATCATCTTTTAAGAACCTCAACCCATAAATCACACATCATTTCTTGAGTGCCTTGGGTAATTGTGAACCTTCCATGGACCTTAGAAAAAGAAATCCAATATTAGGGACACTTTGTTTAACTATGCATGTATGCCCCTAGTTCTTGCATATGATCCCCTATCCATCAATAAAATTCATTATAACTTGAAAAAAATGGATTTATGATCCTTGTGAGCCCTAATATCACTATGTTATAACTCAAAACATTAAAGTGTTTTTGGTCATCCCCTTCATGATTGTCCCATATCATTACTCATGACCTAAGAAACTTGATCCATTATTTAAAACATTTTCATATCCTAATAAAAAATGTAATTATGCGCTCTTGACCATGGGTATCCTAATTAGGTTATTGTGTAACATTCCCCTCATTCCAAATCTATGTGTATCATGACCTTAAACTGCATGCACTTCAGTCAAAGCTGCATGGCCTAAAACTTTATCCTTTTGTAGTACAAATCAAAAGACCCTAAAACTTCTAGTGAAAGAGACATAAAACTTATGAGGAATAAAACCCATAAATGGTGGACTAAGAAAAAGTTAAGTATCTACTCACTAAACTCTTCATCACTGGAGTTTAGGAAAGAGTTAGAGAATAAATAAACAAGGAATAAATCTCATAGGGAACACTTTGTGGACCTATTAAAAGTTGATCTATGCTAATTAGACCCCGTAGTCTAGGAAAAAATTATATTAATGGTTTTTCATAACTCCTCTCCATGATAACATATTCAATAGGTGGAAACATGACTTTTAGTGTGCTCGAACCCTTCTTGAATATTACACTTTTCATAAACCACCTTCATGACTTTGATGTTTGAGCTCACATAACTAGTTCCTTGAGTTTATACCCTTCTCTTGGAACCCAATGGACCTTGGGATTCCTTGATATTGGATCATACCCATAGAAAACTGGTAACTGGGACTAGTTCATACAAACAAACCCTTCGATACTAGGAAGGCCCCTGTTAAATCCAATATTTATTGTCTTGAGCACATGCAAAATTACAAACTCATTCCATTACCAATGGTTGACCTATACCCACTGGTTACCATTACTAGTTAACTCAGGTATTTCTAGAACATTATTTACAACCCCCATAACTAGACTATTCAAGAGGATTCAACATCCTCGACGTTACACCACCGTGTTTTGTACCCTTTCTCAAAGTAGTAATGTGACACTACATCCCAAAACCTTTTTATGGCCCACCTAACATGACTCTAAACCACAAGGCATAGGGATCAATATTCCCAACTAAAAATCTATGATTCCCTAGGGTATCATAATACTTCTTGGATAGATTTTTCTCCACATCTAAACTTCATCATCTAGATTTTTGATTCTTAAAAAATATTTCATTACCCTTGGAATAGAGAAGGGATCCTCTTTTCTTGACCATTCATGTAATCCCTATGGGGTCATGGATAAGGTCAAATAAAGGCATATCCTCATTATGGGAAATGAATTCCAATCCTCATGAGCCCCAGTAACACCGTGGTTGAACTCATCACCTTTGGGTGTTTTGGGACATCCTCGGAATGTCTTCCCCATTACATATTCATCAGTTCAAAATTTTGGGTTATGAATTACTCCCCCCATATTTCAACTATCCAAGCAAACTCATATTCCATAATATTTTACCCTCAACCAATACAATCCTCACAAATATTTCATGGACATTGGAAAGAATTTGGGATCCTATTTGATTAACCAAGTATGTAATCCCTATGGGATCATACATAAGGGATTCTGACCCACTAACTAGAGGCATCTCCTCCTTGCATGAAAGGATCTCCAATCCTCATGATCCTGGGAAACACCGTAGTGGAACTCAAAACCTTAGGGTGTTTTGGTTTATCCATGGTAGGTATTTCCCATTCTACATTCATCAATGATGTAATGGAATCAAGACTTCAAACTACATATCATTTGACATCCTTACCGCATGACATTAAACTACACGACAAATGTCCTTAACGCAGGACATTAAACTACATGGTAGATATCCATACCGCTTAACATTAAATTGCAAGGATAACACTACTTCTCAAATGGTTTATTACCTATAACAGAAGGTCAAAACAAGAAGGAAATAAACTATAGAAATGGAATTTCTGAGTTAGAAGTCTCTAAACTACAACACAATAATGGTATAGTTTTCAAGACTGTAAAATAGCTAAATGAAAGAGACACAATTCTCTCCAGGTTGAAAACCCAATAAGGGAATCCTAGGAAATATTTATGTCACTGATCACTGGTCATGAACTTTGTATGATCTAGGAAATATTGATCTCTAATAAAATGGATTAGGCCTACAACTTTTCAGGCAAAAACCCATAATTGGACAGACTAATAAAAATCAAAGTCCATGCCCACTAAACCTTCCCATATATGAATCTTAGGTAAAGGTTAGGGAAATATAAAGAAAGAGATAGAAATATTGTAGGGATCATTATTAATCCCTAGAAAACCTCAAGATATTCTCATTAAGTCTATTTACTTAGGAAAAAATTAAAGAACTCTCCCTATGGGACATTCATATTTTACCCAAATCACCCTTTTAAATTAAGAGATCTTAAGAAAATTAGAGTAGGTACATAAATGAGTAATATAATATTGATGGTAATTCATGAGAAAATATCAAGAAAAAACTATTTTAATTTAAATATTCAAGGAGATTTGATTTACTTGGTATTATGCAAATAATGGGTATCGTTGATGATTCATGGGACATCATGTCAATGAAACACCATGCACATCATGAATAAAATAAAGATGGAAAAGTACTTGTAAATTTTAGGAGATTATTTAATTGATAAATTTAACAAGAAAGAAGAATCTCAAAATTTAAAATTCTCCCCATGGATTCCATCAAATGGGAATAAACATGTGTGATTAGAAAAAAAAATCAATCATCTGAATTTGAGAAATCAGTGAGAGTTTGGTGAGAAGTGTTGATTAAATGATGAAGTGTCATTAGTTCCTATTCCTCCACATCTAAATAAGGATAAAGAGTTTTTATAAAATAGAAAAACTCCTCAAAACATTTCTGAGTAGCTTCCAATAAGTGTGATGACGCTAAAAGATCAGACTTTGAGTAAGCTGAGATCTCCTCATATTTCACTATCTGCATGGCTAAGTCTTCCATCCAAGCATGAAACTAAGATATTATCTAATATATTTGTTCCAAAACCTCTAATGTTTCGCTTATTTACTGAATTATAGAACCTTTATCATCAAAACTACATATCTCCTTCTCACTATCAAATAGTTATTGTTGGGTCAGGATGATTTGTATAATAATATCATATAATGGCTGGCGGTCAAATACGCCTGCCCCCAATTCATGAAATAGCTAGAGAAGGCATTCCTCTTGGTCAAAAAATGTCTCCAAAGAAGTCTTAGAGTTCAAGGTGTGAATCTAATTTTATATTATCTTGCATCATGCTTGGTCCCCTGAAACTATTAGGGTAGGTACATTATAAGGGAAAATGGATGGCTAAGATGATGAAGAAGAAATAGATGAAGTTTAATGTTCTATTCTCTCAAATGATTCATAATTAACTAATTATATTTAATTACCGTATTACTCAATGGTTTTTTCATTTCTAGGATGAGAATGCTTCCTCAAAGGCTCTCCCAAGTCTTGAATCAACTCCATTACTACTATAGATAATGGGCTCGGTAAAGCACAAGGTTTTACCACATGGAGGGTCAATCTATTCAATAAACTGATCGAGTAGGCTTCAAACCAAGACTAGTCATAGTCATAAGATAGGAATAAAAATGCGCTAATGGGTGGAAGGATAATTTTAGAGTTTGTATCTTCACGTGCCAAGATGGTCTGAAATTGGCAAATAAGACTCGGATGTTGTTCACCTCGAATACCAGCTGAAGGGGGAGGTGAAACTTTTTGAATTCATACAAATTGGAAAGAAAATTGATAAGGTGTGTATGGATCACAAATGATCATCTCGTCCACATGGGTTATAAGAACCCCATCCAGAGAGAGATTTTGTATTACCTTTCATCAAAAGAGTCATTGTCATTATAGACAATTAGCCCGATCAGTGTGTTATAGGTCATGATGTTGAAATGTTTGAGCCAACCCAACATATTAATAACCTCATAAGGGCCTAAAAGAATTTCCTAAACAATAGAAATGTTCATAATCCTAGGATAGAATGATGCGTTAGATATCCCAATAGTGTTATGATATTTAAAATAGTGGAAATTATCTCCTCTCTATCCAAATAAAAATTAAAAGGTTCCTAAAATCCTGTAGGGTATAGTTACTTATTGTATATGGCCCAAGAGTTGGTAGAGATGAGAAAGAGTACTTATAGGTAGATTAAGAGGTCCCCCATTTGTCAATCGAGCTGGCATCACCAGTATTCCAACTCAGATTACTAGGTTCACATCCCTAGGTGGGAAGATCCATTGGTTCAAGAATATGGATAAGAAACCCACTAGCCTAAGGCTTGGTTATATCTATAGTCTCACTCGATAACCCCATGCAACATAATCCCCAGCCTCAATTATTTCCTAGTAAGAGCCTGATCTATCATGAACCTACCAGGATGGGCACCAATGAGGGCGTATAGCAATTGGCTGAGTCCCTCTATGACATCAAAAGATGTTGACCCAATCATTAAAGAAAATGAGCAAGAACGTATTTAAATCCATAATTAACTTATCCTTTACAATGTTAAACATGTATCTTTCCAAGATCAGAGGTTGTTTGGGGTCGTCCTAGACATCTTTTGTAGGAAGAAACACATCATACATCTCCCTAAGAGGATATATCCCACCCAATAGGTATATGTCCCAGAGGATGATCCCTACCTCATTGTGGGATAGATGGAATGAATTAGTTTCATGACACCAATAGTTAATCAACTCTTTAGGAAATTCAAATTGATAATATATTATGAACTAAGAAACCCATGATACCTCGTAAAGATTAAAATCACATGGATGGTCAGATAACTCTGAGAATATTTACCTAACCCATAATGGTCTTGACCATTTATCATAGAAGTTATCACCCAGCCATAAGTCCCATTTAGATATCCAATCACTTCTTATGTTATTTCATCACGAGAAAAGTATGCTTTAATAGCTCTGAATGATTATCTCACAACCTTATCGACCTTGAGGGACGTTTTCTAGTATATAGGAAAAATCATGGGAATGTTCTATAACTGGTTGAATATTTTCAAAAATTATCATTTGAATACAATCGAGAGAATATGATATCCAACAAGCTATAATATTGTAGTCAGGTGAAGGAATGACAACATCATCTAACAATTCGAATCAATATAGAGTAAGTCGGTGTTGTTGTCCCATATAATGGATAACTAAAAACTAAAGAGGTGGTGAATTGAGTTCCAATAATTTTATTTACTTTAAACCACCCTCTTCAAGGTACATGAGTTCAAATAATTTTAATTAAACCACTTAGGAAGTGGAAATATAATATCTTAATGAAAATAGATCAAATATAAGAGATTTATAGTGGTTTGGGGAACATAAATCTCCTAGTCCACTCCACCAACACTCTACTCCATGAGTTTGGTGAATTTCACTAAAATAGCTCTTTTCCTAGGGGATCTCAGCTGAGTACAAGAAACTGTTACTTATTACAAAGGTATAAGAGATTTCAATCAGGATATCCCTTTACAAGACCTATCCACGACCCCAACACACTCACTTATAATGAGTGTAAACAAAAATATATGAATAAAATTCTTGAATAACTATTGTCGCAAACAGTTGAAAGTGGAAACTAACAGTAGTTGAAGGAACATCTTGAAAAGAAAATAGTCTTTGAGTTAAAAAAATATATGATCTTTAGTGAAATTGATAAACTTGTAAGCACATAACATGATGATTTGTATGAGATGTTTTTTATGTACAAACATTTGTTTTTACTATTATCGAAGTATTCGTAAGTGTGTGTGCATCACTAGAGGTATCTATTATTTGTGTTTACATTCAGGGGATAAATGTTCCTTTTACATCTCATATTTTATTTTGAACTTAAGCAATGAGATAATCACAATGGTCAAGTTGATAATCAATTTAATAGATAGTCAATTGATGGAATGTGTCCATTATTTCTAATTATGGAAAATAATTCTACAACAGCGATGTCCGAAATATTCCCCTAATTCAAATATTTCTATACTTGAAAAAACAGCATTTTATACAAATCAAAATTTCCTTAAATGGATAGTCCATTATCTAATACGATAAAAAATTATTTAATGACTTATTAAGAGATTATAAAATTAATCATATAATTCTGCATAAAATTTACATCTTAGTAAGATGTTAAAATGATATAACTATTCTTAGAAGATAAATTTCTAGTGGAATTTATAAGTTTAAAAAAATATTTGACATATACTATGTGTAAGATAAACAGATTTCAACATTGATTAGCAAAATTATTCAACATATGATAAATATGTTACTAAAGTTTGATACTTTACTTTCAAAACCTCGTCTAACATGCGTATGATAATCTTTTACAAAATAACCTTTTTCATAAGATAATGACCTTTTATAACTGAGCTCTGACTGAAATAATTGACTTTAAAAAATTAAGTAGCTAGACCATTATTGTCATAAGATAAACTTACAACATTGATTTTTATAGATTCTAAGTAGATGAAAGATAATCTTTTAAAACTTTTATTCGTAAGATAAAATACATTTTCGTAGATTGAATACTTTTGTGCAGCCTATGATAAAC
Organism: Viscum album; assembly: GCA_963277665.1. Lineage (NCBI taxonomy): Eukaryota > Viridiplantae > Streptophyta > Magnoliopsida > Santalales > Viscaceae > Viscum > Viscum album. The sequence goes on from OY728167.1 coordinate 639,804,845, forward strand.
ACTTATACTCATCGTAAGATAAATTCCTTTGAAAAAATAATAATCTAAAATACTTCAGATAAACTCATTAGAATAAAAATAGGGGTTTTGAATCATCAAAACACATAAAAACTGAGGAACGTTGTAAAAACACATGTCTTTCCAAAAATATCTCCCTTTTTATGATAAAAAAAATCATTGAATAGAAAACAAAAATTTTGGGAAAAGGATCTTTAAAATATATTTTTAAATTTTTTTATTCTTCTCCCCTTAAATAAAACATTCAAATTATGAATTCTTCTTTTTTCTTATCCATTTTTTCTCCCCATTTTTGTTACATGAAAAATAATTATAACAATAATAAAACATAATACAATCAATATTTCACATGAAAAAGTTTAAATAGTTAATACCATTGAACGTAAATAGAATCTGGAATGAAGTTGTCTTGACTAAAGAGATAGAAAACAATAAAATTCGACAGACATTAAGAAAATAGATAAAAAAATTCAAATTATGTTTTAATAGTAAAGAATAAAAGAAATCATAAGACTATAATGGTGAATAGATACTAAAAATAAGGTAGAATCATATAAAAAATATATTCACCAAAAATTTAATATGAAAGAGAGAAATGAATTAAAAACATTTAAGTGAAACATGCAAGTATTCAAATGTTTGAGAAACACCATTCAAATATTTATAAAATTCTCATTCAACCAGGAAATCGAGCAAGAAAACTATGACGGTTTATTAGATTTGGAATGTGAAACAATTTTTTAGAGGTTATTTTTTGAATGAAAGAGATTTTCTAGTTGGTATAGAGGATGTAGGTAGAGGAGCATCAATTTTTTATCCAACAACATCACCCAACATCAGTAAATATTATCCAAGACCTACTTGATCACTTCAAGAGATCTGTAGAGATGTGGATTGGATGTTGAGAGTATCTTTTTTATCTCTCTCCATATCAAAATTATCTACAAGTGGAAAGGATAACTTAGAATGTGGTTCAGGTAAAGGTAAAGAGACTTCTTCTGTAAAGAATAGATTTTCCCTTATGTAAACATCAACAAGATCAAAGATCTCTTTAAGCCTTTGAGAGTTAAAATCATGACGATCAAAAATAAGAGGTCATGGAAGATGTCTCCCTAAAATTTAAAATATATCACTAGAACAATCATTGATTCTTATTACCATTTCATTCTTTCAGTAATCAAGGAGAGTTTTAAATCCATTCCGTATCCACTGAGAAAAATTTCCAAAGAAGTTTTGTATATCTCCATTCTTAGCACAGGCAGTGACCAACTTTCTTAACACTTAAAATTGGTTTTCGAACAAACTAAATGGGTGATCACCACAAATAACTTCTTTTCATTTTTCAGATATGTAACGTTCTTGGGGTTCAAAAAATGAACCTAACTCTTCTTCAGTAGAAGATTCTGATTTTAAATTACTTGTAACTAATTGCTAAATATCCTCATATTTCTTTTCTAAAACTTTTAAATTATTATCCAAGGATCCATCCATTCTTTCTAACCCATTAATAATAAAAAGGAAATCCTTTTTTACTTGATATGTAAGGTTCTATACTTTAAGAACTTTTTCTTTTAACAAGGAGTTGGTATCCTTTTCTAAAATGATCGATGGACACAAGAGATTCTTGTGAAAAAACTGACATCCTTTTGAATTCAGGAACTATAACCCTTTGAATGTCTCGAAACATTTCCTTGGATATAAGATCAAATTTAAATGAAGTAATATTGTCAGTCAATGTACACATTTATTGAGATAGTTCTACTAACCTTCACTGAATATTAGATTGATTCATGACTTCTGTAGTGGGTTCCCTTGAAAAATTTTCAAACACTGATTCAATTAAAAACTTTATTGCCTGAACATCAGCTTTGAAATCCATATACTCACTAAGTGTTTATATCTAATTTTTAGATTTTATCAACTAAACATTCAATGTTTCTACTTCAAACATCAATTTTGAGTAGCACTCTTGATCTATCTAAATAGAATCCTTCTCACTAGCAGAAATATCTAAAATAATATGATGTTCATGAATTGGAGAGTATCTATTCGAATATAATTTTTCACTCTAAGAATCATAAATTTGTTGGTTTTCTCCAAAATGAGGTTCTTCTTAAACATGTGGTGCTCCTCCAAATTTCAATTTAATTCTTATTCTCACAACCAACCAATTTGACCCCTATGATTGAGAAACATCAATAAGAGGTGTGGTATGTGTCATTATTGAGATGGTATTTCCTTGACCAATAGTAAACAAATTTATAATAGTCAATCCCACTCTTTATCTTACAGAATAAAATGTAATAGAGGCAGGCATAAAACTAACTCTAGGATTATTTTTCTCTCTGATTTGAATAAAAAACATGACTCTTCTTTTCCTATCGGAAAGAGTCTCATCATCTAAGACATATCTTTCCTCAACTAGTTTTTCTAATAAAATAGGTATATGAGGATGGATCTGAGAAACAACCCCACTAGTAACTACCATGTGGGATGAATCTTCCCTGATTCAAAGTAGGTCTAACTTCAACTTCTTCTTCTAATGTAATGGGTAACAACTTACTTGAAGATGAATTCCCATAGAAGCCAATTCGATTTAAGATCTTTACACTTAAAGTTGTCATCCCATGAAAATAGTTAGTGGTATTGTAATCCAGAAAAATTCCAACTCTATGAAAGACTAAGGTTAAGATCCTTCCAAATGGATAAAAATTCATATATTTTTTCTGAACGTGAAACATATATCTAATAACATATCATACCCGATTAAAATGATTATCTATCATAAAAAATAAAGTAAAGTGACATATTGAAAAATAAATTTATTAAAATTACCATAGAATTGTGTGATTATAGATTTAATGAACTTTATAGGAACTTTTATTTCATATTCCAAGTCATTAACTTAATTCTTCTCAACATCTAATGTACCGAATATGGATTTAATCATTTCTATAGGAATAAAATCATCTATAGTAACTAAATATATTTTGATGTCTGTGTAACCTTCATGAGGGTACTTAAATGAACCATCTATTTATATAGAGTTTATTAAAAAGATTTTTTGGTTAACAATTGTAGTAACGAGGTCGTCACTTTCATTAAAATGGAATACGACTGTGTTGTAGAACTTGTAAACTTTTTTATCAAAGAAAAATTCAATTCTTCTATCATCAAAGAAAAATTCCAATCCCTTGTGATTGATGAACTTCTTAAGCAGCATGTCTTTCCCATCCAGATAAATAAAATCTTTTTCTCATCCACTTAACACTTTCCATGATGTTCTTGAATGCTTGATCCTACTCAAATAGGCACCATCAGTTCTCTTAGTTTTCACCATTAATTAAGAGGTTTGGAATATTTGAGAGTTAGGGAAAAAGGATTTAGGTAGAAAATAGATAAGGATTCAAAATTTTTTAAAGGTTTTACACATAGAGATAAAACACATTTTTTTGTTTAGTGGTAATTGAAGGGTCTCACAGTGATGTGCAGATAAATGATTACCAAACTTAGTGATATGTCCTATTTGATATAGATAGAATTTAAAATAGTGATGCGAAATATCGAATAATTAAAATATTTACTTAATTAAAAAGATAAGATACTATGTAATTAGAATTTAAATAAAAAAAATTAAATAAAACTACTTCAAATTTGATAAAATATAATCTTTCAGTAGACAATGGTTTATAAAAAATTTCTTCAAATTGATTTTATTTGCAAACAAATTATAAAGATATGTCATTATTTTGTGCATTATATCTTAATAAATGATGTATTAAATATATGCGCTTTTTTCTAGAATGGTTTGTTTTATTTTTTTGAAATTTTTATAGCACTTGTGTTGTGAAATTTTATTGGAACACAATTAAAATAAAATCCAAAAATCCATTAAGCTGTGTTTTGTCCATAGTACTTGTGCACAAAAAATTCCTATAGGAATATATTCAACTTCAACAATTGATAATGTTATAGAGTGTTGTTTCTTAATTGACCAAGATACTAGATATTTTCCAAGAAAATGATAGGTTCTTGGTGGGGGGGTTCCTATCTAATTTACATCTAGTAAAATCATCTTCTGAATATGAAGTTAAATGAAAATCAATGTTTTTTTGAAAAAGTAGAGAAAGAGACATAGTTCCTTTTAAATATATTAAAATTCTTTCCCCAGAACTTAAATTAGATTATTTTTGATTAGATTGAAATATAGTCTAAAGAAATAATGAAAACATAAAGTTTTTTTCTAATTTAAGTAAGATACATTAAGCTTATAATAATTCCTCTATACAACTTTTTTTCAACTGGTTTTCTAATATCATTCATATTAAGTATAATATTAGAGCTCATAGGAGTTGAATAAGTATTTTTTTAGTCCAAGCTTCTTAATTAAATAAAGTATGTATTTTATTTGGTTTAATACATTTACAAAATCTTTTTGGTAAATTTTAAATCCTATAAAATAGTTTAAATCACCAACCATACTAATTTCAAATTCCTTTTGCATAAGTTTTGAAAAATAATTACATTTTTTTAATTTTTTACCCAAAAATAACATCATAAACATATATTTGTACTTAACCATATTTGAGGCTGAAGTTTTCTTAAATAATTTAGGTTCTTCCATTCCAGCTATAAAACCAATTGATAGAAGAAAAGTTCTCAATCTTTCATACCATTCTCCCGATGCTTGTTTAAGTCCATATAGAGCTTTGGTAAGCTTAAAAACAAAATTTTGAGAGTGGGGGTCTTCAAAACTTGGAGATTGTTAAACATAAACATCATCCATTAAAAATACATTTAGAAATTCATATTTAATATCTATTTGATATAATTTAAAATTCATATCAGATGAATAATCTATAAGGATTCTAATATCTTCTAATCTCACTATAGGGGAAAATTACTCTTCATAATATTTTCATTATTCTTGATTGAAATCTTTTTCAACTATTATGACTTCATTTCTAGTGATTGTACCATGATCATCATGGTTGTTTTTAAATACCCATTTTATTTCAATAATAGTATAATCTAATGGTCTATTAACCAATTCTCATACATTGTTCCTCTTAAACTAATTTAACTCTTCTTTCATAGTTATGGACCATATTTCATCAGGTAAGGATTATTCAACATATTTTGGTTATAATTGGGATAAAAAGTCATAAAATTATGCTAGATTTACTATATTTATTCTAGTTCTAAATCCTTCCTATAAACTTCCTATAATTATTTCTATAGAATGGTCTTTAAGATTTATTGGGAGTCTAGGCAGCACACTTTCTGGTTCACTAGTATCAATCCTCACTAGATTTGGTTAAAAAAATTCTAGTTCCAAATCGTCTTCCTTGTTGTTTTTAAGAGGGTTTTAGGTATCATGTCCTTGATAGAATCACTTAGTTCATTATTCTGGGTCATTTTGTGACCAAAAGGATCACTTTTATCAAACTTCAGATGATTTGATTCTTTAATAATCCTTTAACTTTTATTTAAAACTCTATAAGCTTTGGAATTAGTAGTGTAACCTAAGAAAATACCTTTATTGTCTTTTGGATTAGGCTTACCAAGATTTTCCTTGGTGTTCAAAATATAAACCTTGCATAAAAATAATTTGAAGTATCCTACATTTAGTTTTCTATTATTCCATAACTCACAGGGTGTTTTCTTTAAGATAGGCCTGATTAGAACTCCATTAATTACATAACATGTCGTGTTAACATCTTTAACCCAAAAGTGAGTGGGAATGTTATATTCACGCAAAAATTTTCTAGAAATTTCTTGAAAAGTATTATTCCTTATTTTAGCAACACCATTCTATTAAGGTGTCTTGGGTGTATGAAAAATATGCTTAATTCCTTGATTTGAGTAATATAAATTAAATTAAATATTCTAAAATTCACCTCCATGATCACTTCTCAAAGTCACAATTTTGACATCTTTTTCATTTTTCATAATCTTAAATAAATTAATTAACATAGAAAAATATTCACACATAAGTCTCAAAACGTAAACCCTTATAAATCCTGAAAAATCATTAACTAAGACATAAAAAATGATTTACCAAAAATACTTGCAGTTCTAGTAGGTCTAAAGAGATCCATATGGATAATATTTAGATGTCGAGATGTAGAAAACTCTTTAATTAATTTAAAATTCTATTTGTGTTGCTTTCCCATTTTAAATACATCACATTGTTTCTTTTTATCTGATTTAAGGCCAGGAAGGTTAGAAATAAAATGATTCATAGACACCTATTTCATGGAGTGAACATTACAATGTCTAGGTCTTCTAGCCAAATCCATGATTCATCGATTTCAACATTCAAACAATTTAAGAAAATTTCTACACAAAGGATTAAGATTTACTGTGTAAACATTATCAGTTCTGGGTGTTTTTAACTTGAGAGATTTATCTTTGAAAAATAAACATGCAATTTTAGAAAAATAAACTAAATAACCATCATCACAAAGTTGAGAAATACTTATCAGGTTTTTATTCAAGACTTCAACATAAATAACTTTTTTTTTATGAGAATATATTGAGTATTTCTGATTGATCCAATGCCAATAATTTTTCCCTTTTCATTTTCAACAAATGTGGCATGTCCGACATCTATCCTGGATAGTGAGTGAAATTTAGAAAAAATATCTATTCATATGACTTAAAAAACAACTTTCCATAAACCATTTTTCATTATTATTCATGTGGTTTTTTCCCTATAATGAAAAATAAAACAAAATAATTATTTGGTACCCAAATTCTAATGGGTCCAAAAATTTTAGCTATAAAATATTTTGTGATCCAAATCTATTTGTGTTTTCCAAATAAATTTGAAACATGTTTTGAGAAATATTTTGTAAGAAAATAAATTTTTAATTCTAGAAATTTGATTATTTTTAGATTAAATATTTTATCATAATGTCCCACTTCTCCATAATGAAAATAGATAACTTTTTAAAGGATATTTTTTTAGAACTTGGCGCAAAATATTTTTTTTAATGTTTGGGCCTTTCACCCTAACTTCCCATTCAAAATATTTCTTTATTGAGTTTATTTTTACTAAGGATTTTGTTTATATAATATTTCTATTTAGAAAAAAAACTGATGGAACATCTGAATTTTTGAACCTCCTTTTATAGGTTCTCAATTGTGAAAATATTCTCAAAACATTATGCAATAGACTTTTCCAATTAATCTTTCAAAACATATTTTTTTATTTAGGTCCTCCTATTCATTAAAACTTTTATTATAGGAATTTATAAGAGCTATATTTTTCTTTTTCAAACTTTCATATTTTGTTTCTAATACGGTAAATTATTCATTTAACTCTTCATATAATCAATTTTCAGTTTTTGATTCATGTTCATGCTCAGAGGAGTAGCAATAATGTACCTCATATGAATGTACCATAAATCATATGTTGGCCTTTTTATTGAGATCTTCATATTCTAATTTTAAATATTTGAATTCACTGGAATATTCAGAAGTTATCCAAGTGGGCTCAATAGTCTTCTTGTATTTCTTATTATATTCAATGTTCTTAAAGAATTTTTTTTTTGACTTTTTATTTTCAAGAAATTGTAGACAATCTGGATTATTGTGTATTAGATTTTTTCACTCATAACATCTTATTTCCTTGGAGTTATCACCATGATTTTTGTACTTGTTTAACGGTCTTATGAAACCTATTCTTTTATTATATAAATTTTTTAACTTTTGAGAAAACTATGCACATTCATCATTTGATCTAGAATAGATTTGGGGATCTTCTTCTTCATATGTTTCAGAGATCTGTAATCTTTTGTTCTTCAATTTATCCTTATAAGTAGAAACCTTCAAGGAAATATTTTATTTCTTTTCCATTTTATACTCCCTAGTTTTAGCTTACATTTCATCTTCATAAATCATAAGAGTTCTAATGAGATCTTTTATTTTTGAAATTATTGAACTCTTTAGATTGTTTTATGGTAGTTGAGATTCCACTCCACTTAGGTGGTAAAACTCTTAGAACTTTTAATGCTTACTAGGGCTCAGTAATTGGTGTTCCTAGAGCATCAACATTATTCATAATTTTAGTCAGTCTTCAATTCAACTAAGTAATGATTTCTACTTCAACCATTTTCAACACATCAAACTTAATTTTAGTAGTATCATATCTGAGAGCTTTCACATTGTCTATAACTTCATAATAAACTACTATATTAGCCTACATTTCATGAGATGTTTGACATTGAGAAACTCTATTAAACTTATTTGGTCCTGATGAATAGATTATAATGCTCATAGATTTGGAATTTAGATCATAGTCTACTTCGTTTTTAGCATCCCACATTTTAGATTCTATATTAGGAATTGTATAAGGATTTACTCATTTAAGATAAACATTTACGCCCTGATTCTTCAAATAGATGGTCATGCAAGCCTTCCAGCAACTATAATTTTTACCATTAAAGTATGGATCTATAACCATTGACATACCTTATTACTTATCATCAATAGTATCAATTTGAATATATATCCTTGTACTTAAACCTTTGATAGATATGAACTCAAGATTCATGAGTGCTGATACCAATTATTGTCCTAGAGAATGGATAAATGAAAACTCAAGAGGGGGTGAATTGAGTTCCTAAAATTTTATTTACTTTAAACCACCCTATTTAAGGTATGTGAGTTCAAATATTTTTCCTCAAACAAAATAGGAAGAAAAAATATAAATTATTAAAATAAATAGATTGAATAAAATAGATTTATAGTGGTTCTGGGAACAAAAATCCCCTAGAACACTCCACCAAAACTCTACTCCACGAGTTTAGTTAATTGTAGTAAAACATCCCTTTTTTATGGATAATAGATGAGTACAAGAAACCATTACTTATTAGAAAGGTATAAGAGATTTCAACCAAGATATAACTTTAAAAGACTTATACATGGACTTAATACACTGACTACAATGAGTGCAAACAAAAATATATGAATAATTTTTTTGATGAAATATTGCTGCAAAAAGTTGCAAGCAGCAACTGATAGTAGTTAAATATACATTTTGAGAAGATAATAGTCTTCAATGTACATATATGGATGATATTCAATGCAGTAGATAATCTTGTAAGTATATCATGTGAGAATTTGTATGATATTTTTTCTATGTACACAATTTTGTTGTTACTATTATCAGAGTATCCATAAGTGTGTGTGATTCATTATAGGTCTCTATTCTATTTGTATCCATGTAGTGGATAACTATTCCTTTTATATCTCCTCATAGATTTTGAAATTAAGCATTGAGATAGTCATAATGGCCAAGTTGATAATTTCTTGAATAGATAAGCAGTTAATGACTTTCATCCATTCTTAACAAGTATGGAAAATACTTTTGTAGCAGCGATGTTAGAAATATTCTCCATCTTCATATCCTTCTATTCATGGAAAATGAAATTTTATAAAAAACAAAATTTCCTTAAATTGAAAATCCCTTCTCAGATATTCTCTAAAATCATGAAATGACTTATCAAGAGATTGTTAAAGTAATCATATTATTCTATACAACAGATAGATATTCTTAAGATATCCAACTAATATAACTATTCTTGGAAGATAAATTTATGATAAACTTTGTAAGATGAAAAAAAATATTTGAGTTATATTGTGTGTAAGATGAATTGATTTCAACGTTGCGTGGGATAATTATTTAGTGTAAGATAAATATTCTAATGAAGTGTGATACTTTAATTTCGCAACTTCATCTGATACTCGTAAGATAATATTTTATGAATAAACTTTTAGTAATATAATGAATTTTTATAATAGATCTCTGACTGAAAAAAATGACTTTTAAAAATGCGGTAGCAAGACCATTCTATTCATAAGATAATATCTTACATAGTAAGATAAACTTCCAACACTTAGTTTTCTAATTCTGAGTATATGGAACATATTCTTTCAAAACATTGATTTGTAAGATAAAATAATTTTTTGTATATTGAATACTTTACATGGTGTAAGATAAACACTTATAGTCATCATAAGATAAATTACTTTGAAAAATTATAATATGAAACACTTAAGATAAATTCATTAGAATAAAAATACGTATTTTTGGTATCCTCAAAATACATAAAAACGGAGGTATGTTGGAAAAACATAAGTCTTCACAAAAAGTGTGATATGGGATATCTCTAATGTATAGGGGAGATAATCCCCTTCAAATCCTCATTGTCGTAGAACACGTGATACTAAGGGTTGACATTTTGATTCTCAATAATTAGATCTCTCTGGAAGGCCGTGTTGAAAGTTGTCTAAGAACTAGAATACATATATAAAAAGAAATAAGAACATGTCAGATAAGAAATGAGATTATGTCAAAAGAGGTTCATTACTCAGACATCATAATGAAAATCACGTGAACTATAAAAGGATTCATGATCATGTGACCTGATACAGGTTATGCAATCACATGACCTTGTATAGGTCTCACAACTCACATAACCCATTGCATATCTCATGACCACATGACCCGTGGAGTATCACATGATCATGTAATCTTTTATGATACTCATGATCCAATCAAGATAATATGGTCATGTGAACAGAATGATGATAAAGTTATCACATGACCAAGACAATAGATCACGTGAAGCTTTAAAGATAGACATACGGTTGAGGGACTAGTTCAAGGTTCAATAAATTAATGAGAATCAGTTCATGATTCATTTGAACAAGTGATGAGACAAAGTAGAGCACATGATCTGATATCTTGAATGAATACCGCAAAATAGTCTTGTGAGTGGTTTTTTGAGGAGGTGTCTTGTAAAAGGGATCTATCAGCGAGGTCTTATGAAGGGGTCATACAAAGGGAGAAAACATGAGAGCTATGGAGTTCAGAGCTAATGGTGGAATGATTCGCCCCTTTTCCCCTATTTATAGAGTACTCTACAGTATACCAAAGGTCACTCAAAAGACCAAACATAGACTAGGACACCTATTAGTGACATCCCCTAGGGCTCGGTCATGAATTTACTTTCCTAAGAACCAATTCTTAGTCCCTACAGACATCACTCCTAAGGGTGGAATTTGTTGATGCCCTCAAAATGAGCACTGAAAATTCTATAATTAAAGAAATACCTAAATCTTGGGTATTATTTTATCCTCAAAAAACGGAATGGAAGGTGGTTGAATCATGTGGATTGTGTAACATCCGTAAGGACACACAATCACATGACCTTAAAAGGGTGTTTCCAAAGGATCATGCATTTCACATGATCCTCTTATGATCATGTGAAACCCCTTTGAAAAACACTCTAGCCCTTGTGAAAGCATCTAGAAAATAATTGATGATCATGCAAAGGATTCCGTACAATCTCTTCTGATCATGTGACTTTTCAATCAATAGATTCCTAATAATAATATAATGTCCTTATAAAATAAGGATGAAGTGTCACATGATGGAGAGTTACATTGATATTCATGCGATGTGATCATGCGATTCGTAAGTCCTTTTGGAGACCTTGGAGACATGTCAACATTGTCAGATGAGAGAATGTTAGTCTTCCACCTTCATTATGTGAAGGAACTTAGACATTTCCACTCAATGTTATGATTCCCCTTCGGCTCCAAAGAAAGGCATAGGGATTTTCCATGACAATGTTTGCACTCCATTGTAAGATGAAACATTGATTATGTGACTCATCATAGAAAATTATAGTGATTCTCCCTGACAATAATTTCACATCATCACAATATCCCCTACTACTCATGTGACACCCTAACAAAGAATCAATAGTAAAAGGCTAAGAGCCATGCAAAATAAGGAACAAAATAAAATGAGAAAATTAAGAAGCCTCCAGTGATGGGAAGATACACTAATTTTCATATGATACGGGTTACACAATAACCATTGATCCAATGTGAGACCCCATATAAGCTATCTTGATCTTATTAATTTCCTTTGAAAAGTGAAAAAGGCCTTTGAAAATCCATCTTAGCCTTGTGAAGGACCCAAAAAAAGTCATATATGATCACGTGAAATCCTTTCGACACGTAACCTAATATCACAAAGATCATAATACATGTTTACCTAAAATTTTGTAGGATATTTGATATGTTTACATGATTATGTGAAATCCCTTTGATTAGAAAAGTCCTAGTTAATATGGTGATTAAATAGTGTTCTTTCAATCACTGAATATCATGCAACACCTCAGATAACCTATGGAAAGATCATGTGAAGTGTGTGATGGAAAACCCCCTCCACTGAATCTAGCTCGTATCTACGATATATGCACCGTGAAAGGTATTATATAATCTGGGTGGTGAGGCCTATAAATCCCACACCGTCAGCATAAAGGAACACTACAAGATGGCCAGATGGATAACAAGGAGTGCACCCATGGGAGCGCAGAAGGGAGGACTTCTCTGAGCAGAAAGTCAAGATTTTGTAAGATCCTTACACTAGGTATAATATGGGGAATGGTTTAGGGGGGTCATGAGGAATGAATAAGTTCTTTTTTGATCACTTTATAGATAACATGAAAGACTCTCAGTAGGCCAACCAGACTATATGAAGGAGTTTCTTCATGTTAGCTGGGTCACACAAAACCTAAACATGAAAATTCTTGACAAACCATGAGGCACATATGCAATAAATACTGGATAAATATGGAGAAATTATGTGAATAAGGATACACTAATTTTCATGTGAAGGCATCATGTTCTTTGTATGATCTATCCAGATCATTCGTCAGTTTAATGACATATCACCTGAGTCTCAAAAAGTTCTTTGGAAATGTCAAAAAAATCTTGTGTATGACTAGAACATATAAACCAAGTATCAAAATTCCCTTCATCCATGTCATCTGAATCATGAAAAATCACTAAGAAATATCACCAGAGTCATGTGATGCCATTTGGACATGCCATCCAGATCATGCGACATCCTTCAGGAAAGTCAACTGGATCATACGATTGTCTTTATACATATTAGGTAGGCAATCCGGACATGTCCATACATCCTTAGACATTTCAGGCAGACACCCCAGACATGTTAGGAAGAAAATAAGGTTATGTTAGACAGACACCCTGAACATGTCAAGAATACAATCAGTATATTTCATCTAGACACCCTGGGGTATGACAACCCTACCCGATATACATATTCAAGCATACCCCAAACTGAACTACGATAACTTGAATTCCTCATATAAATAGGATATGTAGGACTCTTTCCTATGGTCCGTGCTCCAATGGGAATCCACCTCACTATAAGACCCTCCATGCCTCAGACACTCTAAACCATGGGACCCAAACCCTCCTATGGGTTCATCACTCTGCCTTGTCCATCAGTGTATTAAGAAATCAAATGATCTATGAAGATTCTGATTCCTGCAATAAACAGGATATGTATGAAGTCTTTATAAGTCTTCATATACATATAAAACATCCCATTCAGGATGCATCACTTCACAAGACATGAGTCCATATGAAATGAAACTAATCACATGTTATCCCTTGTTTCTCTCACCGAGAATGGATCATATGAGCTTAGGGATTTTCAATGATCATATCATTCACATCATGAATTTTCCCACAATATGGGACACCTTAGTGTGTAATCCCCATTTAGTAGTCTAATACAACTACTCCTATAAAATGAAATCCACCTCGGGGTAAGTCTAAATGGCATGATAAAACTACAATGAATTTGATTCCTTCTAAAAACAGGATATGTAGGACGCCTTCTAGAGGCTCGAGCTTAATCCCCAATGCCTAAGTTCCCCCATATATGTTCTTTACACATGAAGTTAAATTGCACAGATTGAACGAACTACATAATTTATGATTATTGTTATAAATTGGATATGTAATACACCTCATAAAGGTTAAATACCATCCTTGAGATATTAATCTTCTCCCTAGATGTCAGTAAACTTCAGAGTTATTGGTAATATAGATTCAAAATATAAGCATCTAACTATTGCTAAGGAATGACGAAAATGGATGAATAACCTCAGATACATACATATGGGATCATTATAGTAAACCCCCTTTACATATAAAAAATTACAAACATGATCATATTGTTTGGAAAACCAATTCCGTATCGGGATTAGGAAAAAATTCATGTACATATCTTAAATCTATAAGAGATTCCTAGAGCAGGTAACAATTACCATCAAAAGGATGTGATGAGTCCGACTCCCATCATCTTGACGAATGTGATTTCTCATGTGTTGTTGAGTCTGAAACCCAAAATGATCACCTACCTTTGGAATGTAGGTCTATACCAAGTTATGGATTTGGGAACTATTGGGAGTTTCTATGAAATATGAAAATGATAAACCTGACATGAAATCATTTAACTATGCCACCCCTTTAACTGGTTAAAAATGATAAACTGAACAGCTCCCATCAGAAAATTTCATTCATACCTTTCATCATCTTTCAAATGAAACAGTTGGTAATCAGACATTTTATTTACCAACGTTTCTAAAAATGTAGGTAAATGTTGTGTCGTTGATTAGAATTTAGTTTATTGAATCTAATTTTGTGGACCCAGACTTTGGCCTCACCATCCCCCGTGCACTCCCCGTGACCAGCCACCGACCACCCTACTTTTTCCGACCACTCCCTATGACTGACCACCTACTACCTCACCAAATCCCCATTGTGACCCGCCGAACACTTCCTATCTTGGTGTGTGGTCTCCACCCTGCTATCTCACTGAAGCCTCGCCACCTCCAACAACTCATCGCAATCGACCAATCGCCAACTGTAGAGACCCAAATCTTGACGTACATGGAAATTACATTACTTTTGCAGAATACTTAGTACATAACAAAAACAGACACACAAGGACCGTAATAGTTTAGTGTCTTTGGAAACATGGAACGTAATCTTCTAATCACGGTGAAATATCTTCAACATCTTCCATAAAGATCTTCCCCCTTTTTTTCTTACCTAAAACCTTTCTTTATATACTAGGGAAAAGAAAAAATAAAAAGGATGAGCTCAAATTATCAGTAAGGTAATTCATGGAGAAAATAAAACAAACCACATACATATGAACATAAAAACATGAACATAATGTTTAAACATCGAAATCTTGAGAAAATGACATAAAACATGGAAGTACGTAAGGCATAGATCAAAATAGAACATCAATCATGATAAAATAGCTTGTAAATAAAACTTGTAATTGTGGGAAAACATTAAGCACATGATATGATTTCCATAGTAGCCAAGGAATTGCTTCCAAGACCATCTTAGTGGACAAAGTCCCTTTCTGAATTGAGTTCACTCCTCGTTCTAGTCCTGTATTACTGAACCAGATTAACTTACCATTCCAGCCATGTCTATCTCATGAGATATAAATCTTTACCCAATGCATTGGAGGGAGATATAGGTCCCACCCATCTCATAATAAATCATTCTTACTTGTGCCACAACATAAACATAAATCATTCATCATAACCCAAAGAATAAAATGGGTATCATAAACATCATCCCATCATAACATAATCCATATAAAACAAATGGATATAATTTCATCATAAGAACAGTGAAACCATGTAAATAATAGACATTATACTTGAAACATACACATATGAAATAATTTCATCTTATATAAAAAAATTGGTTTTGATAAAACATTTGAAATGAATTCTTGCGGAAAATATCCTTTCTTCTTCAAAATCAATTTCTTTTCACAAAACGTCATGCAATTTTAAAAGAAAGAGATTTTGTTGAAAATAGTCATGAAATATTTTGGAGGAAGCTTCATGAATATAAGGCTTTATAAAACCTTAAAAATACTTTCATGCCGTATAAGTTAAAAAATCATTCTTCTCGTACTTTGGCCAGAAAAGTCAAAAAGTACCTCGTACTAAAAACGACAAAATATTCCTTTCATATATTTTACTAAAAACATACCAATGGGTAAAATTGGATTAAAACAATTTTAGGAGGATAGAAATAATATTACATATTGACAAAAC
Source organism: Viscum album (assembly GCA_963277665.1). NCBI lineage: Eukaryota > Viridiplantae > Streptophyta > Magnoliopsida > Santalales > Viscaceae > Viscum > Viscum album. The sequence continues at coordinate 639,820,855 of OY728167.1, forward strand.
ATGGTTTTGGATGATAAATATGCCCCAGTAATTACCAAAGTATAAACAATCTCGGATAAAAATTGAGATTACGAGATTTTCCCTTACCTTAGGTCTGATATGCTTCATACGTATCTGAAATTCCTGTATAATGATTTAAATAATGTCATTTACTTATTAAATAATCATATTCATTGTTATGATATCATATATGGTTCACTTATGACTTTATATTACCCGTTCTTTTGTAAGTTCCATGTTAAAGCATCATTTTGGGTAAAATTGTTTTATTTATCGTACATGTTTGGAGTTGTTGTTCTTGATATTATTACTTATATCATGATTTAATTAATTCCAGAATTTAAAACATGATTTATATGTAATATAGATTCATCATATACATATACATATGATAGATCGGTAAATGGAATGAAATACACCGTTCATGGAGACGGTAGGCCGTACGTACACATGAACGTTGTTTTCGTTTCCTTATTGAATTGAATGGAATTAAGTAGATGACATACATATATATATACATAAATCCAGTATCATTATTATGTCACATATTTCATGATTACTTATTATATATACTTTATAATCATTCATGAATGGTTAACATGGAGAATGAATCTCATCGCGTCATGGAGACGGTAGTCCGTACGTACGCATGAGCGATGATATCATTCCCATGATCATGGAATTGTATTGAAGTGTATGTATAATATTTATTATAAATATAACTTTTAAATAATCATATATAGTTATTTATTTACACCATTATACCCATCCAATTAAGGTGGTGGTCGAAAACAGATTACACCACGGCATGGAGACGGTATTCCGTACGTACGCACGTGCAGTGATTTCGTTTTCCGTAGGATAGATAGATGGTGAAATAGGTTTTTTTCATACTTATAATAAAATATCAGTATATGAGTGACACTGGTTTTATTTCTTCATTAGGAAACAACTAAATAAGAATAAGTATAAGAAGAAATAAAGTTGAAAGAATCAGTAACGGACATTACCTCTTCTTTGAAGCGCCTCTTCTTAACCTCCTCTTAGGGCACTAAAGATGATCTTTTAAGAAAACCAGAACCTCTAGGATGTTTCTAGGGAAGTGGAGAAGATAAATTGGCAGGGTTTTTCCGAGCATCAAGGCTCAAAATGGTATGAAGAGAAGAGGGAAGGGGTGCCCTTTTATAAGGGAGGAGAGGGGCACCTTTGGAAAAACTAAAAATATTATTTCATTATAAAGTCATATTCGGTTTTTAATAGCTCCAAATTGATTTATTTCGAATATAAGGTGGGTATGGGTCAAAATAATTTCATCCAATAGAATTTAGTCAAGTTTAGGTTTCTATTTTAACCTTATAATTTAGATTTAACTTTAAGTTAAATAATTTTACTTTTACCGTGTCTTCTTGTTTTCTTACACTATAAGGTTAATAAACTTACTATAACAAGCCAAACGTACCCCAAGTTTTTTATTATTAATATATATAACCTTATATAATTAATTTGTCTGAACTTTAGATTTTTAGGAATAAAATAACAATTAATAATATAATATTTTTTTTAATAACTATTTTATGTCAATTTTGACACTATTTGGTAATTGATTTTTTTGAAAATCATAACAGAATGATTAGTTCAAAAAAAGTTAATGAAATCAATACTAACATCTCATATTAACCTAGAAAATTAGTGTAATTCTAAAAAAGTTTCAAATTTCATTTATTTGGGTATTTATAATATCAATTATTTTAATATTTCATTATTTAGGTAATTACTACATCACCATTGTGTCATAAATAACATAAATTATTTAATGTCTAAAAATTATAAATAAAATACCATTAGGTATGAAATATTTTTATATTTCTAATGAATATTTATAGTCGAATTTATCTTATGTATAACCCTATATTAAAAATGAATTATTTATTAAACATTGATTTTAACTATTTTAACCCTTCTTTAAATAAATTAATAATAAATGTCCTAATCTAATCCAAGTGGACCTAAATGGTCATATTTTATTCCTAAGGTTTTTTTGGTCAAATTATACTTATCCAATATAATTAGGACATGTATTAGGGTAATATTAATATCATTTGTACCCTTAATTACCCTATTTACTTTTAACCGTGGTAAATAAAAGTAAAAAGTCACTATTCACCAAAAATTATTTTCATCTAATTGAACAAAATTTTAGTCCTTGATATTAACCGTGTCTCTCGGATTTTCTAAATTCAATTCACAGAAGTGGTAAAATTTCATTTAAATGAAAAAGTCAGTTTTTTAACTACGACTAAGTGGTTTCACTATTCATCAAAAGTTGAAGTTTTTCAGAAAAATACCAAAAATTCAGCCTAAGAATTATTTGATATTCTGAATTCAAAATTGATGTCTATTTTTTCCAAATTCAAAACATATAAGTGAAATTTATTAATTTTAAAATTAATTCCCGTTATCAAAACAAATAGCGTGTTTTTAAGAAACAAAAACTCTCAAAAGATTGATACTTGTTTATATCCAATTTCAAAGTGAAATTAATTCCAATGAACAACATTGGACTAAATGGTAAAAATATATTCTAATTACAATTTAAAACCAATTAAATATATAATATAACCATATAAATTATTTCGATGAAAAAAGTTGTTTTTAATTAAAATATAGCATGTTTTTACTATTCATTAAAATATGAAAGTTATCAGAATAATATGAAAATTTTATCCAAAGTAAATTTTTATATCCTGATTCCAAAGAAGAATTTTATTATGTCAAATTAAACTTATAGACATGTCAAAAACAAGATTTAAGGTGGGTGCACCGTTAAAAGGCGGGAAAACTGCAATTTTTGAAAAATACATATTTTACACGAAAAAATTATTTTGTTATCATACCATATTCTAGAAAATGTTTAAGATGAATAATAATGTTATAAAATTCAAAATGTAGTTAATACTATTCATAACGTCTAGTCCATAATATTATAACAATATATCATTGTTTAGTGAAACCCGGTATTGCGTACTACACACGCTATCTAGGTAGGTCGCGATTGCGTGTAATGCAAGCTAAGAACAATGTTGTGTATACTACAAGCTAATGTGGTGTTGCGTATAGTACAATCTATTCTTGGTTTAGTGTATTAAAAATAATATATCTTAAAAAATTCCGGGGTGTTACATTATACCCCCCTTAAAATGAATTTCATCCTCAAAATTCATCGGGGTTATCAATCATTTACTATTCATAGAAACCCACATCGTAAAAAGGAATACTAAAACTTAATTTTAAAAAATAATGTATGAAATGTAACGATTACCCAATGTAACTCATCACTGGTTTTCCATATAGGAGAACATAGGTGAAAATATGGACATGGAAGAAAAATCTAACCACCATGTTCTGATGGAGAGTGGTAGAGAACATGGCTATTAAAAATTCATCAATCACAAAGCCGTAAATTTGTGATGATCTAAGGTAGCATTTGATTCATCAGATATAAGAGCACTAGGACAACATTTTTGGTTTTCAATATCATTTCCCTAAAGTTGAAAATTATTAATTAGAAGAAATACTTGCTTGATTTTGGTACAATCTCACTGTTGTTCGTGCTTTGAACAATTTCCACTTCATCACTTAAAGAAATAAAGTTGAATTTGTTATTTGTGAAGTGTTAACAGATAATGTGATAGAATGATGGGTCATTCCATCTATTTCAAACAAAAGGTTAGAAAAAGTTATCAAATATACATAAGTCCATCTATGGTGAGGTTAATCATATACGATTCCAAAAATGAACTTATAATTCATATATCATACCGCTTAATAAAATAAAACTAGTTTCTACTAACCAGGGACTTCCTGTAGGCCAGTGGTAGGGGATAAAGGTCTGTCGCACTTCGGTTGTGGGTTTGATTCCCACATCCTTGTCCGACGCGATGGGCTGTCGCCCGTCCTACAGGTTGTCCTTTTTCTAAAACTACATTACTATAACATCCCATCAATAATATCAAAAAAAGTTCTATCCTTAAACAATACTAACTTATGTCCAACATAATCCATTCCAATCTTTAGGATTATCTAAAATACTTCGGTCCAAGCTCATAGTATAAAGAAAATTATTACTTGAAATGTCACATAACAATCACGTGAATTCCATCATTTATCCCCCATATATCATAAGATATATCTTGTTGGTCAAATTACAAACATGTGAATACATTAATCATGTATTCTCTTGAAGTATGAATACCCATTGAACCTTAGTGAAAACATGAATGTTGTTAAATTTTAACACTTTCCACATACCAAAATCCCAAAAATTCAATATACTCAAACCATAATATCACTTAGTCCTTATATCAATCATGAGCTCATGAATACAATCAAACATCTAATTATCTTCTTATCCCTTCATTATGCACATATCATCTACTTTCCAAAAATTTCTGAATAACCTTTCATGGTTACTCAATACCATTCAACATATACTTCCAAATACTTTAGAAAAAAAATGGTGTAACAATCCTTAGATGATTCTTTATTCTATTTTACCATTAACTATACAACATAACTCTTGATAAACATACAATCATTCCACTACCTTCTAAAAAAACTGACTGAGCTTCAATACTTCTTTCATATCATATATAATTTGTAGTCTCCTCATCATCATCCACATAAATACTACCCATATGACCATATGCTGATTCTATTCATGAGATTTTCCATTAGGTAATTGGTTTGCATAATGCCCGTACATTCCACATTTAAAACATTTAGCCTTTGTTTATGTCTTAGAAATACCATTATCCTTGTCCATGGTGTTAACTAAACCTTTTCCTTTGCAATTACTAGCTTTGTGTCCTTCTTTTACACACCCAAAGCATCTTTCAGTTCCTTTGAAACATTCTCCTTGATGTCTCTTCCCACATTATTCACATGAGGAAAATTGAACTTTCTTTCCTCTATGATCATCATGAAACTCCTTCTTTCTCTTATTAACTGAGTCAGGAAACTTACCAAAGTTGAGATTATTGATCATATTATGGGATTTCTAATTAAGCATAATAAAGATTTTTCGCCTTCCAAATCCCATTTCATTTTCTTGATCATGAATAATATCATTCCATTGTCCATCATATTCTCCATTATCGTGAATCTTCTTGTTTCCATCCATTTTCTAAAACCCAAAAATAATAGTGTGAGAGGCAAAAATCATAATCAAAGGGGAGTAACTTCAATATCTAACATCTTAGGTTAAATTCTAATATCTTTACCATAATTCTAGGACTATAACCTATACTTATACGTATCTTTAGGGACATCCCTAGCTTAAAAATATCTCTAGGGATCTCACTAAAGTTTTCACATCCTAGTTTCCAAAGGTTAACTAAACCTTTCCTCTGATACCAAATGTAGAGACCCAAAACATGACGTACATGGAAATTACATTAATTTTGCGGAATACTTAGTACATAACAAAAACAGATACACAAGGACTGTAATATTTTAGTGTCTTTGGAAACTTGGAATGTAATCTTCTAATCATGGTGAAAGATCCTCAACATCTCCCATAAAGATCTTCCCCCTTTTTTTTCTTACCTAAAACCTTTATTTATATCCTGGGGAAAAGAAAACATAAAAAGGGTGAGCTCAAATGCTCAGTAAGTGTAATCATGGAGAAAATAAAACAAACCATATACATTTGAACATAAAAACATGAATATAATGTTTAAACATCGAAATCTTGAGCAATGACATAAAACATGGCAGTACGTAAGGCATAGATAAAAATATAACATCAATCATGATAAAATATCTTGTAAATATAACTTGTAATTGTGGAAATACATTAATCACATGATATGATTTCCATAGTATCCAAGACATTGCTGCCAAGACCATCTTAGTGGAAAAAGTCCCTTTCTGAATCGAGTTCACTCCTCGTTCCAGTTCTGTATTACTGAACCGGATTAACTTACCGTTCCAGCCATGTCTATCTCAAGAGATATAAATCTTTACCCAATGCATTGGAGGGAGATATAGGTCCCACCCATCTCATAATTAAATCATTCTTACTTGTTCCACAAAATAAACACAAATCATTCATCATAACCTAAAGAATAAAATGGGTATCATAAACATCATCCCATCATAACATAATCCATATAAACCAAATGGATATCATTTCATCATAAGAACAGAGAAACCATGTAAATCATAGAGACATTATACTTGAAACATACACATATGAAATAATGTCATCTTAGATGGAAAAATTGGTTTTGATTAAACATTTGAAATGAATTATTGAGGAAAATATCCTTTCTTCTTCAAAATCAATTTCTTTTCACAAAACGTCATGCAATTTTAAAAGAAAGAGATTTTGTTGAAAATAGTCATGAAATATTTTAGAGGAAGCTTCATGAAAATAAGGCTTTATAAAATCGTAAAAATCCTTTCATGCTGTACAAGTTAAAAAAAACATTCTTCTCGTACTTTGGCCGAAAAAGTCAAAAAGTACCTCGTACTAAAAACGACAAAAGATTCCTTTCATATCTTTTACTAAAAACATAAAAATGGGTAAAATTGGATTTAAAAAATTGTAAGAGGATAGAAATAATATTAAATATTGACGAAACATGGTTGTGGATGATAAATATGCCCCAGTAATTACCGAAGTTTAAACAATCTCGGATAAAAATTGAGATTGTGAGATTTTCCCTTACCTTAGGTCTGATATGCTTCATACGTATCTGAAACTCCTGTATAATGATTTAAATAATGTCATTGACTTATTACAGAATCATATTCATTGTTATTATATCATATATGGTTCACTTATGACTTTATATTACCCGTTCTTTTGTAAGTTCCATGTTAAAGCAGTGTTTTGGGTAAAATTGTTTTATCTATCGTACATGTTTGGACTTGTTGTTCTTGATATTATTAATTATATCCTGATTTACTTAATTACAGAATGTAAAACATGATTTATATGTAATATATATTCATCATATACATATATATATATGATAGATTGATAAATGGAATGAAATACACCGTTCATGGAGACGGTAGGACGTACGTACACATGAACGCTGTTTTCGTTTCGTTATTGAATTGAATGGAATTAAGTAGATGACATACATATATATATATATACATAAATCCAGTATCATTTTTATGTCATATATTTCATGATTACTTGTTATATATACTTTATAATCATTCATGAATGGTTAACATGGAGAATGAATCTCATCGCGTCGTGGAGACGGTAGTCCGTACGTACGCACGAGCGATGATATCATTCCCATGATCGTGTAATTGTATTGAAGTGTATGTATAATATTTAAGAATAAATATCAATTTACAATAATCATATATAGTTATTTATTTACACCATTATACCCATCCAAGTAAGGTGGTGGTCGAAAACAGATTACACCACGGCGTGGAGACGGTATTCCGTACGTACGCACGCGCAGTGATTTCGTTTTCTGTTGGATGGATAAATGGTGAAATAGGGTTGTTTCATACTTATAATAACATATCAGTATATTATTTACTCTGATGTTATTACTTCATAATGAAACAACTAAAGAAGAAGAAGAAGTAGAAGAAGAAATAAAGTTGAAAGAATCGGTAACGAACATTGCCTCTTCTTTGAAGCGCCTCTTCTTAACCTCCTCTTAGGGAACTAAAGATGGTATTTTAAGAAGACCAGAACCTCTATGATGTTTCTAGGGAAGTTTAGAAGAGAAATTTGAAGGGTTTAGCCGAGCATCAAGGCTCAAAATGGTATGAAGAGAAGAGGGAAGGGGTTCCCTTTTATAAGGGAGGAGAGGGGCACCTTTGGAAAAACTAAAAATATTATTTTATTATAAAGTAATATTCGGTTTTTAATAGCTTCAAATTGATTTATTTAGAATCTAAGGTGGGTATGGGTCGAAATAATCTCATAAAATATAATTTATACAAGTTTAGGTTTCTATTTTAACCTTATCATTTAGATTTAACTTTAAGTTAAATAATTTTACTTTTACCGTGTCTTCTTGTTTTCTTACACTATAAGGTTAATAAACTTACTATAACAAGCCAAAAGAACCCCAAGTTGTTTATTATTAATATATATAACCTTATATAAGTCAATTTTCAGAACCTTATATTTTTAGGAATAAAATAACAATTAATAATATAATATTTGTTTTAATAACTATTTTATGTCAATTTTGGCACTATTTGGTAATTGATTTTTGTGAAAATTATAACAGAATGATTAGTTCAAAAAAGGTTAATTAAATCAATAATAACATGTCTTATTAACCTATAAAATTATTATAATTCATAAAAAGTTTCAAATTACATTTATTTGGGTATTTATAATATCAATTATTTTAATATTTCATTATTTAGGTCATTACTGCATCACCATTGTGTCATAAATAACTTAAATTATTTAATGTATAAAAATTATAAATAAAATAATATTAGGTTGGAAATATTTTTAGCTTTCTAATGAATGTTTATAGTCAAATTTATCTTATGTATAACCTTATATTAAAAATGAATTATTTATTAAACTTTGATTTTAACTATTTTAACCCTTCTTTAAATAAATTAATAATAAATGTCCTAATCTAATCCAAGTGGACCTAAATGGTAATATTTTATTACTAAGGTCATTTTTGGTCGAATTATACTTATCCAATAGAATTAGGGCATGTGTTAGGGTAATATTAATATCATTTGTACCCTTAATTACCCTATTTACTTTTAACCGTGGAAAATAAAAGTAAAAAGTTACTATTCACCAAAAATTATTTTAATCTCATTGAACCACATTTTAGTCCTTGATATTAACCATGTCTCTCGTATTTTTGAAATTGAATTCACAGAAGTGGTAAAATTTCATTTAAATGAAAAAGTCAGTTTTTTAACTACCACTAAGTGGTTTCACTATTCATCGAAAATTGAAGTTTTTCAGAAAAATACCAAATATTCAGCCTAAGAATTATTTGATATTCCGAATTCAAAATTGATGTCTATTTTTTCCAAATTCAAAACATAGAAGTGACATTAATTAATTTTAAAATTAATTCCCGTTATCAAAACAAATAGCGTGTTTTAAAGAAACAAAAATTATCAAAAGATTGATACTTGTTTATATCCAATTTCAAATTGAAATTAATTCCAATGAACAACATTTGACTAAATGGTAAAAATATGTTCTAATTACACTTTAAAACCAATTAAAAATATAATCTAACCATATAAATTATTTCCATGAAAAAAGTTGTTTTTAATTAAAATATAGCGTGTTTTTACTATTCATTAAAATATGAAAGTTATCAGAATAATATGAAAAATTTATCCAAAGTAAATTTTTATATCCTGATTCCAAAGAACACTTTTATTTTGTCAAATTGAACTTATAAACATGTCAAAAACAAGATTTAAGGTGGGTGCGCCGTCAAAAGGCGGGAAAACTGCAATTTTTGAAAAATACATATTTTACACGAAAAATTTATTTTGTTCTCATACCATATTGTCGAAAATGTTTAAGATGAATAATAATGTTATAAAATTCAAAATGTAGTTAATACTATTCATAACATCTAGTCCATAATATTATAAAAATATATCGTTGTTTAGTGAAACCCGGTATTGCGTACTACACACGCTATCTAGGTAGGTCGCGATTGCGTGTAATTCAAGCCAAGAATAATGTTTCGTATACAACAAGCTAATGCGGTGTTTCGTATAGTACAAGATAATATTGGTGTAGTGTATTAAAAATAATATATCTCATAAAATCTCAGGGTGTTACACTAACTCACCTCCCTCACTCATGTGCACCTACTCCCTCATCCCCTATTTCCTTAATAAGTAGTGGTCTGTCCCACATCAGTTTTCATGTGGGATTTCCACAACATAACTATTAATATATTATATTATTAATATATATATATATATATTAATAATATAGTTAAATATCATATTATTGATATGTATTTTTGTACCTAATTTTTGTTTCATTGTACTTTACTTTTTTAATAAAATTTGGGGACCTTGAGCTAAGATTCATGGTCTGCACCGCTTTGGGTATACATACAATATACAATATATGTACAATGTATACATACAATATATATTTTATACAATTTACAATATATATTGTATAAAATATACAATATAAAATATAAATACAATATATATATATATATATATATACACACACAATATATATATATATAATATACAATATAAAATACACAATATTATTTTTAACATGTACAATATACAATATTATTTTTAACATATACAATATAATATATATATATATATACTATATATAAAATAAATTATTGTATATATAAAAAATAAATTATTATATATATATATATAATATTATTGTGTGTGTGTGTATAATATTATTGCTATATAAAAAATATATATTATTAATATATTATTTATACATAAAATTATTGATACTCCGTTTTGTCATGTGAGAAAGGAATTTTTCACAAGGGAATGCATAAATAAAAAGATAAGTAAGGAAGACAAAGGGTTTCACATTTCGCCTATGAGGTCCGCGTAAAGTTCAAACAACATCGCTGCGAAGGTCCATGTTCTCCCCTTGTAGTCTTTGACACCAGGTGTAACACCACAAGCTTCCACGGTACGCTTCTCTTTGAATAATACAATAGCGTGTGATGTACGCAACTTTGAGTTCTAACACACCACAACCAATCAAAATAGCCATTATGAATAGTAATATCCACTTTTTGAAATTTTATAAATTTTATCTTTCAAAATGGTATTCATTTTTGGATTCAAAATATCGAAATTAGCATAGGGTGAATTTTGGGTATTTTTCTGAGAACTTCTAATTTTTGATGAATAGTGAAAAATATTAAACTTTAATTAAAAAAAACTTTTTTAATCAAAATAATTTATAGTGCTAATATATACTATTGAGTGGTTTTAAAGTAAAAATAGAATATATTTTTACCAGTTAATACAATGTTGTTCATTGGAAATAATTTCACATTTAAACCGAACATAAACAAGTGTCAATCTTTTGATAGTTGTTATTTCTTAAAAACACGCTTTTTTGTTTTGACAGTGGTAATTAATTTTAAATTAATTTCTGCCACTTCTGTGTTTTGAATTTAGAAAAATGAATTCCATATTTAGAATCAGGAGTTACAAATTGTGTAAATGGGTAACATTTATTTTTAGACATTATGAATAATTACTTCGGTAAATATTTTATTTACCATGGTTAAAGGGTAAATCCGGTAAATGTGGGTTAATAAATAATATTAAAATAATATTTAATTACTCTAACATGTGTCCTAAACCTATTGGCTGATATATGTACGACCATGGGAATCCTTAGGTCAATTTTGGGACCACTTGGATCCACTTGAGAGTGATAATGACACTTTATATTAATTAATTTAAAGTAAAGGCAAAAATGACATAAACATATATCTTTTAATAAAACATTTTTTACATGGTGTCATATAAGTTATATTTTCGACTATAAATATTAATTAAAAATCTAAAAATATTTCCTACATAATGGTATTTTATTTATAATTTTTAGACATTTAATAATTGAATTTATTTATGACAACTTGATGATTTAGTATTTTCCTTATTAATGAAAGAATCAAATAAATGGTTTTATAAATGTTAAAATAAATATAATATGAATGTTTTGATACCATAAAAAACTTTTATAGGTTAATATAAAATTTTATGATTGATTAAATGAATTTAGTTCTAAGTAATCATGTTGTTATGACTTTAACAAAAATAAAATACCAAATAGTGTCAAAATTGACATAAAAGAGTTTTTAAAACAAATATTATATTATTAATTGATATTCTATTTCTAAAAATCTAAGGTTCAGAAAAGAGACTTATATAATGATAGGTATATCATTAATTAACCACTTGGGGTTCTCTTGGAAGTTTATATCATGTTTATTAACCATATAATATAAAAATACAAAGAGACAGGGTAAATGTCAAACTAATTAACTAAGAGTTAAATCTAAGAGATAAGGTTAATATGATGACCCAAACCTGTATAAAACCTATTGGTTTAGTATCGTTCGACCCATACAAACCTTATAATTGAAATAATCTACTTTTGAGCCATTATAAACCGAAAATTAGTTTATTATAAAATAACATTTCACTCTTTTCCTAAGGTGCCCCTCACCCCTCTTATAAAAGGGCACTCTCCCTTATCTTTAATTAACACCTTCAAAGCCATTTGTCTCGGCCAAAAACTACCCAAATACTCTCTAAAACATCCTACCTTCAACCTAGAGGCCTTATTTTGATCAAAAATCCAACCTAAGCAGCCCTTTTGATCAAATCAAAAGGAAGAACCCAAAGAAGAGGTAATGTTTTCACCACCCTCCTTCAAGTTCCTTTCTTCTTCCACTTCTTCTTTCTTTGTTATTTCCATTATAAAATAATAACTCCAATATATTATATATAATGTGATGTTATTAAAAATATGGTATAACCATATTCAGTATTCTATCCATCCTTTAAATGACATGTCACCATACGTGCATACGTACGACTTACTGTCTCCACGTCGTGGTATAATTATTATTCGAAACATTATTATTTGGATGGGTATGGTAATGATGTTTAATTGATGTAAATAATAAATATAACATGATTATGATTCTGTATATATGATATAAAATCCAATTATATATTATTTTAATATCAAAATAATGATATTATCGCTCGTGTGTACGTACGGACTACCGTCTCCACGAACGTGATGAGATTCATTCTCCATCGTATCCATTCAAGACTAATTATCATTTGATGATTAAAAATAATTTTTAAGGACTTGATATCATTATGGATATGAATAATATACAACCTATCCATAAAAAACACGACTTATGTAACATATAAAATAAAGCGAGTAAGTTAACACCCGAAACAACGATAATACTAAAATATTATTAATAAAGAAATGTTAAAAGATCATATATGATATCATATTTATGTATATGATTCTTCTATAATTTAATAGAAATGATTTAACTATTATACAGGAGGTTAAACTACCCTTGAACAAGGAAAAGTACAAGGTAATGGTTAATTTCACAATCTCTTTATTATCCGAGGTTGTTTTTACGTAAGTATCTACTAGGACCTCTTTATCATCCACATCCACGTTTCTTAAAAATGTATTTCAAAAAAAAAATTACTATTTAATAGACAATGGGTTAAATTCATTTATACCCTTATTTTACCTTATATGTTTTGGAAAGGAATCTTTCCGTCATTTTCCAAACAAGGCCCTTTTTAACCTTTTCGACAAAATTAAGGTAAGAATGTTTTTTTAACTTATACTACGTGTGCAGCTATTTTACGCCATTATAAAATCGTCAAAGATTCCTTTACAAGATTATAAGAATATTTTTAAAATAATGGTTTTATTTTATAATTATGTGACTTTTAAATGATTTCAAAAAAGATATATTTCTCTCAAATAGTTTTGATTTCATCCATGTCAACGTCCTTTGATGGATTTTAAGTTTATTTGAAGTTGATTTATTATGATACAAAACTTCCATATTGTATTGAAGGTTTTGTGATATGTTGAATGTGTATGTGTTATTTTTATACCATTCATGGTTTATGGATAAAGTATTTACATTTCGTATGCTAGTTTTAATATGAATGTTTATGTTTTGTTTAAACCTTTTCATATGAGGAATGCATTGGACTTAGTAAGTGATGGGTGGAGCTCGCTATAGCTCCTCGATGCATCAGTAGGTCTCATGAGACAATTAGATGTGGAATTTTCTGAGACCTTTCCCAATTTGATATATGGTTTTTGCTTAGGCCTAAATCATCTTTAGATGTCTTGGCCGAGGCCTTGAAAAAATGTTTCAGAATGTCCGGCATTATGCATTCCATCATTATGAAAGTGGCTATTTGATATTGCATGTGATTATTCGACTAGTATAATATCCATGTGAATAAGTAAATGGAATTATTTGATTTTATCTTTTCCATATTATGCTGAAGTTCAAGTTTAAAAGGCTTTTGTTTTAGTCTTATACATTTCCTTAAATGTTTATGCTTATTTATGAAAGTTTCCGCTATATTGTTATCCTTAATGAGCATCTGAGCTCACCCCTTTCTATGTCTTATTTTTACCAGGATGTGAAGAAGTTTATTATGATTGACCTGCAGGGATAGTATATGGGATATGAATGTGGTTAATGAAGACAATATTGTTGTTTAATTTTATTTTATGATGTAATGTAAGACTTATGAATATATCCAGTGTTTCCAAGACTACTAAACTAATCGATCTTTCGAGACTTGATCTTTTTTTATCATACCAATGATACGTAATAATGCACCGACTCTAGGCTTCTGGGGTTGGGGCATTACAGTTGGTATCAGAGAAAGTTTATTAATAAACCTTGGAAGCTAGATTTAGATAAACTCTGATTAGAGCACATAGCCCTAAGATAGAATTTGAGGATTAGTATAGAAGAACTTCCTAGAATTTTGGTATTGTAGAGATTTTGTGAGTTTGTCGAGCAATACATCCATGTATGGATACGAGTAGGTAGAGTTGGATATGGCACAGATGTACCTAGGGGTAAAACCCGAAAACACCGCTTTGAGCTATACTCGAATGGGAATTGGTGCACGACAACAGGCCTTGCTGCACTCTTGGTTACAACACTCCCCGGGGATATGCTTAGGATAATTCTCATTTTCTTTACAAACCATTATGAAGGGTTTATGAGTATATACTTACTCAAAGAAAACATTTTTATTATTATGGATTATATCCATAAACTGTTTAATTTATGTTAAGTGTTTTACAAGTAAGGAATTATGTATTTCAATTCATAAACTAATTTAGTTTATGCTATTGTTTAGAAATGGAGCTCAGTAGAAGGAATGTGAACTCCAGCAATATGAATTATCCAATGAGTAAGAAGGATCATATCTTTCATGGCCTTAAGACAGAATTTAGAAGGGAAATAGTCTCCCACGTATTATCATCATATGAAGAAATATTATCATGTGTTGATAAGATAAGTAAGGAATTCTCGGAGTCCTATGGATTTGAAGGGAAGCCAGAGAAGAAAAGGATGGTAGAGAGAAGGACAGATAAAGGGAATAAGGTAAAGAAGTATTTTTCCATATTTGATAACTATGGAAAGAATCACCTTGGAAAATGCTTTAAGGGAGTGGGAGTATGTTATATGTGTGGAGAAAAAGGACACCACGTTCGTGATTGTCTGGGTAAGAAAAAGGTTTCAAATGTACAATGATTCATCTGCAAGGAGTGGAGACACTACGTGAATCAATGTCCCAGTCATCAAAGTATGCCGCAAATGATGCTATTGGATAATAATCAAGTTATTATACTACCACAGATGAAGAGGAATGACTAGTTTTCTTATGTTGTTATTAAAGAATTATGTCATTTCAGTGTTTTATAGATGATGTACCAGTTATATGAGTTATAGAAATAAATAAGGATTGTACTACAGTACTATTTTATTGAGGATTTCAGATTTTATGGTACTAAGAAAAGTGACTTTACAACAAGTTAATCTTTTTTGAAATTACATGGTTGAAGAAAAGATAAACCTTAATATGGTCCTAATATTGAGGTACTGATTTTGGAATAAGAGATGATTGATTTGGATAAATTATATTGGATATTCTTGAATACCTTGAAACTGATTAATGATTTGTATATTCCATCATATTTGGAGTTTAAAACATTTTTGGATGGAAGAATTATATCCATTATTCTATAAGGAATAAGGGAGCATGAATGTAATCAATAAGGTTTTATGGTAATTCAAGGTGTTACCATATTTTAAAATAATACATGATGAAAGTATTCAAATGTTATTACGTGGAAAAAAGAGATCTTCATTATGTTTACCATCCTTATAAATTTTGGACTGTGAGTTTTGAAAGAAGTATTTTGGATAAGTCTAAAGGTTGGAATGGATTATATTTGACATTGGATACTATTATTAAGTTTAAATCATTTATAAATATTATTTTTGGATTATTATAAAAAGGACAACCTAGATTTCGGGCAACAACCTCTTGCATCTGGCAAGGCCACGAGACTTGAAACTACAACCGAAGGGCGACAAAGGTGCATCACCTACCACTGGCCTACATGATGTCCTGGATTGTATAATGTAGTTTCTTTTTTTAAAAGGACTGATAGGTGAATTATAAATTCATTTTTTTGGAACCCTATACGATTAGGATAAATAGAATATTTTTAAGTTCTATTATTTTATAGTAAAAGATGAGTTTGTGGTAGAAATTAGTTAAAGGATGTATGTCAAGTATAATTTTTTTTTCTATTATTCTATGAAGAAATTAATCGTTAAACATTAAGGAAGGGAACATAAAACCAAAAATGTGTTATCCTAATACCTTATGTTTTTTTTGAACTGATGATATTTTAAATCATCATAGATTGATGGCTTTGAGGCCTTCAATTTTACACTTGTTTATGGTTGATGACCTCAATCACTCCCTATAAATATTTATGTTTTCCCTCTAATTACGTTTCTATAATTGCCACCAATGTTCTCATATTTGAAACCCTAATTTGGTGGTGATATTCTCATTTCCCTTTCCCTCTTATTAAAACTAAATTTTATTAACCCTATCTCCGATATTGGTTTTCCACAAAGATATTTTCTATTTTCAACCTTTTATTTTTGAAGAAAAATTTCAAATTTCAAGGACACAATTTATTTAAGGAGGGGAGAATGTAACACCCCAAGCTTCCATACTACGCTTCTCTTTGAATAATACAATAGCGTGTGTTGTACGCAACATTGAGTTCTAACACACCACAACCAATCAAACTAGCTGTTATGAATAGTAATACCCACTTTTTGTAATTTTATATATTTTATCTTTCAAAATGAACTTCATTTTTGGATTCGGAATATAGAAATAATCATATGTTGAATTTTTGGTATTTTTCTGAGAACTTCCAATTTTTGATGAATAGTGAGAAATACTAAACTTTAATTAAAAACAACTTTTTTAATCAAAATAATATATAGTAATAAATTATACTATTGACTGGTTTTAAAGTATAATTAGAATAAATTTTTACCACTTAATACAATGTTGGTCATTGGACATAATTTCGGATTTAAACTGGACATAAACAAGTATCAATCTTTTGATAGTTATTATTTCTTAAAAACACGTTTTATGTTTTGACAGCAGGAATTAATTTTAAATTTATTTATGCCACTTATGTGTTTTGAATATAGAAAAATGGATTCCATATTTTGAATCAGAATTTCCAAATTGTGTAAATAGGTAACTTTTATTTTTATACATTATGAATAATTACTTCGTCGAATATTTTATTTACCATGGTTAAAGGGTAAATCCTGTAAATGTGGGTAAATAAATAATATTAAAATAATATTAAATTACCCTAACATTTGTCCTAAACCTATTGGATGATACATGTCCGACCATGGGCATCCTTGGGTCAATTTTTGGACCACTTGGATCCACTTGAGAGTGATAATGACACTTTATATTAATTAATTTAAAGTAAAGGCAAAAATGACATAAACATATATCTTTTAGTAAAAAAAATTTTACATGGTGTTCTATAAGTTATATCTTCAAATATAAATATTAATTATAAATATAAAAATATTTCCTACATGATGGTATTTTATTTATAATTTTTAGATATTTAATAATTAAATTTATTTATGACATAATGATGATGCAGTATTTTCCTTATTAATGAAAGAATCAAATAAATGGTTTTATAAATGTTAAAATAAATATAATATGAAAGTTTTGATACCATAAAAGAATTTTATAGGTTAATATGACATGTTAGTATTGATTCAATGAATTTATTTTGAATTAATCATGCTGTTATGACTTTAACGAAAACAAAATACCAAATAGTGTCAAAATTGACATAAAAAAGTTTTTAAAACAAATATTATATTATTAATTTATATTATATTCCTAAAAATCTAAGGTTAGGAAAATAGACTTATATAATGATAGTTGTATCATTAATTAATCACTTGGGGTTCTCATGGATGTTTATAGTATGTTTATTAACCATATAATATAAAAATACAAAGAGACAGGGTAAATGTCAAACTAATTAACTAAGTGTTAAATCTAAGAGATAAGGTTAATATAATGACCCAAGCCTGTGTAAAACCTATTGGTTGATTAGATTTAGACCCATCCCAACCTTATCCTCCAAATAATTCACTTTTTAGCCATTAGAAACCGAAAATTATTTTATTATAAAATAATATTTCACTCTTTTCCTAAGGTGCCCCTCATCCCTCTTATAAAAGGGAACTCCCCCTTCTCTTTAATTCATACCTTAAAATCCATTTGGCTCGGCCAAACCCTACCCAAATACTCTATAAACTATCCTCCATTAAACCTAGAGGCATTATTTGGATCATAAATCCAACCTATGGATCCCTTTTGATCAAATCAAAAGGAAGAACCCGAAGAAGAGGTAATGTTTTCACCACCCTCTTTCAAGTTCCTTTCTTCTTCCACTTATTCTTTCTTTGTTATTTACATTATAAAATAATAAATATTTTATATTCTATATACTGTGATGTTATTATAAATATGGCACAACCATATTCAGTATTCTATCCATCCTTTGAATGACATGTCATCATACGTGCGTACGTACGGCTTACCGTCTCCACGTCGTGGTGTAATTGTTATTCAAAACATTATTATTTGGATGGGTATGATAATGATTTTTAAGTGATGTAAATAATAAATATAACATGATTATTATTCTGTATATATTATATAACATCTAATTATATATTATTTTAATATCAAAAGAATGATATTGTCGCTCGTGCGTACGTACGAGCTACCGTCTCCACGAACGCGATGAGATTCATTCTCTATCGTATCCATTCAAGACTAATTCTCATTTTATGATTAAAAATAATGTTTAAGGACTTGATATCATTATGGATATGAATAATATACAACCTATCCATAAAAAACATGGCATATGTAACATATAAAAGAAAGCGAGTAAGTTAACACCCGAAACAACGATAATACAAAAATATTTTTAACAAAGCAATGTTAAAAGATCATATATGATATCATATTTATGTATATTATTCTTGTATAATTTAAAAAAATGATTTAACTATTATATAGGAGGTTAAACTACCCTATACCAAGGAAAATTACAAGGTAAGGGTTAATTTCACAATCTCTTCATTATCCGAGGTTGTTTTTACATAAGTATCTACTGGGACCTCTTTATCATCCACATCCATGTTTCTTAAAAATATATTTCAAAAAAAATTACTATTTAATAGACAATGGGTTAAAGTCATTTATACCCTTATTTGAACTTATACGTTTTTGAAAGGAATCTTTCCGTCATTTTCCAAACAAGGTCCTTTTTAACCTTTTTGACAAAATTAAGGTAAGAATGTTTTTTTAACTTATACGGCATGTGCGGCTATTTTCCGCCATTATAAAATCATCGAAGATTCTTGTACAATCTTATAAGAATATTTTCAAAATAAAGGTTTTATTTTATAATTTTGCGACTTTTAAATGATTTCAAAAAATAGATATTTCTCTCAAATAGTTTTGATTTCATCCATGTCAACATCCTTTGATGGATTTTAAGCTTATTTGAAGTTGATTTATTATGATAAAAAACTTCCATATTGTATTGAAGGTTTTGTGATATGTTGACTGTGGATGTGTTATTTTTATACCATTCATTTTTTATGGATAAAGTATTTACGTTTCATATGCTAGTTTTAATATGAATGTTTATGTTATGTTTAGACATTTTCATATGTGGAATGAATTGGACTTAGTAAGTGACGGGTGGAGCCCTCTATAGCTCCTCAATGCATCGGTAGGTCTCATGAGACAATTAGATGTGGAATTGTCCGAGGCCTTTCCCAATTTGATATATGGTTTTGGCTGAGGCCTAAATCATTTTTAGACGTCTTGGCCGAGGCCTTGAAAAAATGTTTCAGAATGTCCGGCATTATGAATTCCATCATTATGAAAGTGGTTATTTGATATTGTATGTGATTATTAGACTAGTAGAATATCCATGTGAATAAGTAAATAGAATTATTTGATTTTATATTTTCCATATTATTCTTAAGTTCAAGTTTAAAAGGCTTTTGTTTTAGTCTTATACATTGCCTTAAATGTTTATGCTTATTTATGAAAGTTTCCACTATATTTTTATCCTTACTGAGCATCCGATCTCACCCATTTCTATGTTTTATTTTTCCCAGGATGTGAAGAAGTTTATTATGATTGACCTGCAGGGATAGTCTATGGGATATGAATGTGGTTAATGAAGACAATATTGTTGTTGTATTTCATTTTATGATGTAATGTAAGACTTATGAATATATCTAGTATTTCCAAGGCTACTAAACTAATAAATCTTTCGAGACTTGATCTTTTGAGATCTTGACAATGATACGTAATAATGTACCAACTCTGGGGGGCTTCTGGGGTCGGGGCGTTACACCAGGGACCACATGTTTTAGACAGGGGGGACGCTTGGTTTTCTATTTGATTTGGATTAGTACCTTATCCTTCTGTCGTATTTGGAACTGAAAACATGGCATCCCTTCTTGATTTATCCCTATAATTTCTTATATAAGGTCATAACCTTCTTGTCTTAGGTCCCCTAGGGTTACCAAAACAAGCGAGTTGATAGGAACATCAAGGCGCTTTCTCTCTCCCATCGCCCCATCCTCAAACACCGATGAATGAATGAGATTGTGTGGTTTTTTAGATCTTAGAATTCCTCTTGTTTATCACACTGAGCATGACTCACGTGGGCCTATATTCCAGTTACAATCATTACATCCACACAATCAAATTCATGTCTCGGTAGAGATTCATTTTCCAAATATTCCTCTCACCTTCCTTTAGAGGTCCCCCATAGGCATGGGTCCTCAAATACATGTATCCAACTCAAAGGGACTACTATCCAATATAATCCCCAACCATGTTATCACCATTTCAAAGGGTCATACCCCCTATGAGAAAAACCTACATAGGGACTCCATATGTGTGGTTCCTCAAAATCAAACTATGCGGGCTTTGATCCCCGACCAAATGGGATAAATAGGAATCCACTTTGAGGTCCAAACCCAACACCCCAAATTAACCCTAATTTTATTGAGGCCACATTCCTAGTAGGTTAATATCCATACTGGGAGTTTACATAAAATCCAGTTCCCCTGGGACACTTCGACATAAGTCCCACACTGAACTTTGACTAGGCACCTTTTTCCTAGATGTACTTATCATATCATGTTAAACTCCACAGTTTGATCCTTGTCACATGACTTTAAAAGGTATGATGTGTCCTATTAAGTGGAACAAAACTATGCATTTTTTGATTCCTTACACAAGGATACATGGGAAGCCTATATCATTGGCCTGATCCTGGAATCAAAACAACTCTTATCTTCATGGATGAGGATAAACTCCAAAGCTCCCTACTATGTGTCTTAAAAATAGCATCATAATAATAAAAAAGTAAAATAACATCTAATCTTAATGAAAAAGGATACCATTGATGGAGGACCTTAGATACATACAGATGTCTCTGTCGATAAAGAACCACATATACATACAGATGATTCTAAAGTTCATTCATGCTAATAATTGATTGTTAACCAAACAGAGACCCATGTTATACTTGGGATTTAATAAAGGATTCATGAACATATCTTAAATCTTTAAGAGAGTCCCAGAGTAGGAAATAATTCCCCCCAAAAGGGTCTGATGAGACAAACCTCCCATCCTATCAACAAATGAGAGTCCCTAAGGGTTATTGGATACATTTCTTAATGAACACCTACCTTTGGAAAGTTGGAATATAAATTTTTTTGAATAAGTTAACTTTTGGGTTTTTTCGGTTCAATGAAAAACCTCATTATAAAATGCATGGAAAGGAGATGGACATATGTGTCTGATGTGATGGTTGTGACAACAACACAACAAAACCCCATTCTGATCCAACATTGTATTTGGTAATGAAACAAAAATGTTGAACCCAACGTGAATCCTAAATAAAAAATGATTTCATCACCCACATTTCAAGCCCCTTTTTCACTCATAATAAAAGTGGACCACAAAATGAATTAAAAACAATCAATTGGGAATGTATTTTTTTATTGAGATGTTGCTTTGATTGGGTTTTCTTATTTGTTTTTTTCACATATATTTTAGGTTCCTTCTAAAATAAATCCCTTAAATCCAAATGGAATCATACCAGTTCCATCATGGATATGCTTGAACCACTGTACAAGTTAGTTCCTTATAAAAACTAAGGATTAAACCACTAACCTAGTGTCTCTAACATTGGGTCTCAAATGAAATATTCATGGAGTACCCCTTAAATGTATCTATATCGACCCTAGAGGTTTCTCGACAGGCCCTCCAGCTCATGAAGACCCACCAGCCACCCACTTAATGATGGTTGGTATCCTAGAAGCAGACAAAACCAATTTTCATATAAAACCATTTCAAGATACTATATATGGAATGAAATAATAAGATCAACCCTTATCTTAGGGAGGTAGATAAAAAGGCCACTAAAGGCCTCATCTAGACAACATAGTAGTCCCCCCAAAGGACTCCTTTAAGAAATTTCTACCAATTTCACATGGTGAAAACCCCTTATCATAATTAGGGTATTATCCTAGGGAATCCAGTTCAATTCAATAAGACCTGGGCACAAAAGATGGCCCACAAATGGAAGAAAATAGACAACAGAGAGTAGGGCCTCACCTCTATTCACTACAAATAATTAGACTAGTAAAATTAATCATTAAATTTTGACCAGGAACAAAAACCTTCCCACACCATCCAATCCTGAAAACACTATTTGGATACATCCATAGAATCCTTCCAGTCCAATTCAGCAGCGAACCATGAGCAGGAACAAACACCTATCCACATATAAAAATTCCATTAGGAAAATTTAGTGGAAAACCATGAGCATGAGAACACACCTGCCTGTATCTATCAATCCTGCTATCCGAACCTGGAAACATTCATAGATATCAGTAGTGAAATACCAACAACAAATAAGGGAATTCCCATACACTTCCCTCACACCTAAGTATTGTCAGTACGTACCAATAGGAAATGGAGGATAGAAGTAGGAACACACCCCTATTTCGACCATAGAATTGGAATATATCCATGTTCTATCTACTAAAGTTACCCAACACATCCTTATAGTAGTGAAAGGGTGGATTCCAATTCCTACACACATCCTGAAAACTTTCTAGGATATAATAACAGTAGTTGTGGTGGTATAGTGGCAGGAACACAACTATATCCCCACAATTGGGTTGACTCATCAATACAAAATGAGGGTCACTTTAGATCAGACACAAACCTATACTCTCATATAGGAGGGTTGTTGGAAAAACTCCCCCATGATACAGATAACCGAATCAGGACCATACCCCCTTTACAACTATAGGTAATCAATCTATCCCAGTGGCCACTCCAGGGTAGGCACAAACCCCTACCAAAATTTCGTAAACCTGTTAGAAAATTTTGGAAGTGACACATGATCTAATAAAACAATATTCTATATATAAAAGTCATTATCCCCAACAAGTGGCCTCATTCATCCATAATATGGAATCCAAAAAGAATCATCACCAAATTCAATTGGAAAATAAAGATCTAATTTACGATCCCACTTTAATTAATGGAGGATTTCTTAAATCCATAAAATGGTTATCTATAGCATCTCTAGATCCTAATATTCCATTAAAAAATTATAAAAATATTAGAAATAGTTCTGGAGTTCCTCTCCATATGTCTTACTGTGAAGGATTTCTTCTTGTATAAAATATGACCGATCTCGAGATCATATCTTCTGATGAGTGCCACGATAGCCCTCTATGTGGCCAGAAGATCAAATAAGACGGAGGTCCTCCCCTAGGTATCATCTTCTCGGAAGGTCCTCCCTAGGGTATATGCTATAGTAAATCTCCTTAGATCCATACATCAATCCATGATGGTAGTCCTCCCCATGATGGCATTCATTGTGAAGGTCCTCCCTACAATTCCACTTCACTTCATCAAGGAGGTCCCCTTTTCCTGATTTAATGATGATAAATCCATCATACCATGAGAAACATGGTAAAATGAGGCTAATTATGTTTTATGCCTCATCATTAACAAGTGAAATCCTTTATAAATCGGAAGAAAACCCAAGATAGTGATCATTCTCCGAACCACCCTTGGATTTACTACCTTCCAATATGACTAAAGAAATCCTTGTCAATCCTACTATCTACAATAAAGAAGTGGGGGAATGTCCACTTTGATTAGATTAGTTTGAGAAGAATCTAGTGAAAGAACGAGAAGAAATGTTAAACATGATGATATAGTTGGATAAATATGTCATATTAGTCATTTTCTAGCCTTTATCCACTCCCCAATACAACATTCTAGAGGTGTTGTTGGAATATTTTTTGCACGATATCTACCTAAATGTATGGAACACTTTTCATAATTTAAAATAAAAAGTATTTCCATACAAATAATATCTAATCCATGTCAGTATAATAGAAGGGATGCACCATCAAATCGAATTAGGGTCCCTTCTACCTACAAGACACCTAAAACTGGGAAAACAAAAAAAGATCCATTCTGTATGCGTGTCTCAATATGTTAAAATAATTGTGTCATCTGATCACATATTCTCTATCTAGTGTTCAAATTAGAGGATGGAGATGACATGAATTGTTTCATTTCACCATTTTCACCAATCAAAAAATCCATCCAAAAGTGACATCATTCAATTTCATAGCCTCAGGACAACTTCAAGAAATAGTCTCTATTCAAAATAGATGGAATGATCAGAAAAACCTGGCCCTAACTGACACCCAGAAACGTCAGGATAAAAGAAATGGATCCATCAAAAAAAATCTGCATCAAACATATGATAATATTAAGAATCCACCCACCTGAGGGGATCCAATCGTCAGACATTTCTAGTAGATTTGAATGTAGGAGGATTAGGTGAAAACCATACAATATACCCGATCCATGTTCAAAAATGGATCTATAAAATCAAGAAAATAGTTGTGGTAGTAGAAGCCATAATAATCTAGGAGAAACCCCAACCCACAAGGCTGGGGGATTTTTTTAACATAACCTTTGAGGTTAGAAAAATAGACTCAAAAGGTTTTGTAAAGGGAACAAGAACTAACACCACCCTAAATTCAGAGTTTTTTTACCTCAATAACCTCCTTCTCAATAGAAGTCAGTATTATCCTGAATAAGTGAAATTCCATAATACGAATCATATTAGTTCATCCTATCACGTGACTCAATTTCCTCTCTCAGAAATTTCATGTCAAAATTTTATAGAGATTCCCTTCATATTACCATTTGTCAAACCATTCCAAGAGGACTAGTGAAGGAGTGGATGAGGTCTCGTGGTAGGAACAAACAAAATCCATCTATTGAAGAGACTAGAAAAACTTCTGTAATGTGTTACACATCGGTGAATGTTGTTAACACCACCTCTATAGACACTACAGAACATGAGGCCAATACAGAGGAGTGGGAGGAGAAATTTTTTGTTCATAATATGATCCACACAATAAAAATTGAAGGAGGTGTGTGTACCTCGAACCAGAGGCTTGTTATGAATTTTGGGGATTCCCTCAACCACTTCATTACTACCTCCTCAGTAAGCATCTACCAAAGAAAAAGGAAAAGTAAAGGTTATGCCTAACCCACCTCCTGAAGAGGTTGAACCCCTCTCACTCGAGTAAATATTTGGTATGTAGAAGGAAGAGATGAAAGAGTTGAGAAGAATCAACATAGAATTACTCTGAGGTGAAATCCCTACAAGATATCCTCTACAAGAGGAGCCTCATCTAGCACTTCCTACTAGTGTACCTCAACAAAAAAAGGTCCATCCTAATGACTTAAATAGAACTATAACATCCACTTAATATGTAGGACTGATAAATAATATATTTGGACCCCACATTAGTGAGATAACATGAGTTACCTCCCATGGGAACATAGCCAAGGATGGGTCAAACACACCCTCATGGACTATCCCCTATAGGCTACCCACCATGGGTACAAATAGAGAGTCCATATATGGATATACTTATTACTACCCTTTCTTAAGCCCCTACTGAACCATACATATCTCAATGGATAATAAATACTATTGAGTCATTGAAATATCGATTGGAAACTATGGAGGAATGACATGCACCAATACAACAAAAAATGAAGCCTTATCCTGAATGGGTAGATTCAACCCCTCCCCCACCAAATTTTGGGAGCCCTATATTTCCAATTTTTAATGGATTGGGGGATATGAAATAACATTTGATACATTTTGTATCCTACCATGATCTCATGATGTGGAAACCTGCACAAAAAGAAGCAGTGAAACTTATATGCTTCCTATAAACATTGTAAGGGCCAACCTTCATATAGAACACCAGTTTTCCCATTCGATCAATTGTGGGATGGGAATATCTTCATTATTATTTTCTCTTTCAATTCATCTCAACATTGTAAAAGACAACAATCCTTGACCTCTCGAACTACAAATAGTGGGATAATGAGAGGGCCTTGGATTTTATTTCTCTATGTAAAGGGTTAACCTACCACCTAAACCAATATCTACCCCAAGAATATTTTTTATTCAACTATTTAGAGAATATCTATGATGAGTTGTGCACTTTACTCATCCCTATAAAATATACATGAGGGTTTCATGATCTAACCAAAGTTTCTCAAAAAATAGAAGATTCCCTCTTGAGAACCAATTCCAAGACCCAAGTAATTCCATTAGCTCAAGTAAATAGAATAGGTAGTGTATATTTTCTGACAGTCATTCTTAATCCAACCCATGCACTAGCTCCAGCTCCAAAGCCCATGTCATATCACATGACACCCCCTCTAGAGCATCATCAACAATGACCACCTTGTCAGGACGAGTGATAAGAGTATATGTGAAAATAATTTGAGTATATAAATAATAAATCTTATTCATTTTGATATGACCAAGTCTCTAGTTAATTCATCATAACTTTGAAAACAACTTTCTCAAGTTTCCAAACCCCGAGAGGCCCGATCAGGATGGTCTCAAAGATATCCCAAATTATTTCCCATTCTATTGGACATTAGGTAAAACCATCCAAGAATGATTTGTTTTAAAATAAACCCTTTAAAAATGGTGGACTCTAGGAAGGTGAAGTTAGTAAAGCCACCAGCAAAGGTAGCATGTGTTTCTGCCGCCAATCCGGAGGAAGAGAGTGAATGTAATGAGGTTATCAAAAAAGGTGCATAGGAGTTCAGTGATTATATGGTTAGAAAGAAAATCAACTAGACTAATTATATCCTTCGATCATAGTTTAAATAAAAAACCATTCCCCCATTTGATTTTATTATGGTATAGAAAACTCTGTTTGTGCCACAAACCTATAAAATCCATTCTTCTAAGAAGTGTAATGGTTGGATGAGCGGGAAACAAAGATAGGAAGATGATCTTGTATCAAGTAAAAATTTATATTTTACTATCTCAGACTTCATTCCATCAGTTCCAAAATCAAGGGCACCTCCCAACCAAACAATACCACAAGAGTTGACCTACGAGGTGGAATCCTCATCAAATGAAGAATTAACCATCAGGTCCATTAATGTCATTCACATGATGGATCCCTTCTCTGATGAAGAATACAAACCCAAAATTGAGTTCCTTGTATCCAATCAAGGAACCAGTGAAATAGGACATAAGGACCAAGGATACATGGGAAGGAGCGGTCATGGTAGAAATCAATACTCCATCTATGTCACCACTTGGATCGTCTATAATGCCGAAACTCATGGGAGAGCTCTTCAATTAGCCCAGTATGAGTAAGAAAATTCCCCCAAATGTGCCAGAAGTTTTTCTAGCCTTGGAATATTGGAATATTAGTTAGATATGGAATATTAATCAAGTTAACATCAGTGCGTAGGTAGACCTAGTCTACATAACCCAATAAGGATAGAAGAACCTTCAAATCATGTTCTAAGGACTGATCTGCCCTTGAAAAGTATTTTAGTTACTAAAGATCCTAAAAAATAGAATACTCATGCTGGAAATCACAGAACTTTATCCCAAAAGATTGAAATTATAAAGCATTTTTTCATGATTCCATCTAATTTGTTGATCCATAATGCTCTCAGTTTATCAAAATACATATGTGAAGCTCTCATAGAGGCTTTGTTGATCCCTCATGAGTTTGAAGCTGAAGTTTCCACTACTGAAATATATCATGCAGAGATTGAACCTATAGAATAAAAAATGATCATCTATTTTACAGATCAACATGAAGGTGTTGTCATACAAGGACATATCATACCCTTTTATGTGTCCATCAAGATAAATAATGTTGACATTCGATGGGATTTCATTGATAATGGACCAGGATTCAACCTCATTCCAATCTGAACACATCATCAATTGGGTTATAATGAGGACCACTTTCCCCCTTCTTCTCTAATGTTATATGGTTATGATATGTGGGAGAAAAATACCCTTAGAAAATCAATCTTAGGTCTCAGTTTGGGGACCTCTTATATGAATTGGAATTTCCGATTATCCGAAAAGATGAAACCTTCAAAGTTCTTCTGGTAAGGCTCTTGTTACATACACATACGACAATCCATTTTTCATCCCACCAATGCCTCAAATATTGTATTAATAGTAATATTGGGATGTTACAAGGTGATGAATCCTCATTTGAATCCCGTGAAACACAATACATTGATACAGGATTTTACCAGAGAGAAGGGAAACATCCCATGACTGATGGCATCACTCGAGTCACTTCCCTAAATGATATAAAAATGACCATGGGAAACCACTTCAAATAGACCAGTGAATAATATGTGCTACCAATCAATAATATCGAATACATGGGCCCAAATTTGGGAACATATTCATTGAACTTTATGGTATTAATCATTATGAACAATCCCAACAACACTAAGAAGATCACTGAATCTATAGATAGTGGTAAAATCTCAGATGAAAATTTCCTCATTCTATCCCCTCATCTTCAAAAAATACCTTCCTCACCGGCTGAGTCAGGAGAGGTTTCCATGTCACCAAGAAAGGATGAAGATACTCCATCTCTATTCCTCACTCTATCCCCTCCATAACTTCAAAGTGATCCCACGTCATCATTTAGGTCAGAGGAAGCTACTTCATCTTTTGGATGTCAAAACATTGACTCCTTTCCAAACTCCAAGAAGATTACATCATTACCTAATTCCCCATAGAGTAAGGAATAATAGGAATATGAAGAATAATAAGAGGAAGAGAAATATGAGAAGGACCTTATGGATTCTCCTTCGACATTCAAAGAAGGTTTCTCTACCCCCATCGATGAACTCAGGAAAATAAAACTGGGAACATAGGAGGATATGATGCCCACATTGATTAGTGTGGCCTTGTATTCTGAAGAAAAGGAGGAATATACCTCCTTTATGAAGAAGAACTAGGATGTGTTTTATTAAAATTATAGAGAAACTCTAGGACTCGATCCTTTGGTGGTCACTCCCCACCTGGGTTGGCTAAAAAACCATCGAAGATACAAATAGGAAGCCAGAAGGACACACCGAACTCATGTAACCAAAATTAAGGCTAAGGTTGACAAGCTCATCAAATCCAAAGTCATTATGGAAGTCTAGTATCTAATATGGTTAGCCAATATAGTTTTGTTAAATAATAAGAATGGGAAAATTAGGGTATGCTCCAGCTTCAAATATCTCAACTTGAATTATCCGAGAGATGGTTTCCTAGTCCCGATCAAAGAGCTACTAATTCATTATACGGTCAGATATCAATTTTTATCCTTCATGGATGGATATTAAAGGTATAATAAAATCTGTATGGACCTAGAATATAAATAATTCACCACCTTTAGGGCCCCTGGGGAGTATTTTACTGTTGGTTAGTTCCCTTTGTCTTAAAGATTTTCGGTTCTACATAGTAACATGTAATGCATCGTATCTTCAAACCTTTTGGGGGGAATTTTGTAGAATGCTACATCAAAGATCTAGTGGTTAAGTATCAACAATACTTACACCTAGATGATCTTGATTCCATCTTCAACAAACTGATGTAGCATATACTGAATATGAACCCCAAAAAATGCACTTTTGGAGTCACCTCAGAGAAATTACCAAGCTTCATCATATGCCATCTTTCCATCGAATCTGTCCTTGAAAAGACAATGGATATCCTCAATATTTCACCACCCATGAACCTCAAATAATTGATATGGTTGTAGGGACACCTTTCCAACATTCAACTCTTTATAGAAAACCATGCAGGAAAGTGTTTTCCCTTCACCAGGTTAAGGAATAATGTGGTCACATATCAGTGGACTTATGACTTTCATGAATAATTTGATAGAATTAAGAAATATCTATTGAGTCTACCAATGTTAATGCCCCCTTTTGATGGGAAAACAGTCATTTTGTACATGAGATCCCTAGAATGGTCACTGGGTGCTTTCCTTGAAAAAAAGAATGATTTTGGGAATAAAAACAAACATTATTATCTCAATTGAACCATGATCGAAATCAGGACTCACTATTTAGATATTAAGAATATGTGTTTGGAGTTAATATTCACATTTCAGAAGATGAGGTACTACCTGCAGAACCATGAGTTCCATCTAGTCTCTCACAAAAAACGCACTCAAATACATCCTCATCATTCCTATGTTGACCAAAAGTTTAGCATAATGGGTGGTTATATTTCTATAGTTTGATATTCAGTCTGTGCCCCATAAAGTGGTGAAAGGTCGGGATTTAGAAGTCTTCTTTGCAGGGAATTCATCTACATAAGAAATGTCATTGAAAACTGAATTTCTAGATGAAGTGATCTTCTCTATTCAATAGGGCCCCCAAATATGGGATATGTATTTTGAAAGCTCAACCAGAATCCCAACAGGGAAGATAATTGAAGACCCAAAGCTCAAAAAATTCATATTAGGAGTCATTCTCACCTCTCCAAAAAATTTAGTCATGCCTTACTCCTTCCTGTTGTTATAAATATACACAAACAATTAGGTATAATATCAAGCTCTCATCGTAGGGATAGAATTGGTGATTCAAATTCCATTGTACCAATTTAAAGTGAAAGGTGATTCGGAGTTTTTAATCAAGAAAATCAATGGTAATTATACCATTAAAAAGGAAGAGTTAATCCTATTGATTAACTATGTCTGAGGACTAATGGAATAATTACCCTTGGATCCAATATTTACTCATATACCATGATCACAGAATTCCCTGTCCAATGCATTGGAGAATACAACCATAGATTTGGAAGATCCAGATCAAGATGAAGTAGTCATCATCATATCTCACTATTGAATGATGTTGCCTTTGGTTTGTGTTAGCATGGAATAAATCAATGAGGTTAATTTCATCCCCGAACCAGATGGTCCCATGAATGGTTGGATGATACCCATTATGGACGACCTCCAAAATGGATTCCTCTTGTCAGATAGAGTCAGAAAGATAAAATTCGATGATGGGTGACCAACTTTACTCTTTATAATGGCCTAAATCACTAGAAATTACTCTATAAATGGGGCTTTAATAGAGTCCTTATTAGGTGCATTGATGGAGAAGAGACCACGACTATCATGAAATAAGTGCATATGGGAGCTTGTGGTGCCCTCTAGTCAGGGTTTAGGATTTCCAATAAAATCTTGAAGGTTTGGATTCTTCTGGAATTCAATGATGTACGGTTGCACAAAATTCACCAAGAAGTGTCATTCAGGCAAAGTGCATGCCAAATTCATCCATCAACCCCCAGAGTTTCTGCATAAAACCAAATACTCATGGACACTTGTCGTATGGGGAATGGATGTTATAGGGTTGTATTATCTAGATAAAGGAAATCAGTTCAAATAAATCCTAACTTCTATTGAATTATTCTCTAAATGGGATGAAGTAATACCCCTCAAAGAATTTGGGGTAAAAATCATTTTCGTCTTTGTGAAATCTGACATAATTACATAAGTTAGTTCCTTTATACAATACTAATGGAAAACTACACCAATTTCTATTATTTTGACTTGGATAAGTTATATCCGGAGTATAATATCAAATCCATCCATTCATCTTGATACCATGTGGTGGTTAATGAAAATATAAAGGCCTTCAATAAGACCCTATCAAACATACTCTAAAAAATGGTGGATAAAGATATAATGTCATGGCCTGATAATATCTTGTGTGCCTTGTGGACATACCAGACTACAACCCGAACTGCCATACATGCAACCACGTACTCCCTTGTATATGGGACCAAAGAAGTCCTACCCATTGAGGTCCATTTTGCCCAACTACATATTTTTATCTATGATCAACTATATATGGATGGAAAATAAAAAAATGATTGGATGAATTGAAGTGAATTTATGGGAAAAGGTAGTATAATTTTTATCACTTAAAGGTATATCAAAATTAAATAGCATGGGCCTTTAACAAGAATTTCCACCTCCACTTCTTTTTTCAAGGAGAGATGATACTGGTCCTCAAAACTGCAATGATACTAGGGAAGAAACCTCAAAATATTGACCTAAAATAGGAAGGACCTTTTTCCATACACATAATCTACTCTAAGGTAGATTATTGCTTGATATCGATGGATGGAGAGATTTTTATAGACCCTACCAATTAAATATTTCTCAATAAATACTTTGTGTGATAAGGATTCCATCTTCCAAATTTCAAGATGATAAACTTTGTGACAACTTCATCTTGGCCATTTGACATTAAACTCCATGGTTTCCTTATCTTTGTTTCATGACATTAAACTGCATAGCATCATGGTCCTGTATACATGAACTTAAAGGGCACAACATATGGTCCTAGTCATTTGACCTAAAACCACATGACACCATAGTCTGAGTTGTAAGACTCTAGAATATATATTCTAATTTCCTATTCATAATACATTAAACTATATGACAATATCCACATTTCACGATGTAACAATGTATAACATTTTGATCTGTGCTTGAGAAGATCACAATCCTTGGTGTTTTCCTCCCACCACACCTCCATTTAAGAACTATGTGTGGCTTTATTCCTTCTATAATAGGATATATAATGATTCTAGGATCTCCAATAAAGGGTTCAACCATAACATAAAAATATCACCTCTCCCTGTGTATGAATCATACCTACACAGGGAGACTTTTTACAAGAACTATGGGTAGCTTGATTCTCTCCTCAAATGGAGTATATAGTTATTCCTAAACCCCATGTCTTGGGTTCAACCACAAAGAAAATAAAATACCCCATATCCTATATGAAAATAAAGACCTCTCCAGGGGCCTTTAAACTCCATGGCCAATTCTGGTCAAAATGATTCCTTTGTGCTTAGACATATTCATTCCTAACTTCACACTCCTTATCTTGGGAAATTTTGGTTCTCCGTAACCTTTCTTAATCCATCAATGGTAGGATGTAATATTCTTAAGGACAACTTTTTATACTATGTAGTAAGATGCTCCAGTTGTCTTTGCATAAGTCACCCACTAAAAGGTCCTATCGGTCATTGAATGTTGGTTTTTGAATATGCATTGATAGACCACATTCTACATTTCATAAGTCAGTTTCCAAAGGGCATGTCAACCTGAGGCACATTCATCCTTGGGATAGACCTATTCTATCTCTGTAATCCCTAAAAACATTATTCTATAAACCAATTTTGGAAAATGGACCAAAGTTTTTCTTGGTGTTTTTTTCCATATCACTTATTCTGATCTAACAAACACTAAGATCATGGTTTATAATTTCCTTATTCACATCCAAAGTATATCATAACCTCCTTATCCCACTAATCCTTATATCACTCATCATTTCCATGAAGGATAGTCCTAGATGTATGACCTAAAACTGAAATACACCATTTTCTCCTAGTCATATAACATTAAACTATATGACAACATATTCATCACATGATGTTAAAATGTAGTCTTACCATGTGTACTGAGTATAGGATTCCCTGGGCAACTGGATCAGAAATAATCATATAAAAAATATGGGACTCCCCTCATGAGATTATTTCTCTAACATACGAACAATGTTTTTAAGGATTCATATCTTCATTTTATTGTCAGTTAACCTTAATCCTTATCGCATGATGTTAAACTACACAGTTTTCTAGAAATACATTTGGCTCGATTCACAATCCAATGAGATATGAAACAACCCCCAAATCCTATATCCTATTTCAGACATCTCATTACAAAATTCCCTTGTACTTTCTTTTAATCATCTATGTGTGGTGAAAGAAACCTATTATACTCCATGTTTCTCACAACGATCATGGATCACATGAGTTTAGGAGCTTTGGTGAGGCTTCCCCAAATGATCAAGGAATATTAGTTCACATCAGGGTTAATGTGGTCCTGGTAACAAGACCTCAAAAGGCACACTAAAATTCCTTACCACATGAAATTAAACTGCATGGTTAACATCTTTTGTGTGACATAAATTCAATAACTATGTGGGGAGTGATTCTCGTTTTGACGAGATACATATTGAAACCGACATCCCACATCCTGGTCTATCCCAAATATAAAAATTAACTTACTCTATTATGTATGATATCGATCTACATAGGAGGGTCTAACATGGGTTATCACCCTTCTCATGAGATTATACACAAAACAAAAAAATAAGGTCCCCTTATCCACACTATAATTCAATCAGTGTGGGGAGTCTTTTCTAGAACTACATGTGGCTTGATTATCAATTTAATGATATATGTAGTGATGCCCGGATACTACATCCTAGTCTAGCCACAGTAAAAGAAAAATTAACCTTTCCTGTGTAGGGGTCAAACCAACGTAGGTAAAAATTTCTCCCCATTCTTGTATAATTTTTATATGAAATGATCCTTCCATATTTAGGTACTTTCCTTCTATAAACCAAACACTATGTTTGGGGAAATCAAAATTTCTATAAGCTTTCTTCAACTATAAGTAATGGAATGTAAGATTCTAGAATACATCTTTTTCTGGATAAGTAGTAATACACCCCAATTCTATTTTCATAAGTCTCCCAACAAAAGG
Organism: Viscum album; assembly: GCA_963277665.1. Taxonomy (NCBI): domain Eukaryota; kingdom Viridiplantae; phylum Streptophyta; class Magnoliopsida; order Santalales; family Viscaceae; genus Viscum; species Viscum album. Next base: position 639,856,143 of record OY728167.1, read on the forward strand.
GTGTATCAGCAAGAGGATTCCATTGTCTTACTCTCCATTGATACATCCGAAATTCTTTTTCATAAGTCACTAACCAAAATGTTCTATCAACCAAAGGCACATTCATCCCTAGGAGAGACCTCTTCTATCTTCGTAAGCCTCAACAACATTATGTTGGAAACTGATTTTGGTATGTGGTCAAGGTCATTCCTTTGAAACTTATCCCTTATCACTTTTCAGATCTGGAAACCCCCATATTATAGCTTACAACCTTCACCTTTCATGCTTTAAGATGATGAAATTTTCTTGGATAAATTACCATGAAAGGGAAAATTGCTAATATTTCAGTCGAAGCTAAATGATCCTAAAATGTAGCCCTCCATGGCCATATTGTGTGATGTTAAACCATATGGTCCATGTCCTAGTTGCACAAAACTAAACTACACAACACTTCAACCCTTGTTTGGGAGGAGCCTTTCCTCTTGATGTTAGTCACCTACCGTATCACCCCAAAGAAATTCATTCAACTTGATGATCATTCCATCAAGATGCATAGTGATTCCTAAATTATCCATTATAGTGCAAACATCCATAACATCCAAAACATATGTTCTCCTCTATTAACGGATAAACCCTAATCTGAGAAGGAGGTTCTAATCTTCTCACAGGACCCCTCATTTTCATGATTATTATCAAGAACCCCCCCTACATATGTAATTTCCCAACCCTAGTTACCCAGAGTCAGTGCATTATTACATAACAATGGCATGATCACAAGGGATCAAGTCCCGAAAAACCAATCACTTTAGTAGCTTAGAAGTGCTAGATACAAACATAAGTTTTACATTACATCATGAGATAAAAACAATAACAAAATTTTTTCCCCTTTGAAAACACTTATATCCCTTATCCTATCCCAACAGGTCAACCATAAAATACTTCTTCACATCCTGGAAAAAATAAAACATAGAAAGGGGTGAGCTCAGATGCTCAGTCAGGATAACAATATAGTGGAAACTTTCATAAATAAGCATAAACATTTAAGGCAATGTATAAGACTAAAAAATAAGCCTTTTAAACTTAAACTTCATCATAATATGGAAAATATATATCAAATAATTTCATTTACTTATTCACATGGATATTCTACAAGTCAAATAATCACATGCAATATCAATAGCCAATTTCATAATGATGGAATGCATAATGCCAGACCTCATAACCACATAGTCAAGGCCTTGTTCCAAGACTACAAATAATATTTTTTCAAGGACTTTTGCCAAGGAACAAGTTTTTCTCATGAGACCTACCGATGCATCAAGGAGCTATAGTGGGCTCCACCCATCACTTACTAAGTCCAATGCATTCCTCATATGAAAAGGTTGAAACATAACCTAAACATTCGTATTAAAACTAGCATACGAAATGTAAATAATTTAACCATAAACCATGAATGGTATAAAAATAACACATCCATAGTCAAACATATCACAAAACCTTCAATACAATATGGAAGATTGTATCATAACAAATTAACTTCAAACAAGTGTAAAATCCATCAAAGGATGTTGACATAGATGAAATCAAAACCATTTGAGTGAAATATCTCTTTCTATTTTGAAATCATTTAAAAGTCACATAATTATAAAATAAAACATTTATTTTGAAAATATTCTTATAATCTTGTAAGGGAATCTTTTAAGATGTTATAACGGTGGAAAATAGCCACACTCACCGTATAAGTTAAAAAAACATTCTTTCCTTAATTTTGTCGAAAAGGTCGTAAAGGACCTTGTTTGGAAAATGAAGGAAATATTACTTCATAAAAATTCTATAAAAATTCAAAAAATAATATAAATTAAATTAACCCATATTCTAGGAAATAGTGAAAATGTTTTGAAATACATTTTTAAGAAACATGGATATGGATGATAAAGAGGTCCCATTATATACTCACATATAAACAACCTCAGATAATGAAGAGATTTTAGAATTAACCCTTATCTTGTACTTTTCCTTGGTCGAGGGTACGTTAAACTCCTATATAATAGTTAAATAATTGTTATTAAATTATAAAATAACCACATACATAAATATTATATCATATATGATCTTCTAATATTAATTTGTTGATAATATTTCGGTAGTATCATTGTTTCGGGTGTTAACTGATTCGTTTTACTTTATATGCTCGGTTACGTAAGCCATGTTTATTATGGATAAGATGTATTCAATTCATATCCAAAATGATATTAAGTTCTTAAAAATTATTTTTTTAATCATAAAATGAAATTTATTCTTGAATGGTTACGATGGGGAATGAATCTCATCGCGTTCATGGAGACGGTAATCCGTACGTACGCACGAGAGACAATACCATTATATTGATGGTGAAATCATATGTAATTGGATGGTATATAATATTTACAGAATCCTTAAAATTTTATGTTTATTATTTACATCAGTTATACTCATTATTATACCCATCCAAATAATGAATTGTTTGAATAACAAACTACACCACGACGTGGAGACGGTCATCCGTACGTACGCACGTATGGTGACTTGTCATTCGTAGGATGGATAGAATAATGAATATGGTTGTAAACTATTTATGATAACATCACAGTATGTATAAGGTACTGAATTTATTATTTTGGTATGGTAATAATAAATAAATAGGAAGGGGAAGAAGAAAAGAACTTTGAAAGAGGTCGTGAAATTATTAACTCTTCTTCAGGAGTTTCCTTTTGATTTGATCAAAAGGGATCCTTAAGTAGATTTCTGATAAAAGTAAGGCCTCTAGGTCAAAGGTAGGGTAGTCAGACGGATTTTCGGGTAGGGGTTGGCTGATCCAAATGACTTTGGAGGTGTGATTTTGAGATAAGGGGAAGTACCTTTTTATAAGAGAGGTGAGGGTCACTTTAGGAAAAGAATGAAATATTATTTTATTACACAATCATATTCGGTTTATAATGGCTTAAAAATGATTTATTCCAAAGATAAGGTGGGTATGGGTCTAAAAAATCTCAAAAAATAGGTTTTAGATAGGTTTAGGTTACCATATTAACCTTATCTTTTAGATTTAACTCTTAGTTAAATAGTTTAATTTTTACCATGTATTGTTGTATTATTATATTATATGGTTAATAATCTTACTATAAAATGCCAAGAGAACCCCAAGTGGTTCAATATTGATATATATAACCTTATAAAAGTCCTTTGGATAAACCTTATATTTTTAGGAATATTATATCAATTAATAATATAGTATTTTTTTTAAACTCATTTATATCAATTTTGACATTATTTAGTATTTGATTTTTCTTAAGGTCCTAACAACTTTTTTACTTCAAAAAAAATTCATTTAATCAACACTAACATGTCATATTAACCTATATAATTATTTTAATTAATAAAAAGTCTCAATTTAAATTTATTTGAATATTTATAATATCAATTTTTTAATATTTCAATAATAATGAAATTACTGCATCATCATTGTGTCATAAATAAATTAAATAATTTAATGTCTAAAAATTATAAATAAAATACCATTATGTAGGAAATATTTTTATATTTATAATGAATATTTATAGTCGAATTTATCTTATTTATAACTCTATATTAAAAATGGTTTAGTTATTAAACTCTGAATCTAACCCTTTTAACTCTTCTTTAAATAAAATAATAATAAATGTCCTAATCTAACCCAAGTGGACCGAAAGGATCATATTTTATTCCTAATGTTTATTTTGGTCTAAATAAACTTATACAATATAATTAGGACATGTTTTATGGTAATAATAATATCATTTTTACCTTTAATTACCTTTTTTACTTTTAACTGTGGTAAATAAAAGTCAAAAGTTACTATTCACCAAAAATTATTTTCAGCTTATTGTACCACATTTTACTTAATGATATAATATGAATCTCCCTGATTTTTGAAATTCAATTCACAGAAGTGGTAAAATTACGTTTTATGCAAATTTGTTAACGTGCCTAGATGATGGGTAAAAGACGGTAAAAAGTTCAATAAAATTTTGTATATCTAATATTATTATAAAATGAATCCAATGAATTACATTGAGAATATATAGGTATTATGTATCTATTTTTACCTAAAATAAATTTAAATAAAATAATTAATTATTTAAATGAAAATTCGGTTTTAAACAATAACGCAGTGTTTTTCAATATTCATCAAAAATTGAAAGCTTTCAGAAAAATACCAAAAAATCAGCCTAAGATAATTTTGATATTCTAAATCCAAAAATGAAGTCCTTTTTGAAAAATAAAATTTACAAAATTTCAAAAAGTGGCTATTACTATTCATAAAGCATAGTTTGGTTGGTCGTGGTGTGTTAGAACTCGAAGTTGCATACAACGCAAGCTATTGTATTATTCAAAAACAAGTGTATCGAGGAAGCTTGGGGTGTTAAATTCTTCCCTACTTCAAATAATTTCATCCTAAAAATTTCTAGAATACTATTGTACAAAAAATATCTGGGTGGTTATTCATCATAAGTTCATTGGGTTCCCAAGTTGCCTCTTCCTTCTTATGGTTTCTCTATAGAACTTTCACCAGATGAGTCGACCTGTTTCTCAACACTTGTTCTCTGGTATCAAGAATTCTGATAGGCTCATTGCAATAAGACAGGTCGGGCTCCAATTCTATTTCATCATAGGTGAGTACATGTGTTGGGTCAGGCATGTATTTTCTCAATAGTGATACGTGGAACTAAGGGTGTAATTTCGGCCCGGCCCGGACCGGGATGGGTCGGGTCGGGCCGGGCTTGCCTTGAAAAAAATTAGGCCACTAACCACTATTCGGGCTGGACCAAACCATCGGGTCGGGCTGGGCCGGGCCGGGATTTTTCATGTCGGGCCATGGCGGACTTTTATTATTTTCAAAATAATTGTTTGTTTTAAAAAAAATTAACATTTATTTAAAACATTTTTTTACATTTATTTTTAAACGCGTTTTTTACATATATTTTTAAAAACTTTTACCATGTTTTTTGTAAAAACATTTATTTTAATTTTTATTAATATTTTACAGTGGGAGAATATGTTATTTTGTTTTGTCTAAATAGATTTATATATGTGAATCTATATATATTATTTTCAAATTGTAAAAAAAATAATGAGTGGTTGGGGGATGCACAGCAGTGGGTGAGTTTAAAACATTGTTATTTAAACGTTTTTTTAACATTTATTTAAAATATTTATTTACATTTTTTAACTTATTTATAATTTTTTTAACCATTTGTTAATTTTTTTTATTTAAACATTATTTAAACCATTTTTAATATCAATTTAAAAATATTTTTACATTTATCTTTAAATGATTAATTTAAAACGTTTTTTATTTTTTTTAAACACATGCTTTTTATAAGTATTTTTTTAAAACATATAACTTTTTTTTAAAAATTTAATGTAAAAAGTTTTTTAAGTGTTTGTTTTAAAAAATAATAATTTAAATGTTTGTTTTAAGAAATTTTTTTAAACATTTTTATTTAAACCATTTTTAACTTTTTTTAAAACAATTTTTACATTTATTATTAGACGTTTAATTTAAAATATTTTTTGAACGCATGTTTTTTACATATATTTTGTTTAAACATTTTACATGTTTTATGTAAAAACATTTTTTCTTAACATTTTACAGTGGGTGGATATGTTATTTTTTTCAAAATAGATTTATATATGTGTGTGAATTTATATATATTATGGGAAATTTGAAGAAAATAATAATGATGAATTAGGGGGTGCACAACAGTTGGTTGGTTTAAAGTGTTGTTATTTAAACATTTTTTATCATTTATTTAAAACGTTTTTTACATTTATTTTTTTAATATGTTTATTAAAATTATTTTTAAGCATTTTTTTAATTTAAAACATTTTTTAAACATTTTATAATTTTTTTAAACGCATGTTTTTACATGTATTTTTATTAAATGTTAAACATTTTTTATGCAAGAACGTTTATTTTCTATTTTATTTAAATTTTACAATGAGAGTATTTGTTTTTTTTAAACAAATTTATATATGTGAATCTATATATATTATGTGCAAATAAATAATGAGAAATTGGGGGTGCACAATAGGGGGTGAGTTAATTTTTTTTAAATTGATTTATAAATATATATATATATATAGTATATATAATATATGCAAGTTTCATCACATTTAAAAAAATTAATGAGCTTGGGGGGTGTGCGAACATCATTGGGTGAGTAGTTATTTTTTTTGTTAATATATGTTGGTCGGAGTGGATACTCAAGAGGGGGGGTGAATTGAGTTCCAATTAAATTTTTTTGTTAAAAAAAATGTTTATTAAAATCCCCTTATTTCAAGAACAAATTAAACTGTAGTGAATTTATACAGATTATAAAGGTTTAATTAGTTTCTCAAAGATTGATTAGTTCTCAGTTAACTTAATCTTATGATTAAATTAACTTTTGAAACTAACTTACTGGTTTATAATAAGTATAAACACTTGCGAGTTTAACTATCAAAGTAGCTTTGAAAATAAATTATATTTCAAAGTAATAGAAGCGGAATATGAAATAAATATGTAGTATGGATATAGTATGTAGCTACAAACACATAGAATTAACCAAGAGGTTCAGTCTCAAGCCGAGACTTAGTCCTCTCAAAAGTTTATATAAAAATGATCCACACCTTGGATCGGGGTTAACAATAGTGAACACACTGTCCAGGTCACAAGACCTCTACCACAGTTCTGCGTGGGAAAACAAACAACAGCTTAGAGCTGTCCAGGTCTCACACGACCTCTACCACTATCCACAGTGGGAAATGAAGTGTGAAAAGGTTTGCTGAGGATTTACAGATCCTCCAGTGAAAGTACATGAGTCAGTGTGTGTGTTTAATACAGCAGATAACACACACTGCTCAAAATGTAAAACAAATGTATCACAGAGCAGAGATGTAGAGTTTAGAAATAGCTCTGGTGATTTCAGTGTAGCTCTGGACTCTTTTGTATTTGGTAAGAATTTATTCTGAGTCCTCTTCTCGTTTTTGTTTGAGAAGAAGAGTGTCGTATGCTTCAGGTTCAAAGGCAGTGAGATGTAGTCGATGAAGTTCTTCAATGTTCTTTTGTATGCACAGAACTCTTCCTGATTAGGCTTGATTGTGTATGAGGTTCTGTCTTGCTTGGTTCTTCCTCCTCTTTCTTTTCTCTATATTCTTCTTGTGTTCTTCTATCGACTCTTTTCTTCAGCAGAGTCTTCTTGTATTTATGTCACGTGCTTCGAAAGACAGAAAAAGTTTCCTTTCCGCAGGTACGAGGTACGATTTCCTGACATCTGACAACCTTTATTAATTAATTGACAGAGCATTAAAATATACCTAATATGACCGTTGGTTAGATTAAATAAAGATAAAGATAAAGAAATTTAAAAAGTTGTTTATGACTATTGAAGAATCAAGTGATCGGTAGGTCATCAGCATCGGTGGGTAATGATCGGTGACTCAGATAGATCAGCATCGGTGAATCAGACTGATCAGCATCGGTCTGTCATCTGATCGGTGAGTCAGTTTGATCAGCATCAGTGAGTCATTTGATCGGTGACTCATTTTGCATCGGTGAGTCATTTTGCATCGGTGAGTCATTTGCATCGGTGAGTCATTTGCATCGGTGAGTCATTTGCATCGGTGAGTCATTTGCATCGGTGAGTCATTTGCATCGGTGAGTCATTTGCATTGGTGAGTCATTTGCATCGGTGAGTCATTTGCATCGGTGATTCATTTTCATTGGTGAGTCATTTGCATCGGTGAGTCATTTGCATCGGTGATTCATTTGCATCAGTGAGTCATTTGCATCCTGATATCGGATCGGTGCGACCGTTGTCCTTTGATATTGGATCGGTGCTTCCGATGTCCTTTGATATTGGATCGGTGCTTCCGATGTCTGTTGATATTGGATCGGTGCTTCCGATGTCCTTTGATATTGGATCGGTGCTTCCGATGTCTGTTGATATTGGATAGGTGCTTCCGATGTCTGTTGATATTGGATCGGTGCTTCCGATGTCTGTTGATATTGGATCGGTGCTTCCGATGTCTGTTGATATTGGATCGGTGCTTCCGATGTCTGTTGATATTGGATCGGTGCTTCCGATGTCTGTTGAATCCAGAAGACTTCAAAATACTTTGTAAGTCAATAAGCGTAGACAAAAACATGATAACAGATTCATTAACAGATTGTAATTAAGTTTATGAGAAATCAAACCAGATTAAGCATTAATGGTATGTGATGATTTGTGATTATTAAAACATCAATCATAGACATGAAATCAACAATCTTCCAGAGGGCTCAACAATCTCCCCCTTTTTGATAATCACAAATCTTTATCATAAAATATAAATAATATGATATATCATCAATAAAAACATAATGAGAATTAAACCATAAAGAGAATAAATATAAAGAGATATATAAATCTCCCCCTTAATTTAAATTTCCCATATATATTATACAGAGTTCTCCCCCTGAGAGATATACATCTCTCATATATATATAGATCTTTCTCCTCACCTTAGATATATACATCCTTTTTTTTCATATATCTCTCTTCGCCCATAAATCATTCTTTTTCTTCTCCCCCTTTGGGATAATCAAAAAGGAGGGAAAACATATAAGTGAAAGTAAAAGCAGGCAGTATAGAGGAGAGAGAAAAAAGTTGATAAAGTACATAATATTACAAGCATCACATTGTTCACCCTATCAAAAGAAATACACAACTATTTGTTGGGATACAAAGGGGCTTTTCCTTTGTCTTTGGGATCAATAGTGGGTAAGTTTGAAGGCTTTGAGGCAGGCTGTACTTGGCGAATCTGAAGTGGTGGCTGGACAACTCGGGCAGGTGTAGGAGCAGGTGCCACAGAGAGTTGTTGTTGAGAAACAGGAGCTGGTTGAGAAGCTTGCTGAGGGACTGGTCTTAACTGAGATAGAGCTTGAGCAACAGATAGCTGATTTGGAGCTACATCAGAGTCACTGAGAGGTTCAGAATTAGGAAGTACTATTGCAGTGCCCTGTGCATTCAAATAGGGCTTCAAAAGATGAATGAAGTCCTGAATGACTTCTACCCCATACTTCATAGCTTTTTCAAAATCATCTTTATTCTCCATGAACTGTGCCATGGAAGGGGTAAAATCTTGCAACTGATGAACTTGAGTTTTGAAGGCCTGAGTGACTAGAGGTAATTTTAGATTCTCTGCCAACAACTTGAAGTTTGCAGCCATCTCATGTTTTGTATAAATCTTGGAAAAGTAATTATCAACTTTCTCTTTGATCTCTTGCAGAGCTTTCTTAGCATCTGCTGAATACACCAATGCCATCTTATGACTGTTATCACAGAACTCTTTCATCTTCTGAAAAGATTCTAAATCAAGAATTTGTCTAACAGCAGCTAACTCATCATGCACAACTTCTCTTAGAGATTCTAGCTCACGGGTAGTGATCTTGGTTACCTTGCCTGTAGTGGCTTGGCCAACTATGTGAGTTAACTCAGCTTTCAACTTCCTCAGGTCAGACTTGTTGAGATGTTCAATCAAATTTCTCAAAACTTCCATCATACCAGAGATGGTTGATCGGAATTCGCTTGATAGAGATACCAAGCCGGTGTGAAGATCCTTCATTGTATGATTCAAAAAGGCTATGTGCCTGCCAATAAGTTCACCAGTATTGGCCAGGTCTGGCTTTACAGCATTCGATACTCTTTGTGAGAAACCTTCCAATGAATTTTCAGAAACTTGTAGAGACACTTGAGTAAGAGCATTAGAAAAATCTTCTCTAACTGTGTCTCTCACAGTAGTTAGCAATTCAATCTTAAACTTATCAAGATCAGCTTGAGAGATTCCAGAACTATGTAGATTAACATTTGTAGGATCAACAGCAGGAACAGACCTTGCTTCTCTTGGGAGGTTCCTCTTCACAGCTGCAGCAGATTCTGGCATTGCTTCTTCTTCTTCAGAATATTCTAATCCCAACACAGCATAACCAGGTTAGTCATCCCAAACATCAGCACACAGGGTGCATTTTGGTTTCTCATAGCTTGCTGTTCCACTGATTTTTGGTGAATCAACCTTGCCACTGATATGTATTTCTTGTACTGACTGAGGTGATTATATTTGATCTACAGAAAGACCATCCACTGGTCTGTTATCACCATCAACAGAAACCTCAGCATCATCATCATGTCCATCATCACTCTTCTCAGAAGCTTCACTGTGATATTCTTCAGTATCAGAATCTTCTTCATCACCAAGAATAGGTTCTGATTCTGGTAGGGCTAAGGGTGGACTAGCAGGTCCAAATTCTATTCTTCTTTTGGGACTAGCAGTGTCAGGATCACTCCTATCATCAGGAGATGACATACTTCCTTCCTCAGTCTCAGCTTCTTCTTTCTCTGGGGCTTTGGTGGCCTCATCCTTTCCTTCTTCTTGCTCATCATCATCAGAATAAACTGGTTCCTCATCTGGTTTCAAGCCAGGGTCTCTCAAATCCTTTGTCCTCTTACCATGATCTATGGGATTGTAGGCTTCATAAAATTTATCTTCATCTACAACCCAACACTTCTTCCATGGATTCCAATTGATTTTCATCCTCTTGCAGATCTCTTTGTTGAGACAGAAGGTATGATCTGTTTCATCAACTTCATCATCTTCATCAAAACATTCAAGATTCTTGAGCATGGTAGATATCATCTTTGAATAAAACAAGGCAGTGGATTTCTTGGACGGTTTTACCATTCCAGCTATGTGCACCATCACATATCTACACAAATTGATCTTCTCATGTGTTTTCAGAAGAAACAACAGGAAAACATCCTGGTACTTTACCGCAGCAAAATCTCCTCTCCTAGGGCAAAGTTGGTGCTGAATAAAATTGAAAAGAAGTCTGCATTCACCATCTAATTCTGAAGCTGTGATTCTCCGTGACTCTCTGTTTCCAGTCAGAAGCTCTAGAGATAATTCATAAGAGAAGTAATCAGATGTTGGAGGAATATTCCCAGCATAATCCTCATACCAACCTTCATGAGGTACATTCAAGAACTCAACCCACTGCTTAGATGAGAAGGATATTTTCTTTCCATTTACCACAGACGACATCCTGGCAGCCTCCACACCATCTAAAGTGATTTTCAGATTCATGTAGAACTCATGTACCAGCTTCTGGTAGTCTATTCGAGAGTTGTCTGAAAACCAGTCTATCCATCCTTGCGATTCAAGAACTTGCAGCAACAGTGACTTGCTTGACAAAAGCCACGCAGAGCTGAATTCTCTTTCTACAGCAACAATCCGAGTTTCCAGGTTCGGATTTACTGATCATTGAGAGGTACTACTCGACTCACCACGAGCACGCTTTGAAGGTACAGGGCTATCTGGTCCTTTGCTCGGTCTCTTTTGCTTAGCCATTCGAAGATTTTGGGAAGGAAGGAGTTCAATGGTTTAAAGTAGAGGGGAAGAGAGGTTGAAAGGTTCGGCGGGAAATGAAGGGTCAAAGGTTTAGGGAAGATAAATAGTCGCGTATCATTTATTTTATCATTTAGGGTTCCCATAAAAAGTATAAAATAAATTTACTAATTAATTACAATATAATAAAAAGTAATACAGAGAATCGGTTTGACAGACCGGTGTGACAGATCAGTTTCACAGATCGGTTTCACAGATCAGTTTCACAGATTGGTTTCACAGATCAGTTTCACAGATCAGTATCACAGATCAGTTTCACAGATCAGTTTCACAGATCGGTTTCACAGATCGGTTTCACAGATTGGTTTCACAGATCAGTTTCACAGATCAGTTTCACAGATCAGTTTCACAGATCAGTTTCACAGATCGATCATACACAACTCTTGTTTAATAAATTTCATTCTTTCAGAACATAAAGTATTTGTGAATATATCAGCTAATTGATGTTCAGAACTAATAAATTTTAAAGAAATATCACCTTTTTGATAATGATCTCTTAGAAAGTGATGTCTGACATCAATGTTCTTAGTTCTAGAGTGAGACACAGGGTTCTTAGATATATTGATTGCACTAGTATTGTAACAGTTAATTGAAACATGTTTAAAATCAAATCCATAATCCAATAAAGTGTGTTTCATCCACAGAATTTGTGCACAACAACTACCAGCAGCTATGTATTCTGCCTCAGCAGTAGACAATGCAACTGAGTTCTGTTTCTTACTACACCATGATACTAGGGATTTTCCAAGAAAATGACATGTTCCAGATGTGCTCTTCCTATCTAACATACATCTAGCAAAGTCAGCATCTGAATAGCTAGTTAGGTTAAATGATTGTCCTTTTGGATAAAACAAACCTAAATTTACAGTATACTTAAGATATTTAAAAATCCTTTTAACAGACAGTAAGTGTGATTCTTTAGGATTAGCTTGAAATCTAGCACACATACATACACTGAACATAATGTCTGGTCGACTAGTAGTAAGATAAAGTAAGCTCCCAATCATACCTCTGTAATTGGTTTGATCCACTGGTTTTCCAGCTTCATCTGTATCCAATTTACAGGTAGTACTCATAGGTGTATCACTTTCCTTAATATTATCCAATCCAAAACGTTTTAAAAGATCCTTTGTATATTTAATTTGATTTAAAATAATTCCATCTTTAGTTTGAAAAATTTGAAAACCAAGAAAATACTTAAGCTCTCCCATTAAGCTCATTTCAAATTCATTTTGCATAACCTTTGAAAGATCAGTACATAAAGAATTTTTAGAAGATCCAAAAATGATATCATCAACATAGATTTGTACTATTAATACATCTTTTGAAATCCTTTTTATAAAAAGAGTGGGATCAGCTACTCCTTTTGTAAATCCTTTTGAGATAAGAAAGTTTGAAATCCTTTCATACCAAGCTCTTGGAGCTTGTTTAAAACCATATAAATCTTTAGAAAGTTTAAAAACATGATTTAGAAAATGATGATTTAAAAAACCAGGTGGTTGTTCTAAAAAAACATCTTCAACAATAAAACCATTTAGAAAAGCACTTTTGACATCCATTTGATATAGCTTGAAATTCAGATGTGATGCATAGGCAAGTAAGATCCTAATAGCCTCTAATCTAGCTACAGGTGCAAAGGTTTCCTCATAGTCAATTCCTTCTTCTTGATTGTAACCTTGTGCAACCAGCCTAGCTTTATTTCTAATGATGTTTCCAGATTCATCAACTTTGTTTCTAAACACCCATTTTGTGCCTATGGTCAAAATGTCCTTAGATCTTTCTACTAATTTCCAGACTTTGTTTCTTTCAAATTGATTTAGTTCTTCTTGCATATCCATTACCCAAAATTCATCATTGATAGCATCATTGATATTTTTAGGTTCTAACTGTGAAAGAAAAGCTTGATGTTCAACCTGATTTCTTAGAGAAGCTCTAGTCTGTGTTCCTCTATCTAGATTTCCTACAACAACATCTAAAGGATGGTTCTTTAGAGTCCTAGATGGTCTTGAAAAGATAGGGCTAGATATTTCAGATTCATCTACAGATTGAGGTTCAACAGAAGCAGGTTCTGGGGAATTTCCAGAGCTGGATGTTTTAACTATGGGTCCATCGTCTTTATCATTGAGATTCAAACCAGAGAGATCATCTTCAAGAGATATTTTAGGTTCATGTGGATCAGTTTCATCAAATTTTATGTGAACAGATTCTTCCACACATTTGGTTCTTTTATTGAAAACACTATAGGCTTTACTAGAGATAGAGTAACCTAGGAAAATTCCTTCATCACTCTTGGATGCAAATTTGTCAAGATTGTCTTTAGTATTGAGAATGAAGACTTTGCAGCCAAAAACTTTGAAGTAGTTAACCTTAGGTTTCCTATGGTTCCACAACTCATAAGGGGTCCTCTTAAGAACTGGTCTGATCAAGACTCTATTAATGACATAACAAGCTGTATTTATAGCTTCAGCCCAAAAGTAAATAGGCAGTTCATATTCATTGAGCATAGTTCTAGCTATTTCTTGTAGAGTTCTATTCCTTCTCTCTACTACACCATTTTGTTGGGGTGTCCTAGGTGCAGAGAAATTGTGACTATAGCCATTGTGTGAGCAGTAAGAATCAAACTCATGATTTTCAAACTCACGACCATGATCACTTCTCAGGGTCTTAATCTTGAGTCCACTATGATTTTCTACAGACTTGGAGTATTTAACAAAGTAAGAACAAGCTTCACTTTTGTGAGCTAGAAAATATATCCAAGTATATCTAGAAAAGTCATCTACAAGAACATAGACATAGTGCTTCCCATTCAAACTAGAAACTCTAGAAGGTCCAAATAAATCCATGTGAACCAACTCGAGAGGTTGAGAAGTTGACACTTCTTTCTTTGATTTAAAAGAAACTTTATGTTGCTTTTCTTTTTGATAGGGATTACAAACTTTGTCTGCTGGAAATTCAAGTTTGGGTAGGTCTCTAACTAAGTTCTTCCTAGAAAGTTTTCTAAGTGAGTGTACATTGCAGTGTCCTAATCTTCTGTGCCAAAGCCAAGACTCTTTATGAAAAGCATTTAAACAAGGAATATTCTGCTTAGCTAAAGAATCTAAATCAACAGCATAAACATTTTCATTTCTTAAAGCAGAAAATACTAAAACATTTTTAGAGTTAAAAACATTGCAAGAATCATTTTTAAATTTCACATAAAAACCATCATCACACAACTGAGAAATGCTTAACAAGTTATATTTAAGTCCATCGACAAATAAAACTTCAGACACCAAGATTGAATCAGTGTTACCAATCTGGCCTAAGCCGATGATTTTTCCTTTTGAATTATCACCAAAAGTGACAAAGCCTCCATCAACTTTTACTAAGCTCTTGAAACGTGAAAAGTCTCCTGACATATGTCTTGAACATCCACTGTCTAAGTACCATATCTTCTTGTGACAGCTCTTCAAGCAGGTCTCCTACAAAACAGATTTAGATGGAAGATGATTTTGGTACCCAGATCTTCTTGGGTCCAGACATGTTAGCCAATGATACTTTAGGTACCCATATTTTTCTAATGGGTCTCATATAATTTGTAGAATTAACATTATTTGAAATATAAACCTTATTAGATCCATAACTATGAATATAACTGGTTGAGGCATATGAAGTTCCAGAATTAACTATCTTCTATCCAGATTTAGGAATGAATCTAGTTTTGGCAACTTTTCTTTGTACAGGTTGGTATCCTATACCAGTAGTATATCTAGGTGCAACTTGCTTTACTAGCATTTGTGTTAGAGTATTATTTCCATTTGTGAACTTCTCTAAGTCTTTTCTGAGTTTCTCATTAGACAATTTTAGTTCAGTATTCTCTTTAAGCAACTGAGCATTCTTTTTTAATTCTATATCCAGATCAGATTTATGCTTAACACTTAAAGCATACTGTTTCTTTAAACCTTTATATTTATCTTTAAGCTCATTACAGGTTTCTTCAAGCATATCACAATATTCAAACAGTTCAGATTTAGACATGTTATCACATTCAGAATCATCTCCAGAATAATATGAATTTGAAGCAGGGGTTTCTGATGTTACCTCAGAAGTGTTTTTCATGAAACACATGTTGGCACGATTCCTTTCAGAGTCTGAAGATTCATCTTCACTTGTGCTGTCTTCTGAAGCACTCCAAGTAGCCTTCATGGCTTTCTTGTACTTGTTATCCTTGTATTCATACTTCTTTCTGTATTTCATCTTTGGACAGTCTGCTTTTATGTGTTCTTTTCTTTTACATTCATAACAGACAACTTCATCTGATTTATCAGACTTCTTCCAATCCTTTTTCCAGTGTCCTTTGTTATCATACTTGCCTTTGTAGTTTGACTTTCTGAAAAACTTCTTCTTCCTATAGAATTTCTTAAATCTTCTAGCAATGTGAGCCATCTCAGCATCACTGTCAGAATCATTCTCACTTTCCTCACTGCTTGAACTTTCATTGATAGCTTGAGGCTTTTCCTTATCCTTATTCTTTGAGGTTGTAGTCTTGAAGGCAATAGACTTCCTTTTAGGTTCATCGTCTTCTTCTTTGTTTACCTTGAGTTCTTCTTCATACATCATCAACTTACCAATTAGTTCCTTGACTGGTAGTTCTCCAATGTCACATGATTCTCTAATGGAGACAGAGGTTCCTCTCCATCTTTCAGGTAGACATCTCAAAATTCTCATGATTTGTCCCTTTGCTGGAACATCCTTTCCCAGAGAAGTCATTGTGTTGACAATTTCATTGAACCTGAGATAGATATCAGAAATGGGTTCATCAGGCTTCATCTTAAAATTATCATACTTAATAGTATAGGTATTCAATCTCATCTCCTTAACATTAGTTGTTCCTTCATGAGAAACATCTAAGGTATCCCAAATTTCATATGCAGTTTTACATGCAGAAATTCTATTAAATTCCTCATCTCCTAAAGCACAGTACAAGGCATTCATAGCTTTACAATTATTATTGTAAGCAGTCTTTGTAGGTTCATCCCAAGTAGATCTATCAGTACTGGGAATTTTGTATTCAGCTTCAATGACAGTCCAAATATCAAAGCTCATACTTTCTAAGTGAATTTTCATTTTTAGCTTCCACTGAGCATAGCTGTTTCCATTAAAGAAAGGTGGCCGGTTAGTAGAAGCACCCTCAAGTCTATTATCCATGATATCACAAAAATAATTTTAAAGAGATAAAAATTTAGAACTAACAGAAATTTTAAGAACTTTAAAATACAACTAGAATCACAGTTGAAAGACAGGGTACTTTAGAAAATATTTTCCATCCTTTGATACCAAATGTTGGTCGGAGTGGATACTCAAGAGGGGGGGTGAATTGAGTTCCAATTAAAATTTTCTGTTAAAAACAATGTTTATTAAAATCCCCTTATTTCAAGAACAAATTAAACTGTAGTGAATTTATACAGATTATAAAGGTTCAATTAGTTTCTCAAAGATTTATTGGTTCTCAGTTAACTTAATCTTATGATTAAATTAACTTTTGAAACTAACTTACTGGTTTATAATAAGTATAAACACTTGCAAGTTTAACTATCAAAGTAGCTTTGAAAATAAATTATATTTCAAAGTAATAGCAGCAGAATATGAAATAAATATGTAGTATGGATATAGTATGTAGCTACAAACATAGAGAATTAACCAAGAGGTTCAGTCTCAAGCCGAGACTTAGTCCTCTCAAAAGTTTATATAAAAATGATCCACACCCTGGATCGGGGTTAACAATAGTGAACACACTGTCCAGGTCACAAGACCTCTACCACAGTTCTACGTGGGAAAAAAAACAACAGCTTAGAGCTGTCCAGGTCTCACACGACCTCTACCACTATCCACAGTGGGAAATGAAGTGTGAAAAGGTTTGCTAAGGATTTACAGATCCGCCAGTGAAAGTACGGGAGTCAGTGTGTGTGTTTAATACAACAGATAACACACACTGCTCAAAATGTAAAACAAATGTATCACAGAGCAGAGATGTAGAGTTTAGAAATAGCTCTGGTGATTTCAGTGTAGCTCTGGAATCTTTTGTATTTGGTCATAATTTATTCTGAGTCCTCTTCTCGTTTTTATTTAAGAAGAAGAGTGTCGTATGCTTCAGGTTCAAAGGCAGTCAGATGTAGTCGATGAAGTTCTTCAATGTTCTTTTTTAGGCACAGAACTCTTCCTGAGTAGGCTTGATTGTGTATGAGGTTCTGTCTTGCTTGGTTCTTCCTCCTCTTTCTTTTCTCTATATTCTTCTTGTGTTCTTCTATCGAATCTTTTCTTCAGCAGAGTCTTCTTGAATTTATGTCACGTGCTTCGGAAGACAGAAAAAGTTTCCTTTCCGCAGGTACGAGGTACGGTTTCCTGACATCCGACAACCTTTATTAATTAATTGACAGAGCATTAAAATATACCTAATATGACCGTTGGTTAGATTAAATAAAGATAAAGATAAATAAATTCAAACATTTGTTTATGACTATTGAAGAATCAAGTGATCATTAGGTCATAAACATCGGTGGGTAATGATCGGTGACTCAGATAGATCAGCATCGGTGAATCAGACTGATCAGCATCGGTCTGTCATCTGATCGGTGAGTCAGTTTGATCAGCATAAGTGAGTCATTTGATCGGTGACTCATTTTGCATCGGTGAGTCATTTTGCATCGGTGAGTCATTTGCATCGGTGAGTCATTTGCATCAGTGAGTCATTTGCATCGGTGAGTCATTTGCATCGGTGAGTCATTTGCATCGGTGAGTCATTTGCATCGGTGAGTCATTTGCATCGGTGAGTCATTTGCATCGGTGAGTCATTTGCATCGGTGAGTCATTTGCATCCTGATATCGGATCGGTGCGACCGCTGTCCTTTGATATTGGATCAGTGCTTCCGATGTCCTTTGATATTGGATCAGTGCTTCCGATGTCTGTTGATATTGGATCGGTGCTTCCGATGTCCTTTGATATTGGATCGGTGCTTCCGATGTTTGTTGATATTGGATCGGTGCTTCCGATGTCTGTTGATATTGGATTAGTGCTTCCGATGTCTGTTGATATTGGATTGGTGCTTCTGATGTCTGTTGATATTGGATCGGTGCTTCCGGTGTCTGTTGATATTGGATCGGTGCTTCCGATGTCTGTTGAATCCAGAAGACTTCAAAATACTTTGTAAGTCAATAAGAATAGACAAAAACATGATAACAGATTCATTAACAGATTGTAATTAAGTTTATGAGAAATCAAACCAGATTAAGCATTAATGGTATGTGATGATTTGTGATTATTAAAACATCAATCATAGACATGAAATCAACAATCTTCCAGAGGGCTCAACAATATATAATAAGTTATTATATATATATAATATGAGAAAATTGTAAAAAAAATTAGTGGTTGGGAGATGCGTCCCTGTGGGCGGGTTAATTTTTTTTTTCTAAATAGATTTATATATAATATATACAAGTTGCAACATACATAAAAAATTTAATGAGGTGGGGGGCATGCACCAACATCATTAGGTGAGTGTGTTATTTTTTATTAATATATAATAAGTTATTTTATATACAATATTAAATATTTGATATATATATATATTATTAATAGGTTTATATATATATATATATTATATTAAATCATTTATATATATATATATTAATGGATTTTTAAAATCTACACTTAATTGATATATATTATTAATGGATTTGTTTTTATATATATATATTGTATCATATCATTGATATATATATATTATTAATAGATTTTTTTATATGTATATACATATATATAATATGCTAGTTTAATCATATTTAAAAAAATAATGATGTTGGGGGGTGTATGTGAACATCATTGGGTGAGTGTTATTTTTTTGTTAATATATAATAAGTTATTATATATATAATTTTAAATGATTGATATATATAATATGAGAAAATTGTAAAAATCATAATTAGGGGTTGAGGGTTGCGCCACAGTGGGTGGGTTAATTTTTTTTCTAAATAGATTTATATATGTATAGTATGTATAATATATGCAAGGCGCAACATACTTAAAAAAATTAATGAAGTTGAGGGATGTGCACAAACATCATTAGGTGAGTGTTATTTTTTTATTAATATACAACAAGTTATTATATATATAATATTAAATCATTCATATATATATATATATATATTAATAGCTTTGTTTGTATACATATATTATTAATGGATTTTTAAAAGTCACACTTAATTAATATATATTATTAATGGATTTGTTTATATATACACAATATTATATATATATAATTATATATCATTATATACACACACACACAAACACACACACATTATAATTATATATAATAATAGTTATATGTATATATATACATTATTATATATATATATATATTATTTTTTGTTAATATATAATGATATATATATACCCACACATATATCGTTGATATATATATATATATATACACAGTCTGGTGAGAATATAGAAGGCGCAATGCTTGGGCTAGTTGGTCCACGTGCAGCCTTGGAAGCCTAAGGTAGGGGGATCAAATCCCTTTACCAGCAGCTTCCCGTAATATTTTTTTACAACGGGCCGGGCTTCATACGGGCCAGCAGGGCGGGCTTTTTCGGGTTGGCCCGGCCCGGCCTACGGGTCTTCTTGGACAGGCCGAGGCTCAGCCTGATGAACCTATGGCCTAAGCCCAACGCGGGCTTTGCCGAGCCGGGCCGCTCGGGCTTTTGGGCCGCCAGGCAAAAATTACACCCCTACGTGGAACACATCATGAACTATGGAGAGACTTGTCGGCATTGTCAAACCGTATGCTACAACTCCAATTCATTCTAGAATTTCGAAAGGTCTAATGTACCTGGGACTCAATTTATCCTTCTTACTAAAATGTATAACACCCTTCCATGGAGATACCTTTAAGAAAACATGATCTCCTACTTGAAATTCCAAATCATTCCTTCGGTTATCGGCACAACTCTTTTGCCTACTTTGAGCTTCTTTGATGTGGGTTTTGATAACCTTCACCTATTACATTATTTCCTCAATAAGTTCTAATCCTAAGAGTTTTCATTCACCAACATCATCCCAACAAGTTGGTGTGCGACATCTATTTCCATATAAAGCTTCATATGGTGCCATCTAAATACTGAAATGGAAGCTATTGTTATAGAAAAAATCTACCAGAGGTAAATACTGATCCCACATACCTTGAAAATAAAGTAAGAAAGATCTCAACATGTCTTCTAAGGTTTGAATAGCCTGTTTTGATTGTCCATCAGTTTGAGGGTGGTAGGTAGTGCTCAAACGAAGTTCATTATCCAAGGCCTTCTAAAGACTTTTCCAGAATCTTGATGTAAAATGGGGATCATGATAAAAACAATCTATAGGGGTACTCCAAGATGTATTACAACTTCATTAATATATAGTCTTACTAAACGTTCAAGTGGTAAATATTCTCTTATAGCAAGAAAATGTGCTGACTTGGTAAGACGATCAACAATGACCTATATTGCATCATTCCTTCTAGGAGTCTTTGGTATCCCCATGAAAAAATCTATTGTAATATCATCACATTTCCACTTAGGTATGAGAGGAGGTTACATGATTCTTCTAGGATGTTTTCTTCCAGCCTTTACCTGTTGAAAAACCATACATCTTGACACATAATCAACAATCTCCATTTTCATGTTGTCCCATCAAAAATGTTCCCTCAAATCTCTATACATCTTAGTGCTACCAGGGTGTATAGATAAATTAGAGCTATGAGCATCATCCAAAAATTCCCTTTTTAGATCAGGTATATCATGAAAACAAAGTCTCTTCCCAAATTTCAAAATTCCATCTTCATATGTGAAGTCAATCAATCTTCCATCATTCACAACATTAATTTTCTTTTGAAACTCCTCATCATCAGTCTGAGAACTTTTTATCCTTTCTAGTAAAGATGGTTTGGAAACTATTTGAAAAATTATTGATGTTTCACCTTCCATGATTATTCCTTTATCCATATTTACTAGATCCATGAATATAGGATCCCTTCCAACTCTCATCTTGTTCAAAACTCCATGATCCTTTCTGCTCAAATCATTTGCCACCTTATTTTCCTTCCCCGGGTGGTAGTGTATAGTGAAATCATAATCCTTGAGTAGCTCGATCCATCGCCTTTGGCTCATGTTGAGTTATTTTTGTGAGAAAATATACTTAAAGGTCTTGTGATCGGTATATATCTCACATTTTTTACCATAGAGATAGTGTCTCCAATTTTCAAAGCAAAGATTACAGCTGCTAACTCAAGATCATGAGTGGGATAGTTTTTCCCATGAAGTTTTATCTATCGTGATGCATAGACAGTAACTCTATCATTCTACATAAGAACACAACCAAGTCCTTTATTTGAAGCATCACTATAAATAACAAACCCATCATTCCCCAACGGTAGAGTCAATATAAGAGCATTGACTAATCTCTCTTTAGTTATTCAAAACATTTTTCACACTATTTTTTCCAAAAAAATTTAACCCCTTTACGTGTGATCTTGGTTAATGGGTTAGCCAATTGGGAAAAATTATGGACGAAGCACCAATAATAACCCGATGAACCAATAAAACTGTGTACCTCAGTTAAACTTGTCAGTGCTGGAAATTCATGGATTGCCTTCGTCTTTGAATGATCAATATATATTATATTCTTAGAGACAATATGGCAATGAAAATAAATATCCTGAAGCCAAAATTCACACTTTCTAAATTTACCATATAATTCATTTCTTTTGAGGGTTTTTAGAATAGCGTGCAAGTGATTTTCCTGATCTTTATATCTTTTTGAGTAAACCAAGATATCATCAATAAATACCAATAAAAAGTCATCAAGATATTCCTTGAAAACTCTATTCATTAGATCTATGAAAAAATATGGCACAATAGTCAGTCCAAAAGGCATTACTATAAACTCGTAATGCCCGACCTAGTTCGAAATACTATTTTCAGAATGTCTTCCTTCTTCACACACAACTAATGATATCTAGATCGAAGGTCAATCTTTGAAAAATATTTAGCTCCATGAAGTTTGTTGAATAAATCATCAATGCAAGGTAGGGGATACTTTTTCTTTATTGTTATAGAATTGATCTCCCTGTAATCAATGCACAACCTCATAGATCTATATTTCTTATTAACAAAAAGAACAGGGGATCCCCATGGAGAAACACTAGGGAAAATAAATCCCTTATTACTCAATTCCTCTAGTTGTTTCTTTAGTTACACAAATTCCATAATGTCCATTCTATAATGGGTCTTTGATAAGGGAATTGAACCAGGAATTAAATAAATGGAAAACTCAAATTCTCATTCTGGAGGATGTCCAGGTAAATCCTCTGGAAACACATCAACATATTCTTGCACAATAGGTATGTCCTCTATTTGAATATTCCTTTCCTCACCCATAGTTATTTCATTCTCTTCCTCCCCAATAATTGAATTTAGTAGAGCTACTGGGTGTGGATCTAGATAAGAATCAGGTGGTGACATTTCTACTCTAAAGATAAGGTACTCCTTATCAACATCAAAAATTATAACCTCCTTCTCCATGCAATAAATTTCCGCATCATGGTCTGAAATCCAGTCCATTCCAAGTATTATATCAAATTCAATCATGGGTATGATGATGAGATCAATAGATAAAGAATATTTAAATTCCCTAATGGGGACTGATTCACAAAACTATGTTGCAATGATACTTCCCTTAAGAGTTTTGACCGACAACTCCCTTGTTAAATAAAATTGGAAATATCTAATTTTCTTAGAAAACTGGGATGATATGAAACAATTCGATGATCCAAAATCAAATAAAGCATTGGATAAACTTGAGGAAACCATTAAATTACCTGCCTCCGCATATTTTGGAGCTTCAACCTCAGCAATAGGGATTACATAAGCTTGGACTTGCTCCCTTGTCTTTTTCTGAGGTAAGTTTCCTTGTCTCTTAGGACATTCGTTTACATAATGCCCCTTTCCTCTACAATTGTAGCATTCAACATTGACAGCCTCTTTATTTGCCTTGCAATCACAAGCTTGGTGGCCTTTTTCAGCACACTTGTAACAGACTCCCATTCCCTTCAGGAGAGTACCGGGGTGTTTCTTCCAACAATTACCACAGGATGGATATTCGACTTTTCCCTTCTTCCCATTATTTCCATTTCCAATGTGTTCAACATATATATTCTTCTCTTTATTTTCTTTAAAGTCGTAAGACTTAGAGAATTCCTTTTCTATCTTGATAGCACATGAGACAATATATTCGTATGATGAGAAGGATTTTGAGACTAATGCTCAATGGAGAAATGGTTTTAACCCATTAAATAATCTATCAATATTACTCCTTGGGTTACGTATATAATATGTTGCATGTCTTACTAACCTTGTAAAGTTAACCTCATAATTTGCGACATTCTCATCCTCCTTTTGCCTCAGACTCAAAAATTGTCTTTCCATATCCGGTCGATGGTCACGAGGAAAGTATTTTTATAATAAAATCTCTTTAAACTCCCTCCATTCCATATTTGATACTTATTTACCCTCCTTTGTGTTTCGAATTAATGTTCACCATTGATCTGCATCTCCTGTGAGGCGATAAATTTCCATGACAACTTTTCCCCTTTCACTACTCCCCAAAGCATGAAATATTTTCTCTAAGGTACTTATCCATTTCTTAGCTACAAATGGATTTGTAGTCCTGATGAATGTTGGTGGTTGTTTCCTCATGAAGCGGTCTAACATTGATCCTCCGCGTTGTGGAACAGGGTGCTCTATATGGGTAAGGTTATTATTCATAACCTGAGTGAGTTGTCTCAGTATGGTGATAAGCTGATCAGCACCAGTTGCATCACCAGCTCCACTATAATTATCTTGAGTAGGAGGTCAGTCCCTATATGGATTACGTGCATTGATACGGTTTCCACCACTAGGCTTCATTTCTAAACAATGGAATACACTAGATTAGTTTATGAATCTCAATACATAATTCCAAACTTATAAAACACTTAACATAAATTGAACAGTTTATGGATATAATCCATAATCATAAAAATGTTTTCTTTGAGGAGGTATATACTCATAAATCCTTCATAATGGTTTGTAAAGAAAATGTGAATTATCCTAAGCATATCCCCCAGGAGTGTCATAACCAAGAGTGAAGCAAGGCCCATTGACATGTACCAGGATACCCTGAGTCAAGCTCAAAACTCCTTGTCGGAGTTTTCACTCCTAGTTACATCTGTTCCAGAGCCACCTCTACCTACTCGTATCCAGAAAGGGATGTATTTCTTGGAAAATATACAAAATCTCTACATTACCAAAATTCTAGGAAGTTCTTCTATACTAATCCTCAAAGTCTATCTTAGGGTAATGTTCTCTATTCATAGTTTTTTCTAAATCTAACTTCCAAGGTTTTTACTAAACTTCTTCTAATACCAACTGAAACACCCCGACCCTAGTTACCCAGAGTCGGTGCATTATAACATAACAATGGCATGATCAAAAGGGATAAATTCCCGAAAGACCAATCAGTTTAGTAGCCTTGGAAGTACTAGATACAAACATAAGTTTTACATTACACCATGAGATAAAAACTTTTGGATCATGTTATACCAAATATACACAAGAGGGGGGTGAATTGTGTCTTTTACAATTTCTTTGGAAGATTGTGATCTGTCCTTTTAAATTTATCAGAATGATTAAGAATTGTAAAATAAATAGAAAAGGACACACGATGTATAGTGGTCCGGGGAATAGAATTCCCCTTGTCCACTCCACCAACTCTATACTCCACGAGCATGGTTATTTTCACTATTTGGTCCCCTTATTAATAGACCATTCTAAAAATGAGTGCAGGAAGTTAACACCTTTAATGTTTAAGGCTAAACAGAGCATTCTGGTTCATACAAAAAACCTAAAACACAACTTTGTATGAGAATCTGGTCACTCAAAGTAAAATAGAATTTTTATTTGAAATACTTTCCATTTGTTCTTTACAATTTCAACAACACGCAATTGACAGTCGATGGATCGTCAATTTTAAAAAATGATGTTCTTCAGGTAAGAGTAGTTCTGAGTTGATCCAGTTTTAATATATCTTGAAATATGATTCGCAACTTTAAAAATAGCTGATTCACAAAAGATATTTGATGTAGAATCGGTTAATCTTCAATCGTGTTTCTTCTTATTCAAAAAACAGAGCTTTGTCGCTCTTCATAACAGAAGATCTATAAGTCTCGATTATCTCTGTAAATTATAGCAATGAAAAACTCACGAGATTGATATATATTTTTCTTATTTTTTATGATTCTTCTCTCTCTCTATAATACAAAATAATACAGGTATATATAGAATAAAGACGAGCATTCTCCTTTAAAATTTAGATCCACAAATGTCGCCTTTAAAATCACGATATTCAAAATTTTGAATAACAGAGCAATCGTAACTCCCCTGAAAACTTGACATGAAAAGATCCTCTTAAATTGGTCCTTTGAATCACAAATAAATGTCTTTGAATCAATCAAAGACGCGCTTTAGATTCAAACTTTTAATCTGGCTTGAAATCAACCTAATAATCTGCATAAATACCATTGATTCAATAAAGTCATAATTTAAATCTCCTATTCCAAACATAGGTTTAAAATTCATAGCATACATTCTCTGAACGTAAGGTTCACAACATATGGTTGATCAGGAAATTAAGATTTTGTGATCCATTCTTCAAACGTAAGGTTGATCTCAAACATAAGGTTGATCATCCATACTTTTATTTTCTGCTCTCAAATGTACAGTATATGATCCATACTTTTCTCTACTTCATAACGTAACGTTCATGATCAATACTTTTCAATAAAACGTACGGTTGTCTACAAAATTAAGGTTGATGGACCATAATTTTGAGAAACAAATGTAAGATACTTCTTCCATACTTTTCTGATAATCGAAACGTAAGGTTCCTTCCAAACATAGGGTTCCTCTTTCATACTTTTTTGATAACGTATGGTTTCTTAACCATACTTTTCTGATAACCCGTAAGTGACAATTTTTATCCCTATGCTACACTACTCAATATAGGGTATGAACAGTATTTCCAGAACATGCTAAAAGATTTACAAACACTTTTTCAAATATTCCATGCAGATTAAACGCTTTAATATTTCTCCAGAAATAAGAATATAGAGAATAAAATTTCCTAAAATATACTTAAAGTAAAATCATTAAAATAAAAAATAAGGGTATTTGTGAGCATCAAAATCATCATAAAGAGATAAAGTATTGTTCTCAACAATCTTCCCTTAATAATAATAAAATAAAGTAATGTTGAAAACAACACTTTCTCAAAAATCTTCCCCTTTTTGATGATCACAAAACCCATTAAATAACCAATGAAATTAACCTACAAAATTAATTGAATATAGTTTATAATTTTGCAAAGATAAAAAAATATTTAATTTTTTAAAAATTATTTCATCAATAAATAAACATTTTGTTATCCATAGTTACATATATACAAAAGAAAACAAAAATTTCTCCCCCTTAGTAAAAGGTTAAAAGAAAAAAAATGAAATCCAAATTTCTCTCAAAGAGATAACACTTACAAATTGTTTATACAAATTTCTCTCCAAATAAAAGATTTAAAAGCTTAAAATAAGATTTTTTGTTTATCCATATTTCTCTTCCTTTTGTAATATAAAAAATAGTGATAGAATAAGGAACATAACACATTTTAATGTAGCACTGAACTTAAGTAAATGATATGAGAAACTGTTTATCAATATTTGAAGTTAGATTACTGACACTTTAATATGGACAGAACAGTAAAACAAATAAAAACATATAAAAATGAAATGAAAGTATATTTTATTGAAAATATAATTACATATATAGTAATGAAAATTAGAATCAAGTTTGGGATAAAAACGGTTTTTAAAACAGGTTTTATCACCACTGAATGACATCCTAGATCTTTGACAGTTGTAGTCTCAACCTTTTCACCAGTCCATCACCTAACTGGACTATGAGATCTCTTCAGTCCTGAGTCAGATGAATGTCTTAAATTAAATTGACTCTGAATATCTCATGTATCCTATCTTACTTCTCCATAAAAAGAGTTGACTTATCAGTGAACTGATTCAACAAATCTCTAATTCCAAGTTCATTTGAATTCAACTGATCAATAAGAAACTTCTGATTGTCCAACAACACAGATAAAGGAGAACTATTACATTGAAGGTCATACATTCTATCATTCATATTTCTCATTGCTGCTGTAATGTCCAAAAATCTTCTAATCAAATCAGGTGAAGTACATGATGTACTAGATTCACTATTTTTGACAGCTGCAAATTGTTGCTCCATGAAATATTTAAACTCTAGTAAATCTGACTTCATCACCGTTTCATATTTGAGATTTTCAACTTCATCCAACATTTCCTTCATGAAATTTTCAACTTCTTGATTAGAAACAGAACTAGATTTCAGGCTTTGAAATTTCAAATGTTCCTTTTATAATGCTCTTCTTAAAGAAGAATTTTCGGCATGAAATTTATTAAATTTTCGGATTAACTCCTCCACATTATTATTATCAGAATCAGAGGCACCTTGTTCTTGATTCTCAGTCTGAGATTCCACTGGATTTATCAGATCTAGAGGTAGGGATTCAGTATCTGACCTCTCTTTACCATTCCTCTACACTAGATTTTCCACTAATTTTTCCTTTGAGTCGTTTCCTGAATCACCCACAAAAAAATCCTCACCAATAGTTTCAGTTTGAATTTTAGAAGAGTTATCAACTGGGTTAGGTTCTTGCTCATCTTGAGAATCTTCTTCATTGATTTCCTCCAAGACAGGTTCCTCTAATATAGGTTCCTCTTGAGCTAATTTTTCTTGGACAATTTCAGTAGGCTGTACAGTTTCAGATCTAGCCACTTCAACTTCTCCAGGATTTTCAATAGTTGGATGCACAAATTCTTTTTCTACTTGAGGAGTCACCTCAATCTGAGAAATTTTTGGTTGTGAAATTTCTTGTACTGTAGTTTCTCTAACAAATTTGTATCTTAAAAGAGGTTCAATTGTTTCAATATTTTCTGGAGTAGGTTCCTCATCAGTTTGAGATACTCTTTAACTTCTCATCGGAATTCCTTCTTTAATTTCCTCATCAGTAGGTGTATCAACTGCCTCAAACTGTATACTCCTTAATACTCCACTAGTTCTAGATCCAGCTACTCCTTCCTTTGATTATGCAGGTAGCTCCTGAGCACTCTCTTGTCCTTCTTCTACTCCAACAGGCATGAGTTTTAGAGACCAAAATCTTGATTTACATGGAAGTTACATTACTTTTTCGGAATACTTAATACATAACAAAAACAGATTCCCAGTGACCGTATTAGTTTAGTGTCTTTGGAAACTCAAAACATAATCTTCTAATCATGGTGAAAGATCTTCAACATCTCCCATAAAGATCTTCAACTTATTTTTTATTACCTAAAACCTTTCATTATATCCTGGGGAAAAAAATAAAAAGGGTGAGATCAAATGCTCAGTAAGGGAAAACATAGAGAGCATAAAACGATCCATAAGCATTTGAACGTAAAAACATAAACATAAAACATCAAAATCTTGATCAATGACATAAATCTTGGCAGTACATAAGTCATAGACCATAAAGTAACATTAATCATGATAAAATGGCATAGGAATAAAACATGGAATTGTGGAAAACCATAAATCACATGATATGATTTCCATAGTAGCCAAGACATTGTTGCCAAGACCATCCTAGTGGACAAAGTCCATTTCTGAACCGGGTTTACTTTCCGTTCCAACACTGTATTACTAAACCGGATTTACATGTTGTTCCAGCCATGTATATCTCATGAGATATAAATATTTACCCAATTAATTGGAGGGAGATATAGGTCCCACCCATCTCATAATGAAATAATTCTTTCATGTGCCACAAAATAAACACAAATCTTACATCATAACCCAAAGAATAAAATGGGTATCATAAACATCATCCCATCATAACATAACCCATATATAAAAAAAAGGATATCATTTCATCATTAAATAAAAACATGTAAATAATAGGGAAATTATACTTGAGACATTACCATATTAAATAATGTCATCTTATATGGAAAATAGCTTTGATAAAACACTTGAAATGAATTCTTGAGTAAAATATCCTTTCTTCTTCAAAATCATTTTCTTTTCTCAAAATGCCGTGAAATTTTAATAGAAATGATTTCTGTTGAAAATAATCATGAAATCTACTAGAGGAAGATTCATGGAAATAAGGAATTATAAACCGTAAAAATCCATTCATGTCGTATAAGTTAAAAAAACATTCTTCTCGTACTTTTTTTGGAAAATTCAAAAAGTTCCTCATATGGTAAACAATAGAAATATTCCTTCCATACCATGTGATAAAAGTCAAAAAAGGGTAAAAATGACTTTAAACATACATAGAAGAATAATAATAATTTTATGAAAACATTTTTAGAATACATGGACATGGATGATAAATATAACCCCAGAAAATACTTACGAATAAAGAATCTCGGATAAGAACGAGACTGGAATAGTTATCCCTTACCTTAGGTCAAATTTCTTCCATATGTCTTCCAAACTTCTGTATAGTGGGTTTAAACATATTATTAACTAGTAATAGAACCATAATAATATTTATGATATCATATATGATTCACTTAGGTCTTTATATTACCCGTTCATTTGTCAATTCCATGTTAAAGCAACGTTTTGGGTAATAATCGTTTCATTTATCGTGCATGTTTGGACTTGTAGTTCTTGATATTATTATTACTTATATCATTATTTACTTACTTCCATAATGTAAAAAATGATTTATATATCATATATATTCAGTATATATATATATATAATAGATATATAAATGAAATGAAACACACCGTTCATGGAGACGGTAGGCCGTACGTACGCATGAATGCTATTTTCCTTTCTTTATTGACTTGAATGGAAGTAAGTAGATGACATATATATATATATATAAACATAAATCCAGTAGCATTATTATTTCATATATCACATTATTATTCATTATATATACTTTATAATCATTCTTGAATGGTTAACATGGAGAATGAATCTCATCGCATCGTGGTGACGGTAATCCGTACGTACGCACGAGCGATGATATCGTTACCATATTTATTGAATGTAATTGTAGTGGACGATATAATATATAAAAATCAGTATGATGTTATAATAATCATATATAGTTATTATTTCCACCATTATACCCATCTAAGTAAGGTGGTGGTGGAAAAACAGATTACACCACAGCGTGGAGATGGTAAGTCGTACGTACGCACACACGGTGATTTCATTTTCCGTTGGATGGATAGAAGGTGAAATAGGGTTTTTTTAATATTTATAATAACATATCAGTATATTATTGATACTGATTTTATTACTTTATAATGAAACAAATAAATAAGAGGAAGTAGAAGAAGAAATAAACTTGAAAGAATCGGTAATGGATATAACCTCTTCCTCGACGCTCCTCTTCTTAACCTCCTCTTGGGGCACTAAATTTGGTCTTTGAAGAAGACCAGGACCTATAGTATGTTTATATAGAAGTGTAGAAGAGAAATGTATAGGTTTTGGCCGAGCTTGAAGGCTCAAAATGTTGTGAAGAGGATAGAGAGGAGGTGCCCTTTTATAAGGGAGGAGAGGGGCACTTTTGGAATCCTCAAAAATATTAATTTATAATAAATTAAAAACATACAAAAAAACTTCCAAAATGACTCAACTTCTAAGATGATATTAGATAGGGTTGTAATCTCATAATTGAATAAAATTTAGACATGTTTGGAATTTAGTTTAAACCATATCAACTTTATTTATCCTTATTTAATCTATTTAATTTTATTTGTGGTAATAATATTATAAACTTTAAATTGTGATAAATAATTACTTATGTGTTGTGAATTGTCCATAATTGGATAATTTATGAAATTTTAGACCATATAAATTTAAATTTATAATTTTTAAATATTTTGGTGATTTTTAAACAATTTAATAATTTGTTATTTTTATAAAATAACAATAGTGTCAATTTTGACACTATTCAATTATTTGAATTTAAATAAAATCCACACAGAAGATATATTCGAACCAAAATATTTAACAGATCCCTAACATGTAATTTTAATCTTAAAAAATCGTGTTGAACATTAAATAGTTCATATAATATTTATTTTAATATTTTTAAAACCATTTATTTGATATTTCAATCAATAAAATAATTTCTACATTGTTGTTGTGTCACCATTAATGATAATTATTTAATACCTAAGAATTATAAATAAATTCACATGATGTAGATAATTTTATTAGCTTTATGGTGACTATTTATTTTCTAAGTTTTATAAAGTTTATCACCAAATTAAAATTATTACACTTATAAGATTTAAGAGAGTGACATGTTGTCACTTTCTTTAGTTTTAATAATAATTACATCATTTTCATGGTCAAAAGTCCATGAAATGAATATATTACGACCCTTAGGTGATATGGGTCGACTTTTATTCATCCAATATAATTTTGGTAGGTGTTAGGGTAATTTTATAATATTATTTTTACCCTTAATTACCTAATTTACCTTTAACTGTGGTAAATGAAATTTATCGTAGTTAATATTCATAATGACCAAAAATAAAAGTAGCCTATTAACATAATTTGGACCTAATGATTCCAAATATGGAATCAATTTTTAAAAAGTCAAGACAAAAAAGTGGTAGAAATTAATTTAAAATTAATCATGTTGTTGAGAAAACGGGTTTTAAAAGTTAAAACATTGCAAAAGATTGAAATGTTTTTACCTGTGAATTCAATGTAAAATTAATGTCAATGAAATAGATTATATTAAATGGTAAAGATTTATTATATTTATAATTTAAAACTATTCAATATTATAATTTAACCATATAAATTATCTTGAGGAAAAAATTTGTTTTTAATAAAAATTTAGCATATTTTTACTATTCATCAAAATATAAAAGTTAACAAAAAAATATTAAAAAAATATCCAAAGTAAATTTTTATATCCTTATTTAAATTAATAAGTTTATTTTGTCTAATTGAACTTATAAAACTATCAAAAACTATATTTAAAGTGGGTGCACCATCAAAAGACGGCAAAACTGCATTTTTTGAAAAATACTTATTTTATCCGAAAAATTTATTTTTTTATCATACCATGTTCTAGGATATGTTTATGATGAATGATAATGTTATAAAATTGAAAATTTAGTTAATACTATTCATAACGGCTAGTTCATAATAATATTATAATAATATATCGTTGTTTAGTGAAACTTGGTATTGCGTACAACACACGCTATCGAGGAAGGTCGCTGTTGCGTGTAATGCAGCCTAGTCAGCGTTGCGTGTATTGAAAGATTCCTTTGGTGTTGCTTATAAAATAATCAAAACATAGTTCATTTATACATAGATCAAAATCTATACTCGGTGTTGTGTAAAATGAATTTTATTCAAAAGATCTTGAAATTGTGTGTAACACGATCCAAGAATAGTGTTGCGTATACTGCAAGCTAATACGGTTGTGCGTATAGCACAAGCTAATCTTGGTTTAGCGTACAACATAAGATATCATGAAATTAAAAAGAATATATCTCATAAAATCTCATGGTGTTACATTCTACCCCCCTTAAAATGAATTTTTCCCTCGAAATTCGTCGGGGTTATAAATGGTTTACTAATTGAAAGTTTCTTGCATAGAAACCCACATAATAAAAAGGAATACTAAAACTTAATTTTAAAAAGGAAAGTAAGATTCATAACGGTCACCCAGAGTAACTCATCACTGGGTTTACACATAAGACAACATATGTGAAAACATGGATATGGAAGAGAAATATAACCATCCCCTTATGATGAAGAGTGGTAGAGGACATGGCTACAAAAAATCCAACAATCACAAAGCCATAAAATTTTGATGATCTAAGGTACCATCTGATTCATCGTATATGAGGGTACTAGGACAACATTTTTGATTTTTAAGATCATTTCCCTAAAGTTGATGAATTTTACATAAGTAGAAATACTTACTTGATTTCAGTGTAATATCATCATTGGTCATTCCATGAACAATTCCCACTTCATCTCTTATTTAAATAATTGAAGTTAAAATTGTCATTCTTGAAGTATTAGCAGATCATGAGATAGAATGATAGGTCATTCCATCTATCTCTAACACAAAAAAGGTTAGCACAAGGTATTAAATATACAAAAGTCCATCTATGGCGAGGTTAATCGTATATGGTTCCAAAAATGGACTTATAATTCATCTATCATCCCACTTAATAAAAAAAAACTAATTTCCACCAACCAGGGACTTCCTGTAGGCCATTGGTAGGCGATAAAGGCCTGTCACACTTCGGTTGTGGGTTTGATTCCCGCAGCTTTGTCCGACGCGACGGGTTGTCGCCCGTCTTATAGGTTTTCCTTTTCCTAAAACTACACTATTATAACATTCCAGAAATAATATCGAAAAAAGGTTCTAGCCTTAAACAATACTATTTGATGTCCAACTTAATCCATTCCAATATTTAGTCTTATCCAAAATACTTTTTTCCAATCTCATAGTATAAAGAAAACTATTACTAGAAAGGTCATCTACCGAGAATGTGAATACCATCATTTATCCCCCATATATCATAAGATATATCTTTTTGGTCACATTACAAACATGTGAATACCTTAATCATGTATTCTCTAGAAACATGAATTACCATAGAACCTTAGTGAAAACATGAATGCTACCAAAAGTTAATTTCTATATACTCAAACCATGATATCACTTTGTCCTTATATCAATCATGATCTCATGAATACTATCAAACATATTATTTTCTCCTTATCCCTTCATTATACGCATATCATCTGCTTTCCAAAAATATTTCAATCAATTTTCATGGTTACCGATACCCTAAAATTATTAAAAACCACAATAATCCAATACATAGATATTCCAATATTCCACGATACAATAAATGAGATTCCACAACATTATTTTGGAATCCCGTTACATAAACACTTAATCATTCCACCACATAATTTTTATACTCAACATTTCCAATAGTGACCGCATGTGACTTCCCTTTGCCCTTTTCCTTAAGTGGTTGTTGATGTCGATCATCATTAACCCTTGTATTATTGCATTGGTTAGCATAATTCCTCATTTCCTTGCACCTGTAGCATTGAAGTGTTGGTGGTGCGTTCTTTGTAGTCTTTTCTCTATTTACATCATTAGATACCTTTTTCCCATTACTTTGAAACTCAACTGCTTGATGACCTTATTTTCCACACTTAAAACATTTTATAGTCCCTTTAAGACAATCTCCACCATGCTTCTTTCCACACTTTGAGCATAACGAAACATTCGTCTTCTTTTCACCATTGTTTTTGAGATTTTTTCTTGAACTCCATCTTTTGTTTCTTGTCAAAACCATGAGATGTATATGTAACACCAAATTCCAGTTCTACCTTGGTATCAAAACTCACAATTTATTCATAACTAATGAAGTCTCTTATAGCTAATGCCTTTAGAAGACTTGGTTTTAAGCCACTGAATAATCGGTCAACTTTACTTTCAGGTTGGATGATAAATCCAGATGCATGCCTTGCAAGCCTTGTAAAATTCACCTTGTATATACCAACAGATTCATCGTCCTTTTTCTTAAGCTCAAGGAACTCATTTTCTATCTTCGTTTGAAGAATACAAGGAAAGTACTTATTGAAAAATAAGTTCTTGAACTCATCCCATACCATGGATTCAATTTCATCTTGGGGCCTTTTATTCTTAATTAGAGTCCACCACTGGTCTGACTCACCTTCTAAAAGGTAAATAGCCAGAATGAATTTCTCATATTCTAAACATATAAGTATGTAAAATATCTTTTCAATGGTTCTGATCCATTGTTCAGAAACATGTGGATCAGAACACCCACTAAAAGAAGGTGGGTGTTTCCTCATGAAGAACTCAATATAATATTGTTCCCTTATCTGCTCATTTGGAAGTCCAGAATGATTCATAGCTTGTGTAAGTATAGCAATAAGATTTTTCACTCCATATCCCATGACATTGGCTTTTCCAGGAGGAAAATCATTGCATTTCCCATTACATTGATCAATATGGTTCCTTCCGGTTCCAGCCATCATCTAAAACCCAAAAATTATAGTGTGAGAGGCAAAAATCTTGCTAAAAACAACATAATAAAGGGGGAGTACCTTCAATATCTAACATCTTAGGTTTTATCCTAGGTTATTCATGATCGTTATATTAATTATAGGAATGTGACCTATACTTATACTTAACCTTATAGACATCCCTAGAAATACCATAAAAATATCTCTAGGGATCTCACTAAAGTTTTCGCATCCTGGTTTCCAAAGGTTGACTAAACCTTTGCTCTGATACCAACTGTAGAGACCCAAAGCTTGATGTACATGGAAATTACATTAATTTTGTAGAATACTTAATACATAACAAAAACAGACGCCCAATGACTGTATTAGTTTAGTGTCTTTGGAAACTCAGAACATAATATTCTAATCATGGTGAAAGATCTTCAACATCTCCCATAAAGATCTTCACGTTTTGTTTTCTTACCTAAAAAAATTCATTATATCCTGGGGAAAAAACATAAAAAGGGTGATCTCAAATGCTCAGTAAGGGAAAACATAGAGAACATAAAACGATCCATAAGAATTTGAACGTAAAAACATAATCATAAAACATCAAAATCTTGAGCAATGACATAAATCTTGGCAGTATATAAGGCATAAATCATAAAGTAGCATTAATAATGATAAAATGGCATGGGAATAAAACATAGAATTATGGAAGACCATAAATCACATGATATTATTTCCATAGTAGCCAAGGCATTGTTTCCAAGACCATCATAGTAGACAAAGTCCATTACTGAACTGGGTTTACTTGTCATTCCAGCCCTGTATTTATGAACTGGATTTACTTTTCATTCCATCAATGTCTATCTCATGAGATATAAATCTTTACCCAATGAATTTTAGTGAGATATAGGTCCCACCCATCTCATAATGAAATCATTATTTCGTGTTCCACAAAATAAACATAAGTCTTACATCATAACCCAAAGAATAAAATGGGTATCATAAACATCATCCCATCATAACATAATCCATATAAAAAAATGGATATCATTTCATCATAAATTAATCAATCCATGTAAATAATAGGGACATTATACTTGAGACATGAACATATTAAAGAATGTCATCTTAGATGGAAAATACTCTTGATAAAACACTTGAAATGAATTATTGAGGAAAATATCCTTTCTTCTTCAAAATCATTTTATTTTCTCAAAATTCCGTGAAATTTTAATAGAACTGATTTTTGTTGAAAATAATCATGAAATTTTGTAGAGGAAGCTTCATGGAAGTAAGGAATTATAAAATGTAAAAATCTGTTCATGCCGTATAAGTTAAAAAAACATTCTTCTCGTACTTTTGTCAGAAAATTCAAAAAGTACCTTGTATGGTAAACAAAAGAATGATTCCTTCCATACCATGTGGTAAAAGCCAAAAAAGGGTAAAAATGACTTTAAAATACATGGAATAATATAAATCATTTTATGAAAACATTTTTAGAAAACATGGAAATGGATGATAAATATAACCCCAGTAAATTCGTACGAATAAATAATCTCGGATATGAATGAGACTGAAATAGTTATCCCTTACCTTAGGTCCAATTTCTTCCGTATGTATTCAAAACTTTTGTATAGTGGGTCTAAAAATATTATTAAATTGTAACATAACTATAATAATATTTATGATATCATATATGATTCACTTAGTTCTTTATATTACCCGTTCATTTGTCAATTCCATGTTAAAGCAACATTTTGTGTAATAATCATTTCATTTATCGTACGTGTTTGGACTTGTAGTTCTTGATATTATTATTAATTATATCATGATTTACTTACTTCCAGAATGTAAAACATTATTTATATATCATATATATTTAGTATATATATATATATAATAGATATATAAATAAAATGAAACACACCGTTCATGGAGACGGTAGGCCGTACGTATGCATGAACGCTGTTTTCATTTCCTTATTGACTTGAATGGAAGTAAGTAGATGAAATATATATATATATATACACATAAATCCAGTAGCATTATTATGTCATATATCTCATTATTATTCATTATATATACTTTATAATCATTCTTGAATGGTTAACATGAAGAATGAATCTCATCGTGTTGTGGAGACGGTAATCCATACATACGCACAAGCGATGATATCATTCCCATATTTATTGAATGGAATTGGAGTGGATGATATAATATATCAGAATCAGTATGATGTTATAATAATAATATATAGTTATTATTTCCACCATTATACCCATCCAAGTACGGTGGTGGTGGAAAAACAGATTACACCACGGCGTGGAGACGGTAAGCCGCACGTACGCACGCGCAGTGATTTCGTTTTCCGTAGGATGGATAGAAGGTGAAATAGGGTTGTTTCATATTTATAATAACATATCATTATATTAGTGATACTGATGATATTACTTTATAATTAAACAACTTAAGAAGAGGAAGTACAAGAAGAAATAAACTTGAAATAATCGGTAATGGATATTACCTCTTCCTCGACGCGCCTCTTCTTAACCTCCTCTTAGGGCACTAAAGTTGGTCTTTGAAGATGAACAGAACCTCTAGTATGTTGCTATGGAAGTGGATAATATAAATGGTCAGGTTTTGGCCGATCTCTAAGGCTCAAAATGTTGTGAAGAGGAGAGGGAGGATGTGACCTTTTATAAGGGAGGAGAGAGGCACTTTTGGAATCCTCAAAAATATTAATTTATAATAAATTCAAACCCCACTTAAAAACTTCCAAAATAACTCAACATAGAATATGAGATGAGATAGGGTTTTAATATCATCATCCAATGAAATTTAGACATGTTGGTAATTTATTTTAAACCTTATCAACTTTATTTATCCTTATTTAATCTATTTAATTTTATTTGTGGTAATAATATTCTAAATTTTAAATTGTTATAAATAATTACTTATGTGCTATGAATTGTCTATAATTGGATATGTTATGACATTTTAGACCATATAAATTTAAATTTATAAATTTTTAATATTTTTGTGATTTTTAAACAATTTAATAATATGTTATTTTTATAAAATAACAATAGTGTCAATTTTGAAACTATTCAATTATTTGAATTTAAATAAAATCCAAACAGAAAATATATTCGAACCAAAATATTTAAGAGATCCATAACATGTAATATTCATCTTAAAAATTAGTGGAGAACATTAAATAGTTAATATAGTATTTATTTTAATATTTTTAAAACCATTTATTTGATATTTCAATCAATAAAATAATTTCTACATCATTGTTGTGTCACCATTAATGATAATTATTTAGTCCCTAAAAATTCTATATAAATTTAATGATGTAGATAATTTTATTATATTTATGTTGAATTTTTATGTTTGAAGTTTTATTAATTTTATCACTAAATTAAAATTAGTACACTTATAAGATTTAAGAGAGTGACATGTTGTCACTTTCTTTGGTTTTAATAATAATTACATCATTTTCACGGTCAAAATTCCATGAAATGAATCTATTACGACCCTTAGGTTATATGGGTCTACTTTTATTCATCCAATAGAATTTTGGAAGGTGTTAGGGTAATTTTATAATATTATTTTTACCCTTAATTACCTGATTTACCTTTAACTGTGGTAAATAAAATTTACCGTAGTTACTATTCATAATGCCCAAAAATAAAAAGTAGAATTTTAACATAATCTGGACCCACTAATTCCAAACATGGAATCCATTTTTTCAAATTCAAGACACAGAAGTGGCAGAAATTAATTTTAAATTAATCCCATTGTTGAGAAAACGGGTTTTAAAAGTTAAAACATTGCAAAAGATTTGAATGTTTCTACCTATGAATTCAATGTAAAATTAATGCCAATGACATAAATTATATTAAATGGTAAAAATATATTATATTTATACTTTAAAACAATTCAATATTATAATTTAACCATATAAATTATCTTGATGAAAAAAGTTGTTTTTAATTATAATTTAGCATATTTTTACTATTCATCAAAATATGAAAGTTAACATAAAAATATAAGAAAATTATCCAAAGTAAATTTTGATATCCTTATTGCAAAGAATAAGTTTATTTTGTCTAATTTAACTTATAAACATTTAAAAACTAGATTTAAAGTTGGTGCGCCATCAAAAGGTGGCAAAACTACATTTTTTGAAAAATACTTATTTTATCCAAAAAAATTATTGTGTTCTCATACCATGTTCTAGGATATGTTTAAGATGAATGATAATGTTATAAAATTAAAAATGTAGTTAATAATATTCTTAACATCTAGTTCATAATAATATTATAATAATATATCGTTGTTTAGTGAAACTTGGTATTGCGTACAACACACACTATCGAGGAATGCCGTTATTGCATGTAATGCAACCCAAGTCAGGGTTGTGTGTAGTGAAAGCTTCCTTTGGTGTTGCATATAACAAAATAAAAACATAGTTCATTTATACATAGATCAAAATATATACTCAGTGTTGTGTAAAATTAATTTTATTCAAAAGATCTTGAAATTGTGTGTAACACGAGCCAAGAATAGTGTTGCGTATACTGAAAGCTAATTAGGTGTTGCATATAGCACAAGCTAATATTGGTGCAGCATAAAACAGAATATATCAATGAAATTAAAAAGAATATATCTCATAAAATTTTGGGGTGTTACATGAGTTTTCCTTTTATTGTGCTCCAAAATAAACCAATCTTCCTCAGTGTTCCAGCATTGAAAATGTTGCTGTGGTGACATCTCACTCGGGCATCCACCAGGATTATCATATATTTCTTGAATAAAATCATTGAAATGAACCTTCCAAAGGGATATAAGTTCATCCTCGCTTCTAGTTGGCAGAAATAGTAGATATATCAAACCATAAATCTCAGAAAATTAAACTTAATATCACACATAAACAGAAAAATTATGTACATACCAGGGTACAATATTTTCTCCATCTCTAACATTCTGGGTGCAATACCTGTTTACACAAATTTAACTATAATCTTCTGGTCTGGCTCTAGATATTTCACTAACATTTTCCTTATATTTGTAGAGACAAACAAAAAAGACATAATGTACTCAAACTTATAGACATTATCACCAATATTATTTAAATCAAAATGGAAAACTCCCTCATGAGGGAAGTCTAGAATTTTGGCTATCTCCACAGACGAAATCAAAAAATCTCTATCCTCTATCTTAGCAATTATTGAATCTTCATCTTCACCCAAACAAAACATAATAGTTATGAAAAAGTGACGAAGTTATACCTCATATAGAAACTCCATATAGTCTCTATTTAATGTTTACTTGAGTTTCTGAAATGCTAGGGCTTGACTCAGCATCAGATTCGTCTCATACAACCTTTCCAGATCGATCAGTTTTCCTTGAAAAATATTTCGTCCTACTGAGATTTGCTGCTTGGCGTTGTTAGTTTCTAGATCATTAGTCCTTTTGGTTTTGTCCATTGTTGTCGCAGATTTATGAAGGTTCGAAAATCTATGGTTTTTAAGGTTCAGGTGCAGGTAGAGAATAGTAGTAGAAGTTTTCGGGGTTTCAAAGGGTTTTGAGAAAATGAATGGGTGTGGAATTGGAAATGATTTCTGACATCCTTGATTCCCGTGTCGTTATGCACATAGTAATTATTACATTATTTAAAAGTAAAAACTTACACGACAAAAGTTTAAAGCAGAACTAAAAAAGTTTTTAAATTATTATAAAAACAAGTAATAAATAAAATAAGAATTAAAATAAGTAATTTAAAAAAATATTTTAAAAATAAATAAACCTAGATCCCCCTTAATAAAATCAAACCTATCAGTGGGAAGTGGTTTAGTAAAAATATCAACTAATTTAATTTCATTGCTTACAAATTCTAAGAATATATCCTTTTTAAGAACATGATCTCTTAGAAAGTGATGTATGATATCAATATTCTTAGTTCTATAATGATTAATATGATTTTTTGAAATATTTATAGCACTTTTATTATCACATAAAATATGTGTGTTATTAAAATTTAGTCTAATGTCCATAAGAGTGTTTTTCATCCGCAAAACTTGTACACAACAACTGTCAGCAGATGCATATTCTGCCTTGGCTATTGATATGGCAACTGAGTGTTATTTCTTATTAGACCATGACACTAAGGATTTTCCTAAAAAGTTTCTAGTCCCTAAGGTGATTTTTATATCTAATCAATAGCTTCCAAAGTCAGCATCTTAATATGAAATTAAACTTAAATCATAAGTTTTTAAATAAGGTAGAGATTGAAAAATAGTTCCTTTTAAATATCTAAAAATTCTTTTAACAACGGTTAAATGAGATTCTTTAGGATTTGATTGAAATCTTGCACAAAGACATACTGAATACATTATATCTGGTCTGCTAGCAGTAAGATATAATAAAATACCAATCATACCTCTATATAACTTGTTGTTAACTGATTTTCTAGTTTCATCCAAATCATGTTTTATATTAGTACACCTAGGGGTTAAATATGTCTTGTTGTTTTCAATTCCAAATTTCTTTAATAGATCAGCAATGTATTTTCTTTGATTTAAAACATTTCCAAAATCTTTTTGATAAATTTGAAGTCCTAAAAAGAAATTTAATTCTCCCTTCATACTCATTTCAAATTCTTTTTGCATTAAATTTGAAAACTCATGAATTTTTTTTTGTTTATTGAACCAAAAATTACATCATCAATATAAATTTCAACCAATAAAATATTAGTGTCGACAGTTTTCTTAAAAAATGTTGGATCTACCATCCCAACGGTAAAATCATTTTTTAAAATAAAAGAACTTAATCTTTCATACCAAGCTCTATGTTCTTGTTTAAGTCCATAAAGAGCTTTAGTAAGTTTAAAAATAGAATCTGGTTTTTGTGAATTTTTAAAACCAGATGGTTCCTCAAGATAAACTTACTCCAATAAGAAACCATTTAAAAAAGGAAGACTTAACATCCATATGAAATAATTTAAATTTCATATGAGATGCATAGGCTAAAAGGATTCTAATAGCTTCTAGTATAGCTATGGGTGTAAAGGTCTCATCATAGTCTATACCTTCTTCCTGATTACATCCTTTTTCTACTAGTTGTTCTTTATTTCAAGTTATTATTCCTTGATCATCTTGTTTATTTCTAAAAACCCATTTGGTTCCTATAACTGGATAGTTCTGAGGTCTTTCAAAAAAATTCGAAACTTCATTTATTTTGAACTGGTTTAGTTCTTCTTATATTGAAATCATCCAACTTTCATCAACTAAGGATTATTCTAAAGTCTAAGGTTCTAATTAGGATAGAAAGGCAGAGAATTCCACCAGATTTCCTATATTTCTTCTGGTTTTTATTCCAGTGCCTAGGTCTCCTATAACAGTTTCTAAAGGATGATTCTTTAGGGTTTTAGACTATCTAGGTAGTACACTATTAGGTTCTTTAATTTCATGTTCTTCTAAACTGGACTGAATTTCATTTAAATCTTTTTCAAAAACATCTTTTAAGTTATCAAGTATCATGTTATAATTAGAGTCAGATTCGTCAATTTGGTCTTTCATTTTCTCAAAGGGATAAGATTCATCAAATTTCACATGAACTAATTCTTCAACAATCCTTGAAATTTTATTAAATACTCTATAAGATTTGGAAGTAGCAGAATATGCTAAGAAAATTCCTTCATCAGATTTTGGATCAAACTTACCAATATTGTACTTGGTGTTTAATGTGTAAACCTTGCATCCAAAAACTTTAAAGTAATTTACTTTAGGTTTTGTATTATTCTAGAGTTCATAGGGTTTCTTTTAAAAAAAATTGGTCTGATTAAAACTCTATTCATTATATAATAGGTTGTTCTTATTTCTTCTTCCTAGAAATATTTAGGAATACTGTATTCATTTATCATAGTCCTAGCCATTT
Source organism: Viscum album (assembly GCA_963277665.1). NCBI lineage: Eukaryota > Viridiplantae > Streptophyta > Magnoliopsida > Santalales > Viscaceae > Viscum > Viscum album. The sequence continues at coordinate 639,899,820 of OY728167.1, forward strand.
CTTGAATAATCTTATTTCTTCTTTCAACAATTACATTTTTTTGAGGTGTTCTTGGTGAAGAGAAGGTGTGTTTAATACCATTATTTGAGAAAAAAGAATTAAATTCTAGATTCTCAAATTCTATACCATGATCACTTTTTATGGAAATTATTTTATAATCTTTTTCATTTTGAACAGCTTTGCAAAAACTTTCAAATATAGTAAAATATTATTTTTTATATTTTAGAAAATAAATCCAAGTAAATCTAGAATAGTCATCAACTAAAACATACACATAAAATTTTCCATCCAAGATTTCTATTCTTAAAGGTCCAAAAAAACCAATATGGATAAGTTCTAGAGGTTTAGATGTAGTAATTTTGTTAACAGATTTGAAGGATGATTTGTGATGAATTCTAAGTTGACATGCATCACAGAATCTATCACTTTAAAATTTGATACTAGGAAAATCAAAAACTAATTGTTTCTTAGATAACTTATGTAAAGAATATACATTGCAATGTCCATGTCTTCTATGCTAGATCCAAGATTCATTTATCTTAGTAGTTAAGAATGTTAATTTTTGTTTACACAAGGAATTTAAGCCCAGGGTGTAAACATTATCAGTTCTGGGTGCTCTAAATTTAAGCAATTTATCTTTAAAAACAGAAAAATAGTTTTTAGAAAAATAAAAAAAATAACCATCATCATAGAGTTTAGAGATACTTATCAGGTTGTGTTTCAATCCTTGTACATAGAGTACTTTATTGATTGAGACAACTTCTGGATCTCCAACAGTTCCAATGCCAATAATTTTACCTTTAGAATTGTCACCAAATGTGACTAGACCACCATCCTTTTGAGTTATAGTTATGAAATTTGATGAGTTTCCAATCATATACCTGGAGAAACCACTGTCTATATACCATATTTCAGTTTGGCTTCTGTGACCTGCTTCCTGCAATGGAATTTGAACAAAAAAGTTTTTTGTTACCCATATTCTATTGGGTCCAATTTTGTTAGGTAGCAAAGACTTGGGAATCCAGACTTGCTTTGTTTTTCTATAATCAATAAAATCATATAAAATTATTGAAATAAAGTATTTTTTAATCCCACTTATTTGAGTTTCCCTTAAATAACAATTTTTAGATATGTGTCCTCTTGTTCCACAATAATTACAGATTACTTTTCTAGTACTAGGAACAAATTAATTTTTATATAGTTTAGGTTTTTCACCTTTACTGCATATTCCATACCTCTCTTTCTTAATCAAATTCTTTCAAAGTATTTCATTTAGTGTATTTTCTCCTTTTTTTAAAATAAGAGCTGCACTTTTGTAAGTTTCTTCTTCAGTTTGCAGTGTTTTTATTTTAGATTCATGATCTGTATAGTTTGTGTTAATTAAGTTATATTTTCCCATTAATTCATGATGTTGCTTTTACAGAGTATCTCTCTCTACTAAAATAGAATTATGAATATTCTTTAAATATCTATGTTTCTTAAATAAATAATCATATTTCATTTCAAGCATATTGCAGTAAGCTGCAAGTTTATCATTTGAGCAGCTTGAATTAGAGTCAGATAAGTAATATGATTGTACCTCTTTAGTTTCTACCATAAATCACATATTGACTTTCAGATTTGATTCCTCTTTTTCTGAGTCAGACTTTGATGAGAAGATGGAGTCTGCAAATACACTCCAAGTAGCTTTTATTGCCTTCTTCTCTTTCTGCTCATAGTCATTTCTCTTGAAGAATTTCTTTTTCTTGTTTTCCTTTAATTGAGGAGAGTTAGGTCTAATATGACCCATCTTCTTCCATTCAAAGCATCTGACTTATTTTCATCCTTTTTGAAAGACTTTCTAAAACATTTCTTCTTTCGATAAAACTTACTGAATTTTTTGGGTAGCTGAGCCTGTTCCACATCTAAATTGGATGAATCAAAACTTTCTAATTTTACTTTTATTTCTTTTTTCTTCAGCCTTCTTCTTTTATTTTGAGATGTTACTATTAAAAGCAGTGCCTTCTTTCTTGATCAGAATCTTATGCTCAGTTTCTTCATCCTGCATCTAATCCCCATGCATCATAAGAGTTCCAATTAACTATCTCATGGTTAAATCTTTGACAGGAGATGATTGTCTGATAGCAGCAACAATTCCATTCCATCAAGGTGTTAGTAATCTTAGTAATTTCAAGGCTTGATCAGCCTGTTGATCAGATCTCCCAAGGAAGTGATATTGTTGACAATCTCTATAAACCTTCCATTCATTTGGGTGATTATTTCTCAAAACATCCTGAATGTATTGAATTTTAGTTTTGTAGTAGAATACATCATCTGTCTTCCATTGTCAGTTCCTTCATAAGTAACTGTAATCGTCTGCCATATTTCATAAGTCGTCGGGCACTGAGATACTCTATTGAATTCATCTGATCCAAGAACACAAATGATAGTATTCATAGATTTTGAGTTTATGTCGTACTCTGCTTCTATATCAGCACTCCATGTTTCAGGTTTCTCTGAAATAACATAGGGATTTAGAATTTTCGAGTAGACTCTGTATCCAAGGTTCTTTAAATAAATGATCATCTTTGATTTCCAACATCCATAATTTTCACCATTGAATTAGGGAGCTCGAACCATTGACATACCCTCTCGTTTATCATCCATTTTTCTCTATATAATCCAAAGACTTTCAGGTTGTTATATCTTTGACAAAAGCTCCTCCTCTGATACCAATTGTTTGATCGGGTTATACCAAATATACATAGAGGGGGGTGAATTGTGTCTTTTAAAATTTCTTCGTGAGATCATGATCCATCCTTTTAAATTTATCAGAATGATTAAGTAGTAGAAAATAAATAGAAAAGGACACACGATGTATAGTAGTTTGGGGAATAGAAGGCCCCTAGTCCGCTCCACCAACGCTCTACTCCACGATCTTGGTGATTTTAACTATCTGGTCCTCTTATCAACAGACTGTTCCACAACTGAGAGCAGGCAGTTGACACCTTTACAAGTTTAAGTCTAAACAGAGACTTCTGGTTCATACACAGAACCTAACACGCATCTTAGTATGAGAATATGGTGACTCAAAGTACAAGAGAATTTTTTCTTTGAAATACTTTCCAGTTTCTCTTCACAATTGAAACAACATGCAATTGACAGTTGATGGATTGTTGATTTTCAGAAATGATGTTATTCAGGTAAGAGTAGTTCTGAGTCGATCCGGTTTTTGTAGATCTTGAAATATGATTCGCAACTTTAACAACAGTTGATTCATAAAATATATTTTATGTAGAATCAGTGAATCTTCAATCGTGTTTCTTCTTCTTTAGAAAATAGAGGTTTGTCGCTCTTCGTAATAGTGGATCTGTAAGTCTCGATTGTCTCTGTAATTGTAGTAGTTAAAAACTCAAGATATTGATATATATTTTTATTCATTTCAATGATTCACCCCTCTCTCTGTAATAAAAAATAATACAGGTATATATAGAATAAATACAAGCATTCACCTATTAAATTTAGATCCACAAAATTTTCCATTAGAATCACGATATTCAAAAGATTGAATAACAGGGCAGTCATAACTAACCTGAAAACTCAGCATGAAAATCTCCTATTAATTTGATCCTTTTAATAAAAAATAAATGGTTTTGAATTAGTCAAAGTCATGCTTTAGATTCGGACTTTTAATATGGCTTGAAATCAGCCTAATAATATGCATAAATTTTGTTGCTTTAATAAAGTCATAATTTAAATCTACAATGTCAAACGTAGGGTTGAACTTCATAGTATACATTATCTAAACGTAAGGTTCACAACATAAGGTTGATCAGGAAAGTGAGATTTGATGACCCATTCTTCAAATGTAAGTTTGATCTCAAATGTAAGTTTGATCATCCATACTTTTCTCTTAAAATATCAAACATACGGTATATTATCCATAATTTTCTCTACCTCAAAACACAATTTCATGATCCATACTTTTCAATCAAACATATGGTTGTCTATAAAATTAAGGTTAATGAACCATACTTTTGAGAAACAAATGTAAGAAAATTCTTGCATACTTTTCTGATAATCCAAATGTAAGGTTCCTTCCAAACGTAGGGTTCCTCTTTCATACTTTTCTGATAATGTATGGTTGCTTAACCATACTTTTCTAAACACCCGTAAGCGAAAATTTTCATCCTTATGCTACACTCCTCAACGTAGGGTGTGAACAGTGTTTCCAGAACACGCTAAAACGATTTTTGAACACTTTGTCAAATATTCCATGGAGATTAAATGCTTTAATATTTCTACAGAAATAAGAATATAAAGAATATAAATGTCCTGAAATATACTTATAGAAAAATCATTAAAATAACAAATAAGGGTATTTGTGAGCATCAAAATTATCATAAATAGATAGAGTATTGTTCTCAAAAATCTTACCTTAATAATAATAAAATAAAGTATTGTTGAAACAACACTTCCTCAACAAAAACAACAACATTTTTTCCCCTTTGAACACACTTATATCCCTTAGCCTATCCCTACAGGTTAACCATAAAATACTTCTTCAAATCCTGGTAAAAATAAAACATAGAAAGGGGTGAGCTCAGATTCTCAGTAAGGATAACAATATAGAAGAAACTTTTATAAATAAGCATAAACATTTGAGGCAATGTATAAGACTAAAACATAAGATTTTTAAGCCTAATCTTTAGCATAATATGAAAAATATAAATTAAATAATTCCATTTACATATTCACATGGATATTCTACTAGTCTAATAATCACATGCAATATCAATATCCAATTTCATAATAATGGAATGCATAATGCTAGACTTCATAACCACATAGTCAAGGCCTCGTGACAAGACTACAAATAAGATTTTTTCAAGGCCTTGCACCAAGACACTAGTTTGTCTCATGAGACCTAAGAATTCATCGAGGAGATATAACAGGCTCCACCCGTCACTTACTATGTCCAATGCATTCCTCATATGAAAAGGTTGAAACATAATATAAACATTCATATTAAAACTAGCATACAAAATGTTAATAATTTAACAATAAACCATGAATGGTATAAAAATAGCACATCCACAATCAAACATATCACAAAACCTTCAATACAATATGGAATATTGTATCATAATAAATCAACTTCAAACAAGTGTAAAATCCATCAAAGGATGTTGACATAGATGAAATCAAACCCATTTGAGAGAAATATCTCTTTCTATTTTGAAATAATTTAAAAGTCACGTAATTATAAAAGAAAAATTTTATTTCGAAAATATTCTTATATGATTGTAAGGGAAGCTTTGAAGATGTTATAATGGCGGAAAATAGCCGCACTCGTCGTATAAGTTAAAAAAATCATTCCTTAATTTTGTCGAAAATGTTGTAAAGGACATTATTTGGAAAATGACAGAAATATTCCTTCATTAAAATTTTAGAAAAAGTCAAACAAGGGTATAAATGAATTTAACCCATAGTATAGGAAATATTAAAAATGTTTTGAAATACATTTTTAAGAAACATAGATGTGGATGATAAAGAGATCCCAGTAGATACTCACGTATAAACAACCTCGGATAATGAATAGATTGTAGAATTAACCCTTACCTTGTATTTTTCTTTGGTCAAGGGTAAGTTAAACTCCTGTATAATAGTTAAATAATTGTTATTAAATTATACAAGAACCACATACATAAATATTATATCATATATGATCTTTTAATATTGCTTTGTTAATAATATTTCAGTAGTATCATTGTTTTGGGTGTTAACTGATTCGTTTTACTTTATATGTGTTGTTATGTAAGCCATGTTTGTTATGGATAAGATGTATTTAATTCATATCCAAAATGATATTAAGTTATTAAACATTATTTTTTTAATCATAAAATGAAATTTATTATTGAATGGTTACGATGGGGAATTAATCTCATCACGTTCGTGAAGACAGTAATTTGTATGTACGGACGAGCGACAATACCATTCTATTGATGGTGAAATCGTATGTAATGGGATACTATATCATATTTATAGAATACTTAACATGTTATATTTATTATTTACATTAGTTATACTCGTTATTATACTCATCCAAATAATGAAGTGTTTGAATAACAAACTACACCACGACGTGGAGACGGTAAGCCGTACGTACGCACGTTTGGTGACTTGTCATTCATAGGATGGATAGAATAAATAAAATAGTTATACCATATTTATAATAACATCACAGTATGTATAAGGTATTAGAGTAATTATTTTGGTATGGGAATAAAAAAGAAAGAGGAAGTGGAAGAAGAAAGGAACTTTGAAAGAGGTGGTGAAATTATTACCTCTTCTTCGGGTTTTTCCTTATGATTTGATCAAAAGGGATCTTTAGATTGGCTTTATGATCAAAATAATGACTATAGGTTGAAGGTAGGGTAGTTGGGAGGATATTTGGGTAGGGGTTGTCTGAGACAAATTGCTTTGGAGGTGTGATTTTGAGAGAAGGGAAGTACCTTTTTATAAGAGGTGTGAGGGTCACTTTAGGAAAAGTGTGAAATATTATTTTATTATACAATCATATTCAGTTTATAATGGCTCAAAAATGATTTATTTAGAGGATAAGTGTGGATGAGTCGAAAAATTCTCTACCAATATGTTTTATACAGTTTTAGGTCACCATATTAACTTTATCTTTTAGATTTAACTCTTAGTTAAATATTTTAACTTTTTCCATGTATTCTTGTATTATTTTATTATATGGTTAGTAATCTTACTATAAAAATACAAGAGAACCCAAAGTTGTTAATTATTGATATATATAACCTTACCAAATCCCTTTGGCTTAACCATAGATTTTTAGGAATATTATATCAATTAAAAATATAGTCTTTTTTTAAACTCATTTAGGTCAATTTTTACACTAGTTAGTATTTGATTTTTGTTAAAGTCCTAACAACTTGTTTACTTCAAAAAAAATTCATTTAATCAACTATAGCATGTCATATTAACCAATAAAATTTGTGTAATTCATCAAGTCTCAATTTACATTTATTTGGATATTTATAATATCAATTTTTTAATATTCAATAATAATGTAATTACTGCATTATCATTGTGTCATAAATAAATTTATTTATTTAATTTATAAAAATAATACATAAAATACCATTATGTAGGAAATATTTTTATTTTTCTAATTAATATTTATATTTGAATTTATTTTATGTATAACCCTATATTAAAAATGGTTTACTTATTAAACTTTGAATTTAACACTTTTAACTCTTCTTTAAATAAAATAATAATAAATGTCCTAATCTAATCCAAGTGGACCAAAAGGATCATATTTTATTTATAAGGTTGATTTTGGTAGAAATATACTTATACAATAGAATTAGGACATTCTTTAGGGTATTAATAATATCATTTTTACATTTAATTACCCTATTTACTTTTAACCGTGGTAAATAAAATTCAAAAGTTACTATTCACCAAAAATTATTTTCATCTTATTAAACCAAATTTTACTTACTGATATCAACCGTGTCTTTGAGATTTTTTAAAATAAATTCACAGAAGTGGTAAATTTATGTTTTATGCAAATTTGCTAATGTGCCAAGAAGGTGGGTAAAAGACGGGAAAATGTTCAATAAAATTTTATATATCTAATTTTATTATAAAATGACTCCAATGAATTACATTGAAAATATATAGCCATTATGTATCAATTTTTACCTAAAATAAATTTAAATAAAATTATTTATTATTTAAATAAAAAGTCGTTTTTAAACAATAACGCAGTGTTTTTTATTATTCATCAAAAAATGAAAGTTTTCAGAAAAATACCAAAAATTAACCATAAGATAATTTTGATATTCCAAATCCAAAAATGAAGTATATTTTGAAAAATAAAATTTATAAAATTTCAAAAAGTGGGTATTTCTATTCATTACAGCTAGTTTGGTTGGTCATTGTGTGTTGGAACTCGAAGTTGCGTATAACACATGCTATTGTATTATTCAAAGAGAAGCATACCATGGAAGCTTGGGGTGTTACAACATAAGACAAATTGTTGTAGGTGTGGTTTCCCATTCATGGTCAATTCCATTACAAAATGCATCCTTCATTCTCAAACACATTGTCATCCCCAAACACCCTCTATGGTGTTGAGAAATATGGATATTCATAAAATCCATGACCATCAATAATAGAATGTTATATTTCAGAAGACACCTTTGTATGACTATGCAGTAATATGCCCCAATTGGATTTGTATAAATTACACACCAAATGGATCTTTTAGTTATAGAATATAGTTATTTAACTATTCGTTGATTCTCAACATTTGGCTTTGCATAAGTCATCCTCCATAGGTCCTTTCAACCAGAGGAACATTTATTTCTAAGGGAGACCTCTTCTATCATTGTAAGCCCCAATGACCACATTGTGATAGAAAATAATTTTTGAATATGGTATGTGGTCATTCCTTGTATGCTTGTATCATGTCATGTTTCATATCTGAAAATCACAAACTTATGGCTAAAAATACCCCTTATTTGTATCTAAATAATTTCAAAACATTCTTGGATAGAAATACCTGCTTGGGTCATTATTCTATAACTTAAAGTAAAAACTATTTAGCCTAAAACACCAGTCACATTAGTCCAGTTTGCAGGAATCTAAACTTCCCACAAGAAGAGACACAATACTGGCTAGTGTATAAACCCATAAAATGTCACCCTAGGTAAAATTATAGTTTCATATCACTAGGACTTCACTCTGTGTGGTTTTAGAAAAGAAGAGCAATGAAAAGAAAAAAACATGTTAGGATGAAAATTCACAAAGGTGGGACTAATAAAAAGTCCAGTCTCGCTCGCTAAGTATTATTTATATTTGACTTAGTAAAAAACCTCCAGTGATAATAAAAAATACACAAAGTTTGTGGGTTTTTCATGTGACTCTAGAAATAGTCAAATTACACTCATTAGGTCTAAAGACCTAGGCATAAATTAGAGAGCCTCACCATCCCTATTATTATGAATGAAACTCGTTGATGCGGGGAATTTTTTCTGTAAAAACTATTTCTAGTGTTATTTTATAACCACAAAGTAAAATTAGGATGGAGACATAGATTATTAGAAAAAAATCCTTTCCATTTATGGATCAAAAAAATAGAGCAAAATCTAAAAATAATATTCTCTTTGTCATATTCTGTAAAAGGTCGTCAACATAACTCTTCAATTGTTGGAGGGTCTCCCAAGGTCCATAAAAAACCTGTCAAAGATTGACTAACTAAACATACTCAACCTCCTCATCTAGGAGGATATCATCCACCAAGTTCACAATAACATTCTCCGCCTTATCTTGAACCCCTTCCAATAGATGATGAAGTTATATGAGCTACCCTTAAGTGGTATCCATGTCTCATTGGAGGCATGATATTTGAGAGTTTTTCTAATAAACCAACTATAACATCTCCATAAATTTATTATCATCATTTATTTTCTCTTGGGATAGTGTATCTCAAATTTCATTGATTCAGATGAGAATTATTTCCTTGATAAGACTCTGTTGCGACTCATTCTCTTTCTCCGGCCATAAAATGATCTCCTCCATGGTGGCATGGACCATAAAATAGTCAAATCCACCATACCCCATTGTTCCAAACATGTTATAGAGTTGAGGTAGTATTGAAGGTAAATATTCCATCAGAGTCCACAAGACTAACTCCCAAATGTCCTTCCATACAAACTAGAAAAGTTCCTGAAAAGTATCTTGAGCTTCCTAGCTCATTATGGAGTTAGTCACAATGGAAGTGGTGTACTTTTAAATCAGATCACTTATAGAAGAAACTTGATTTATCCTTTATGGAGTAACATTTTCCTCTCCCTATGAATCCAATTGATTTGGGATTAATCCCCCCCCCCTTCAGTTTTAGCTGCTACAATTATCGGTACTAAAAGACGAACGAAATTAGTCATCAAAATTAAAAAATATAAAGGAGAAAGGAAAAAAGATAATCAAAGTAGTTGATGGAACTCACTTGTTTATGGATCATTTTCTTGGTTAGATTACTCCCTAGAACCCTCAGTCTTAACACTATGAACTCATGTTTCCTACATAAGATTTCCATGTGTTTACTCAGGGCCCGTAAGGGAAGGATCCCAAGAATCCCCTACTTTGAGGCCCTCAAATATCATTCCCCTAGAAGTATAGGGGTAGGAGGGACCTCAATTACCTAGTTGTTTATTTCCTAGGTGACATTTTATGTAAAAAAGGCTGAAAAAAATCATGATCATTGATTTAATGCATTGGATGTAAGGTCATCTATGGGATAAAATACTAAAAAAAGGGGAAACTCACATCTGTCCAACTCCTTATTGAGGTCCCTGAACTCTTCAAGGGAGATGGAAATATCAATATATGGATTAAAAATTTACATTATTTCATTATATATAGAATCAATTCTCATAGCATCTTCACCAATAAGGGTGTCCAAGATGTTTGTTTTGTACCCAAATTAGCTCTTCTATTAGCAGCATCAAAAATCCTTTTAATGGAAAAAAATATTTCAGCCCCCACTAGATAAATATCATCACCAACACCTTCATCAGACGATATGATGTCTATGTCAGCCTCTTTTGGATTGGTTAAAGGACCGGTTGGGGTAATCACAAGGTTCTATGGTGTATACGGTGGATCTGAAATATCATAAGTAATAGAAGTTAGTAATCGGAACATGACACATTATGATGTGAATTTGATATTACCAGGATCCTCCTACCTCTCTAAAGAAATACACACAAATTTTCTCCACACCCCTTGATGCTTCTTCTGTTGAGGGAACCGACTTTCTAGTAGGAATCTATGCCTCGTTTGGAATTTCCTCCTCAGTTCTAGGGGGATCATCTCTAAACCCCTTGAGTGAGGAGTGTGGAGTGGATTCTAAAATACATAGTCACGATTAAGAATTTATTCTGATAAGTCAAGAATAAATAATTCCATGAAAAATCACCTTGACTAGTGATGTGTTGGGCCAAGTGCTTCACCCTTCATCATTCCTTCACTTTTGATGGAGGATGGATAACACTTTACTCCTAAAAGACATGTATTAGAGGTGTAAATTGAGAAGACTCTCCCACCATATCCTCCTCCATCATCCTCTAGCCTAATGATAGCTCCCCCAAATTAAAAGCGGATTCCTTATCCCCCACAGGGGATCCCGTCAGGTCATATTTTGGTGATGGGATCTCAACTGATTATCCCTCGACCCACTATAAATCATGGTCACCCTTTCCTTAGTATGGAAATTTTATTCAAAAAAATATGAATAGGAAAATCAAGGAAATAAGGAGAATGGAAAAACTTATATCCTGAGGATCAATAAATTCATGCCATTCATCAGTGGGTGATTCATCAACCCCTTCAATGACCCCCAATTTCATTATTTACTCTACTCACCTCATAGTAGGGATTTGATTATCAGTGGCGTAAACTAGCATCTATATCTCTCAAATATATATTCCTGTCTTGACACGGTCAGTATCAAAGTAGAGTTTTATTGGGGCTCGAATATCCCCAATATATGGAATTTGAAACCCAGCACAGAGGAGTGACCACAATTCCTTAGAATCTAAAGTTCTTCCTTTCCAAGATTGGACTGCCTTTGGTCACATGAATTCTGAGGTCATTCTGGTATGCTGTGAAACAATCATCGAACATATTGATTTCACGGGCTTCCCAAATCTCTATGTCATGGTTGAAGTGTGGAAATCTGGAGCTCAGGTTTCCTCTTGGGGATGGAGGCTGGACCACCTAGCCTCAACCTCAGCCAGTGTAGCCCTTTGGACCCTAGCTATTAGACTACATGCATGGGGTCATCTGAGATAGCTTATGGCCTCATCATGGTCACCCTCTAGAGTGCGTGGATCTGTTCTATCATGATTTTCCCATCCAAAAAATCATTACAACTTAAAATCTAAGGACCTTCATTATCAATGCTACTTGGGAATATGATGAAATCCAAGCTTTGGAGTACTAGGAGATCAACCCAATGGACACAATCACTAGAGAGAGATTAATTACCGCTTTAGGAACCTCCATATCTATGAGAATCCAGAGTTGTACGACCACTCTTGGGTTCCTCTCTGATCGAACATGTATAGGAGGGGATACAATTATTTTCTACAGGAACATGAATTAGAGTGAAAATCTATATAAAACATAGACCTCACATATAACCTTGCCATCGATTTAGGCTGCTAGCACACCATCCCTGAGGTAAATCATATATGATCTCAATTTTCACTAGCCTTTCCATCGTCAAGTAATTTCCTAGTGGGTGGATCCCCATATGGGAAAATTGAATTCCTTAAATAGATTCACTCTCTTTAAAACTTCATCGTGCGTCAGTGACAAGAGATGGATACCAGAAACAACTTAAAAATTGATCAAAACTAGACCCCATGAACTTTTATTTCACTCAACATGGTATAAGAGGAAAAATTCACCCCAATCCATCCCTACAATACTTGGAATGACCTGGTAATTCTGAAAGGTTCCATCCATGTGTGTACATGCAGTGGGAATTGATATATCTTCGCCAATATAGGGGCCACTAACCCTATATGCTTCCCATTTTCTAACTTTTCTACTATGAAAAATGTTCTCGGACTCATCCCACCATTTTATTTGAGGACTAGAATCATATAGATACTTAGCCACATATTTAAGAAGTCTTTGAGTCATTTCTTGGGGGGGTACATCAGACTTGATCGTATACCCCCATCGATTATACTTGCATTGTTCCAGTGTGGGCCATAATCTATTGGGAATTCCCTAATTCTCTATTAAGGGACATATCATGGTACATTTTCATGTGGGGGAAACCCCCTTGGGATCCATGAAAGTGTTCATCCATGCTTTAGAATTTCCCTCCTTTTATGAGGGTCTTCATTCTGGATGTCTTATTTCAACAGCTCATGAGCCAAAATGGGTTTCCTTTAAACATTTTTTCATGTGTATTTCAGGGGTATGAACTCATCATACATATCTCTAAGGATTATAACTCTATATATCTTGTAGAAATCAAATATACTCATACTAACTTATTTGTGCATCAGATGGAAGGATTTGGTCTATGGGCTCCATTGGCTCAGAAGCTCGGGAAAAATGTCTGGGTTCTTGTAAAAATTTGCCTAGGCCACCGAGATAGCTTTATAAATTCGAAAAACCTTCTAATTAGTTGAAGAATCATTATAGTTCTAGAATACCCAATACGTCCACATCCACTTGGGTCTGACACCCCCTCCCGAGCGGAGGTCCGTGTCTTCCCTCTAGACTTTCGATTGGTCTGTCTTGGAATCACAAAATTTAGAAAAATAATAGTGTGTATTTAACTCATGTTTATAAGGATTTAAGTGTGGGGTATAGTTTCTATGATGCATGACACAGATCATGAATGATGTTTCATAATTGATGTGTTCACCCTTGGCCAAGATGTTGGCAGTGTTAAAATTCTTGTATTATTGGAATCAAGAAAGGGGGAAATAATTCTTCATCTTTGGGATAAATACATCCTTCATATTTCCATGGATGTAGATTGGTAGATAGTTACTATCAGGATATTCATGATGATTCTTCTTCGTGTGATTTTCCCAGTTTGGGGGAGTAGTGTCACATACATTGTAATAATTTATCTCAACAACATCAACCACCATTTTCATACAATTTCCAGATTGTTCATCAGAAAATTTAACCTTATGAGAATCCATTGGGAATATAAAAGGAAGTAATGAAATTTCATTATAGATGAATCTTGGTTTTGGAAAAAAATTAGAAATTTAGAAATTTGGTAAAGGCATGGTCGTGAACAGGTCACTCGCCTAGGTGACCATGGGTGGGTCACTCGCCCAGGTGACCATCAGCGGGTCACTCGCCCAGGTGACCTCACACGGGTCACTCGCCCAGGTGACCTCACATGGGTCACTCACCTAGGTGACCTCACACTTGTCACTAACCTAGGTGACCTAGCACCAGTCACTCACCCAAGTGACCTCGAACAGGTCACTCACTTAGATGTATGCATCATGCGAGTAAGGGCATACTAGGTCTGTGAAAACAAAAATTCATCGAACAGACTAGAATGATGAGATCACTAGCATGGAAATATAAACATATAAAACATGTAAAGTAAGACCATTAATTCCATGGACACTATTTATATAAAAATGGACCCCTTTGTGGTCATCTTATGTGAAATAGCCACTTGGTCGACCTGCACAACCCACCTGGGTGACCCACCTGTGCGGCCCACCGACACAACCCACCAGCACAGATTACCCTTTAAATTCACCCTTTCATGGAATTCAAGTCATAATGTTCATCATTACTAATAAAAAATGTTCAATAACACGTATAAGTCACTGAATAATGGATCCATGAACATCCTTTTTTCTCTACCTTCATATCAGACCCTCTTCTTCTGATCTGATCAAATTCTAAGGGGGGAGGGGGTTGACACTCCATTTTCTCACACAAGATTGAAATTTTTCACAAGGTAATTCCTAAAGAAAAAAATATAAGTAAGTATTATCATAGTTTTCACATGTCACCAAGGATTTCCATGCAATTTTCAAATAGAGTCGCCACACAGGTCCTACCTGCACCCCAACGGTACTGTATATGCTCTAAAAAGGTTAACCCAGGAGATTCGCGTAGGGTATATCTGCATGATAACCTACATGAAACACTTTTTTGAGGCATATAATTTTCCCAAGGTCCTAAAATTTCCAATAAAGATCACCCTGGGGATCCTCATTTTAGATGATGAAAACACTTGGAGAATCCTAAAAGCTCTGCTCACCCTAGTCCTTCACCTAGACCCTTGAGACTATCTAGGTAGCTCTCCAAAACCTAAGAGAATATGGAAATAAGGGGAATAGTGGTATAAAATTCATTCCAGTGTGTAAAAAATAAAACAAATTCACAAGGAACCACTCCCCCCCAATCGACAAGCACTGGCGTGAAGGTACACTCCTAAACTCAGAACCTACGCGAGGCCCTTCCAGGGACACCTAAGGAAACCCTCAAATCCTAGAGAAATAACTCTACCAATTTTTTTCGTAGGTTTTCTGTAACCCAAAATTCACTTTTATCTTATGTAGATACACCCTACACAAATAGATTATCTTTTTCCCATGACTTCCCTGCATGATCCATCTTTAGCTCACCCAACATTCACCTATACAAAGAGTTTCTCATTTTCCCTACCTTCACCTGTGTGATCCTCCATTAATCCCTCTCTTAATTACATAAATGGTATATAATAACTTCCCTTAGATAAATCATCTATGTGGGACCAAAACAAATCCTCCATCGAAGCCTCTTGACATGAAAAAACCATGGAAAAAGACACAACATCATGACTCCCATTCGGTTATGCATTCCTTTATTAAGAGGTGTCCTGCACTTGTCCTACCTAATGGGTAGAGTCCTTGGGGTGTGTACAATTATGAATCTATGTAGTAATTATTACCCCAACATTTTGGGTAGTTCGAAGGATTTATCGGTTTCAAATATGAGGGCAAGGGCCAAGTTATCTCCTTATAATCTTTGAGACTAGGGAACTCTTGTTTCAGGCGGTGGGTGTGGAGGATGCTTGATTTTACCTTTGATGAGGGTTAGTACCTTATAATCCTCTAATCTATAGAACTAGAAACATGGAATCAATTCTGTAGTAATCCCCTATCCTTTCTTAAAGGAGTTTATACCCCTCTTGTCTTTTATCCCCCGGGTTTACCAAAATAAGCGAGGAGACGAGCACATCAAGGACCTTTCTATCTCCCATCACATTAGCCTCATCCATCAGTGGGTTAAGGAGATTGTGTAGTTTTCAAAATATTTTAATTCCTCTTATTTCTCACACCGATCATGAATCACATGGGCTTAGAAGCTAGTTAAGATCATGAAATCTACACAATTAGATGCATGTCTCGATAAAGAGTCATTTTCTAGATCTTCCTCTCACCTTCCTTCAAAGGGACACCACATGCATGGGTCCTCAAAGCTATGTATCCAAATGGGTCTCCTATCTGTTATAATTCCCAACCATGTTATCACCATATCAAAGGTTCATATCCCCTATGAGACCAACCTCATGAGGGCCTCCATAGGTGTGGGTCCTCAAAATCAAACTATGTGGGCTTTGATTCCTAACCAGATGGGATATGTAGGAAACCTCCTTGAGGTCCAAACTCAACACCCCAAATTCACCCTAATTTTCTCTGGTCCACATTACCAGTAGGTTCATATCTATATTGAGAGGTTTCATCTCTTCTAGGTCCCCTAGGACACTTCGACATAAGTCCCACGCCAAACATTGACTAGCCATCTTTCACCTAGAAGTATTTGGCATATAATGTTCAACTTCACAGTTTTGTCCTTGTCACATGACCTTAAAAGGTTTAATGTGTCCCATTATGTGGAAACAAACTATGTGGGTTCTAATTCCTTTCACAAGAATACATAGGAATCCCATCTTATGGGACTGATATAGACATCAAAACAACTCTTATCTCCATGGATGATGATAAACTCCAAAGTTTCCTACTATGTGGCTTAAAACCAACATCATAATAATAAACCAATGAATCTATCATCTAAATGTAAAAGGGTACAATTGATGGAGAACCTCAAATACATATATATGTATTCATCGATTAATAACCTTGGATACATATAGATGATTCTAAAGTTCATGCATGCTAATAATTGATTGTTAACCCAAGGTAAACTCATGTTATACATGGGATTTAATAAAGGATCCACAAACATGTCTTAAATCTTTAATAGAGTCTTAGAGTAGGCAATAATTCCCCTTAAAAGGGTTTTATGTACTTGAATTCCCATCACATCGACCAATGCGAGTCCCTATGTGTAATTAGAACCATTTCTCAATGACCACCTACCTTTAGAAAGAGAATTCGTGAAACATTATAAATAAGGTAATTGTTGTGTGTTCCCAGCTCCACTAACAAGAACCATTGGAAACCTCCTAGAAAGAACATGGGAATATGTGTCTGACATGAAGGTTGTACCACCAGCACCACAAAACACCATTATGGCCCCACATGGTATCTAAGAATAAAACAACCATATATATTTTTTAATAATAATAATAAATTAAAATATATTATTTGTATATACACATAAATATTATTAGCTATATTTTTTAAAAAATATGGATAAATTAGACACTTTTAAGAAAAATTTTCTAAATTTAAAAAAACGAAGATTTTAACATGTTTCTAAAAACACCTCTAATTTATCCATGTTTTCCAAATAACATTGATAAATTCAACATTATCAATTTTTGAGAAAACATTGATAAATGTAAGTTCATTTTTGTGTATAAAGATGGATTAAATGAATAGAAATTATAATGACCCATACCCCAGTAACTCAGATCTAGTGTCTTCTTTATTACATTGGAATAATATACAAGGAATCACATCCAGAATGACTGAATAGTTTATTATTCGTGGTAAAATAGATACATGCTTGAGTCTTACACTATATTTGAATACAAAAATTAAAACATAACTTTTTTTGATGAATATAATTATTCCCTATAGCATATCCATTAATATCAATTTTAGTACACTTCATGTATTCTTAGGAAAGGAAAAAAATATGGGTGAGATCAGATGCTCAGTAAGAGTTACATAAAGAAGAATCTATCATGAATTAACAAGAATAATTAATGTGGAAAGGTAAATAACTAAACACACATGTCATTCAAACAACATGAATATTATGAATAGATAAGTCTTATTCAATAGATAAAGGTAAATATCTAAAAACACATTCAATTTAATCAATAACTTGAATAACCTATTTAGATAAGGAATAATAAAAATGGAAAGGTAAATAAATTAACACACATTCCATTTAAATAACTTTAATTTCATGAATATATTAGGATTAATCAATACGGTAAGGTAAATAATTGAAAACACATTCCATTTAATCAATAAAATGATAATTAAATACATCAATATATAATATCATTATGATGATAAAATGGATAATAATAACTATATTATTAATGAAGGAAATTCATAATTATTGGAAGTCATGTTCTCAGGAATCTTGATACCTATACCATCAAGACCATTCACAAGGAGGTTTAAAACTATAGGTAGAAAGCCATTTAATGCTAGCCTATTGATTCATTTCATGATAATTTCAATGAATCGGTGGGATATATAATTTATAACACCACCTATCACTTTATTTCTAAATAAATATTCATATATTAAATGATAGATTTAATTCATGAACAATGTTCCTTATTATCAAACATCTATATTGAGTAAAGAATATGGATTTATCAAAATTTCACGAGATAAAAAAATAACATTAAATGTAGAACATCATATGGAGAAATGATATATAGTTTAAGAAAAAAAAATATCCATGATAAATAATATGGATATTTAGGTGAAACTTAATGTCTAATGATCACAGGGAAGTGAATATTTTAAAGGAAAGTAATTGACTGCAAAAATGAATCAAAAAAGTGAATTTCAATACTTTAATTGGTCAAAATTATCATAAACCATACATATAATGAATAAGGATAGAATCAATACAGCATAACCCAAGTAGATTATAAGTAAAATAAACGGTTGTTGTTGTTGACAAATAGAAATACTATAAAAATTCAAATAAAAACATTCTTGGGGAAAATATACTTTTTACTTTTGAAATATTTTTTAAAATAAAAAGATTAAAAAAAATTTAAATGTTTTTTTTCTAAAAATAACCTTTAAAATTTATAAATGAATATTTACAACATTGAGTGTTCATGACGGTAGGAAATTTTGTACATGTTGTAAATGTTAAAACAAATATTACTTTCACATTTTTGGTAAAAGTCAAATGGCCTTTGTTTGGAGAATGACATGAAAATTAATTTCAAAATATTTTGTAAAAAGTCAATCATGGGTAAAATTTATTTAATAAATCATTTCTATAATGTTGAAAACATTTTTTAAAACATTTTTATAAAACATGGTTTGGGAAGAAAAAGGATTTTAGACCGAAGAGAGAAATGAAGTCAGATTTTATTAAATACATTTTATCAACCATTTTAAGTACCAATGAGTGGGAAAATGTCACTATTACTTTAAAAATTCATGAATAACCATATGAGAATAAAATTTAAGGGGTTTATTATCCAATTATCAATTAATTTCCTTTAATGGAAATTTAATCATAAACAATCCAGATTAAATTGAGATTGTGAAATAATCCCTCACAAAGATCATAAAGTTAATGTGAGAAATAATTAATTAATAGATTATGTGTATCAAATATAAATACACAAAAAATAAGTTGAAATAATAAATAAGACAATAAAAATTCATTACACCCAAAATCTTATAATATCAAAGACAACAAAGAAGTAATATAACCCTATCAAAGAAAATTGAGTTATGAAATTCTTTACCACTTGGTAATTTTCAAGTCAAATATCCTAAGATGAAATAAATCAAAATAAAATGTAAAATACCATGAAATATTAATTAATCATGATATTACATCTCAAAAGGGAATTATATACACCATATAAAAAAATAAGGTGCATAACATTACAATATGCCTCAATGAATGGAAATTGAGATGAAGTCCCTTACTCCATGATTTCTTTTGGTTGAGAGTTCTTAACCTCGTGTATAATGGTTTTAAGCATGTTATTAATTTATAATATAACCATATTCATATTTATAATATCATATATTATCCTTTTATAACATCTTATCATATTTTGTTTAATAATATTTCATTATTACTATTGTTTCGAATGATTGTTACCTTATTTTCCCATGCATGTTTTAACATGAAAATTCTAGTTCTTGAGAATATTGTACTATTACATAATATTCAAAATGGTATTAATGTTACTAATTTCATTTTTTTATTTGATAAAATTTTATAATAATTATTTATATTTTAACATGGAGAATGGATCATGTCGCTTTATGGAGACGATAGGCCGTACGTACGCATGAGCGACGTTATCATTTTCTTAACGGGTGAAAGGGTGAGGAATTAGGTGATATATTAATTTTATAGGATCAATATCATGGAATTTATATCAAATATATTCATTAAAGTTATACTTATTACATTATATGTATAGTGTAAGTGAAAATAGAATAACATCACTTCGTGAGGCAGTAGTTCACCATGCACACGAGTGACATTATCGTATATTAAATGACATGGAAAGTAAGAAGGTATATGTGATATTATAATTAAAAAATTATAATAATATAATATATATTGTATAAATGTTCTAAATCCATAATTATATCCATACTTTAATGGTGGTGATGGAAAACAAATTACATCAGTTCGTGAGACTGTAGTCCACCATACGCACGATCAAAAGTTTTATTTCCCATTTGATGGAAGAGGAGATGGATATAAGTCATGAACTTAACATAAAAACATATTAGTATATTTAATATACTTATGTTATTATATAATAATTTTTTAATAATATTTGGATGAGTTGGAAGAAGAAATAAAATAAAAACACTAATTTAAGAACATTACCTCTTCTTTAGAAAACTTCTTTAGATTTTATTCAAAATAATTCCTAGGTTGGATTTATGAATAAAAAAAGGGATATAGGTTGTTTTTAGTATATAAGGAATTAATTTTGGTATATATTTGTTGAAATAAATGACATTTGATGTGTGAAGATGGGAGGAGAGGGGGTACCCTTTTATAAGTGGGGGAGAGGACACACATGGAAGTTTTGAAAAGAATCAATTATGCCCACGTTTGGTCATTCCAAAAGCCTCTAAATAGTCCATTATAGATCCTTATGGGATATTATGTCAAAATATGGCCATAAAATGGTTTTATTACAAGTTGTTAGGTCATTTTAACCCTTATCTTTTTAGTTAAACCCCTCAATAAATCAATTTTTTATTTAACCTTGGTAATTAATTTTTACTACTTTTTCTATTTATAATGGTAAAAAATTTGGTTGAACATATGGATAATATAAATTATTCTGATTCCAATTATTGAACCAATTTATAAAAATTCAATTTATAAAAGTTTCAGAATCCAATTTATAATTATAACCGCAGACGCGACGAAAAAGCGGGCTGGAAAGGCAGTTTCCAATAATAATTAGTAGTTTTCACTATTCATTAAAAAAATGAAAAATTTCAGAAAAATACCAAACATTAACCCTAAGATAATTATTATATTATTATTTCAAAAATTATGTTCATTTTATCCAATAAATTTTCTAAAAGTGGTAAAAATTAATTTTAAATTATGTGCACAAAGCTTGATTAAACCGCATTTTAGAAAAACATAGTTTTTCAAAAAAAACATTTATTTTTCTTTAAAATGTTTATTATTTTATCTATAATAAATATATAAACATAATTTTAATAATTTACTTATTTCTATTCATACCCACCAATTTAAATTCTAGGTTATAATGGTATTCTATATTATGGTTCATTTAGACACGGGGTTGCATGTTCTACAAGATATCGAAGAGATTAAATTTAATGAAATATATTTCATGGGTTACTTAATCTTGGTGTTGTGTATCACATATAATAGAAAATAAAATGTTCTTATTTTAGAATTAAGAGGTGTTACATTCTTCCCACCTTAAATAAATTTTATCCTCGTAATTTGATCTTGCAATAAAAAATTGAGGGTTTGATATTTGAAAACTCCTTTGTTGAAGACACACACCATAAAAAGGGTTAATAAAACATATTCTTTATAAGAGATAAAGGGAAGTAAAAAATTTCATATGGAATAATAACAAACTAGAATCATAATTATGAGAAGATTAGTGGAAAGTGAATATGTAGACATGGAAGAAAAATATAAATAATTATAGAGAGTGATAGAGGTCGTTAATCATAAAAAATTGAATGATCAGTGTAAAGTGAAGGGAAAAAAATCCATAAATTCATGATGTTTTAAAAGACCATTTTATTCATAGTATGTGAAGACAATATGATAAAAAAATTCAAGATCCTTTTCCTAAATTTGAGGAATTCTTTTACTATTTAAGAATATAAATAAAATATATACTTACTTTATACATTTCTATTTCTTATGAATAGTTTCTACCTTTGGTTGTGATTAAATAAATTTATAATTCATCACTCACTACAAGAAATTAATATCCAAAAATTAATTTTTTTTCTTGAATCACTAAAATTAACTTTTAACAGATCATAATATCCATAAAAGATTGAAAATTCCTTCCATTTATCTCTAACTATTTTCAAAACCAATATGGTTAGAATAAGTTTTCCAATATAATGCATTAATATCTAAACCTCAATAGTAACACTGCTGGATGAACATTAATTTTTATCCATAAAATAATTTATGTAATATCAATTACATATTAATAAGAACATCAATAGTCCAATGATAAGCGCATCACCCTTATCATCCTTCAGTTGTGGGTTCAAGCCCTACAACCTTGCCAGATGCGACAGGTTGTCACCCAACATGCGGGTTGTCCATTTTCTAAAACTATATTAATATAATTCCTATAATGTTACTGAAGTGTAATAACCCATAATTACTAAAACATTAAAGATAAGATGAACTTTAAATGTTACTCATACCTTTAATCTTAATTCCCAAAAATGTAAAGGCATTATTTCTCAACTAACTTTTCTATATACTAAACCAAGTGGTGTTTATGAATTTGAACTTATGATTAACCTTAAACTCATAAACCCAAGATGGTATCCATAACTCTCAAGTTAATAAAGACATATATTCTTCTAAAATTAACACACCCCTTAGATGTTTCGTGATTCTGATAACCAAAATACCATTGGTAAAAATACTTCTGCAATTTAATTTTGGAATACCAATAAATTCTTAAAACATTTTATTTCAACATAGGTCCTTACTTGGTCTAGGATTTATCCTTTAAATGATTAAATTGACTTAGATAATTCCTTGGTTCCCCATATTTAAGACAACTAACTGTAAATGGATACCATGAAATTTATTTACATTTATCTTGCTCTTCATTTTTTATTGAAAATTAATTGATTTATTCCCTTATTTTCACACATAAAACATTTTCTTATTCCTTTGAGTCACTTTAATGGTTGTATCTTTCCACATTTATAACATGAAATAAATCTATCCTTCATTCCTCCATGGTCTCCACCACTCAATTTCTTAGAAAACTCCATTCTTCTCTTCTTTGGTGATTCCAAGAGTTGTTTAAGGTAAATATTGTTAATCATATATTGGGTAACTTATTAGGAATAATCATTATATCCTTAACTCTTGAAATCATCCCATTGGGTTTCTAATAGTAACCAAATTTTCCTTAATATTCAATGTTAACATGATTCCTTTAGTTTCCAACCATTTACTTAAACCAAAATAAATAATGTGAGCAACAATAATCATAGTCTAAAAACCATATAATCATTTATAGGATATCTAAATCAGGAAACATTCTTTTCAATCGAAGACACCTTAGGTTTAACCAAGGTTATTCATTTTCATCATCTATTCGAATCCTTCATAACAGTTTGTAAAGAAAATTTGAATTATCAAAAGCATATCCCCTAAGAGTATCAAACCAGGTGTGCAGTAAGGCTCATTATCATGTACCAGGAAATGCTCGAGTCAAGACCAACATGCTTTTTTCAGTGTTATTACCCCTAAGTATATCTATTCCAAAACCATATCCACTTGTAGTATCCAGACATGGATCTATTTCAAGGGAAAAACTCATAATCTCTGCCTTACTAAAACTTTATCATGATCTTATATACAAATCCTCAATTTTATCATAGGGTTATGTTCCTTAATTTATGTATTCCCTAATCTAGTTCCTAATGTTTCTATTAAACTTCCTCTGATACGAACTATAATGAATCATACCCCAGTAACCCATAGCTTGTGCTCGATTTATTATATTGGCATAAGATACAAGGAATTGTATACCAAAATATTGAATAGTTTAGAAATCATGGTAAACTAGATACATATTTTAGTCTTGCATTATATTTGAATACAAAAATTAAAACATAATTTCTTTCTAGAATATCCTTACTCTCTGTATAATATACTTGTATATCATTCATGGTACACTTCCTAGATTCTTGGAAAAGGAAACAAAATAAGGGTGAACTCAGATGCTTAGTAAGAGTTATGTAAACATAAATTTATCACGAATCAATAATAATAATCAGCATGGAAAGGTATATAACTGAACACATGAACCATTTAAATAACTTGACTATCATGAAAAGATAAGGCTTACTCAATATGGAAAAGTAAATATTTAAACACACATGTCATTTAATAAATAACTTGACTATCCCGGTTAGATAAGGACTAATTAATATGGAAAGGTAAATAATTGAACACACATGTAATTTAAATAACTTTACTATCATGAATAAATAAGGCTTATTCAATAGGTAAGGTAAATAACTAAAAAGAAATATCATTTAATAAATAAATTGTGAATTAAATGAATCCAGAGATAATATCATTGTCAAAATCTCATGGATAATAATAACTAAAATCTTAATGAAAGAAATGATTAATTATTGGATTTCATGATCTCAGGAATCATGATACCTCTACTTTCAAGACCTTTAACAAGATGGTTTAAAACTACAGGTACAAAACTATTTAATGCAAGATTATTGATTCGACTCATAATAATATTGATTCACCAAGGGGATATATAATTTTTGGGCCCAAATATCACTGCATATCCAAATCATCCCTCATATATAGAATAATCTATTTAATTCATGAACAATGTTTCTTATCATCAAGTATTTATATTGAGTAAATAATACTGTTTTATCAATATTTCCCAAAAATTAACATTAAATGTAGAACACCTTATGTTGAAATGATATATGTTTTACGAAATAAACATATCCATGATAAATAATATGGATATATAGGGGAAATTTAATATCCAATGATCACAGGAAAGTGAATATTTCAAGGGAAAGTCATTGACTACAAAAATGAATCAAGAATGTGAATTTCAATACTTTCCTTATTCAAAATGATCATAAACCATCCATATAATGAATAGGGATGATATCAATACAACATATCCCCAGTAGAGTATAAGTAAAATAAAGGTTTATTGTCTTTTAAAAATAGAAATACCATATAAATGTCATTAAAAAATTTCTTGAAGAAAAGATTCCTTTTTACTTTGAAAATATTTTTAAAACTAAAAGTTCAAAAAATATCTTTAGAAACTTTTCTATGAAAATACACTTTTAAAAATTTAAATAAATCTTTACCATATTTATTGGTCATGATGGTGGAAAATTTTTGTAGATTTCATACACGTTAAATCAAATATTCCTTTCACATTTTCAGTAAAATTCAAACAGATCTTGTTTGGAAAACAACATGAAGATTCCTTTAAAAATATTTTTAAAAAATTCAAAAATGGGTAAAATTTCCTTCAGAAAGTAAAATATTAGGAATCAACATTTTCTTAGAAAAATATGATTTATGAAAACCTAAATATTGAGTTTTTTTAAGGAATAACTTTTTTCCCAATGTCTACCACACTGACATTTAGTGCAGAATGGATCACTTTGAGGAACAAAATAGTTATTACTAAATATAGGTTTAGCATGGGTATAACCAAATCTAGAACTATTTCTTATAGTTCGTATTTGAGAATACGTCTTATCAAATTTTTCCTTATCTAAGGTAATGTTTGACAAACACTTACTTAAAGAAAAAATTTCAGACTTGAGTTTAATAACCAAGTTTTCATCCTCAAAATCATTAGTTTTGAATTCTCAATCTCAAGGAGTTTAGAAAATCTAGAAACCTCTTCATAAGTAGGCAAAGTATTATCTTCATCAGAAGAAGATTATTCATCATAAGAGTTATAATATTTATCACCACTATAATTTTCATTCAAAGAAACATTAGTTATAGATTCAACATTGTGTACCTTAGCCATTAGACAATGATTTTAAATAGGTAATCTAGCTAGAAAACCAAGATTCTTCTATCCAGATGATTCATACTCTGAGGATTCATCAGAAGAGTCTCCACCACTGGAACTCCAGGTGTCATTAGCCTTCAAGAATTTGTTATCCTTAGCCTTGTAGTAATTTTTTCTATTCCTTTCAAAATGTATTTCCTTCCTATATTTATTCTTAAGCATAGGACAATATAGCCTTATATGACCTTCTATTTTACATTCATAACATGTAACTTCAGAGTCTTTCTTGTATTTCCTTTCTTTCTTCTTGTATCTATATTTAAATTTCTTCTGTCAAAAAATATTGTTCATCCTTCGAGAAAGGTTAGCTAACTCGTTTTTTAAAGATTCACTTCTACTAGATTCTGATTGAATAACATTCTTCTTAGACTTGGATCTTGTAACTCTCTCAGGAGTCTTGGATTTCATATGATTTGAAGTTTTTATAAAAGCAAAACTTTCATTTCCATTCTTCTTATTAATATTGTCGGCATCTCTCTTCATTCTGGTTTCATGTGGTAGAAGAGTTCCAAATAGTTCATCAAGAGAAATCTGAGTAACTTTCCTATTCTCATATATAGCTAATCTCTTGGATTCCCATTCTTTGGGAATGATTTCAATGATCTTGTCCACAAGGGCTTCATAATCTAATAATTTCTTACCCATGGATTGTAAACTGTTGACAATAGTCATGAACCATTGTTGTACCATACATATGGGTTCTCCATAAGTAAAGAAAGAACCATGATTTTCATCTCTAAGCATGGATCTCCTAGTTTCAATAACTTTTGAAGTTCTGAAGTGAGTAACCTCAAGCTTCTTCCAAATACAATTTGATACTTCACAAGATGAAATTTGGAAATATATATTTCTAGTCATAGAACAAAGAAAAGTATTGCTTACCTTGTATTTCAGTTGATATTAAAGCTTTTCTTGATTTGTGAAACTACTAACTTCCTTGTTAGGAATTTTATAACCTCTAGTAAGCAAAACAAAATTATCTACTCCAGTATTGATAACAAAAGTCTTCATATGATCTCTCCAATATTCGTAATCATTCCTATCAAAAATAGGTGGTCTAGTAGGATTAAGATTGTCTATATAACCAACATTAATTCCTGCCATCTTAATAAAAATATCTTTCCACACAAACTAGTTAATAACAAAAGTTCGTAATCAAGAAAAATAATTTCTAAAAGTTCGTTAGAAAGGAAAATATTCCTAAGCAAGGAAAAATATAGAACAATGAAAACTGGGCAAGGAAAAAATTATATGTAAATATAAGTATTTCAGAGACCACCTCTGATACCAATTGTAGGATCAAAATAGTGATGTAGATGATCAATATAAAAGAGTGGGGGGTGAATGGTACACTTTAAAAATTCCTTTGGAACCTTTAAAGTCGGTTACAGAAAACTATGTTTAACAAGGTTACCTCTTAGTTTTACAAACTTATTGATTCTGAAAATATGGATCTGAAAATGAAACTTAAGAAAATTTTAAAAGATAAAGATTCTACCATAAAGTGTATAGAATCTTACTAATCAGAGTATACAAAGATAAGGAAGTATAAGACAGTTATAATTTCCTTAACAATCAAAAAATTGCAGTAGAAAATAAACTTGTAACAAAATAAGTAACAAGAATGAAATCTTTTAACCCAAAGAGAAGGGTATCCAACAAACTTGGATAAAGGTCCCTTGATTTATACTATCATGAAAATCTGTCTTACCCACACCAGGGTAAGCCCTCGATAAGAGTATCGGAATCTGTCTTGCTATCCCTGCAAGCCCTCAACTTCAAGGTAGTCGACACCTCTATCTTCCACAGCAAGGAAGTCCTTGAACTTTAAGGTAGTCGGCACCTCTGTCTTCATATCCCCGGAAGCCCTTGAACTTTAATGTAGTCATCCCTATGTCTTTCTATTCCCAGAAGCCCTCGAATATACTCATCAACATTCGGAGTCACACGAAGAAATCAGAACAAGATGTTCAGTACACACTAAGCATGAGAGTATCTCTCTCTAGAAATCACCTTAACAGTGTGTAATCTCTAGAGTGATAGTCGGTCATCAAAGTTATGAGCTCGTTCAAATGAGCTCCTATTTGTAGGCATATATCCAGTGGTTGGATCCCTCCTCCAACAATCATATTTTTCCTTGAATCTCAGAGGTACCTATACACGTGTCACTCAAACAATGGTAAGTTTGTAATAGAATTCACAACATCGTTTCATAACTATACCAAGGATAGAAAATATATGGTTGCTTAACCAAAACCAATTTTTTGGAGTCTAAGGAAAATTTATGTTCGTAGTCTACTCAAAAATAATATTCAGAGTCTATATTATAGGATATTTGGATTCTATTTATCAGAGAATTCAGAGTCTGAGTTCATAAGAATTCGTAACAAGAATTCAGAGTCTGAATTCATAAGAACTTGTAATAAGAATTCAGAGTCTGAATTCATAAGAATTATTATCCTGAATTCAGAGTCTGAATTCATAAGAATTTAGAGTCTGAATTCTGAGAACTCGTAGTCAGAACTCAGAAGATTTCGGAGTCTGAATTTAGAGAACTCAGAGTCAGAACTCAGAAGAGTTTGGAGTCTAAATTCAAAGAACTCGGAGTCAGAACTCAGAAGAGTTCGGAGTCTGAATTCAAAGAACTCGGAACCTGAATTCAGATCCTAAAATAGAATTCTCTATATTCAATTATTATATAATTCCAAGGTTTTTCAAAATGAAACCAATTTTTACACCTAGCAATAAAAATGATTTAAACATAGAATAACAGAAATATGAATAATGAAAATAAGTATTGGTAAATTTTCCTTGGGGAAGGAAAATTTTCCTTATTAAGAAAAAACTTAGGGAAAAGAAATTTGCCTTAAGATAGAGTGTTTGTGATTTTAAAAACATGAAATAATGGAAAAGTTATAAGGAAACCTTATTGACTCAACACCCTATACCCTCAGTCCCAAAAAACCCTAAACCCTTATCCCCCAAAACCCCAAAACCCTCATCCCCTGAAAACCCTAAACCCTAAGCCCCAAATAACCCTATACCCTTAGGCCCCAAAAAACATAAATACTCACCATGAAAATACACTCAACCCTCCCCCCAAGAAAACCATAGTACCTCATCCCAAAAAACCATAAACCCTTAACCCCCAAAAACCGTAAACCATCATCCCAAAAAATAACAAACCCTGATCCATATAAACCCTAAACCCTAAACCCTCATCACTAAACAAACCTAAAAATTCAACTCAAAAAAATCTAAACCCACAACCCACAAAAAAACTAAATACCCAGCCCCAAAAAACATTAAATACAAAACCTAAAAAAACCATAACCCCTCATCCTAAAAAACCCCTAAGTCCTATGGGCCCAAAAAACCTAATCCCTCATCCCAAAAAAACACTCGACCGTCATCCTCAAAAAAATGTAAACTGTCAACCTCAAAAAACACTCAACCCTAAGCCCCCCAAACCCAAAACCCTCAATTAAAAAAAACCGTAAACCCTCATCCCCAAAAAAATCTAAATCATAATCTTCAAAAAAACCCTAAACCATTATCCCCAAAAATCCATTAACTATCAAACCCCAAAAAGAAAAAATCCTCATCCCTAAGAAACCCTACACCCTCATCCCCAAAAAACAACAGACACTAATACCCAAAAATCCATAAAACCCTAGCCCAAAAAAACCCACAATCCTTAACAAATAATCACCATAAACACTCATCCCCAAAAATCCTTAAACAATAAACCACAAAAAATGCTATACTCCCAGCCCCAAAAAACCCTAAACCCTCATCCCAATAAAATCCATAAACCCTTATACACAAAATAACCTAACCTATTAGACCCTAAAACACTAAACACACCAACACAAAAAACCTAAAACCTCATCTTAAAAAAACTTTAAACCTTTATCCACAAAAAACCCAAATCCCATATCTTATAAAAACTGAAAACCCTCATCCCAAAAAAAAATCCTAAACCCCTATCTTGAAAAAACAATAGCCTGTAACCCCAAAAAACCTGAAACCCTCATTCCCAAGAAACCCTAAACCCTCATCCCCAAAAAACCAAAACCTTCAACCCGAAAAAACCATAAACCCTAATCACAAAGAAAACCCTAAACCCTCAGCACAAAAAATCCATAAAACATTTTCCTCAAAAAACCCTAAAAATTTAGCACAAAAAAACACAGAACCCTCAGTCCCCAAAAAACCTGAACCCTTATAACCTAAGAACCTAAACCCATAGCCCCTGAATACCATAATAAATAAGCAACAAAAAAAATCCTAAACCCTCATACCTAAGAAACCGTAAACCCTCAGCTTGAAAATACCCTCAATCCTTAGTCATAGAAAACCCTAAACCCTCAATGATAAAAAACTATAAACCCTCATCCCTAAAAAACAATCAAAAATCATCCTCAGAACATCCTAAACCCTCATCCCTAAAAATACATAGACCATCAGCCTAAAAAAATCCTAAACAATCATCCCTAAAAACCCACTAAACCCTCATCCCTAAAAAAACCTAAACCATTAGATCTAAGAAACATATACACTCAAACCCAAAAAACCATAAACCTTATTCCCTAAAAATCCCCTTCCATAATCCCTAAATAACCCTATACCATCATCTCTAAAAACCATCAAATATCAGATTAAGAAAACCTAACACTTAGCCCTAAAAGACCCTAAACCCTACCCCCCCAAATAAACCCATAGTCCCAAAAAAACCAAATACTTTAGCCATAAAAAACCAAAACCCTTATCCCCAAAAATACCTAAACCCTCATACACAAAAAACCATCAACCCTAAGCCCCAAAAAAACCTTAACCCTCAGCCCTGAAAAATCATAAACTCTTAGCCCCAAAAATACTCAACCTTAAGCCCAAGAAACCCAAAACCCTCCAACCTCAAAAATCATAAAACCAGAGGCCCAAAAAAACCCTAAAACAAAATAAAAAGAAAATCATAAACCCTCAACACAAAAATCACTAATACCTCAGATCTAATAAACCCTAAACCCCTAGACACAAAAACAAATCCTAAATCCTCAGTCCCAAAAAAACATAAACCTTTACCCTCAAAAAATCAGCAACCCTAAAAAACCTTGAACCAATATCCCAAAAAAACCATAAACCCTTATCCCAAAAAAACCTCATCCATCAGTCCAAAAAATCCCCAACCCATAAACCCAAAAAATCCCTAAAACGTCATCCAAAAGAAACCATAAACCTTCATACCAAAAAACTCTAATCACTGAGCCCCAAAAAACCCTAAACCTTAGCCCAAAAAATCCCTAAAACCCCATCTAAAAAACCCCTAAACCCTTACCCCCCAAAAACTAAAACCTCATGACCAAAAACCCCTCAACACTCTTCCCAAAGAGACCCTCAACCCTCTGCCCCAAAAAACTCTCAACCCTCATCCTCAAAAACCCTCAACCCAAAGCCCACAAAATTCCATAACCATTAACCCCAAAAAACCCTCAACCCTCATCCCCCCCAAAAAAATCATCCCACATCTCTAATAAACCCACTACCCTAAGCCCCTAAATACCCTCAACCCTCATCCTTAAAAAACCTTCAACCCTCTGCACCAAAAAACCCTTAACCCCCATCCCTTAAAACCCATCAACCATCACTCCCAAAAAAACCTAATCCTCTATCCAAAAAAACCCTCAACCCTTATCCCCCCAAAACGCTCATCATTATACCTAAAAACCCGCAACCCTCATCATAAGAAACCCTCAACCCTCAACCCCAAAATACCCTATAACCACTACAAAAAAATATCCTAAACCATCATCCACAATATACCCTCAACACCTAGCTCCAAAAAACCCTAAAACCTCATCCGAAAAACCCCAAAGCACTTATAACCCAAAAAACCCTAAATCTACATCCTCAAAAAATATTAAACCCTCATCACCTATAAATCGTAAACCCACTGCCCCAAAACCAATAAAGAAAGTGCCATAAAAAACCCTAAGCCACAATAAACCATAAATCCCCATAGCAAAAAAAACCTAAATCCTCACCTTCAAAAAAACCTATACCCTCATCCCCAAAAAAACCCCTAAAACCTCATCCCCAAAAAACCCTAAACCATCAGCCCCAAATAACCATAAACCAGCATCCCTTAAAAACCCTAAACCCTTTACCACAAAAATATAAAAACCCTCAGCCCCCCAAAAAACATAACTCTATGGTGAAAAAAACCCCAAACCCTCATCCCCAAAAAACCCTCAACCCTCATCCCCAAGAAACCCTAAACCCTAAACCCAAAAATACCCTAAACCCTCAGCCTTAAAAAACCATATACCCTCTTCTCCAAAAAAAACCTAAACACTCATCCATAAAAAACCCTAAACCTTTACCCCCCCAAAAAACCCAAAACCCTCATCCTGAAAATACCCTAAATCCTCAACCGCCAAAACCAAAAACCCTCATACTAAAACACCCTAATTCCTCATCCCCCAAAACCATAAAAACTCAGCCCCAAAAAACCTAATCACTTAATCCAAAAAATTGTAAAACCTATGACCTAGAAAACACTAAAACCTCAGTAAAAATACCTCAACCCTCCACCCCAAAATACCCTCATCCATCATCCTATAAAAAAACGTCAATGAAAATATATTCTAAACTCCCATACCCCAAAACACTAAACCATCGGCACCAAAAACCCATAAAACCACAATCTAAATCAACTAACACATGCATCTCTGAAAAACCGTAAACCCCCATCCCCAAAAAACCCTAACCCCAAATCCCTGAAACCCCTAAACATTCATCCATAGGATTCCAAAAACCCTCATCCCCAAAAAACCCTAAAACCACATCCCCCCAAAAAACCTAAACCCTTGGACCGAAGAAACACTAAATCATATTTCGGTAAAACCCTCTACTCTAATCCCAAAAAACCCAAAACCATCACCCCTGCCCCCAAAAAAACCATAAATGCTCAGAAATAGAAACACCAAAAACCTAATCCCAAAAAACCCTGAACCCTCAGTCCAAGAAAACCCTAAGCACTTATCCACCATAAAACCTAAAACTTAATCCCCAAGTAACCATAAACCCTTTTCCCTAAAAACCCTAAACTCTGAATCCAAAAAAACCTTTAAACCCTCAAACCCAAAAAACACTAAAAATAAAAAAGGAACAAACTCTCATCCCCAAAAAACCCTCAACCCTGAGCACCAAAAAAACCTTAACCATCATTCCTAATAACCCTAAACAATCAGACGTAATAAACTGCAAACCCTCATCCCCAAAAATAAAAAAAAATTGGAATCCCCAAAAGAACCCTAAACCCTCATCTCCTAAAACCCCAAAACACACAACCTCAAAATACCCTTAACCCCCAAACACAAAAAAACCTAATTCCTCATCCCTGAAAAACCCTAAACCCTTAGCTGAAAAAACCTCAACCCCCTTATAGAAAAAAATCCTAAAACCTCATCCCTCAAAAACCATATACCCTCAACCTATAAAATCATTAAAACCACATCTCCAAAAATCCCAAAACCGTCAGCCCCTGAAAACCCTGAACCCTCAACCCTTGAAAACCCTAAAAACTTGTCCCACAAAACCCAAAAACCTCATCCCCAAAAATCCAAAATTCTTCAGTCCAAATGACCCTAAACCCTCAGCCCCCAAAATCCAAATCACTCATCCCTAAAAAACCCTAAACCCGAAAACCCCCAAACCCCAAATCCTTAGCCCCAGAAAACCCAAAACACATAGCCAAAAAATACAAAAAACCCTCAACCCTAAAAAATTCAAAACCCATATACCTGAAAAATACTAATCCCATACCCCAAAAAAGCCTAAAACCTCATTAGAAAAAACTAAACACTTAGACCTAAAATATTCTAAACCACCAACAAAAAAACATAAATTGACTTCTCCAAAAATTCGTAAACCCTCATACCCAAAAAACCTAAAACCTTAATCCGCAAAAATTACTAAACCCGAACCCAAAAAAAACCTAGACTATCATCCCCAAAAAACCTAAAACCCATAGCCCCAAAAAATCCTAAACCTTCAGCTCCAAGAAAACACAAAACCCTCAGGACGAAAAAACCCTAAAAACTCATCCCCCAAAACCCTAAACACTTAGACCTAAGAAAACCTAAACATTCAACCCTAAATAAAACTAAACCATAATCACCTAATATATCAATACCAAAAATCCCTAAACCCATATCCTTAAAAAACCTTAATCCATCATCACCATAAAAACTTAAAATCTCATCCCCAAAAAATCCTAAACCCTCATCCTCAAAGAACCATAAATCCTCCGCCCCAAAAAACCATAAACCATCCTCTATAAAAAATTTAAACACCCATCCCCAAAAACCATATACCCTTATTCTCATAAAACTATTAACCCTGAACCCCAAAAAATCATATACGTACACAAAATCCTTAAACCCTTTATCCAAAAAAACCCTTAACCCCCAGCACTAAAAAAACCCTAAACGATCAGCCCTAAGAACCACTCGTCCATGAGACAAAAAAATCCCTGACCCCTATCCACAAATAAAAATTAACCCTTAGCCCTAAAAAACACTAAACTCTCACACCCAAAATACTCTAAAAGCTCATCCCCAAAAAATCCAAAAAGATTGACTTTAAAAATACCTAAACCCTCATCTCCCAAAAAACATTAAACCCTCATACTTAAAAAACCCTAAACTATTAGACCACAAAAAACATAAACCCCTTATACCTAATATACTATAAACCCTCAACTCGAAAAAAACCTTCAACCAATAGTACCAAAACCCTTAAAACCTCATCATCGAAAAACCATAAACACCCATCCCCAAAACCCATCAACCCTCATCCCAAAAAATCATAAACCATCACCCCCCAAAACCCAAAACCCTTATCCCCAGAAAACCCTAAACAATAAACCCTAAAAACTATAAAATTTATACACTAAAAAATCATAAACCATATTCCCCAAATTACCATAAATTATTAGACCAAAAAACCCTAATCCTAAGCCCCAATAAAACATAAACCCTCATCCCTAAAAAACACTCAACCGTTATCCCTAAAAAAACCTAAACCCACATACCCAAAAAACTCTCATCCCTCAACTCCAAAAAACTCTAATCTATCATCTGGAAGAACCATAAACCCTCATCTCCAAAAAACCAAAAAAAAAGTCAACCCCATAAAACCTTAATCAATCAACCCCTAAAAAACCAAAATACTAAGACCCAAAAATACCTAAACACAGTGCCCCAAAAAACCCTAAACCCTAACTCTCAATAATTACTCTACCCTCAACCCCCAAAAAACCTCAACCGCCATCCCAAAAAAACCCAAAACCTTCCCCCTAACAAACCTTAAACCCTCATCCACAAAAAACCCTCATCCCACAGCACCAAAAAATACTAAACTATTAAAACCAGAAAACCCCAAACCATTAGCTCAAAAAATCCATAAACCATAATCCAAAAAACCATAAAAACTTATCCCCAATAATCCCAAACCCTCATAACCAGAAAACCCTCAACCCTCATCCCAAAAAAACCCTAAAACATCAACCCCAAAAAAACCCTAAACCCTCATACTCGAAAAACCAAAAAACATATGACCCAAAAAACCCCTAAACTTGAATCCCTAAAAAACTATAGTCCCTCAGCCTGAAAATACCATAAACACACAACCTTAAAAACCCTTTAACTATAGAAAAAAAATCATAAACCCTCATCCCCAAATAACCTTAAATCATTAGCTGCAAAAAAACTCGCAACCATCATCCCCCAAAAAACCCTAAACCCTCCTCCATAAAAAACCTTAAAACCTTATCTCAAAAAAAATATAAACACTCATCCCCAAAAAACCCAAAAACATCAGCTGAAAAAAACCCTAAAACCTCATCCCGAAAAAAACCCTAAAATATCATCCCCAAAAAATCATAATCCCTCAACCTAGTATACTCTAATCCCTTAACCCCAAAAAACTAAAAACTCCAATCCCCCCAAAGAAGCCCTAAACCTATCCACCCTATGAAAAAAAACCCTCATCCCCAAAAAAATCAAACCTCATCCCAAAAAAAGATTAAAGCATCGTCCCTAAAAAACCATAAACCCTCAGGCCAAAAAAACACTAAAAACTCAGCCCCATATAAACTAAAACACTTATTAACAAAAAACCCCAAACCATCATCCCCAAAAAACCCTAAATCCTCATCCCAAAAAAACCTTCAACACTCATCCCCAAGAAAACCATAATTCATCATCCCTAAAACTCCCTCATACTTAATCCCTAAAACCCCCCAAACTCTTATCCTTAAAAAACATAAACCCTCAAACCTAAAAAACTCTAAACCCTAACACCAAAATAATCATAAACCGTTAGACCCAAACAACCATAAACCCCTAGGCCCAAAAAACCCTAAACACATAGCCTCAAAAAAACCTCAACCCTCAGCCCCAACAAACCATAAAACCTCATCCTCAGAAAACCCTCAACCCTTAGCTGCAGAAAACCATCAACACTCCTCCAAAAAAACCCTAAACCCTAAGAACCCAAAAACCCAAAACCCTATTCCCATGAAACCATAAACCCTTATCCTAAGAGAAACCAAAACCATCAGCCTCAAAAAATTATGAACCCTCATCCCTAAAAAAACCTTTCACCTCATCACCAAAAGACCATAAAACCTCAACCCAAAAAAACTAAACACCCTCATTCCCAATAAACCCTAAGCCCTCATCAAAAAAAAACCCAAAACCCTACACCCTGACAAACCCTAAACCGTCAACACTAGAATATAAAAAACAATAAAATCTCATCCCTAAAAGACACAAAACCCTCAGCCCAAAAAAACCCTAAACCCTCAACCGCTAAAAACCCTAAACCCGCAGCCCCAAAATACCTAAAACCTAATAAAAAAAACACAAAACCCCAAAAAATATGTAAAACATCATCTTGAAAAACTCTAAACCCTCAGCCCCAAAAAACCTTAAACCCTTACACCTAAAAAAACATAATCCATCAGTCCCAAAAAAAACCTCAACACCATCCCTAAAAAAGTGTAAAACATCACCCAAAAAAATCCATAAAGCCTCATCCCTTTAAATCCAAATACTCTTAACCATAAAAAACCTTAAAACCTTAACAATAAATTAATCCTAAACCCTCATCCAAAATAAAACCTTAATCCTCAGCCCATAAAAACACTAAACATTTTTCCTTTAAAAATACTAAACCATCAGCCCCAAAAAAACCTAAACACACAACCCAAAAAATAAGTCATCCCTCAGCTCCAAAAAATACTAAACCATAATCCCCAAAAAACCCTTAACCATCGGAAAAAAAACATAAACAAACTATCCAAAGACCCCAAAACCCTCAACCTCCAAAACCCCTAAAGCCTTAGCACCAAAAAACCCTAAACCCTCTACCCCAAAAAACCCTAAACCCGAACCACCAAAAAATACTATACCATAATCCACAAAAAACCCTAAACACATATCCCTAAAAAACCTAAAACCTCATCCCTTAAAACCCTAATTCCTTATCCATTAAAATCGTAAACCCTAATCCCTAAAAAAATCCTCAACCCAAAAAACCCAAAGCCCTTAGCCCCCAAAAAATGTAAACCCACAACCCCAAAAAACCCTAAACCCCTAGACCCAAAAAAACCCTAAACCTTTATCCAAAAAAACACTAAACCCTCAGCCCTAAAAAACCCAGGACCCTCTAATGCAAAAAACCCTAAACAATCATCCCTAAAAAAGCCTAAACCCTCAGCCCCAAAAAATACAAAACCCACATCCCCCAAAAACCATAAACCCTAAACCCAAAAAACCATAAACCATCATCCCCAAAACACCCTATTTCCTCATCCAAAAAAAAACATATACACTCGGCCCCAAAAAACCCTAATCCCTTAGTCCAAAAAATCCTAAACCCTCAACCCCAGAAAACCCTAAATCCTATACATAAAAAAACCATCATCCAACAACACCAAAATACCCTCATCCATCATCCCAAAGAAGACCACTATTTATAAAATATCCTAAACACCCATCCAAAAAAACTCTAAACTCTATACCCCAAAAAACACTAAACCCTAAACTTGAAAAAACAAACATGATTATCCCCCAAAACCCTAAACCCTCATACCCTAAAATCTCTATCCCACATCCCTAAAAAATCGTAATCCCTCAGCCCCAAGAAACACTAAATCATCATCTCAAAAAACCCTAAAATATAATCCCAAAAAAAACCCAAATCCATCATCCCCACACTAAACCCTAAACACTAAGTGCTAGAAACACACTAAACCCTCATCCCCAAAAAACCCTAAAAGCCCTAGAAAACCCTAAATACTCAACCCCCATAAAACATAAACCCTCATCCCCAAGAAACCCTAAATCGTAATACCTAAAAACCCGTAAAACCTCAATCCAAAAAACCCTAAATGAAAGACCCCAAAAAATACTAAACCATCAATCCCAAAAAAAACACTTATCCAAAAATTCCCTCAGACATCATCATAAAAAACCCTAAACCATTGGCCGCAAAAAAAATACATTAACTCCCAACCCCAAAAAACCCTCAACACTCAGCCCCAAAAAACCTTAAACCCTAATGCCCAAAAAACCCTAAACACCCATAACCAAAAAAATATAAACCATCACCCCCAAAAAACTAAAAAATGGAATCCCCAAAAGAACCCTAAAGCCTCACCCCCAAAACCCCTAATCATAGAACCTCAAAAACCATCAAGCCTCATCACCCAAAAAACCTAAAACCTCATCCTTAAAAAATCCTAAACACTTATGCACAAAAAAACCCTTAACCCCCATCCACAGAAAACACTAAACCCTCATCCCCAATAATCCATATACCCTCAACCAAAAAACAATTTAAAACCTCAACCCCAAAAATCCCAAAACCCTCAGCCCCCAAAAAACCCTAAACCCTTAGACCTAAAAATATCTAAAACATTGAACTCAAAAACTAGAATACCTCAACCCAAAAAACCTAAAACCTTATTCCCCAAAAAACCCTAAACTCTCATCCCTACTAACCCCTAAACCCTGATATTTAAAAACCAAAAACCCTCAAACCAAAAAAACCCTAAACACGCATTCCCAAAAAACACTAAACTTGGAGGCTAAGAAATTCCAAAACCCTCATCCCAAAAAAACCCAAAACCCATAGACCTAAAAAACCCTAAACCCCCAACCAAAAAAAATCCTAAACCCTCATCCCCCAAAAAACCTAAATTCTCACCCATGAAAAATACTAAACTGTTATCCTAAAAACCATAAACCGATATCCCAAAAAATCCCTAAATCCCAAGACCCAAAAAACCTAAAATCTCCATCCCCAAAAAATCCTAAACCCTAAGCCAAAAAAAGCACTAAACTATCATCCTCAAAAACCCTAAATAGAAATCCCCAAAAATTTCTAAACCCATAGATCAAACAAAATCCTAAACACTCAGGCCCAAAAAACATTAAACCCAAAAACCCTAAACCCTTATCCCTAAGAAACACAAACCCTTTTGTCCCAAATAAAACTAAACCCTCATCCCCTAATATATTACACAAAAAAACACTAAACACTTGGATATAAAAAACCTTAAACACTCATCACCATAAAACGTTACACCCTCATCCCCAAAAATCCTAAAACCTCATCCCAAAAAACCCTAAATCCTCATCCCTAAAAAACCTAAATCCTCATCCCTAAAAAAACCTAAATAAGCATCCCTAAAAACACTATACCCTTATCCCCAAAATACCCTAAACCCTAAACCCCCAAAAACCCAATACCCTCAGCCACAAAAACCCTAAACCCACTTCCTCAAAAAACCCTAATCCCCCACCCCCCAAAAACCCTAAACTATCATAAAAAAAAACCTAAACACATAGCCCGAAAAAACTCAAAAACCACAGACCCAAAAATACATAAAACATCATCCACATAAAACTCTAAAACCTCAACCCTAAAAATCCCTAAAACTTTATACCCCAAAATACCTTAAAACCTAAGCCTTAAAAAACACAAAAACCTTTTCCAAAAAAAAAAGATGAACCCCATATTCATAAAATAATTTTTACCCAATCATTGAAAAAACCCTCAACTCTAAGGACTAAAAAACCTTAAACCCTGATCGTGGAAAATCCAAAGAAAACCCATCCCCAAAAAACCCTCAAACCCCTTCCCCAAAAACCCTACACCATCATCCCCTCAAAACCCTAGACCCTCAACCCCAAAAAAACCCAAAAAACTTTGACAAAAAACCCTAAAATTTACGCACTAAAAAAACACTAAACCTTATGCCCCAAATTACCCTAAATCATTAGCCCCAAAAAACCATAAACCCTCATCCCCCAAAAAACCTAAACCCTCATCCATAAAAACACTAAACCCACAGCCCCAGAAAACCCTAAACCCTCATCCCTAAAAACACCTATCCCTTAGCCCAAAAAAACACTAAAACTTCGTCCCCAAAACCCCAAAACCCTTATCGCCATAAAATACCAAACACGAAACCCCAAAAATACATAACCATTCAACATCAAAAAAACATAAACACTCAGAACTAAAAAAAACCATAACAAAAAATCCCCAAAAAGCCATAAACCCTCAACCTATAAAATTATTATACCCTCATCCCTAGAAAACCCTCAAGCCTTAGACCAAAAAAACCCTAAACCTTCATCCCTAACAAACACTTCACCCTCAGAACCAGAAAACCATAAACTCTCTATAAAAAACCCAAACCCTTATAACCATAAATCTCCAAACCATTAACACAAAAAACCCAAAACCCTAGTCCATAAAAAACCAAAACATTATACCCAAAAAACCCTAGACCCTAAACACCATTAAAATGTTAACCCTCATCCCAAAAAAAACTAAAATATTATCCCCCAAAAAATCCTAATCCTCATACCCAAAAAAACCAATAACCTAAGCCCCCCAAACCCTAATATCTGTATCCCAAAAAAACTATAACCCCTCATCATTAAAAAACATAAACATAAATCCTCAATAAACAGAAAAAACACAGCAAAAAAATCCAAATCCCTCATCCAAAAACCCGTAAAAAATTAGTCGCAAAAACCCCCAACCATCATCCTGAAAAAACCCGAAACCCTCCTTCCCAAAAAAAACACTAAACCCTCATCCCAAATAATCCTTAAACACTCATCCAAAAAAACCAAAACCCTTATCCGTAAAAAAACATAAACCCTCAGCTCCTAAAACCCCCAAAATACCATCCTCAATGAACCATAATCCCTCAAAAAATATAATCTAATCCCTCATCCCCAAAAAACCTAAAACCCTAGGCCCACAAAAAACTCTAAACTCCTTAGCCCCAGTAAATTATAAACCCTCAACCTAAAAAAAAGATCAACCCTCATCCCCAAAAAATCTTCGAACCTCGTCCCAAAAAAACGGTAAACCCTCAGCCCAAAAAAGCACTTAACCCTCATAACCAAATAACCCAAAACACTCAGTCCCAAAAAACACTAAACTCTCATCCCAAAAAACACTCAGCCTTAAAAAAAACTTAACCCTCAGCCCGAAAAAATTATAAACCGTCATCCCTAAAAATCCCTCAAACCTGATCCCCAAATAACCCTAGACCCCCATCCCTAAAACACATAAATCCTCAGTCCAAAAAAACCTAATACCCCCATCCAAGAATACCCCTAAACTGGTAGAACCAAAAAACCAAAAAACCACATCCCCAAAAACCCTAAACTCACAGCCTCAAAAAATCCTAAACCCTCATCCCCAAAAAATTCAAAACCCTCATCCCCATAAAACCGTAAACCCTTATCCCAAAAACCCTCAACACTCATACCCATAAAACCCAAAACCCTAATCCCCATAAAACCCTAAACCCTTTCACCATGAATCCTAAAACTCTCATACTGAAAGTACCCAAAACCCTCAACCCCCAAAAATGAAACCCTTATCCCCAAAAATCCTTAAAACCTCAACCCCAAAAGACCCTAAACCTTGAACCCCAAAAAACCAGAAACTTACATCCCCAATAAACCCTAAACCCTTATCCCCAAGAAACCCTAAACACTTTTCCACAAAAAACCCTAAACCCTCAACACCAAAAAACCAAAAAAACCTAAACGATCATCCCTAAAAGACACTAGAACCTTAGCCCCAAAAAACACAAAACCCTCAGTCCCAAAAATACCCTAAACCCTCATCCCCATAAAACTCTAAACCCTCATCCCCAAAATCCATAAACCTTAAACCAAAAAAACCCTAAACCCCTTAACCACCAAAAATATAAACCCTCATAAAAAAAACCCTCATACCCAAAAAAACCACAATGCCCCAGTCCAGAAAAATCCCCAACCTCATCCCTATAAGGAATAAACCCTCTGAAACCAAAAACCCTAAACCCTCATCCCTAAAAAACACAAAACTCTCAGCCTAAAAAACCCTAAACCCTCAGTAATAAATTAATACTAAACACTCAGCCACAATAAATCCTAAAACATTACCCCAAAGTATCTGAAACACTCATCACTAAAAACCCTAAACCATTAGTCCCAAAAAACCCTAAACTCTTAACCCCCAAAATAAGTCATCCCTTAGCTCCCATAAACTCTAATACCCAAAAAACCCTAAACCCTAAACACAAGAAACCCTAAATGCTGGTCCAAAAAAACCCTAAACCCTCATCCTAAAAAAACCCTAAACCCTTATACCCAAAAAACACTAAACCCACAACCCCAAAAAATCCTAAC
Source organism: Viscum album (assembly GCA_963277665.1). Classification (NCBI taxonomy): domain Eukaryota; kingdom Viridiplantae; phylum Streptophyta; class Magnoliopsida; order Santalales; family Viscaceae; genus Viscum; species Viscum album. The sequence goes on from OY728167.1 coordinate 639,942,684, forward strand.
TCTTAACTTCAAAAAACCCTAAACCCTAAACCCCAAAAAACACTAAACCATTAGTGCAGAAAATCCTCAACTACCATATACTAAATAACCATAACTATCAACCCCAATAAAATTTAAAACATCATCCCCAAAAAACCCTAACCTCTTAATCCTAGAATACTCTAACCCATCATCCAAAAACAAATCTATAACCAGAAGCCCAAAAAACCCTAAACTCTCATCCCCCAAAAAATCTAAACCCTAATACAAAAAAACCATAAACCCAAAGCCCCAAAAAACCATAAACCCTATTCCTAAAAAACATATACCATAAGCCCCAAAAAACCATAAACACTCAACCCCCAAAAACAATAAACCCTGATCCCCAAAAAACCCTAAACCCATAGCCCCTAAAAACCCAAAATCCTTATCTGCAAAAAACCGTACACACTGGGCCCCAAAAAATCATAAACCATTATCTCTAAAAAACATTAAACCCTCATCCCCCAAAAGTCTTAAAATGTCAGCCCCAAAAAACCATAAAACCTCAGTCCCAAAAAACTCTAAACCATCATCCCAAAAAAACCCTAAACCCTAAACCCCAAGAAACCCTAAACCCTACTCTGTAAAAATCCCTAAACCCTCTAACCCAAAAAAACCCTAAACACTCATATATAAAAAACCTAAATCCTCATCACCAAAAAACCCTAAACCCACACCCCCTAAAACCCTTAAACCCATATCCCAAAAAACCCTAAACCTTAAGCCCCCCAAACCCTAAAATCTCAGCCTTAAAATCCCTAAAACCTAATCCCACAAAAAACCCTTAACATTATCCCCCCCAAAACCCCAAACAATACACCAAGAAAACTCTAAACCGTCATCCCCCAAAAAATAAACCCTCATCCCCAAAAAACCCTAAACCCTCATCCCAAAAAACCAAAAACCACAAGCCCAAAAAACCCTAAACATTTATAAAAAAACTAAACACCCATCCCCAAATACCGTATTCCATATTCCCCCAAAACACAAAATCCCTCCCTCCCAATAAACCCTCAACCCTCATCCCCAAAACACCCTTAACCCCCATCCCCAAAATACTTAAACCCCAAACCCCAAAAAAACCCTATACCCTCATCCCAGAAAAAACCAAAACCCTCAGCACCAGAAAACCATAAACACACAGGCTTGGAAAACCACAAACCCCATCCCCCAATAACCCTGAACCCTAATCCCCAAAAAAACACAAAACCCTCATCCCTGGAAAACCCTAAACCCTAATCCCCCATAAAATTAAATACATCATCACAAAAAACAATAAACAATCTTCTATTAAATCCCTAAATACTCAGCCCCAAAAAATCCTAAACGATCTTCCTAAAAAACCCCTAAAACCTCACCTCAAAAAAACCTCTAAAATCATAGCCCAAAAAAAAACTATTCCCTAAAAAACCCTAAACCCTAAACCCTAAAAAACACTGAAGTCTGAGCCCTGAAAAAATCTAAAAACATATTCCCAAGAATCCTTAAACTCATATCCCTAAAAGACCCTAAACCCACATCCCCAAAAACCCTATACTCTGAGGGTTTAGTTTTTTTATGTATGATGGTTTGGGATTTTTTTTGGATGAGGTTTTAGGTTTTTCTTGGGGATGATGGTTTAGGGTTTTTGGGGGATGAGGATATAGGTTTTCTTGGTACTTAGGGTTTAGTGTTTTCTAGGACTGGGGGGTTTAGTTCTATTTTGGGTATGAGGGTCTATCATTTTATGGTGATAAGTGTGGCAGGTTATTTGGGGATGATGGTTTTGATTTTTTAGGGATGAGTGTTTATATTTTTTTGGGTCATGGGTTTAGGCCGTTTTTGGATGAGGGTATAGGGTTTTATAGGGATGAAGGTTTAGGTTTTTTTGGTTAATGGTTTAGGGTATTTTTGTGATGTTGTTTTAGAGTTATTTGGTGGTGATTTTTTTAGGGTTTTTTGGTTCTGAAGGTTTAGGGTTTTTTTGTGGTTGAGGGTTTAAGAATTTTAGGGGCTGTGGGTTTAAGAATTTTTGGGGTTGAGGTTTACAGTTTTTTTATCATTGTTTTACTATTTTTATTATCATTTAGGGTTTTCTAGGGATGAGGTTTTAGAGGTTTTTGGGCCTGAGGGTTTAGGTTTTTTGGGGGCTAAGGTTTTAGCATTTTTTGGGATGAGGGCTTAGGGTTTTTGGGGGATGATGGTTTTAGATTTTTTTACTACTAAGTGTTTCATGTTTTTTTGGGGATATGATTTTAGGGGTTTTGGGGTTTTAGGGTTTAGGGTGTTTCAGGATGAGTTTTTTGGGATTTTTGGGGTTGAGGGTTTAGGTTTTTAATGGTTAAGGGTTTAGAGTGTGTTTGGGATGGAGGTTTTAGGGTATTTTTTGGGTTGTGGGTTTAGGGTTTTTTTATGATGGTTTTGGGGTTTTTGGACTAATGGTATATGTTTTATAGGGATTTGGGTTGATGATTTTTGTGTTTGAGGGATTATGTTTTTTTTATGAGGTTTTAGGATTTTTTAGGGTCCATGGTTTAGGGTTTTTTGAAGTAAATGGTTTGGGGTTTTCTTGGGGATGAGGGTTTTGGGTTTTTTGGGGCAAAGGTTTTATGGTTATTTGGGGACTATGTTTTATGGTTTTGAAGGATTAGGTTTTATGGTTTCCTGGGATAAGGGTTAAGTATTTTTTGGGTATAATGGTTTATAGTTTACTAGGTCTGAGGATTTAGGATTTTTAGGAGAAGAGGGTTTAGGTTTTTGGGGTAGATGTTTTAGGGTTTTTATGGGATGAGGGTTTAGATAAGTTTGGGGAAAACGTTTAGGGTTTTTTGTAGCTGAGGGTTTAGGGTTTTTTTAGGTTAGGTTTTATGGTTAATTGGGTGTAAGAGTTTTGTGTTTTTTGGGGCTGTAGTTTAGAGTTTTTTTGTGGATGAAGGTTGAGGATTTTTTGGGGATAAGAGTTTAAGGTTTTTTTATGATTTTATTTCTTTTATGGGTATGAGCTTTTAGTTAGTTTTGAGGGTGAGGGTTTAAGGTTTTTTATGCTAAGGGTTTAGGGTTTTTTAGGGGTCAGGATTTAGGGGTTTTTGGGCCAGGGTTTTAGGATATTTAGGGATTAGGTTTTTAGATTTATTGAGGCTGAGGGGTTTGATATTTTTGGTTCTAAGGGTTTTGAGTTTTGGGGAATGAGGGTTTAGGGTATTTTATGGCTAAGGGTTTATGGTTTTTTAGGTGTATTATTTGGTGTTTTTGTGGGAATGGTTTTGGGTTTCATTGTGGAATAGGGTTTTTGGTTTTTTTGGGATGAGGGTTTAGGAGGTATTAGGGGTTAGGGTTTATATTTATTTGGGGTTGAGAGTTTATAGATTTTTGGGGCTGAGGGTTCATTTTTTTTAGCAATGATGGTTGGGGGTTTTTTGGGGTGAGGGTAAAGTATTTTTTTTGAATGAGGGTTTAGGTTTTTTGGGGTTGAAGTCTCTAGGTTTTTTATGACTAAGTGTTATAGGTTTTTTGGTGCTAAGGGATGATGTTTTTTTGGGCAGAGGTTCAAGGGTTTTTTGTGGAAAAGGGTTTAGGGTTTCTTAGGGATGAGTGTTTAGGTATTTTTGGGGATGAGGGATTAGGGGTTTTTGGAGCTGAGGGTTTAGTTTTTTTTCGGAATCAGGGTTGGGGTTTTTTTGGGGAATATGGTTGAGTGTTTTTTGGTGCTTAGTGTAAAGGGTGTTTTTGAAGCTGACGGTTTATATTTTTTGGGGATAAGGGTTTAGTTATTTTTGGGGGTAAGGTTTTAGGGGGTTTTAGGGAAGTGGGTTTAGTGTTTTTGAGGGATAAGGGTTAGGGTTTTTTTCGGGTTGAGGTGTTAGGTTTATTTAGGGTGGGTTGAGGTTTTCTTGGGTCTAGGTTTGAGGTTTTTTTGGGGATGAGGGTTGAGGGTTTTTGTGTGTTGACTGTTGCGGGTTTTTTTGGGGATAAGGGTAGATATTTATTTACGTCTAACAGTTGAGGTTTTATTAAGGATAAGGGTTCATGGATTTTTGGTTATGAGGGTTTAGTGTTTTTTGGGGTTGAGGGTTTTGAGGTTTTCTAGGCTAAGATATTAAGGGTTTTTGGGAAAATTGTTTATGAATTTTGGTGTGTAGGTTTTAGAGGTTTTTGGGGATGAGGGTTTTGATTTTTTTTTGGAATTTTGTTTTAGGATTTTTTGGGGATGATGGTTGATTTTTTTCTTGGGATTGAGGAGTTTGGGTTTTTTAGGAATATTATTTTTGGATTTTTTCGAGCTAAGGGTTGGAGTTTTTTTTGGGTAAAGGGTTCAATATTATTTGGGTCTAATGGTTGAGGGTTTTTTTTTTGCTGATGGTTCGTGTTTATTTGGGTTCGAGGGTTCATGGTTTATTGGGGAATATGGTTGATGGTTTTTTGGGGATAAGGGTTGAGTGTTTTTTTGTGGATTGAATATAAGGGTTTAGAGTTATTTTAGGATAATAATTTTGTGTTTTTTAGGGTTGAGGGTAGTGGTTTTTTGTGGTTGAGGGCTTAGGGACTTTTTTAGGGATGAGGGCTTAGGGTTTTGGGGGTATTGGGTTTAGGGTTTGTTATGGATGAGGGTTTAGGGTTTTTTGAGGCTGGGGATTGAGAGTTTTTAGGTATAAGGGATAAGTTTTTTTAGGGATATGGGATGAGGGTTTTTTGGCGTTGATTGATGATATGTTTTTGGGTCTAAGGCTAGTGTTTTTTCTTGGGGATAAGTGTTTAGTGTTTTTTTCACTGAGGGGTTATGTTTTTTGGGACTATGGGTTGAGGGTTTTGGGAGGATGTTGTTTTAGGTTTTTTTATCACTAAGGGTAGAGGTTTTTTGGGAATGATTGGTGAGGGTTTTTTAGGCAGAGGGTGGAGGGTTTTTTAGATGATGGTTGGGGGTTCTTTGGGGCTTAGGGTTCAGGGTTATTTGGTGTAGAGAGTTTATGGTTTTTTAGGGTTGAGGGTTTTTTCAATTGAGGATATAGGTTTTTTTATAGATAATGGTTTAAGGTTTTTAGGGGATTTGGGTTTTGATTTTTGAGAGTTAGGGTTTAGGTTATATTGGGGAAAATAGGTTAGGGTTGTTTGTGGATGATGGATTAAGGTTTTTTGGGGGATACTCTTTTATTTTTTTGGGGGGATGAGGCTTTAAGGTTTATTGTGGTGAGGGTTTAGTGTTTTCTGGGGATAACGGTTTAGGGAATTTTTGAGGCTGTGGGTCTACGGTTTTTTGGGGATGACGGTTTAGAATTTTCTAAGGATGAGGTTTTTGTGTTTTTTTGTGGATGAGTGTTTAGGGTTTTATTTGGGATTGGGGTTTAGATTTTTCTGGGGATGAGAGTTTAGGGTTGTTTTTGGGGGGTTGAGGTTAACAATTTTTTGTGGATGATGGTATAGAGGTCTTTGGGGATGTGGGTTTAGAGTTTTTAGTGGATGAGGGATTAGTGTATTTTATGCTGTGGTGTTAGGGGTTTGGGGATGAGGGTTTAGGGATTTTGGGGGTAGGGGATTTTGATTTTATGGGGATGAAGCTTTAGAAATTTTTTTGGGATGAAGGTCTATGGTTTTTTAAGGCTATGGGTTTAGGTTTTTTTCAGCTGAGGGTTTAGGGTTTTATGGTGTGAGTGTTTAGGGTTTTTTGGGGGTGTGAGTTTTGTGTTTTTTTGGGGATGAACATTTGTGGTTTTTTGAGGATGAGGGTTTTTTGGGGGGTTAACTAAGGGTTTTCATTTTTTTTGGATGAGGGTTAATGGTTTTTTGTGACTAAGGGTCTAGAGTTTTTTGGGGATAAGGGTTTAAGGTTTTTGGGGGGTGAGTGTTTTGGGTTTTTTTGGGATGAGGCTTAAGGGTTTTCTAGGGTGGTAGGTTTAGGTATTTGGGGATAAGGGTTTATGATTTTTTTGGGTCTGGGGGTTTAGGATTTTGTTTTGTGAGTGTTTATGGTTTTTTGGGGCCGAGGGCTTAAATGTTTTGGGGGATGAAGGTTTGGGGTTTTTTAGGGATGAGGTTTTATGGTTTTTTAGATATGAGAGTATAGGATTTTTTTGTCCTGATATTTTACTATTTTCTGGGGCTGAGAGTTTAGGGTTTTTTGGGGATGAAAGTTTAAACAGTTTTTGGGGAGAATTTATATGTTTTTTGGTGCTGAGGGTTTAGGATTTTTTGGGACTAAGGGTGTAGGTATTTTTGGGTTTCAGGTTTCACTATTTTTTGAAGATAAGGGGTTAGGGTTTTTTAGATATAAGGGTTTAGAGATTTTTAGTGTTGAGGGTATATTTATTTTTGTGACTAAGTGTTAAGGGTTTTGAGGGGTGAGGGTTTAGGATTTTTTAGAGAAGTGGGTATAGTGTTTTTTTATTTATGAAAGTTATGGGTTATTTTGGGGTTGAGTGATTTGGGGTTTTTATGGATAAGGGTTTAGGGGTTTTAGTGGATGAGGGATTTTAGATTTTTTGGTAGAGGGTTTAGGTTTATTTGGGTATGAGGTTTTAGTGTTTTGGGAGAAGTGGGTACTGAGATTTTTGGTGCTGAGGTTTTTTTTGTTTTTGGGGCCCCAGGGTTTTGGGGTTTTGGGGGATATGTGTTTAGGGGTTTTGGGTCTGAGTGTTTAGGGGTTTTTTGGTCCTAGGGTTTAGTATTTTTTGAGGGTTTGAGTTTAGGTATTTATTGGGGTCGAGAGTTTTTATTTTTTTTGGTTCAAGGTTTTGGGTTTTGGGGCTATGATTTCTGAGTTTTTTTAGGATTAGAGTTTAAGGTTATTTGGGAATGAGTTTTTAATACTTTTTTGGAGTTTAGGTTTTAGGGTTTTGAGGGTTTAGGGTGGTGGGTTATTTTGGGAAAAGGGTTGAGGTCTTTTGGGGTTGAAGGTTAAGGGTTTTTTGGGTTAGCGAGTTGATGGTTTCTTGGGGATGAGGGTTGAGGGTTTTGGGGGGATGTGGGTAGAGGGTTTTGTTATGGATCAGGGTTGAGGGTTTTTTTATTGATCGGTTTTCATTTATTTTTAATGATTAGGGTATAGTTTTTTTGGGGGAGATGAGGGTTTAGACCTTTTTTGGGATGGGGTTTTTTTTGCTAGGCATTAAAGAGTTTTTGGGTCTGAGTTTTTTAGGGATGAGGGTTTTTTGTTTTTTTGGGATTGATGGTTTAGGAGTTTGGGGGGATAAGTGATTAGGTTTTTATAGGGATGAGAGTGGAGAATGGTTTTGGGCTAAGTGTTTAGTTTTTGGGGGGGATGAGGGTTTAGGGTTTTTTGGGGCTTAGGGTTGAGGGTTTTTTTTGGGGATGGCGATTCAAGGTTTTCTGGGACTGAGGTTGCATGGTTTTTTGGGGATGAGGGTTCAAAGAATTTTTGGGCCTAGGATTTCAGGTTTTCTAGGGTTGAATGGTGATGTTTTCTTCTGGATGAGGGTTTAGTGTTTTTTGGGGTTGGGGGTTGAGGTTTTAGGAATTTTTGGGGATGAGGGATGATGATTTTTGGTGTTTAGGGTTTAGGGTTTTCTGGTGTTGAGTGTTTAGGGTTTTCTTAGGGATGGTGGAAGAGGGTTTTCTTAGGGTTGATGTTGAGGGTTATCTCAACTAAGGGTTCAGGGTATTTTTATCAATGAGGGGTTTTTTGTGCTGAGCATTTAGGGTTTTTTTGGTTCTAATAGTTGATTATTTTCGGGGTTGAAGGTTTAGGTTTTGTTGGGGTTGATTGTTTATTGTTTTTTGTGGATGATGGTATAGTGTTATCTTAGGGATGGTAGTTGTGGGTTTTTTGGGTTGAGGGTTTAGGTTTTGGGGAATGAGGGTTGAGGGATTTTTTGGGGCAAAGGGTTGAAGTTTTTGGGGGCTAAGGGTTTAGGGATTTTTGGTCCCCAGGGTTTAAGTTTTTTTAGGTTTTGAGGGTTTAGGGTTTTATGGGGCTAAGGTTTGATAGTTTTATAGGGATGAGGGTTGAGGCTTTTATCTGGCTGAGGTTTGTGTTTTTTTGGGGGGGGGGTGTGTTGAGGTTTTTTTTATACTTATGGTTTATGGTTTGTCGGTACTAAGGGATGTTGGTTTTGGGGATGAGGGTTTAGGGCTTTTGGGGTAGAGTGTTTAGGTTTTTTTGGTTTAGGGTTGAGTGTATTTTTGGGATGAGGGTTTATAGTTTTTTGAGGGAGATGGTTTAGGTTTTTATTGAGGTGAGGTTTTACGGTTTTCTAGAGATGAGGGTATGTAGTTTTTGGTGATGAAGGTTTATGGTTTTTTGGGGCCTATGGTATAGGGGTTTTTGGAGATGACGGTTTTGGGATTTCTTGGGGCTCATGTTTTAGGATATTTTGGGGATGAGTGTTCAGTGTTCTTTGTGGATGATGGTTTAGGGTCATTTCTATATGAGGTTTTAGGATTTTTTTAGTTCTAATTGATTTGGGCCTTTTGGGAATGAGGGTTCATTGTTCTTTTTGGATGATGGTTTAGGGTCATTTATATATAAGGTTTTAGGATTTTTTTTATCTAAGTGATTTGGGCCTTTTGGGGATGAGGGCTTAGGTGTTTTGGGGGCTAAGTGTTTAGGGTATTTTTGTGATTAGGGTTTAGGGTTTTGGGATAAGTGTTTTGGGTTTTAATGGATTAGGGTTTTGGGTTTTTTAAGGATGAGGGTTTAGGGAATTTTTGGACTGAGGTTTTAATTTTTTTTGGGGATAAGGTTTTATGGATTTATTGGGGTTCAATTTTTAGTGTTTTTGGGGGCCTAGGGTTTATTGTTTTTGTGTGGGGATAGTTTAAGGTTTCATTGGATTCAAGGTTTTTGGTTTCCTTGGGTAAAGTTTTTTTTTGGGGATGGGGTTTAGGGTTTTTTGGTGCTGTGGGTTTAGGGTTTTTTATGTCAAGAGTTTAGGGTTTTTAGGGGTTAGGGTTTAGGGGTTTTTTTCGAGATGAGGGTTTAGAGTTTTTTAGGGCCAATGTTTTTGGGTTTTTAGGGATAAGGGTTTTTTTCTGTTTTTTATGGTTTTTTAAGGTTATAGGATTAGGGTTTTTTTGGGAATGAGGGTTTAAAACTTTTTAGTTCTATGGTTTTAGGGCTTTTTGGGACTGTGGGTTTAGGGTTTTGAGGCGATGAGGGTTTAGCATTTTTTAGGATGATGTTTTAGGGGTTTTTTGGGCTAAGGGTTTAGGGTTTTTGTGGATGAGGGTTTAGGGTTTTTTGGGATAAGGTTTTAGGGTTTCTTGTGGATAAGGGTTTAGGGTTTTTTTGGGCTAAGGGTTTCATGTTTTTTGGGGCTGAGGGTTTCATGTTTTTTGGGACTCAGGGTTTTGGGTTTTTTGGCACTGAGGGTTTAGGATTTTTTTAGGCTGAGGGGTTCGGGTTTTCTGGGATGACAGTATATGGTATTTTCTATTTGAGGGTTTAATATTTTTTAGGGATGAGAATTGAGGGATTCTGGGGCCTAAGGATTAATGGTTTTAGGGGATGTGGGTTTAGGTTTTTGTGGAGATGAGAGTTGAGGGTTTCTTGGGAATGAGGGTTCCATATTTTTTTTAAGGATGTTGGTTTAGTGTATTTTATTACTAATTGTTGAGGTTTTTTGGGGCTAAGGGTTGAGGGAATTTTTTGGATGAGGGTTTAGAGTTTTTTGGGGCGTAGGGTTGAGGGTTTTGGGGGGAGGGGGTTTAGGGGTTTTTAGAGTTTACGTTTTATTGTTTTTTAGGTTTTAGTGTTGAGGGTTATTTAGGGTGGAGGGTTTAGGGGTTTTTTGGGGCTAAGGGTTTAGGGTTTTTTTAGCAAGGAAATTTAGGGTTTTTTAGGGCTAAGGGTTTAGGGTTTTTTGGGGGATGAGGGTTTAGAGTATGTTGGGGCTAATGATTTTTAAAAAAATAGGTCTACGGTTTTATGTTTTTTGGGGATGAGGGTTTTGGGTTTTTGGGGGTTGAGGGTTGAGGGATTTTTGGGATGAGGGTTTTTTTGGGATTAGGGTTTTTGGTTGTTTGGGGATAATGTTTAAGGATTTTTTTGGGATGAGGGTTTAGGGTTTTTTGGGACTAAGCTTTTAGGGTTTTTTGGGGTTGAGGGTTTAGGATTTTGGGGGGATGAGTGTATTGGGTTTTTTTAGATAAGGGTTGAGGGTTTTTTTGTGGTTTAGGGTTTAGGTTTTTTTAGCATTGAGGGTTTTGTGGGTTTTATGGGTTGAGCGTGGAAGGTTTTTTGGGGCTGAGGGTATAGGTTTTTTTGGGCTAAGGGTTGATGTCTTTTTGGGGCTAAGAGTATATGGTTTTTTAGGGCCGAGTGTTTAGGTTTTTTGGGGCTGAGGGTCTGGGGTTTTTTTTGGGATGTGTGTTGTGTGTTTTTTTTTGGGGCTGATTGCTTAGGATTTTTTTGGGAATGAGTGATTAGGATATTTTGGGGTTGAGGTTTGTGGATATTTTTTGGATGAGGGTTTTGGGTTTTTTGGGGCTGTGGGTTTAGGGATTTTTGGGCTCGAGGGTTGATGGTTTTTTGGGGATGTGGGTTGAGGGATTTTGGGGTTGAGGGAAGTTGGTATTTCAAGGATGAGGTTTATGGTTTTTTTATGGATGAGGGTTGATGGTTATTTGGGGCTGAGGGTTGTGGGTTTCTTGGTCTATGATTTTAGGGTTTTTTGGGGCTACAGGTTGATGGTTATTTGGGGATATGGAAAAGAGTTTTTCAGGGAAGAGGGTTGACGGTTTTTGGGGGATGAGATTTGAGGTTTTTTTGGGGCTAAGAGTTTATGATTTCATACAGCTGTGTGTTGAGGGTTTTTTGGGGCTGAGGGTTGATGATTTTTTCTTGATGTGGGATGACGGGTTTTTAGGGATCGAGGGATTAGGTTTTTTTTGTGCTACTGGTTGATGGTTTTTTGTTGATTAGGGTGTATGGATTATTTGGACTAGGGTTGAGGGTTTTTTGGGGATGAAGTATAGATTTTTTGGGGGATATGAGTTTAGGAATTTTGGGGATGAGGGTTGAGGGTTTTTTGGGGCTAAGGGTTTATGTTCTTTTCGGCTAAGGGTTTTGGGTTTTTTACAGTTGTTGGTTTAGGTATTTTTAGGTTGGGGGTTTGGGGGTTTTTTGGTGATGAGGGTTTAGGGGTTTTTAGGTTTGAGTATTTAGGGTTTTTAGGACATAGGTTTAATGGTTTGGGGGGGTAGGGTTTAGGGTTTTTTAGGGGTGATGTTTTAGGGTTTTTTAGGGATTAGGGTTTAGGGTTATTTCAAGATGAGGGTTTGGGGTTGTTTTTGGGATGAGGGTTTATGTTATTTTGAGGATGAGGATTTATATAATTTTGGTTCTGATGTCTAATGGTTTTTTAGGAATGGGGGTATGGGGATTTTTTGCAGTTGGGGGTTAAAGGCTTTTTAGGGTTGAGGTTTTATGATTTTTGGGGCCACCAATTTATTTTTTGGGTGGATAAGGGTTTAGGGATATTTTGTGTAATATTATTAGGTGTTGTTGGTGATTTTTTTTGGGATGTCGGTTTAGGGGGTTTTGTGGATTATGTTTTAGTATTTTTTTGGGATGAGGGGTTATGTTTTGTGAGAATGAGTAATTATGGTTTTTTGGTGCTAAGGGTTTAGGGTTTTATTGAGTGGTGTATTTGGGGTTTTTTGGGGGTGAGTGGTTAGGATTTTTAGGGGCATATTGTTTAGGGTTATATGGGGATAAGGGTTTTGGGTTTTTTTGGGTTGAGGGTTTAGGGTTTGGGGATGATGGTTTAGGTTTTTTGGGGTTGAGGGTTTAGTGTATTTTGGGTCTTGGGGTTAATGATTTTTTGGGGCTAAGGGTTGAGTGTTTTTTGGGTTCGTGGGTTTACAGATTTTTGGGGATGAGTTTTTAGGGTTATTTGGTGAAGAGGGTGAATGGTTTTTGGGGATAAGGGTTTAGGATTTTTTTAGCTGAAGGTTAGGGTTTTTTGGAGGATGGGGGATTATGATTTTTTGGGGATGAGGGTTTAGGGTTTTGTGGGGCTGAAGATTTTGTGTTTTTTGTTACTAAGGGATTATGATTTTTTGGGGCTTAGGGTTTAGGTTTTTTAGGATAGGGGTTTATGGTTTTTGTGGCTTGATTGTTTAGGGTATTTTGGGTCTGAGTGTGTAGGTTTTTTTGGGTTGTGTTTTTTGGGTTTTGGGGGGCTAATGGATTAGGTTTTCTTGGGTGTGATTGTTTAATTTTTTTATGGATGACGATTTAGGGATTTTTTGGGATGGGGGATTAGGTTTTTTTGGGGTGGAGGTTTTAATGTTTTTTTGGAATGGGGATTTAGTTTTTTTTTGTCTGATGGTTTACTGATTTTTTGTGCTAAGTGTTTATGATTTTTTGTGGCTAAGGATTTATGATTTTTTAGTGATGATGGTTTAGGGTGTATTGGTGTGGATGGTTTGGTGTTTTTTTCTATAGGTTTATGAGTTTTGGGGGCATAAAATTTAGGGTTTTGGGGACTTAGGGTTTAGGGTATTATGGGGTGAGGGTTTAACGATTTTTTGGGGTGAGTGTTTAGGGTTTTTTGGGGATGAGGTTTTAGAGTTTTTTGGGGAATAATGTTTATCATTTTTTGAGGATGAGGTTTTAGTCTTTTTCAGGATAAGGGAACATGTTATTTTTGGGATTAAGAATTACGGTTTTCTATGGATGAGTGTTTAGGGTTTTTGGGGTTGAGGGTTAGGGTTTTTTTGCTTAGGGTTGTGGGTTTTTTTGGGGGAGGGATTAGGGTTTTTTTGGAATGATTCTTTTGGGTTTATTTTGGGATCAGGTTTTATGTTTTTCTTAGGATGAGGGTTTAGGATGTTTTTGGTAATGATAGTTTAGTGTTTTTTGGGGATGAGGATTTAGGGTTTTTTGGGGGATCAGGGTTTAGGGATTTTTTTTTGTTGAGGTTTTTCGGTTTTTTGGGGATGAAGGATTCATGTATTTTTCTATGGGGGACTGTTATTTTTTTTGGGTTAAGGGTGGAGGGTTATTTGTGTTTGAGGGTTGGGGTTTTTTGGGGCTTATGGTTAAGCATTTTTTAAAATGATGGATTAAATTCTTTTGGGGATGAGGGTTTTGAATTTTTTTGGGGATAAGGTGTTAGGGTTTTTTTGGCTGGGTTTTTATTGATTTTGGAGAAACGGGTTAGGGATTTTTGTGGATGAGGTTTTATGTTTTTTGAGGATGAGGGTTTAGGTTTTTTGGGGCTGAATAGGTAGGTTTTGGAAAGCCGAGGGTAAAGTGTTTTTTTGAAAAAATGTTTTAGGATTTTTGGGCGATGAGGGTTGAGGTTTTTTGGGGATGAGGTTTATGGGTTTTTTTGGGTCTGAGGATTGAGGATATTTTTGGGTTAAGAATAGAGGGTTTTTTGCACTGAGGGTTTAGGGATTTTTGGGTCTACGGGTTAATTGTTTTTTGGGGCTCAGGGTTCACTGTTTTTTGGGGATGCGGGTTCAAGGATTTTTTGGGTTTAGGGTTTAGGGTTTTTTGGGGCTAAGGGTTCGTTGTTTTTGGGAAAGAGGGTTTAGGGTCTTATAGGGATAAGGGTATAGGGATATATATGGATTAGGTTTGTGTGTTTTGGGGGATGAGATTTGATGTTTTGTGGGGATTAAGGATTAGGGGTTTTGATGGATGAGGGTTGGCATTTTTGAGGGATTGAGGGTTGAGGGGGTTTTGGGGATGAGGGGTGAGGGTTTTTTGGGGATTAGGGTTAAGGGTTTTATTGGGATGAATGTTCAGGATTTCTTAGGGTGATGTTTGAGGGGTTTTTTGGGCATGAGGGTATAGATTTTTTTGGTATGAGGGTTTTCTAGGGATGAGGGTTTCAGTTATATTTTGCTGATGGTTTATGTTTTTTTTGGGTTGAGGGATTATGTTTTTCTAAGATTATGGGATTAGTTTTTTTTGGGGATTATGGTTTAGGGTTTTTTTAGGGATGATGGTTTAAAATTTTTTAGGGATGAGGGTTAATGGTTTTGGGGACCGAGGGTTTAGGATTTTTTGGGATTAGGGATTAGGGTTTTTTGGGGATGAGGGATTCGGAATTTTTGGGGGATGAGGGTTTAGAGATTTTAGGGATGAGGGTTTTGGGTTTTGGGGGGCTATGTGTTTTGGTTTTTTTATGTATGTGGGTTTATAGTTTTTTGGGACTGAAGGTTTAGGTTTTTTTGGGGTTTTAGGTTTTGGATTTTTTGGGGATAAGCATTTAGTGTCTTTTCTTGCTATTGTTTTGCGTTTTTTGGGAATTAGGGATTATGATTTTTTTGGGGGATAAGGGTTGAGGGTTTTTTTTTGTTGAGGGTTTATAGTTTTTTGGGGATACAGGTTTAATTTTTTTGGGTGCTAGGGTTGAGGTTTTTTTGTGGGGTGATGGTCGAGGGTTTTCTAGGGATCAAGGTTGTGGGTTTTTTTTGGATGGGGTTGAGGGTTTTTTGGGAATGAGTGTTGATGTTTTTTTTGGTACTGAGGGTTGGGAGTTTTCTTTTCAGCAGCAGTTTTAAGGTATTTTGGGTATTAAGGTTTATAGTTTTTTAGGCATTATGGTTTATGGTTTTTTGGGGCTGAGGGTCTAGTGTTTTTGGGGTTAATGGTTTAGGGTTTTTGGCGGATTATGGTTTAGGGTTTTTTGGGGATGAGGGTTTTGTTATTTCTGGAGATTGTGGTTTATTGTTTTTTGGGGATGAGGGTGTAGGGTTTTTTTGGATGAGGGTTTAGGATATTTTGAGGCCAAAGGTTTAAGAGTTTTTGGGAATAATGGTTTAGGTTTTTTTCTCTAAAGGTTTAGGGTTTTTAGAAATAATGGTTTAGGTTTTCTTGTGGATAAAGGTATTATAGCGACCCAATACTTTTACATATAACACTTCATGATTTTAAACATAATTAACCATCAGAGTACAAGCCAAGGATCGTTTAGTTTAGTGTCTTGGAAGACTAGGTACATAAAACATAAAACATGGGGATAAAAAAACACTTCTTTATTTAATCTCCATAATGAGATTCTAACTCCCTTTGAGCCCTTACATCTGCATAGGGTACCCTGGGGAACACATGAACAAAGGGACGAGCTAAAAATACCAGTAAGGGAATGAACATAAGGATACATCACAAGCACATGAGTTAGGAGGCATGACATAATGATATAAAAAGCATGAAACTTATAAAAACATTTAATATAAGAATTGGATCATATAAACATTAAATCTTATAAATGTGGCTGAATCATAAATCATTTCATTAGTACCGGTCAAGGCTAACCACTAATCCTGTTTCCCATTTCAGTACGGGTCAAGGAAAACCGCCAATCCTGTTTCACATCGCATCTCATGAGACTTAACCTTACCCAATTCATTGGAGCTCTATCTGGATGCACCCATCTCAACATATTCATGAATATTCTTTCCACATAAATAATATTTCCACATAAACAATCATACATAATCAATAATTCATAAACATAAGGATACCCATGGAAAGAAGTGGGTACCACAATCATGACATAAAGCATAACCGATGAGTGTGACATGAAAGTGTCCATGATAGAAAGGGATTATAACATACATGGACATTTAATATACATATATCATGGTATGTGATATCAAAAATGAGTGAAAACTTATAAGAAATGTATTTGGGAAATACTGGCATTAAAACATTTTGTTCGGTTTTAAGGAAAATACTATAGAGCTTTTCAAAAAGAAAAGAGGAAAATCATTTATATAAAACCATAATTGAACGAAAAAGGTTTTCATAATAAAAATACTGATCTCATAAAGACAATGATGTCTTAAAAGATAGGATAGAGTGCACTTTAAACCGGGTAAGAACTCGAGAAGTTCCCTTAAAACATGATTCCTTATCGGGGGGTATTGAGATGGGAATCACAAAAAAAATATATGCATATCCCCAAAAGATAATGAGGTATGGATTCTAGAACATGATTTTGGAGCATATAAACATTATGTATAAGTTGTACAAAAAAATAAAATACTACTTCCTTTGGGTAAATAGAAAGACAGAGAAACCCGAACGAGTAAAGGAGGTTCGGGTAGAATTCAATACGGTTTATCGGCATGGTATCAGGTGTAACTAAGGGGCTTGATGAGAGAGGTCAGGGGTTTCTAATCACTTATATAACATTATGGAAGTATGGGGGAGGTGCGTAAACATACCCCATCACTTGGTATTAAACAAAAATGCATACCAAAGAGAACAATGTTCATTAAGAGTAAAAAGGGGAGGTTCCCTTACCTTAAATCTGTTGGTAATCCCCACTTGTTATTAGAGACCTGAATAAAAAAATTAGGCTTATTAATTAATAAGTCCAAAACCTCTTCTATATTTACTTTATTTATTATAACCCTTTTAGTTCATTAAAATCCTTTTTGATTGGTTATAAGGTTCGATTTTATTGTTCGGGCTCGTTTGTTTACTTGATTTTAAAAGATCGGTTCACTTGTATTCAATTTTGGGTAACCATGAAAGATGAAATTGATTGTCCATAATTGAATTTATATTATTTAGTGCACATCTAGTAGATTACATGGTTTTTATCTTAATTAGGTTACTTATAGTGAATTTGAATTATTATATATATAACATTAGTGATAACTGGTCTTGTTGATCAGTGGATTTGATTACAAAGAATATGGTTTGATTTATAACTTAATTCCATTTGTACCAAAGGATTACAGAACCAAAATTAGGATATATTACATATATAATAATCTGGTTCATCCATAAAACAAATGGTTTCATGACCAGAATAAAAGATAAAAATAGAAATTGATAAACCATTGTCCTTGAATGTGCTAAATTATCACATCTCAAACGGTGCTTTCATTTCATTCAAATAAAAGGGCGGGGAAAGGAGAGAATATAATAAAATATACCACTAGCATGAAGAAATTCCAGAAAATGTATGTTAATGGATTTTTCATACTATTATGGTGAAGTGAGGTGAGGAAAGAAATAAAAAGAAAAGAACTTAAAAGAAAAGAAATTGGGAAGAGGAATTTTCCCTCTTGAGACTTCCTCCTTTGAGAGCCTCTTTAGGGGAGAGGTTTTAGAATTTTGAGGAGTATTAGAGCTTTTGGAAGTAGGGGAGGACCTTGGGGAGAGATTTGGGAAGAAAAATGTTAATGAAAAATGCTTGAGAGAAGTGAAGAAAAGAGGGAGTGAAGGGGGGTTTTATAGTGGAGGAGAGAGGGGTTTTCTTAATATAAAATTCATTAGTTTATTAATTCCTCCCAATACAAGGAATAGTGAGTCTTATATGACCAAAAATAGTAATTTTATAATTTAATCCAGAACCAAGTGGGATTACATCAGCAGAACATCACACATGACTCAATTAATCCATTATTTAGCATTTATTGTGTATTATCAGTTTCTACTATTCATTAAATATTCAAGTATTTCAGAAAAATCCCAAAACTTCACCCAAACCATTTTTAGATGTGTATAATCCAAAAATAAAGTCCATTTTTCAAAAATAATTTTCTAAATATTATTATTTTAATATTTAATTAAAATAATAATTTATTATCAAAAACTAGTTTTAAAACATTCATTAACTTACTCTAAAATATGGGTATATTGTATTTTTAACTTGAATATTATTTTTATACCACTATAGGTGAGGTTGCTATTCATTAGGGTATATCACTATTCATAAGGGTTTTTTTATTCATTAGGGTAGGTTACTATTCACCAAAAATTATGTTTTTCTTATCGGACTCAAAATAACTTACTGATTACAACCGTGTATGCCGGATTTTCGAAATTTCAAACACAGAAGTGTCAAAATTATGTTTAGAGGTTACTTAGCACTTAGTAATTCATTATGTTGTGTCTTCATGTGATTTTATGACATAAATATAAGAAGGGAATTTCCATTGAAAAACTTTGGGTCGTTACATTTTTCCCCCCTTAAGAAATTTTTCCCTCGAAATTTCATTTTACATTCTAGGAAAAAAACAGATGCATGTAATTTTCCTTCATTGCTTCCTCCAGTTCCCATGTTTCCTCTTCATACTTATGGTTTTTCCATAGTACCTTGACCGGATGAGTAGTCTTGTTACGTAGAACTTTGTCTCTGCGATCCAAGATCTTCATTGGATGCTCCTAATAGGAATGGTCATCCGCCAACTGTACCACATATGAAGAGTGTACATGTGAAGGGTTTGGTATGTACTTCCTTAAGAGGGATACATGAAAGACAACATGTACTTTTGACATGGTAGGTGGAAGTGCTAGTCGATAGGCCACAACTCATACTTGATCAAGGATATCGAAGGGGCCGATGTACCTGGGACTTAACTTTCCTTTCTTCCTGAACCTCATGACCTTCTTCCATAGAGATATGCGTAGAAATATAATGTCTCTGACTTTGAACTCAAGGTCTCGTCGAAGATTATCTTCATAACTCTTCTATCGAATTTTGGCTACCTTGATATGCTTCTTAATGGTGTTCACCTTCTCCTCCATTTCTCCGACCATTTCAGGTCCTAGCAGCTTATGCTCATCGACTTCATCCCAACATGTCGGTGTTCTGCACCTTTTCCCATAAAGGGCTTCAAATGGTGTCATTCGGATGCTCGAGTGGAAACTATTGTTGTAGGAGAATTCAACCCGTGGAATATGTTGGTCCCATCCTCCTTTGAATTCCATAGAACACACTCTCAACATGTCTTCCTGTGTCTGAATAGTTCGCTCAGACTGACCATCAGTTTGAGGATGATAGGCCGTACAGAAGTTCAGTTCAGTGCTCAGCGCATGCTGGAGACTTTTCCAAAACATTGAGGTGAATCTCGGATCACGGTCAGATACAATAGATAGTGGTACTCCATGTAGCTTTACCACTTCTTTGATGTAAATCTGTGCAAGTTGATCTAATGAGAAGTCTTCTTGAATCGCTATAAAGCGAGCTGTCATTGTAAGTCGATCCACAATGACCCATATAGCATTGTTTGCTCTAGATGTCTTTGGAAGTCCACTAACAAAGTCCATGGTAATGTTATCCCACTTCCATGATGGTATGGGTATTGGTTGCATCATCCCCTTATACTTTTGTCTCTCAGCCTTCACTTGCTGACATACAAGTCACTTTGATGTATACTCGACAATCTCCCTTTTCATATTGCCCCACCAAAAGTTTTCTCGGAGATCACGATACATCTTTGTGCTCCCTGGGTGGATAGTGAAGGTCGAGCTATGTGCATTATTCAATAGCTCCTTCTTTATCTCTGGATCGGATGGTACACACAATCATGTCCCAAATCCTACAACTCCTTCCTCATCAATTTTGAAATCGGAGGATTTCCCATTTTTAATAGCTTCCACCCTTTTTTGAATTTTCACATCTTATCTTTGAGAATCCATTATTTTCCCCAAGAGGGATGGTTGAGAAATCATTTACAAAAGGATTGATGATGTTCCTCCCTTAATGATTCCCATGTCCATCCTTTTCAAATCTAAGAAGATCGGATCCTTTTTAATTCTCATCATTGATAAAGATGTTGGATCCTTTATACATGGAGCATTCGCCACCCTGTTTGCCTTACCAGGATGGTAGTGGATTGAGAAATCTTAATCCTTGATGAGATCTATCCATCTTCGCTGGTGCATATTAAGCTCTTTCTATGTGAATATATACTTGAGACTCTTGTGGTCAGTATATATCTCACATTTCTCCCCATAGAGATAATGCTGCCAGATTTTCAAGGCAAAGATCACAGCCGCTAACTCCAGATCATGTGTTGGATAGTTTTGCTGATGGATTTTTAGTTGCCTTGAGGCATAGGCTATCACTTTATCATTTTTCATTAGCACACAACCTAAGACTTTCTTAGAAGTATCACTATACACCACAAAGAGTTCCCCACTGGTAGGGAGTGTGAGTACTGGTGCAGTGATAAGCCTCTTTTTCAACTCCTTAAAATAGTCTTCACATTCCTGTGTCCAAACAAACATTACTCCCTTCTGCGTCAGCTTGGTCATTGGGTTTGACAGTCATGAAACGTTCTTCACGAATCATCGATAATACCCAGCTAGACCCAAAAAGCTATGGATCTCCATTACAGAAGTTGTCCTAGGACACTCTTCAATTGCCTTTGTCTTGGAAGGGTCCATATATATCCCTTTCCTAGTGATAACATGCCCCATGAATGATACTTCCTCCATACATAACTCACATTTAATGTACTTTTCATACAACTTCTCCCTTCGCAAAGTATTTAACACAGTTTTCAAATGCTCCTCATGTTCCTCCTTGCTCTTGGAGTATATCAGAATATCATCAATGAAGACCACCACAAATTTGTCGAGGTAATCTCTAAAGACTCTATTCATTAAATCCATAAAATTTTTTGGAGAATTAGTGAGCCTGAAGGGCATCACTATGAACTCATAATGTCCATACCTTGTTTGAAAGGAAGTCTTGGGTATATCTTCCTTGCTCAACTTTAGTTGGTGATATCCTGACCGAAGGTCCACCTTAGATAAATAACTGGCCCCACGTAGTTGATCAAACAAGTCATATATCCGTGGAAGGGGATACTTTTTCTTTATTGTGATTTTATTGAGCTCACGATAATCAATGAAGAGGCGCATTGATCCATCCTTCTTCTTGACGAATAGGACTAGAGCACCCCACGGTGAAGCACTCGGGCGTGAAAAATCCTTCTCCATATTCTCCTGTAACTGCTTCTTCAACTCTTCCAGCTCTATGGTATCCATTCTGTAAGGTGTCTTTGAGATTGGCAGAGATCCAGGGATAAGTTCAATTGCGAACTCAACCTCTCGGTCTAGAGGAAGACCATGAAACTCCTCAGGGAATACATCAGTGTAATCCCTCACGATGGGCATGTCTTCAATCATGATTCTCTCATTTGTCTCAATCATTTGACCTAGATATTCTTGTTCACAAGGAAGCAGTATCCAAACTTGAGACAAAGATTCTAAAATAGATTCATCTTCCTCCTTACACTTGTAAAGAATTGGAGGATGCTTCGGGATGTGAAAAGTGATCTCCCTTTCATAGCAATTGATGTTGGCATTGTACAAAGATAGCCAATCCATGCCCAATATGGCGTCAAAATCCACAAAAAGGAAGTATGTCGATATTTGCTGGGAGGTTCAGTCCACAAACGTTAACCGAGGAGGAGTTATAAACCATGGACGCAATAATTTCCCCATTCTCTCTTTTCACAGATAACTTTTCCTCCAAATTTTGAGGTGGTGTCTGAATAGTTCTACTAAACATTCATGATATGAAAGAATGTGTAGAACCAGAATCAAATAGTATGTCTGATATTCTTGAATGAATAACTAGCATACCTGTCACCACATCATTGTCCGGCTCCACCTTAGTAGTAGTAATAGCATAATCCCTTCCTTGTTTCCTTGTAGGTTGTTGTTGATTGCCTCCGACAACCCTCGACTTAGGGAAACTGTTCGCATAATTCCCAAGCTCCTTACAGTTGAAACACTGTACTACAGGTTGAGTGTTGATCTGAAACTTCCTTTCTTCTTCAACATTAGCGGGATTTTTCATATCCCTTCGGAAGTTCTTGGCTAGATGACCAAACTTTCCGCATTTGAAGCAATTCTTGGTTCCCTTCAGACAGTTACCAGGATGATTCTTCCCATAATTTTTTCATTGGGTAAAATTAGGATTCTTTCCATCATGGGAATTTTTTGATGGAACACCCATGTTGTTTTATATTTTCCTCTTCTTGTCACCGGGCCCATGAGACCACTGAGATTCTCCAATCTCCATTTCTACCTTGAGGTCACAACGGACAATGTCCTCATAACCGTCGAAGTCTCGAATCGCCAATGCTTTCGATAGACTCGGCTTTAGTACACTAAAGAAGCGATCCACCTTGCTTTCAGGGTTCATGACATAGCCAGAGGCGTACCTTGAAATCCTTGTAAAGTTTGCTTCATACGCCCCAATGGACTCATCTTCCTTCTGCTTGAGTCCGAGGAACTCTCTTTCTATCTTGAGACGGAGGGTTCGAGGAAAATATTTGTTGAAAAACATCCTCTTGAATTCCTCCCAAACTATGGAATCGATTTCCTCTTGGGACTTTGTATTCTTGATCAGTGTCCACCACTGATCAGCTTCCCCATCAAAACGATAGACTGCCAGTACCACCTTCTCTTCTTCCGAGCACTGGAGGATGAAGAATATCTTTTCAATGGAGTTAATCCATTGTTCCCCGAGGAGGGGATCAGAAGTTCCACTAAACATGGGAGGCCTTTTCCGCATAACGTATTCCATGACAACTTGCTCTTTCCTTGGAGGAGGAGGACTTTCCACCTGATTCAAGTTATTATTCATAACTTGAGCCAGCTGAGAAAGTACTACCATGAAGTTTTGATCACCCGATTCCATCACCTCAGGCATATCATTAGGGAAATCATCACATTTCGTATCACGTTGGTTGTTGGTACGTGTTCTTCTATTTCCTGCCATTAACTAAGAGAAAGAACATATAATTAGAGGTCTTTAATACTTATCTATTGAGAATAAAAGGAAACTTTGAACATCAAAGAATAAACTTATAAAGAATAAGTATATACTAACTTATGATTCCTCAGGTTAAATCTAGGTTATCCTCAATATACTTCTTAACTTATATTCTTATGGGCTTTTTTTGTCCCCTAATAATGGTTTGTACTAAGCTCATGAATATACCAAAGCATATCCCCCGGGAGTGTCATAACCAAGAGTGCAGCAAGACCCGTTGTCGTGCACCAGTTCCCGTTCGAGTCTAGCTCAAAGCGGTGTTTTGGGTTTTACCCCTAGGATACATCTGTGCCAGAGCCGCCTCTACCTTCTCGTATCCAGATAGGGATGTATTTTCTTGATAAACCACTTACTCAATACTCACCAAAATTTGGGAATGTTTTCTAATACTTAGTCTCATCCTTAAGGTTCTCACTAAGGTTCTTTATTCCTAATCTCCAAAAATAACTAAACCTTCTTTTGATACCAACTATAGCGACCCGATCCTTTTACATATAACACTTCATGATTTTAAACATAATTAATCATCAGAGTACAAGCCAAGGATCGTTTAGTCTAGTGTCTTGGAAGACTAGGTACATAAAACATAATACATGGGGCTAAAAAAACACTTCTTTATTTAATCTCCATAATGAGATCCTAACTCCTTTTGAGCCCTTACATCTGTACAGGGTACCCTGGGGAACACATGAACAAAGGGATGAGCTAAAAATCTCAGTAAGGGAATGAACATAAGGATACATCACAAGAACATGAGTAAAAGACATGACATAATGATATAAAAAGCATGAAACTTATAAAAACATTTAATATAAGCATGGGATCATATAAAAATGAAATCATATAAATGTGGCAGAATCATAAATCATTTCATTAGTACGGGTCAAGACTAACTTCCAATCCCGTTTCCCATTTCAGTACGGGTCAAGGCTAACCTCCAATCCCGTTTCACATTGCATCTCATGAGACTTAACCTTACCCAATGCATTGGAGAACTATCTGGACGCACCCATATCAACATATTCATGAATATTATTTCTACATAAATAATCTTTCCACATAAACAATCATACATAATCAATCATTCATAAACATAAGGATACTCATGGAAAGAAGTGGGTACCACAATCACGACATAAAGAATAACCGATGAGCGTGACATAAAAGTGTCCAAGATAGAAAGGGATTAGAACATACATGGAAATTAAATAGACATATATCATGGTATGTGATATCAAAAAGGAGTGACAACTTATAAGAAATGTATTTGGGAAATACTGGCATTAAAACATTTTGTGCAGTTTTAAGGAAAATACTATAGAGATTTTCAAAAATAAAAGAAGAAAATCATTTACATAAAACCAGAATTGAACGAAGAAGGTTTTCATAATAAAAATAATGATCTCATAAATACAATTGTGTCTTAAAACAGAGGATAGAGTTCACTTGAAACCAGGTAAGAACTTGAGAAGTTCCCTTAAAAGATGATTTCTTATCGGGTGGTATCGAGATGGGAATCACAAAAAAAACTATGAATATCCACAAAAGAGAATGAGGTATGGATCTTGGAACATGAGTTTGGATCATATAAACATTATCTAGAAGTTTTACATAAAAATAAAATACAACTTCTTTTAGGTAAAGATAAATATAGAGAAACCTGAATGAGTAAAGGAGGTTCGGGTAGAATTCAATACGGTTTATCGGCATGGTGTCAGGTGTAACTAAGGGGCTTGATGAGGGAGGTCAGGGGTTTCTAATCACTTATATAACATTAAGGAAGTATGGGGGAGGTGTGTAGACATACCCCATCACTTGGTATTACACAAAAATTCAAATCATCGAGAACAATCTTGATTAAGAGTAAAAAGGGGAGGATTCCCTTACCTTAAATCCGTTGGTAATCCCCACTTGTTATTAAAGACCTGAATAAAAAAATTAGGCTTATTAATTAATAATTCCAGAACCTATTATATATTTAATTGATTTATTATAACCCTTTTAGTTCATTCAAATCCTTTTTGATTGGTTATAAGGTTCAATTTTATTGTTCGAGCTCGTTTGTTTACTTGATTTTAAAAGATCGGTTCACTTGTATTCAATTTTGGGTAACCATGAAAGATGAAATTGATTATACATAATTGAATTTATATTATTTAGTTCACATATAGGATATTATATGGTTTTTATCTTAATTAGGTTACTTATAGTGAAGTTGAATTTTTATATATATAACTTTAGTGATAACCGTTCTTGTTGATCGGTGGATTTGATTACAAAGAATGTGGTTTGATTTATAACTTAATTTCATTTGTACCAAAGGATTACAGAAACAAAAATAGGATATATTACATATATAATAATCTGGTTCAACCATAACACAAATGGTTTCATGACCATAATTAAAGATAAAAATAGAAATTGATAAACCGTTGTCCTTGAATGTGCTAAATTAGCACATCTCAAACGGTGCTTTCATTTCTTTCAAATAAAAGGGTGGGGAAAGGAGAGAATATAATAAAATATAACACTACCATGAAGAAATTACAGAACATGTATGTTACTGTATTTTTCATACTATTATGGTTAAGGGAGGTGAGGAAAGAAATAAAAAGAAAAGAACTTAAAAGAAAAAGAAGAAATTTGGAAGAGAAATTTTACCTCTTGAGACTTCCTCCATTGAGAGCCTCTTTAGGGGAGAGGTTTTGGTATTTTGAGGAGGATGAGAGCTTTTTTAAATAGGGGAGGACCTTGGGGATATATCTGGGCAGAATAATGGTAAGGCACAAGGCTTGAGAGAAGTGAAGAAAAGAGGGAGTGAAGGGGGGTTTTATAGTGGAGGAGAGAGGGGTTTTCTTAATATAAAATTCATTAGTTTATTAATTCATCCCAAGAAAAGGAATAGTGAGTCCTATATGACAAAAAATAGTAATTTTATAATTTAATCCCGAACCTAGTGGGCTTACATTCTCATAACATCACACATGAATCAATTAATCCATTATTTAGCATTTATTGTGAATTATCAGTTTCTACTATTCATAAAAAATTCAAGTATTTCAGAAAAATCCCAAAACTTCACCCAAACCATTTTTGACGTGTAGAATCCAAAAATGAAGTCCATTTTTCAAAAATAATTTTCTAAATATGATTATTTTAATATTTAATTAAAATAATAATTTATTATAAAAAACTAGTTTTAAAACATTCATTAACTTAGTCTAAAATATGGGTATATTGTATTTTCAACTTGAATATTATTTTTATACCACTATAGGTGAGCTTACTATTCATTAGGGTATATCACTATTCATAAGGGTATTTTACTATTCATTAGGGTAGGTTACTGTTCACCAAAAATTGCGTTTTTCTTATCATACTCCAAATAACTTACTGATTACAACCGTGTATGCCAGATTTTCGAAATTCCAAACACAGAAGTTTCAATTTTATGTTTAGAGGTCACTTAGAACTTAGTAGTTCATTATTTTGTGTTTTTATGTGATTTTATGACATAAATATAAGAAGGGAATTTCCATTGAAAATCTTTGGGTCATTACAGGTATAGGGTTTTTTAGCGATGATGATTTAGGGTTATTTAAGGATAAGGGTTTTGGGTTTTTTTTGGAAGAGGGTTTAGGGTTTTGTAGGGATGATGGTTTATTTTATTTTGGGATATTGGTTTCGGGTTATTTTGGGACAATGGTTTAGGATTGTTTAGGGATGGTTGTTTTGGTTTTTTGGGGATATGGAGTTTATGGCTTTCTGGGGATGAATTTTTAGGGTTTGGGGGATGAGAGTTTAGGGTTTTTCTAGGGTTGAGGTTTTAGTGTTTTTTTGGGCTGAGGGTATAGGGTTTTTTGTGTTAAGGGTTTAGTTTTTTTTGTGGAAATGGGTCTTGGGGTTTTAGGGATGAGGGTTTAGGGTTTTTTGGTGTTGAGGGTCCAGTATTTGTTAGGTGTGAGGGTCTAGGGTTTTTTGGGGGCTGAGGATTTAGGGTTTTTAGGGCTGATGGTTTTAGGTTTTTAGGGGTAAGGGTTCATGGTTTTTTTCCTAGGGTTTAGGGTTTTTGGGGGTTGAGGGTTTATGTTTTTTCTAGGAATGAGTGTTTAGTGTTTTTAGGGCTATGTATTTATGATTTTTTTAAGGTTTCATGATTTTTGGGGGATGAGGATTTATGGGTTTTTTGAGATGTGGTTTGAAGTTTTTTTCAGATGAGGGTTTAGTGTGTATTGGGGATGATGTTTTAGGGTTCATTGAGGATGAGTGTTTAGGGTTGTTTGGGGTGGAGGTTTAGGGTTTTTTCAAGAATGAGTGTTTAGGGTTTTTTGGGAATAAGAGTTAAGGGTTTTTTGGGTCTCAGGGTTTAGGATTTTTTGGGGATGTGGGTTTTGGTTTTTTTGGGCTGAGGGTTGATGGTTTTTTAGTTGATGGTTTAGGAATTTTTAAGGGTGAGGTTATTTGGGTTTTTATGGGCTAAATTTTGATAGTTTTTTTGGAATGAGGTTTTTGGGGTTTTTGGGTTAAGGGATGATGTTTTTCGGGCTGAGAGTGTAAGAATTTATAGGGATAAGGGTTTATGTTTTTTGGGGGGCTGAGGTTTTTGTGTTTTTTTGGGCTGAGGGTTGAGGTTTTTTGGGGCTGAGTGTTTAATATTTCTTGGGGAATAAGGATTATATTTTATTGCGTCAAAGCGTAGAGGGATTTTTGGGATGGGTGTTAAGGGTTTTGGGGAATTAGGGTTGAGGGTTTTTTGTACCTAATGGTTGAGGGTTGTTTGAGGAGTGTGTTGAGGTTTTTGTGGGGTTGAGGGTAGAAATTTTTTGGATTAGTTTTGAGGGTTATTTGGTGATGGAGATTGAGGGTTTTTTGGGGAAGAGGGTTGAGGGTGTTTTGGGGATGATTATTAAGGGGTTTTGGGGGTTGAGGGTTGAGGGTTATTTGAAGATTTTGGTTGAGGTTTCATTGGGGCTAAGGGTTAAGGGTTTTTTGGGGCTGAAAGTTGAGGGATTTTTAGGGATGAGAGTTTAGGGTTTCTTAGAGACATGTGTTGAGATCTTTTGGTTGTGGAGGTTTTTGTGTTTTTCTAATAAGGGATGAGAGTTTTTTAGGGCTAAGGATTTAGGGTTTTTTGGGGATATGGGTTGAAATAATTTTTGGATGAGGGTTTAGGTATTTTTGGGATGGGGTGGAGGGTTTTTTAGGGAGGAGTGTTTATAGTTGTTTGGGGCTGAGGTTTTAGTGTTTTTTAGGCATGAGGGTTGATGGTTTCTTGGGGATTAGAGTTTAGGTTTTCCCTGATCTCTGGGTTTAGGGTTTTTTGAGTTTGACGATTGAAGTTTTTTTGGGGCTGAGGTTTTAGAGATTCTTTGGATGATGATTTTGGGTTTTTTTTTGAGCATTTAGGGTATTTTGGGGATGAGGGTTTAGGTTTTTTTGGATGAGGGTTTACAGTTTTTTGGTTTAAGTGTTTATGGTTTTTGTGGGATGAGGGTTTATGTTTATTTTGGGTAAGATTTTAGGGATTTTTGGTGTTTGTGGTTTAATTTTTTTAGGGATGAGGGTTTAGGGGTGTTTGGGGATAAGGTTTTAGGGTTTAGTGGGGGTAGGAGTCTGAGGGATTTTGGGGGTGGGAATTTATGTTTTTTTATGGTTGAGAGTTTTAGATTTTTTTGGGGGCTTCCAGTTTAAGTATTTTTGGTTCTGAGGGTTTAGAGATATTTAGGGATGGGTGTTTAAATATTTTGGGGATTATTTTTTAGATTTTTTTTGGGGATGAAGGTTTAGGGTTTTGGGGGATGATAGTTTAGGGTTTTTTGGGGATGATGGATTAGGTTTTTGGGGATTGACGGTTTAGGGTTTTTTGAGGGTGAGGGTTTAGGTTTTTTAGAGAGGAGGATTTAGGGTTTTTTGGGGGGTGAGGGTTTATGGTTTTTTAGTGGTGAGGGTTTAGGGATTCATGGGTATTAGGGTTTGGGGTATTTTGGGATGAGGGTTTACAGTTTTTTATCTTGATGGTTTAGGTTTTTTAGGGGGATGAAGGTTTAGGATTTTTGTTGTTATTGAGGGATATGGGTTTTTTTGCATATGGGGGTTGAGGGTTTATTGGTTTTGTGGGTTTACAGTTTTTAGGGTTGTGTGTTTATTGTTTTTTGGGGAGGGGAGGGATTTTTGGGGCTGAGGTTTTAGAGTTTTTTGTAGCAGAGGGTTTAGGGTTTTTTGGAAGAAGTTTATAATTTTTTGGGGATGAGGGTTCAGAGTTCTTTTTGGTGATTATAGTTAAGTGTTTGTTGTGGATGATGAATTTTCATTTTTTGGGGATGGCTGTTTAGGGTTTTTTGAGGTTGGGGGATTGGAATTTTTTGTGGTTGAGGGTTTATGTTTTTTTAGGTCTGAGGGTTTAGGGTTGTTAATAAGCTAATGGTTTATGCTTTTTTGGGGTTGGGGATTTGGGTTTTCTGGTGATGAGGTTTTAGGTTTTTTATAAAAGGGTATTTATAGTTTTTTTTGGGATGAGGGTTTAGGGTTTATTAGGTTGGAGGTTTAAGAGTTTTTTGGGATGAGGGATTATGTTTTTTTTGTTTTTTAAGTTTTAGTGATTTTTTGTTATAAGGATTTTTGATTTTTTGGGGCTACAGGATTAGGGATTTTTTTGGTATGGGGGATGAGGGTTTTTTTAGGATGAGGGTTTAGTGTCTTTTGGTTCCAAATTTTTAAGTTTTTTTGGGGGTGAGGGTTTAGGGTTTTTGGGTGTGGTTTTAGGGTTTTATGATGATAAGGGTTTTGGGTTTTGGGGGGACGAGGGTTTAGGGTTTTTTGGTGATAAGGGTTTAGGGTTTGCTGGGGATGAGTGTTTAGGGTTTTTTAGGGATGATGGTTAATTATTATTTGGGGATGACTGAGAAAGGTATTTTTGGGACAAGGAATTATGTTTTTTAGGGATAACATTGTAGGGTTTTTTTTGTGGCTGAGGGATTAGGGTTTTCATGGAGTGGAGGTTTATTTTTTGGGGGGAGTGAGTGTTTAGGGTTTTTTGGCGATAAAGTTTTAGGGTTTTTATGGATGAAGGTATAGAGTTTTTTGGGGATAAGGGCCTAGGGTTTTTGGGGGTTGAGTGTTTATGGTTTTTTAGGGATGATGATTTAGGGTTTTTGGGGATAAGAGTTTAGTGTTATTTAATAATGCATGTTTTGTGTTCTTTGGGGATGGGGGTTTAGTTTTTCTTAGGGATTAGGTTATATATTGTTTTTGGGATGGGGGTTGAGGGTTTTTTCAGGGCCAAGGGTTTACGGTGTTTTGGGACCAAGGGTTCAGTATTTCTTCAGTATGTGGGTTTATGGTTTTTTGGTGTTGAGGGTTTTGGGATTTTTTGGTATGTGGTTTTTTGGGGTTTAGTGTTTAGGTTTTTTTTGGGCCTAAGGTTTAGGGATTTTTCAGATGAGTGTTTCAGGATTTTAGAGGATATTGGTTTTCTATTTTTGGGGGTTGTAGGTTCATGGTTTTTTGGTCTTGTGGAGTTAGGATTTTTTAGGGCTGAGGGTTAGGGGTTTTTTGGGGATGAAGGTTTATGGTTTTTGCATTTGAGGGTTTAGGGTTTTTGGGGTCAAGGGTTTAGTGTTTTTGGGGGAGAATGGTTTATGTTTTTTTTCGGGCTAAGGGTTTAGGTTTTTTTGGCTCTAAGGGTTTAGGGTTTTTATGGCCGAGGGTTTAGTGTATTTTTTTCTAAGGGTTTTAAGTTTTTCTGGGTTGAGGTTTTAGAGTTTTTTGGTTCTGATGGTTTAGAGTTTTTTGGGGACAAGGGATTAAGGTTTTTTAGGTCCTGGGGTTTTGGGTTTTTTGGGGTTGATGTTTTAGGTTTTTTAGGGATATGGGTTTCAATTCTTTTTTGGGTTGAGGGTTTAGGGTTATTTGGGGATAAGGATTTAGGGTTTTGGGGGTGAGGTTTTAGGTTTTTTTATGTATAAAGGTTTAGTGTTTTTTGGGGATGAGGTTTTGGGGTTTTTTGGGGGGCTATGGGTTTAGGGTTTTTTGGGGATGAGGTTTTAGGGTTTCTTAGGGATTAAGGATATGAGTTATTTTTGGTTGAGGGTTTAGGGTTTTTTGGTTTTAGGGTATAGGTTTTTTTGGGATGAGGGGTTATGATTCTTTAGGTCCAAGGTGTTATATTGTTTTTTAGGGCAAGGGTTTATGGTATTTTTTGGTGCCTATGTTTAGGGTTTTTTGGGAACGAGGGTTTATTTTTCTCTGGGCTGAGTGTTTAGAGTTTTTTGGGGATGAGGGTTTAGGGTTTTATGGGCCTGATTTTTTAGGGTTTTTTTTGTGTTGAGGGTTAAGGGTTTTTTAGATTTTAGGGTTTAGGGTTTTTTAGTATGATGGGTGTGTGTTTTTTGGGGTAGAGGGTTTTGGGTTTTGGGGGGTTGAGGGTCTAGTGGTTTGTGGGTATGTGGGCTTAGTGTTATTTGGGGATGATGATCTAGAGTTTTTTAGGGTTGAGGTTTTAGGGTTTCTTGGGGATGAGATTTTAGGCTTTTTTTTGAGGAGGTTTTATATAATTTTTGGCATGTGGGTTTAGGGTTTTTTGAGTCTATGGGTTTAAAGTTTTTTGGGGCATAGGGATTTGGGTTGTTGAACATGAGGGTTTAGGATTTTTTGAGGATTAGTATTTAGGTTTTTTGGGGGTTGAGGGTATTGAGATTTTTATGGATGATGGTTTAGTATTTTTTGGGATGAGGGTTTAGGGTTTTTTTTCTTTGATGGTTTAAGGTTAGTTATGGATGATTGATTAGGGTTTTTTTGGTACTGAGGGTTTAGGTTTTTTGGGGGGTTGAGGAATTGAGGTTTTATGGGGATGCTGGTTTAGGGTTTTATGGGAATGAGGGTTTAGGTTTTTTTGGGGATGAGTGTTTAGGGTTTTTTGGGGCTGATGTTTAAGGTTTTTTGGGGATGGGGGTTTAAGGATTTTGGGGGATGATGGTATAGGGTCTTTTGGGTTTGGGGTTTTTTGGAGATTATATTTTGGTGTTTTTTGGCGATGGGGATTTATGGATTTTTTTGGTTGTCATACTAGGGTTTTTTTGGGCTGAAGGTATAGGGTTTTTTAGGGTAGAGAGTTTAGCGTTTTTTTTGGGGATGAGGGTTTATTATTTTTGTGGCTAAGGGTTTAGTGTTTTTTTGGCGCTCAGTGCTTAGGGTTTTTTTGGGGCTCAGGGTATAGAGTTTTTTTGGATGAGTGTTTAGGGTTTTTTGGGTTGAGGATTTAGTGTTTTTAGGGTCATAAAGTTTTAGGTTTTTGGGGGCTGAGGGTATAGGGTTTTTTAGGCTAAAGGTTTGTGATTTTTTGCGGTAGAGGGTATAATGTTTTTTGTGGTTGAAGGTTCAAGGATTTTTTGGGATAAGGATCTTGGGTTTTTTGGGAATGAGGGTTTAGGGTTTTCTTATAATGAGGTTTTAGGGGTTATTAGGCCTGAGGGTTTTCTGGTTTTGAGGGATGAGTGTTTAGATGTTTTTGGACTTGAAGGTTTATATAATTTTAGGGATGAGGCTTTAGTGGTTTTGGCGTAAATTTTTAGGGTTTTAGGATTGAGGGTTTAGTGATTTTGGGGATGAAGGTATAGGGTTTTCTATGTATGAGGTTTATTGGGGCTGGGGATTTTTGGATTTTTCGGGCTGAGGTTTTAGGGTTTTTTGGGGATGAAGGTTTTTGGTTTTTTAGGACTAAGGGTTTAGGATTTTTTATGGATAAGGTTTAGGGTTGTTTGAGGTTGAGGGAATAGGGTTTGAAGGGGCTAAGTGTATAGGTGCCTTTTTTTGGATGACGATTTAGGGATTTTTGGGTTAGTGGGTTTTGGTTTTTTTGGGGTTACAAGTTTAGGTTTTTGGGGGGATGAGGGTTTAGCTTTTTTTTAATGAGGGTTTAGGTTTTTGTTTAGGATAAGGGTTTAGGGTTTTTTAGGGTTGAGTATTAATGATTTTTTTGTTGAGGGTTGAGGGTTTATTTACGACTGATGGCTTACTATTTATTAGGGTTGAGGGATTATGGTTTTTTGGGAATGAGATTTCAGTGTTTTCTGGGGATACAGATTTAGGGTTATTTGTTATGAAGAGTTTAGGGTTTTGGGGGGAAAAAGGTTTAGTTATTTCTAGGGATGAGGGGTTTTTTTAGGGTTTAATGATTTTGGGGATGACGGTTTATGGTTTTTTGGGGTTGAGGGTTTTTGGGCTTTTGGGGCTACGAGATTTGGGTTTTTTCGGGTGATGGTTTGGGGGTTTTGTGGCTATGGGTTTAGTGATTTTTAGGGTTGAGTGTTTAGGTTTTTCTATTGATGAGAGTTTGGTGTTTTTTTTCAAGGGTTTAGGGTTTTTTTGGGGCTGATGTTTTGGCTTATTTTGGGGTCAAGGGTTTAGGGTTTTTTTAGGATTAGGGATTTGGGTTTTTTGTGGTGGATGGATTGGGGTTTTTATAGCAGAGGGTTTTGGAATTTTTTGTGTTTAGGGTTTAGGGTTGTTTGGTGCTGATGGTTGACAGGGTCGGAGGACTTCATGACCCTCAAAATACTGTTTATAAACCTACACTAGTATAGTAGTTATGGGTCGAACCTAGGGGAAGGATGGTGACTATTTAGGGCTGATTTATTCTCTAAACTATTTAAAAATAGGGAATTCATTAATTGAATTTATGAATAAAGTATTTTTAGGGAAGTTTTTGATGTGTTAATGGAGTCAGGAAATGATATTAAGGAGTTGAAAATATATAATATGTTGTCAGATAAAGAAATTCTACCTGCAGGTTCAAATGGGTTTCTTCTTTCACAGACAATTATTGAAAAAGCACTCTCCAAAAATTGATTTGACTAGTCTCCCTTTCCAATAGAATATCATGAAAAAGAATTATTCTTGATGTTCACTGCATCAAGAACCATTCAAACTGAAGATGAATTTTTTGGATTTATCAACAGTAACCATATCACTGATAGTTACTGAATAATTTGAATTTAAAGATTGATTAATTTCACCCATGATCAATCTCGCCAAAAGATCATGGGGTTTTGAATTTAAACACAAAGAGAGAAAAATAAATTTCATGAAATCAAAATCGATATTTCCGATTGATTCTGAATTATTAGATAAATAATGTGAATAATGTGAAATATTAAACTAGAAAAATAGAAATCCCCCTAGTGAAAATTATTCAAATATCATATTCAAATTTATAGAAAATAGAAGTTCACAAAACAAATTTGAAATACAGAAAATAGAGGGACGTAGAGAAAAATTTGAGAAATGAACTCCCCTTTGAAGAATAGTTGTAACCCCTTCGGTCTCCCCCACCTCCTTCTCGAAATTCCTGTCTAGATCTCCTCGGTTAGTGGTGGTGTGGTGTGGAAATTATGTCTGTTTGGAAAAATTGATTGTTCGAGTTGAGGATAAAGAGGGGTTGTGGTTGTTCTTCAAAGGGGATTTGTTTTCCTAAAATTCTTCTCAGCACCCCCTATGTTTTTTTATTTCACATTTGTGTTGTGAAATTTTAATCTTTTTGGATTTGAACATGAAATCAGTGTAATTTTCACGTGGGGAAATTTAATTCTACTAGATCTTCAAAATTTATATTTTCACCATGAATTATGAATTGATTAGAGAGGTTAATTATTAGTTCATTAAAACTGATTTGCACTGATCTTTTTTCATTACAAACATTTGAACCATTTGGCATGTTTATTTCCAATGAAAAAATTATAATCCCATGTTTTATTTTTCACTTTTTTCATTCTGTCATTTTTTGTTTTATCAAAATTATTAAATTTTTCAAAAATATTTGTCATCATTTGTTCTAATTTTGAATTAACTTTGGGTTCAGGTTCATAATATTAAATATTTTATTCATTTTGAGAAGGATTTTGTGGAACATTATAGAAACATTGCCATGAAGTGTGCCGATAATTGCCACAACAAACATAATAATATCCATTTTGATAGCCCAACCCCTTTGATTTTCCATTTTTAAAAGAGAACAAAAACCGCCACAACAACAATGATTTCACAAAACCTGATAGAAAAAAATTCGAAACATCTATCACAGTAATGAAAAATGCTAAAAACATTGACAGATAAGCACACTTATGACTTTGATGTTGAACACACACACAGGTAGGTAGAAAATGACAAGAAGCACTAGTAGTAGAATTTCCCTTTTTTTCTTTTTGTTTTTTTATTTATTTAAATAATTCTCTAACACTAAGATAGTCGGCTCTTTCCCTACTCGAAAATGGTTTGAAATTTTGATAGGACCATAGGTCATCATTGCCTTCAAAATATCATTTCTAAACCTACACTAGCATTGAAGTGAAGGGTAAAAACCAAGGGAATGAGGGGGAATTTTTTAGGGCCTATTTTTTCTTTAAACTAATGAAAACAACAGGAAATTTCATAGACTAAAAGTGAGAGGTACTGAATTTTATAGGAGTGCAGGAAGTGTTAATGATGTTAGAATATGGTGTTAAAGAGTTCGAAAATAGAAGATTTTTCTGAGAAAAATGATCAAGACAAATGCAAGGGGGAAAATGCTACTAGTTTAAATGGGTTTCTTCTATCAGAGAAATTAAAATGAAATTGTACTCTTCAAGAAAAATGTCTTGAATAACCTCCCCCGCCAGGATATTAAACATGCTGGTTAACCAATCTTGAAGTTCACCACTTCAAGAAATATCAACGTGAAATGGGTAATAAAGAAATTGAAATCAGAAAACAAACTCACT
Source organism: Viscum album (assembly GCA_963277665.1). Taxonomy (NCBI): domain Eukaryota; kingdom Viridiplantae; phylum Streptophyta; class Magnoliopsida; order Santalales; family Viscaceae; genus Viscum; species Viscum album. Next base: position 639,977,941 of record OY728167.1, read on the forward strand.
GAATGTTTCTGATTTTTGAAATGAAGAATGAGCAGTGCAAATCAATTTTAATGAACTAAGAATAAACATCTCCAATCAATTCATAATTCATGAAGAAAATATAAATTGTGAAGAATCAAAAAGATAATATCAAGTAGAATTAAATTTACCAAATAGAAAATTACTCTTATTTCATGTTCAAATCCATAAATATTAAATGTTCACAACACAAATGTGAAATACATAAAACAGAGAGGGTGCAGAGAAGAATTTGAGGAAAAGAACCCCCCTTTGAAGAACAGTCACAACCCCTCTTTATCCTTAACCTGAACAATCACTTTTTCAAGACATACCTTATTATCGCACCGCACCACCACTAATCGAGGAGGTCTGGATGAGCAGGAGGTGTTGGCAGTCGAGAGGGGTTGCGGCTGTTCATCAAAGGGGAGTTCTTTTCCTCAAATGAGTCTTTGCACCCCCTTTGTTTTCTGTATTTCACATTTTTGTTGTGAATATTCATTTTCTATGAATTCAAACATGATGTTTGAATCATTTTCACTTGGGGAATTTCTATTTTTCAAATTTAATACTTCACCTTCTTCACATTATTTTACTAATAAATTAGAATCAATCAGAGATATAGATTTTGATTTCACCAAATTGATTTTTATCTGTTTGATTTCATGGGGTTTGGAAATAAAGAAAGATTAGCGCAAAACAATTTTAATGAAATATGAATTCATATCTCCAATCAATTCATAATTTGTGAAGAAAATATAAATTTTGAAGAATTGAAATGATAATATCCAGTATAATTAAATTTACCCATGAGAAAGTTACTTTGATTTAATGTTCAAATCCATACTGATTACAAGACCACAAAAAATGTGAAATATAGAAAACAGATGGGGTGAGGAGAATAATTTAAGGAAAAATAACTCCCCTTTGAAAAACAATCGCAACCCCTCTGGTCTGCCTCCACCTCTCGCCTGAAATTCATGCCCAGAGATCCTCAATTAGTGCTAGTGTGGTGAAGGAATTATGTCTTTGACTTCCTCTATCCAAGAAGTGTTGAATATTTGAATCTAACTTCTCGATTATGATGCTTGAATTTGAATCCTCTGTTATGTCTCGTTGGTCACCCACAGTAAGCGCCGACTTTAGTGGGTCTTCTCTAGGTCACCAAACATCTATCTTCTTTTGCTGGAATCCTCATCAATCATGAAATCCCCTCTAATAGAATGTAATAATGTGGATGGGATATACCTGGACGCATCTTGAGTTCATAACCGCATCTTCAAAAACATAGTATGTAAATAATTAATTATTTTGATTTTTATAAAAATACAGATTTTATAAGTAAATTATTATTACATTAGTTTTTATAGAATAAATTTATTATTAAATTTATAATAGTTATAGGTTTATAAAATTCTATTATTAATTTAATTCCTTATTATTATTAGACTTAAATATTATATTATAAATATAAATTATATATTTATAAAAAAACATTAAAATAAAATATTATTATAATAAAGTAAATTATAAAGTTAATTAATTTATATTTAACTGGATGATTTAATTATTATTATAAAATTTTATTTAATTTATTATTTAAATTTATTATTATTATTATTATTATTATTTATGTTGTATTATATTATTTAATATTATGTTTATTTGTTGTTATTTTGTTTTATTTTATTTATTTCTTTGTTTCTTTTTTACTCCCTGAATAGTGAGCCACGCGAGGGGGGTTCTTCTTCTTCACCTTTGCTCGGCGGTTCTCAACGGTGGTGAACTCCATCTCCAAGGCGGAGGCAGCTTCAAGTGGCAAGGGCCGAAGCATCGTTTTGTACCGAGTTGGTCGGCGGCGGCTTCACTTGATGGCGTTAACAGGTGTGGATCCGATGGGGATTTTCATATTTGTGTTCATCTGGTGGTCAGCGGTGTAAGGGTTCAGCTTTGGCGACAACCCCTTCTTCAAACGGTGAGCATCACCAGCGAAGAGACCAACTTTAAGACATTAGTTATCTTAAGCTCAGTGGTGACAAAACAGGCGAATATGGTTTCATCCCACCACGATGGTGACTAGGAGAGCTCCTCCTCCATCAGCGGCGGCTGGCCATGAAGGCCATCTACAGAGGTTTCTCGACAACTCAAATTTGAACAGGGTTTGGGTGGATATGCTTGTGATTTGACTTGTTCTTCTTTCCATAGATAGTTTTTCAGGTAATTTATGTGTAATGTTGGGTTGAGGAATTGTTGGGGGAGGGTTGATAAATAGAAGGGTTGGGGGTGTATAGATGCGGAAGAAGGAACTGAAGAGACGGTGAGTCGATTGTGAAATCCAGCGGTGAAGCCCGTAGTAAGAGGCCCCGGCAGTGTGTCGTGAATTTGTTGATGGCGTTTATTTTCTGTGAAACTAACTGTTGAGATTCATCACATTAATTGATGAGAGGAAAATCATTAATGGAGGGATTCATCACATTTATTGATGAGAGATGAAAATTATTAATGAGGAGATTTATATCACCATTAATTGAAGATTTTCTCCCAACATTAATGGATATTTAATCTTCAATATTAATGGATGGAATAATGAATGTTGACTGCATTAATTGATTATTATGGACTTGGGAGGATGCAGAAACATATTTTAAAGAAAGGGTGTGCCAGCAAGATGTAGCCGGCAAGGGAGACCTGGGAAGGGGTTGCCGCGTTTCCGGTGGCCCGTGTGGCACGACAACGATGACGCGTCGGCGTTTGACAGGTGTGGTGCAGCAACAACACAATTGATGATCAGGGCCACGTATCGAAAGTCTGCCTGATATCGGTGATCAGGTGGCGTGTCCCGATTGGAGATCGGCGGTACATCATGATGGCGAGATCATTCGGGTGTCGCAAGCTGGTGCGAGGCTGGCGCATGTTCGGGTGAGGATCTCCGAGGTAGTGACGTTTCGTCGACAGAAGGGTGACATTTTGTCACAGATTGATCTTCCAATACATGACGTCAGCAGGATGTTTATCAGAGAGATGGAAGAGGCGTATCAGGGTGTGGTTTTCATACAGGTTTTCTACACTCTCTCATTTGTAATTCAAGTTCGGGCATTGCTTGATTATTGTATTCTCTGATTCATAATGGATATTTGGGAATTGCCCCGTGGTTTTTTAATCCTCCGCATGGGAGTGTTTTTCCACGTTAAAAAAATCCTGCGTGTTGATTTATTCATTCTGCTTATATCGCTTCCATATTTCGACGGGTATCTCACGATATTTTTGGCAATCAATTTTCGGCCCGAATTCGGGATTCTCCCCATCACTAACGGTGTGAAGTGTGGGGGCACTCCCAAATTTGAGAGAATTCAGCGGAGGAGAGTCTCCTTGGTCGGCCACACCACGCAACAACAGTCCTGGACCGCAACCGATGTGCTGGACACGCAGCATCCGATGGTGGGAGAAAAATCTGGGGTAGATGAACCACCCCCAACTACCGGAGAACAACTGTTTCTGATTCCTCTATTTAAATCGGACCAAATCTCGCGAGTGTGTAATATTGGTGATCCTCCGAATTTATCCGGAGAGTGATAATAGAGAGTGGTCTGTTTCTCCTATGGATGCAGACAAATTGCCGAACCACGTTAAAAATCTGTGTTTCTTCCGTTTTCTCCGTTTTTGTGTGATTTGCAGTGTCACGCACCTCTGCTGTGTCCCAACAAGTGGTATCAGAGGGAGATGTTGCGAGCAGAGTTGAAACAGAGAACAAGAAGAATGATTTTCCCATGACCGGAATATTAAAAGTGGTAGGAAATTTTTTTTGACACCAGGTCCTTAAAGGGGACGACATGATGATTCCAACAGCCCAAGCGGTGTTGAAAACGAAGATGAAACGAAGGAGATAAGCTTGGTCAAAGTTTGGTCAAAATCATGGATGAACAGTAAACCCGTGTGGAAGAAGACCGTATTGTTCACGCCGCAGGAGAAAATTCCAATGAGATTCCGGCAGCTGCTCCGGTTGCCACGTCAGCGCCACGTTATCACCACGTCAGTAGGCAATCTGGACCGTTGAACTTGTTTTGGCGATATCTCGGTCAATCGGTGTCCGATTTCAATGATCCAGGAGTCAATTCTGACTATTTCAACCATTCCAGACACATCCGTATGATTAGTTTTTAAAAATTATCACTCCATAAGATGGTTTCAGAAGGGTGTGACATTGACGGTGGTGATCGTGTTTTGCAACAACGACAATTGCTGGTGGCGGAGCACTACCAAAGTTTGAGAACAAGAAGTTCGATGGTCGAAACAATTTCAGCTTGTGGAAAAGCATAGTGAATGATATTCTTGTGCAGCAGGGCATGATCAGACCGTTGATCGGAGAAAAGCGTGAGACAACTAGTGTCGATGATTGGGAAGAGCTCAAAATGCGGGTCGTAATCACAATTCAACTGTGTCTAGAGAATGAAGTAAAATACTTGGTGTTGAATGATACCTCACCAAAGGAGATCTGGAAGAAGTTGGAGCAGCTATATATGGCAAAGTCTCTCACTAACAAACTATTCCCGAAGAAGAAATTTTATTAGTTGCAGATTGATGAGGGGACAAATTTGTTGGATCACAACAACGAATTCAACAAGATCCTAACGCAATTATTGGGGCTCGGTGTAAAGGTTGGAGAGGAAGACAGTGCTCTTTTGATTTTGTCATCTCTACCAAGTTCATTTGATGGACTTGTGACTGCATTGCTTGTGGGGAAGGAAACACTATAGCTGGACGAGGTGATGACGTCACTTCAAGATTCGGAGGCATTCTGATGACCCACGACGCATTCAGGCGAGTAAATCATGGTGATGGGAGATGATCAACATGGGGGGAGCCGACATCGGAAGTCCGGAGGTAAAGAATGACAGCCAAAATTGAGAGGACGTGATCCTAGCGAAATCACGTGTTTCTGGTGTGAGAAAATGGTCACTATAAAAGTGATTGTGGAGAGCGCAAATGGTATGTTTCTGGGGAAGAGAAAGTTGAAGAGAAAGACGCAAACATCATAGAATTATCGGTAGATGATGGAGTCTACATGACAACGGGAAGCTTTCACTCAGATGAGAGAGTTGAATGGGGAGAAGTGCAGTGTCATTAGTGCAAAAGATACGGGAACATGAAGCGGGAATGTCGTATTTTAAAAAGGAAGAACGAGCGGGCTCAAAATCCAATTGAAGACGGATGGGTTTTTGTATTCGGGGAGCTCAACACACATATGTATGACGAAAGTGTTGGGCGGAGAAGAAAGGAGTGATGGCAAGAGGGGGGGTGAATTGCCTTTTAAAAATTAATTAACAATTTAAAATCAAAGTAAAGGTGCAGCAGAAATAAAGGAGGAAAAACACAAAACTTGATAACGGAGTTCGGCTTAAACCCAAGCCTACGTCTCCGCTCCCAACTCAACCGTTGAGAGATTTACCACCGCTTGCTTTTTAATGGTTTTAGCAAGAAACCCACTAGACTTTAAGGTTAGTCTAGAACCTATTACAGCTTGCTTTTGTTGGTTATGCAAGAACCCACTTGCTTTCAATGGTTGAGCAAGAACCCACTAGCCTTCTTACAGGTGAAGGCTAGCTCACCTATGACTCAAGCCTTTTAAAGGGAAGGCTTGACTAACCTCTCCACACCTTGAAGGTGGTGTGAGAACCCAAAAGAGAGGATGAGAGAAAGAGATGGGGGTTTGTAGGCACAAACCCAAATTAAAGCTCAAAATGATAAAACAATAAAAACCGTAATGGGGATGTCTTGGGCGCCAATGGATTGAAGGAGTTGATGAAGAGATCTCCCAAGCTTCTTTGATGGTGCTCCTTGGATGTGGAAGTGAGTTGGAGCAATTGAGGGATCCTTGGAGGAATGTGCCGGAGGTTCGCCAAATGATCAAAAAATGTTCCCGTGGGCTTCCTTGTGTTTCCGGGGCTTTCTTTTGCTTTCGGGGCTTCATAGTCCTTTATTTATAGAGGGGGAACCCTCAAATGGCCTTTGGGAGTCTTCGGAGCCGTTGGAGAGGTCTTCGGAGCCGTTGGGAGTCAAGTGGACAAGCCTGGTCAAAGCCCAACGGCTAGTTTGACTGCCACCACCGGCTGACCGGTGCTAGGCCACTGGTTGGCCGGTGCTTGCAAAATGGATAGGCCTTCGGGCTCAGGCACCACCAGCTGGCCGGTGATGAGGCCACCGGTTGGCCGGTGCTGAGGCAGTGGCTGACACTATTTGTCTGGGTGCCACCAGCTGGCCGGTGGTGGGACACCGGTTGGCCGGTGGTCTGGACAAAAATGATGCCTTCTGTCCAGGCTCCATCGGCTGGCCGGTGGTCATCCACCGGTTGGCCGGTGGACTGAAAATCAGTCCACTTTGGCTTCTTGCTTTCTTGGCCCAATTCCTTGGCCACCTGAAATCATGCCTATTATCCAAAAACACTTAAAACAAGATTATATAAATAAGAGAGTGATTGTCATCATGAAAATTAAACCACGAGGGGTACGAGAGGTACAACAATCTCCCCCTATTTTGATGATCACAATCACCAAAACAAGCAATATAAAAGACTAAAATGAAAGGCATGCTTTAAAGGATAAATTGAAAAGTAAAGAAAAGCATGAGAGAAAGATTTTTCCCCCAATCAACCAAGAATTTCTCCCCCTTTGTGATTATCAAAATAGCACGGGGCATAAAACTTGATTGAGGTAAAGGTTTGAAAAACAAGATAGAGATTTTTAAATCAATTGAAATTTTTGAAACTTGAATTGAATGTTTTGAATTGAAAATTTTGAATTGAGAATTTTGAATTGAAAGTTTTGAATTGAAAATTTTGAATGAGAATTTTGAATTGAAAAAAAAAATTGAATTGAAAATTTTGAATATAAAGCAAAAAAGGCTTAAACGATCCTAACTCCCCCTAAATAAAAAGAACAAATCACCAGGGAGAGGATTTTGAAACCGAGACAAATTTTGGTCCGGTGAGACTCGCTAAAAGGGATTTTTCAATCCATACTTGTCTAGTGGCAGGTCTTCTCCTATAAAATTCATCATTAAAGGAAAAAGTTTTGGGCCTTCCATACCGGGAATTTTTGCAATCGCACTCATAAATTAAGTGCCCGGGTTTTTTACAATAATTGCAAAATTTATATTGGGAGCTCCCCCTTACAAAAACAGTTGGAGCATGGGAAGAGGAAGCTTGCTTGGAATAGCCAAGCCCTTGGGTGGTTCTAGAAATGCGTTGGGAACCTAGAAATTTGGTCAGATTTTTTTCACCTTGGGTGAACTTGGCAAGAGATTCCCTTAAATCTTTGATTGTTGATTCCCTAGAATCAACATCGGGAAGGTTTTGGACTTTGAGGGACAACTCCTCCTTTTCTTTGAGAAGTTGTTCCTTTTCGGAAGAAAGTTTTTTGAAATTCTTTTTTAATGCAATGAATTTGGAAGAAAGTTCGTGAAAACCTTCCTCTAATTGATCTCTAGCATGTTGGAGATCCTCATAGGATAAATGATTAAAAGAATTGGAAGAACAAGAGGAAGAGGAGTCGGAAGAGGTTACCTCATGAAATGCCATTAGGCATTTTTTACCGTTGTCGCTTGAGGAGGAGGAGGAGGAGGATGTGGAGCTATCACTCCATGTGGCCTTGAAAGCCTTCTTCTTTTCCTTTTGCTTGGCCTTTTTCTTGTTGAGTGGACAATCGGGCTTGTAATGGCCTTTCTTGCCACACCCATAGCATGTTACCTCGGGCTCGGATTTTTCGTTGGGTTGAGCCTTGCGGGATTTATTCTTTTTTTTCTTCTTCATGAATTTGTGCATTTTGCGGGCAAGATTCTCCATTTCGGAATCGTCGCTTGAAGAGGAAGACGATGAGGAGAAGGAGCTTTCTTCTTGTTGAACTTTGAAGGCGATGTTCTTTGGAACTTTGATTGGTTTGCCTTCCTTTTCAGCTTGCCTCCTCATGGTAATCTCATAGGTCATAAGTGACCCAATGAGTTCTTCGACCGGCATGTTCTTGATGTCCTTTGCTTCTTGAATTGCCGTGACTTTTGGTGCCCAGGTGCTTGGTAGGATCCAAAGGATCTTCTTGACCATCGTCTCTGCAGAAACATCATCTCCAAGAGATTTTCTACCATTGAAAACATCAGTAAAACGTGTAAACATTTCAGAAATAGATTTGGATGGATGCATGGTGAAGCTTTCAAAATCTTGGCGATACATGTCCAATCGAGTATCCTTAACTTTGTTGGTCCCCTAATGGGTAACCTCCAATAGTTTCCAGATTTCATGAGATGAGGTGCATGTGGAAACTCGATTGAACTCATTACGATCAAGGCCGCAATGAAGAGTGTTCATGGCTTTTCCATCAAGCTCGAAATTTTTAATATCGGCTTGAGTCCATTTGGATTCATCGGGAGAGGAAAGAGAATAACCATGCATGACAATTTTATAAATGGGATAACCTATACTTCTAAGAAAAGTGGTCATGCGGGTTTTCCAATAAGTATAGTCGGTTCCATCAAAGAATGGAGCACGACCCAAAGAATAGCCTTCGGGGGCGGAAGAGGTTGAAGCCATCACAATGGATCATGAATTTGAAACCGGTGAAGGTATTACTCAAATTTTGCCTCTGATACCAATTGTTGGGCAGAGAAGAAAGGAGTGATGGCAAGAGGGGGGGGGGGTGAATTGCCTTTTAAAAATTAATTAACAATTTAAAATCAAAGTAAAGGTGCAGCGGAAATAAAGGAGGCAAAACACAAAACTTGATAACGGAGTTCGGCTTAAACCCAAGCCTACGTCTCCGCTCCCAACTCAACCGTTGAGAGATTTACTACCGCTTGCTTTTTAATGGTTTTAGCAAGAAACCCACTAGACTTTAATGTTAGTCTAGAACCTATTACAGCTTGCTTTTGTTGGTTATGCAAGAACCCACTTGCTTTCAATGGTTGAGCAAGAACCCACTAGCCTTCTTACAGGTGAAGGCTAGCTCACCTATGACTCAAGACTTTTAAAGGGAAGGCTTGACTAACCTCTTCACACCTTGAAGGTGGTGTGAGAACCCAAAAGAGAGGATGAGAGAAAGAGATGGGGGTTTGTAGGCACAAACCCAAATTAAAGCTCAAAATGATAAAACAATAAAAACCGTAATGGGGAAGTCTTGGGCGCCAATGGATTGAAGGAGTTGATGAAGAGCTCTCCCAAGCTTCTTTGATGGTGCTCCTTGGATGTGGAAGTGAGTTGGAGCAATTGAGGGATCCTTGGAGGAATGTGCCGGAGGATCGCCAAATGATCAAAAAATGTTCCCGTGGGCTTCCTTGTGTTTCCGGGGCTTTCTTTTGCTTCCGGGGCTTCATAGTCCTTTATTTATAGAGGGGGAACCCTCAAATGGCCTTTGGGAGTCTTCGGAGCCGTTGGAAAGGTCTTCGGAGCCGTTGGGAGTCAAGTGGACAAGCCTGGTCAAAGCCCAACGGCTAGTTTGACTAGCTCCACCGGCTGACTGGTGCTAGGCCACCGGTTGGCCGGTGCTTGCAAAATGGAGAGGCCTTCGGGCTCAGGCACCACCGGCTGGCCGGTGATGAGGCCACCGGTTGGCCGGTGCTGAGGCAGTGGCTGACACTATTTGTCTGGGTGCCACCGGCTGGCCAGTGGTGGGACACCGGTTGGCCGGTGGTCTGGACAGAAATGATGCCTTCTGTCCAGGCTCCATCGGCTGGCCGGTGGTCATCCACCGGTTGGCCGGTGGACTGAAAATCAGTCCACTTTGGCTTCTTGCTTTCTTGGCCCAATTCCTTGGCCACCTGAAATCATGCCTATCATCCAAAAACACTTAAAACAAGATTAGATAAATAAGAGAGTGATTGTGATCATGAAAATTAAACCACGAGGGGTACGAGAGGTACAACAGAAAGGTGCGTTTCATACCTTTCAGTAGGTGCGAGATTCGGTGAGACTTGGTGATGGGTCAACATGCGAGGTTCAAGAAGTCGGGATGGTGAAATAGAAGACACCTGATAGAGGAGTAAGTAAACTGGCTGACGTGAAAATCATTCTGAGGATGAGATGAAACCTGGTATCATTAAGTAGGCTTGATGCGAAAGGGTTCAAGATTTCTATAATAGGTAGAGTGTTGGAGGTCTCACGTAGGGATGCAGCGATGCTTACTGGGAAGAATTCCCAAGGGTTGTATCATTTTAAGGGGACCACAGTTATCCCAAGCTTGATTGAAGATAGTGTAAGTGCCATGTCATCTGGCGTGCAGAAGCGTGTTTGATTTTCTGACGAAGTTTTCAATCCCTACAAGGAGACGGTAGGTCAGGCTTGTACCCCAAATTGGTCACGATGGAGAGATTTGTGGGGCCACTCCCAAATTTGGGAGGATTCAGTGGGGGGGAGTCTCCTTGGTCGGCCAAAGCATGCATCAGAAGTCGTGGATGGTAGCCGACGTGCTAGACACACAACACCCGATGGTGTGAGAAAAATTCGGGGAAGATGAACCACACCCAACCCCCAGAGAACAACTATTTTTGATTACTTTATTTAAACGAGACCAAATCTCATGAGTGTGTAATATTGGTGATCCTCCAAATTTATTCGGAGAGTGATAATAGAGAGTGGTCTATTTCTCCTGTGGATGTAGGAAAATTGCCGAACCACGTTAAAAATCTACGTTTCTTCTGTCTTCTCCATTTTTGTGTGATTTGCGGTGCCACGCACCTCCGCTGCATCCCAAAAAGTGGTATCAGAGGGATTTGGAGCGAGCAGAGTTGAAATGGAGAACCAGCAGAAGGATTTTATGGTGACTGGGAAATTGAAAGTGGTTGGAAAATTTTTCCAAGGCCATATCCTTGAAGAGGACGACGAGACGATTCCAACAACGCAAGATGTGTTGAAAACGAAGCTGAAACGAAGGAGATAATCTCGATCAAAGTTTGATAAAAACCTTGGGTGATTAGTAACGCAGTGCTGGAGAAGGCAGTACTGTTCATGTCTCTAGAAAAAATTCTGGTGAGATTCCGGTAGCTACTTTGATGTGCTATGTCATCATCACGTTATTAGGCAATCTGGACCGTTGAACCTGTTTTGGTGATATCTCTGCCAGTCGGTGTCCAATTTCGATGATCCAGGAGTCAATTCCGACTATTTTGATCATTCTGGACACATTCATATTGTTATTTTTTCAAAATTAGAACTCCATAAGGTGTTTTCATAAGGGTGTGACATCAATGGTGGTGATCACGTTTTGCGACAATGATGATGTCTAGTGGCGGAGTACTACCAAAGTTTGAGATCAAGAAGTTCGATGGTAAAAAACAATTTTGGATTATGGAAAAGCACAGTGAAAGAAATTCTTGTGTAGTAGGGAATGATCAGACCATTGATTGGAGAAAATCCCAAGATAACCAGTGCCGATGATTGGGAAGATCTCGAGATGTGGGTCGTCAGCACAATTCGACTACGTATGGGGAATGTGGTAAAATACTTGGTATTGTATGAGACCTCACCGAAGGAGATTTGGAAGAAGTTGAAGTATCTATATATAGAGAATTTTCTCACTAAAAAATTATTACTAAAGAATAAATTATACCAGTTTCGAATGGATGAGGGGAAATTTTTTTTGGATCATACCAACGAATTCAACAAGATCCTAACGCAATTATTGGGGCTCAATGTGAAAGTTGGAGAGGAAGAAAAAGAACTTTTGCTTTTGTCATCTCTACCAAGTTCATTTGATGGACTTGTGACTACATTACTCATGGGGAAGGAAACATTGAAGTTGGGCGAGGTGATGACGTCACATCAAGATTCAGAGGCATTCAGAAGACCCGAAACACATTCAGGCGAGAAAATCATGGTGATGCGAGATGATCAACGTGGGAGGAGCCGAAATCGGAAGTTAGGAGGTAAATAATGGAGGCCAAAATAGAGGGGACGTGATCCTAGAGAAATCACTTGTTTTTTTGCGACAAAAATGGTCACTATAAAAGTGATTATGGAGAGCGCAAATGGTATATTGTTGGGAAAGAGAAAGTTGAAGAGAAGGATACAAACATCATAGAATTATTGGAAGATGATGAAGTCGATGTGACAATGGGAATCTTGGACTCAGATGGGAGAGTTGAATGGGGAGAAGTGCAATGTCATTACTGAAAAAGATACGGGCACATGAAGTGGGAATGTCTCATTTTAAAAAGGAAGAATGAGCAGGCTCAAAATCCAAAGGAAGACAAATGGGTTTTGGATTCGGGGAGCTCGACACACATATGTACAATGAAAGGTGAGTTTCATACCTTTCATGAGGTGAAAGATTCGGTGAGACTTGGTGATGGGTCAACATGCAAGGTTCGAGGAGTTAAGATGGTGAAATTGAAGACACCCAATAGAGTAGTATGTAAACTTGCTGACGTGAAATTCTTTCTAAGGATGAGACGGAACCTAGTATCACTATGTAGGCTCGATGTGAAAGGGTTCAAGATTTCCATAGTAGGTACAATGTTGTAGGTCTCATGTGGGGATGCAACGATGCTTACTAGGAAGGAGTCTCGAGGGCTTTATCATTTTATGGGGACCACAGTCAGCCTGAGATTGATTGAATAAAGTGGAAGTGCCACATCATCAAGCATGAAGAAGCGTGCTCGATTTGTTGATGAAGTTTTCAACACCTACACAGAGACTGCAGGTCGGGCTTCTACCCCAAATTGGTCGTGAGGGGGAGATTTTTTGGGGACACTCCCAAATTTGGAAGGATTCAATGGGGGGAGAGTCTCCTTGGTCAGCCACAGCACGCATCAACAATCATGGACGGAAGCCGATGTACTGGACATGCAGCACCCGACAATGGGAGAAAAATACAGGGTAGATGAACAACCCCCAACCACTAGATAACAACTATTTTTGATTCCTCTATTTAAACGGGACCAAATCGCATGAGTGTGTAATATTGGTGATCCTACGAATTTATCCGGAGGGTGATAATAGAGAGTGGTCCATTTCTCCCGTGGATGTAGGAAAATTGCCGAAACACTTTAAAAATATATGTTTCTTCCATTTTCTCCATTTTTGTGTGATTTGTGGTGCCACACACCTCTGTTGCATGCCAACATGAAGGAGTATGGAAGTGTGTCATGAATTTTCTATTGGAAGTGTGAAATTATGATAGGGCTAGTGGTGTTTCGACTCCAACGGTGAGTTAAAAGTGAGGCAGACAAGATGGCAGTATGAGATATGGCAGTGGATCAAAGAGGAAATGGTGGTGATTGTGTCTCAAAATGAGGAGAGATGGAAGTGTCTTATGAGACATCATTGGATCTTCTATCTTTCAGCCTTTTCCATTTTTTTTGTGTCACCATTGGTATAGTCGTGACTTAACTGCAGACAAAAAATTAATAACAAATAATAAAGTTAAAGTTAAAAAAAATGAGAATCACATTCAAAAAATTGATTAATTAACTAATTGTGTAAAATTTATATTAAAAATTAAAATTATAAAAAATTAAAACAAATTAATAACTATTTAGTTTAACTAGCAGGCAATAAAAATTTAAAAACAAAAAACATAACTTAAATTATAAAAAACATACAATAAAAATCAAAGAAAATTTATAATTAGATTTTAAATTAATAAATTGAATTAAAATAGAAAAACCAAAAGGTTTAAATTAATTGTTGAGATTAAATTAATTAATAAAATTGATTAAGGTATAATAATAAAAATAGTACAATGTTAAAAAAAATTAATGTTTTAGTGAATTGAATAAATAAAGTACAATATCTTAATTAATATATACAAGATAAAATTAATATTTAAAAAGAATTAGAAACTAATAAAGTAATTAGAGAATTAATTTAATAGAAAAATAAGTAAAACAAAAATAATGATTTAAAAACCTAAAAATACTAAATTAAATTGAATAAATGATTAAATAATAAATTTAATTATAAAAGTACAAAAATGTGATTATTTAAAAAAACCAAAGAAAATTAATTAAATGATAAAAAGTTAAATAAAAGATGTTGAAAATCATGTGATTTTAAGGCAACATCAAATTCCCCCACACTTAATGATTGGTTTTCCTCAATCAATACCATAATTTATTGTTTTTTTAAATAGATATATGTTTTTTACAAAAATATTAAAATGAAGCATGTCTAGAAGTCTAAAATTAGAGGACCAGAAACAGTGAAATAGGCTTTTCATAAGGAATATTCCAAATAAGTCCTATCAAAATTAAAATACTCATTAACTGATCAAGAAAATATTCATCTACTTCTTAGGATGTCATGCCACATATATGAGGTCACTTAATTAATTATTTCAATTCATGTTCAGGTACAAAAACTAGAGTGAGAATAGGTTAAATAAATGTGGAAATAAGATCCTAAAAAAGGAAACTTCTACTTAGAATTTCTCCTAGGTTCCAAAAAAATATTTTTTTTTAAAAAATCACATTATTGATACAACTTAAATTATTTTCATGTAAGTCAATTGTATCCTTCTTCATTTGGAATTAAAAAACCCCCTCACCTTATTGAACTCATTTATGATACGTGGGCACTTTATTATTATTTTTTTGATTTTTTCCCAGCCATGTAACGTGTGTAAATCACTCTGTATATGCACTTATTTAATTTTTATAGAGTGATTACACACACACACACACTTTGTTCCTAGTGTCTCAGAGGTTTACCGTGGGTTCCCATTTTTTCATTTTACTACAGTTTCAATGGATTTATATGACTATAATTTAAGTTGGATTAGTAAGGTGATTACTTTTTATAAATTAAAAAAATGTGTATCGATGTTTAAATTCAAGCTTCATGTTTCCTAACGTTATGATAATAATTCCACAAAAATATATCCCATATCACTCTCATTTTTATTTCCTAAATAGAATTATCATAAAAGAAAAAATAAAATTCATCCAGAAATCACTCATCCTCAAAAGTTTCAGAAACAAAATATCTCTAAACAACTGGTAAGTATTATCCATTAGGTAAGACCAAAAAAAGTTCATAGAAATCCCTAAAGAACTTTAGAAATTGTGGGAAAAAATTTGTCCATTTTTTAAAGGAAAAAATAAGGGCTATAGAATTTGATGGGATTATATTAAAGAAAAGAATATATCAGAATAAGTAGACCATCTCCCCCAAAATTGAAACCCAACATTGTCCTCAATGTTAAATTCCAAGGTGGAGAAAACATTTTGGCTGTTAAAGCTCAAAAAATATTTTCAATTCGTCAGTTTAAAGACATGTTCAAGGGTCGCTATGAAATTAAAAATGTATGTGTTTTCCAAAATAGAAATTTTACAATAAAAATACATTAATTATCATTAATCCAGTGAAAATGTATTTTTAATAATGTTCAAAACCGTAGCATGTAAAACAAGAGTGTGTAGTGAAAAGGGTGTAAGAAATTTTGAAAATGCATTACAATTAGATGTTCAAGAGCATAGTAAAAGGTATGCTAGACATCGTACAAAGAAAAAAGTAATCACTTAAAAGAAGATAGAAATGGGTACAACTCCCACTCTAAATTTCAAAATGTGAATAGATTTAAAGGTAATGAAAGTCAATTTCCAGTAACAATCCAATTATACAGTAAAATTTCTAGCAGCATATGAACATCAATGACTCTTCACCATTGCCACACCAGTGATTCATCATTTTAGTGAATAACCTCCAACAATGGAAATGTGACTTGTTTCTACCCTATAAATAGTAATAGAGATGGGAAGAAAAGAAATGCAGAAATTTAAAATCCCAGATTTAATGAAGCTTTCTTAATTGAGTCAATCCAAAATTATTCCCCCATATCTACCTTGGGTGAGAACCTATGGTTTTTTTCTTTAGTACCTTGAAAAATAAAAAATATTAGAATATAAAATCAAAAAATTAAACTCAAATGAAATGAAAAATAAAATGTATGAGTTTAGAGAAATTTAGTCTAGTTAGACTCCATCATGTAGCTTCTTATGACAGGAGAAAAAGAGGGGTTCCTTCTCCTCCTATGAAAATAGAAACAGAAATATTATTTAATACAAATGATGACCCAAAAGGCCCAATACTAAATCTAATAGATAGATAGAACAAAAGACAAATCAAGAAACAATAGTTTATTCTTAGAAAAAAAAACCAAATTAAAAACATAGAAAAACCATGGGTTAACTCCTGTGATGAACTAAGTTTAAAGTCTTTAGTTATAATTTATTGAAAGCACAAAAATTGTTTTATTGAAAGAAATAAAATCATGGGTTACCTCACATGAAGTGATAATTTGAAATTCCCCAGTGGGACTCCCCCATAAACTAACCAATTTCATTAGGTGGGCGTGGTTTCTTGTCGATAAACTACCATAGGTATTCATCTCATTTATTTTTAACAAAGTATTTAAATTGGTGGCCACCTAAACTAATGAACATAGAAACTAAACTCTTATCATCAGTAAAAATCCCTTTGAATCACCCTTTGACTTTAAGTGACTACTCAAAAGAGTCTTCAAGTTGAGAAGAAAAATAATCACCCAAATCCACTTCCTTAGTGTTTTTAAGAAATTTACTCTAAGTTGAAAAAGAAGTGACTCACTCAAGATATTACAAGAATCATTTAAGCTCATACACAAAAAATTAATCATAAGAATCAATCTTAGCAGATGTGATGTCCACTTATGGAATAAACTCGGATTTGACCAATGTGACTCCCCTAACATATTTATATTTGTAATAATAATTTTTGGTAAGTTAATATGATTATTTTTATTTATATTTTTTTTATTTGTGCCATCCAAAATAAATGTTTGAAGAATGAAATAAGACACATCTTATTCAATAGAAACACTAAAACATTACATTGAAATAAGTCTAAAAGACCATAAATAACCTATAATACATACTAGATTGCCTATCAGGATCTCCGGAATACCACCAAGCACAACAACTAGACCAAGTAAGTAGTGAACATCCTTCGAGTCTGTCACAATGAAGAACCTTATGGAAATTCCTATGTAAAAATTACTAATAATCAAGGGAATTTAGATCACTATTCTTATAATCCAAAATGGTTTTTGAAGTTTGGAACACCCTAAACAAGTACTTATAAGGCCTTGTAACTGTTTAAGATAAATATGACCATTAATAGTTGTTGGGGGTATTTAGGTGACCGTTGGTCTTGGTAACGGTCATAAAATTTTATAACCGTTAATTTTTTTTTGACTATTTTAAGTATTCTAAGTATATAAATATTTTAAGAATTTCAATTTTTTTAAAATGATATAAATATTTTAAAGTTATATCCTTGGTCAAATAATGAAATATTTTTAGTTAAAGATATATTTTGTATTTGGATTTTAAAAATATAATAACCATGTTGTTTCTTTTAAAATTAATATAAATTTATAAAAGTAATGACATGTTTTAAATGAAGTTTTATTTTGAAATTTAATGTTTTAAGACTCAAAATGAATACAAACATATGAAAATAATGAAATTGATAATGAGAATGAATGGTTTTATATACAAGTAAATTACTACATATGTGTTTTGATTTTCTTAAATATTTGGGTTTAATAATTTTTTGATAAAAAACTGGGTGAGTACCCCATCCAACCGAGGAAAACCTTGAAGGACAAGCCCTCAAGGTCAACCGAAGTCAGGCCTAAGCCGAGCGCATTCATGGTGCATGCTGATTTGCACACTGGCCCATGTATAGGGCTTGGTCACATGTGAGTAGGGGGTGAGCCAAGTCACACACCATCGTGGGTAAGGTTGGGACAAGGCCCTGAGTGGGGGTCCCGTGTATAAGGAACCTACGATGCATGTGGTTGTGTCATTGAAATGTAGGGAGTGGAATCGAGTTATTTAAGGTGGTCCAAAAACTATCCCCGTTTCGATGTGGGAGGTGTATTTTTCCGAGAAATGCAATCCGAGCCGTTCGATCTAGTCGTGCGAGGTCCTCATCGTCCGATCCAGTCCTACCATTTGAACTCCAATACTGCTTCTTATTGCTGTGATTTTCATCATCCATCCGATTGGGATGCCTTTGATCTCGAATTGAAATCCATTTTAAATCTCACAGTTTCCCCGTGGTCGTCCGATCAATGCCACGTTATAATCTCAACCATCCTTCTATTTTAAAAGCCACAGAAACCACCACAGCCATCCGATCTTAATGGGGCAATCATAGCTTTCCATTTTTCCCTTCTTTTTTTTTTCTTCTTCTTCCTCATGCCACACCAGTCGACATCGCACTCCTCTTTCTCCTTCATTGCTCCTTCCTCCTCCTGTGAGTCCCCCTATCACTCTCCACATACCAATCTAACTACTTCATTTTTTTTTCACGAGTCTACCATTGAGCGCAATAATTTACTTCCAACCCATTTAGACTCCTATGTAAGTTTTCCATAGTATATATATATATATATATATATATATTATCAAATGACTGATTCATTTAATATTTGCGTTGATTATGGTATTTGTTTTTTTCTAAATAGTTATATTTTGATTTCTTTAAGTTTCTTTGTTTATATTTTATGATGGAACTGAAGTATAAAAAATATATATAAATAGTTTATAAAAACCCATTTTTGCACTTAACCATACGGGTTTTCCTATCCTCAACCTTCCTTCAACATCTACTCAGCTCAACCTCACCTTTGAATTCAAGTATGGGTTAATCTACCTTCATTTTTTATATGAAAAAACCCATATATACACTTTTTGTATATACGGATACATGTATGTATATATATATTTTAATCCTAATCTGATTAAGGTTTTCATATAATTGATATTAGTAATTAAATAAGGTTTTTGAAGTGTATGATACTTATAAGGATTTATCAAACTTTTTTTTGGTTATGCAAATCCCATGTATACACTTTGTGTATATACAATTTTATATAAACATCAAATTCTAATCTATTTCTGGGTTTTCAAGTGATGATTATTAGTAAATAAATGATGTTTTGATGCATATAATACATGTAAAAGGGTTTACTAGGATTGGTTTTTGAGTTTCTAAACTTATATATATATATGTATGGTAATATATATATATATAGTTTTTAATCCTAATCCGATTAAGTTTCATTTCTTCTTAAGTTAAGAATTTTTTTAAAGGTGATCCCTCTCTTTATATTTATTATTTTAATTCTTGATGAAAAACCTACATGTATATATATTAGTACCACAAATACATATATACGTGTCTTGTTTCATTTTAAGAAGTTTTGATGTTATTAAGATTTCTATGATTTTATGCTTTGAAAGTTATATTTTGATTTATTCAAAAATGTTTTATACAATACACATGATACAATTTTATATTGGAAAACAATAACAAAACTTTGTTTTGTTGTGTGCCTAATTTTTTAAAAGAGTTCATCACCTTATTATTAAAATTAACATTACATGCATGCATCACAATTAATAATTTTAGGATAAAGGGTCAGAATTATCCTTTGTTTAATAAATACATGTACATGCATAAACTCATAAATATAGGTATAATTAACGTAAAGTATTATCAGAACTTATAAAAGGTGATTATATAATGTTAGATCATAATTGTATAAGTTATCATATTATTGAAGTGATTTTAAATATTTTCTCATGTTTTAATATCTCACATGAAATGAATGTATTACATATATAAATATTATATTTTAATTCCTTATGATTCTACTGCAATGAATACTATTAGTTATTAAAGTTTTTGATTTAATTTATTTGACACTTCCATTCATCAGTGTATGGTTTTAACATAAATTATAACTATATTAAATTCAAAAAGTTCTGTTTTAGTATATTAAATGTTTACTTTCATGGAACAAGGGTTTTGAATTTAAGAGTTATTATTTTATGTGAAAAACCCAAAAATCTATTATTTTATGTGAACCAATTATCATCACATGTACAAAAGTTTGTATATTTGTCCCTGAATTTCATTGATAAATTTGATATAGCCAAAGGCTAAAGTATAACTAGACAACCATGAAGTTTTTAGATTAATGTTTATAGTTAATGTATGATTCACTTTATTTATGAATATAGACAGTATTTGCAAAATAAAATTTATCTCTTATGATAACTTATAGATTAAGAATTTAATTATTCAAAGTGTTATGAGACAATTTGAATAAGATACATAATTTAATTATTCAAAGTGGTATGGGAAACTTTTAACAAAAGACATAATTTAATTATTCAAAGTGGTATGCATCACTTTGAATAAAAGACACAATTTAATTATTCAAGGTGGTATGGAACACTTTAAATAAAGAACATAATTTAATAAATCAAAGTGGTATTGGACACATTGATTTAAAGACTTATTATACATATGAGTAATGAATAAGACTTATTATGTGACAGGTGAGGCCCACTATAGCCTCTCGATGCATCAGTAGGTCTCATTAGACACACTAGGTAATGGCATGAGGCCTTGACGGAATGATTATGTATGGTCTTGGTAGTTGAAATAGTGGGTACCCTATACCCAAATATTTAGTTCATTTGATTACCATATCTTGTATAAATTTAGTTATACATGATTTAATCTTACTATTATAGTGTATACTTTTTTGCGTCCACTATTGAAATGGTAATGTCCAAAGATTAATTGTCGTATCGAAAGGTTATAGCAGTTCCCATGCTATAATGAGAACCTCTAGATGCTATGAAATTAATCTTAAATATATGTTCTATGGTCTAGATACATCTTACTGATCAGACATAGTAGATGTTTGACTATCAGGTGTTGGGGGCCCATAAGCATTGAGACTTCTTCCCATGAAGTTCGCACTTGGTGACCTCTAGTAGTGAGATCATGAGGACTGACCCGCCAATAGGAACACACCATGTTTAGAGTGTCATTGGATGTTCCTATCTACGATCATGAGTAATGGTCTCATGACATGAGATCATTACCATTGTATGTCATTTGATTACGTAATTTGATGCAAGACGAAAACCATGGCAATGAAGTCGTGGCGAGGTAGTTTGTGTTGGGTGCGTCATTGGTGGAATGGAATTAGTTGAATAGTCAAGAAAGGATTTGTCGCTTCGTGGTTATGGAAGTAATATATCTTAAGACATGTTGATAAGGATGACAGTACCTTTATAAGACCATGTTCATGAGAGTTGAGGGTAAATCTGTCCAGTTAGATCAACAAACAATAAATCAAGAGAAAGGGCGATGACATGTGAGTGCATCAAGCTTTATGAGATATTATAGACAAAGAGATTATATTACACAATACGTGTTCGCAGGTTGGTTATCACTGCTTTGACAATCCTTATCTCTTTAGGGGCCATGATGGGTTTGCAGATCCCACTCTTGGTCTGTGAATACTATTCACTACTCTCAAGATAAGGTCCTAGAGGGTCACACACAATAGCGTATTCGATAATCTACCCTATTCAGTTGAATAAGATATTTGGAAATGGTGGGCCCCCACCATTGGGGTCCGGGATTTTTCCAAGGTTAAACCATCACCAATGCAATAAATAAATTCACATTATTCAAGTTATGAATAATGGGTATTGAATTTATTTATTAATTGTATTTATAAGTTTTAAGTAAATACATGAAAAAATATTATTTGAACGAATATTAATATATTCAAGGTTCAATTAAATTTTTTGGAAGTAAGAGCCGAGTTAATGGCATAATTATTACCATGTAATATATTTAATATATTACAAGAAAGTGATAATAATGTTGAATAATATTTCTGACTCAGTATATTAGTTGAAATATTATTTATAGTGTGATTAATTGTTTGGGGGATAGTCTGACATTTCTGGATAATTTCATTTCACTCTATAAATAGAGGAGGAGAGGAGTTTCCCATATATTATTCACTGCCCATCTCTCTTCTCTTCTCTCTCCCACATCCTAGATAGAGAGTCTCTAGATCCAAGGATCTCAGATGGATCTCTCTCTCTAGCATCGTAAGTGAAGCGATGCCGTGATTGTCAGAGTGTCGAAGGAGTCATCGTAGCTCCGCGCTAGCACCCGAATTACGACGATCGGTGATCATGTGGATTCCTTGAAGCGTGTGTGGATGATCTAGAGGAATTTGGCTTCGGATTCTTTGTGTAGTGATCACCAATGACGAGCAGACATCCTACACAGATTTGGATTAAAGTAGGTATTTTACAGTTTATTTTTGTTCTTAAACCCGTCATGCGAGATCCTCGGCTTTGACTTGGCAGTTGTTCACCAACATCGACTAGTTCATGTTGATCGTAGGTAGAAGTTTTTTAAAAACCCACCTGCTTGGGGCTTCCGCTGCACGCTGGGTTCCTTCAAGTGGCATTACAATGACGCGTGTTGATTTTAAGCCAAATAAATTAAGTTTCCATTAATCTATGAAGATGGCATCGTTACGGTCCCAACACCGCAGACCGCGTTTGAATATGATATCGGATGACCCATCTGCGGTCATCTGAAGTTTAAAATCAGAGTTAAATGTGTTGTTTTATAAATTATCACCAGGTGGACATCCGATTACCTGAATAGTATTTTCCGGTGAAGCTTAATGATGATGATTATTATTATAATTTAATAATAATAATAATAATAATAGTTTGACCATAATAATAATTTTTTTATTATAATATTCTATTATAATAATATTTTATTATTATAAGTTTTTATAATTTCTAGTCTAAATATAGACAGAAATCAAATAATAATAATAATTAAATGGAAGGGGAGACCTGCTTTGCTAGTCTCCAACAAAAAAAATGGTGGGGACCCCTGCAAAGCAGGTCTCTCGTCAAACAAAAAAAGGGAAGGGTGGTGGGAGACTTGCAAAGCAAGTCTCTGATTAAAAAAATAGGTCACTTTTATGGGGGCCAAGCGGCCCCCCTGTCTGTTTGCCTCCCTCCCCGTAGAGCCACGGTGCACCAGGCCAGTGAGTAGGGCCACCTCCTTCCAGCCCCAGCCAACACCGGACACACCTCATGGTGGCCCCGTCCCGACCGCCCACAGCAGGCCCCCCCTGTCTGGTTGTCTCCCGCACAGAGAAGCGCTACAAATGGCAACCCTCCATAGGCTTCTGCTGCCCTCCCGAAGTCCGGATGCTTGCCACAGCCACCTCCTTGCTAGTGGAATGGCTCCCGCGCAACGCTACAGGCCAGCAAACCCAATGCCGCCACTACCGCTTAACCTTGGTTGGCCACTTCCTCTCTCAGCGCAACCCCGCGCCAGGTTTTCCGCCCTCCTATAGTCCCACAACCATGCCTCGTCCTCCTCCCTTAGCAGCCGGAACCCGCCCGCTGCGGCCGCCTCCCACACCGGCGCCGCGACACCCCACCGCAGCTGCCTATCCCGCCTTGCCGGACTGGGATCTGAGCAGTGGCGTCCGACCACCCTGGCTACTCACTTCCTCCCTACTCCCCCCGATGCCGTGAGATCCACCACACTGATGTGTGTCCTCTGGGTTTCAGTAACCGATAGACTGAATCTCCAACCGCCGCCTGGTCCTCCTAGTGGGCAGGTAACATGCACTATCCCGAAACAGGCTTGGGTGGGTCTTCCCATCCCGGAATGGGCTTAGGCGGATCCGCCCATCCAGAAAAGCCCTTGCACGGGGTCAGTATTGCCCGGATTGGGGCTTTGTAGGTTTTCCACGACCCATAGAGGCCCTGCCCGAAGTTTTATGGGCCTGGGTGGTTTAATTTAATAAAAAATTAATTAAAATAATTGATTTAATTTCAGTTGAGAATTAAATTAATTAAACATTAATTTTTTGTTATTAAAATTTAATGTGGAGTAATTAATTTAATTTTTAGTTTTAAAATTAAATTAATTAAATGGGACTAAACAACGTAAAATATTGGATTAAAAATATGAGTTAATTTTTAATTCAATTAAATTCCCTCAAGTTTATTTTTAATGCAAGTTTAATTTTTATTCTGCATTTAGTTTATATACACGAGTTAATGCGTATACTAGTCATGAGTCATGGACCTACCAATGTATTTTTGGTTTGTATATTTAATTAATTAATTTAATTATTTCATGGTATTGTAATAATTAGTTCAATTAATTTAAAGGTGATTTGTGTGTCGTCTCAAAGTCATTATATGTATAAGGGCCTACGCACCCATTCTCAGAGTTGTAATTTTATAGCATGAGGCCCCCTCACCTACATGCGTGTACTATAGTATAATGATGATATGAGGCGTGACACACTTCGCGCCAAGTGACGGCGACACACCAGACAGGAGTTGAATGCATTGGAGGGGAATGCACTGTAATTCGAGTCGCATGCGACGTGACTCAATGTAACACCCCTAGGGTTTTAGGTTGGTCCGTTATTAACTCAATGAATCAAATATTATTACCGGTTCATGATCAGCTTTTTCATTTTATTTCTACATGATTTATTATTTTTGTGAATGTGTAGTTAGAGCGCGATCACATAGAATAATAACAAACAAGCATGCAAGATAAAATGAACATGTGACGTGATATATTTTTCTATTTCATGCATGGTCATTTGTGAGTTCTATCACATAGTACGTGCTTATAAAAATAGAAAATGATTTCTTTCATCACATTAAAAATAATAAAACCCTCAAAGATATATTAAGTCATAACAGCCTTCCATCATTCAAATTTGGATAAAAACGACTGTTTGAGGTGCCGATCATGCCATATCTGAGGGTGACTCTTACTACTAGGGAGTCCTTATAAGAATGATGGGTTAAATTAACTAAATTTCTAGTAAGGATTATCCATAGATAACTTACTATCATTTTATAGGCAAGCCTTGAGTAAATAATGTTTTGATTTTAGAAGTTGGGACTTCGCTCAACAGATCAAGGAACCATAAGTTAATGCGGTTGGCCAGCCAAAATCCTACTATGAACCCTCCAAGTAGTGGCATAGCCATATCTTGTAGACTATGAGGGGGTGGTTATAGGATCCTTTCCACAAGAATACTCAAGCGAAAGAGTATTCCGATTCTAGCACATATGGTTCCTAGAATCCGATAAAATAGTTGGAGACATTAAATGATTTAATTAACTAATCAAAATGTCTTAACTGGTAATCATGATAAAAGAACTAATCTTCCAAAATTCATTCTTGTAGAAAAATGGAAAGTTATTCCACAATTTTAAAAAACTATGATATTATAATGGACAAATTAAATGTCCACACAGACATGAGTATCCATGAATAGTACAGGCGCGTGTGCATAGTACTATGATATAGGAAACTCAAGGTGCCAGTGACCCCAACACTGTTAAACTACCTCAAGAAGCGAGGGTGAAATTTCTTATAGGATACTAATGTACAAATCATATAATAGTTATATCATTATGTATTCATCAATGTACGGTGTCGTTTGCGGCCACTACACCGGGACATGGATGATATAAAAATGAAGTCTCATCTCCGAGATGTTTGCAAGGAGAAAGCAAAGCAATGATACAAATAAGGCGATGGTTACACCAACATGTGTAAATTGAAAGATCAATCATGATCTTTAAATGGGTCCCTTTCTCATATCATTTTCACCACATTACTCAAATCTCGTTTTATGTTACAAAATGAACAAGTATTGAGTAAACACTCCATTACCAATTTATGTAAGGTTTTCCAAGATAATAAGAATATCAAAGATAATTTCATCTTTTGTTCTTATAGAGAATAAATTGAAAGACAATGCGAAAAGGCCAAAAGGAAAGTAATGATAATGGCACATTCGCGACGTCTTTCAATTAATGAGGTATTAATAAAGGTTATTATCATTTCATATTATAAAATAAAACTATAGAAGTTTAAAATAAATAAACTGAATTAAAGAATTAAGTTACCGCTTATTTTTCAGTAATATTCATCAAATGTAATGTATCGGTTTTAGTACTTGGGTATTAAATACAATATGTTGGTGACATATGTGTATTATAATATGGTAAGAAAGTAATTATATAAACATTACTAGATATTAGGTGAATTCTCAATGTGGTTCTGAAAGGGTGATACCTAGGCTAGTGTTGAGAAGTACACAACTTCTTAATTGCCAAGTGAAAGAATCGTGTTGAAATATTATTGAGTATAACCACAAACATTAATCTCATGTTTCCTTGGATGCAAGGAGACATTCTTTCAGGTTCTGGAATGATTTTTTTTTGGTATTAAAAACTCAACAACTAGTTTAGTAATACATGAATCATAGGCAATGAGTGATGAATATAAATGTAATACTTATTCCAAGTTGTGACAAGATAATTCTGTGCAAATTTATACTAAAATTGGGCATTAATAATATATCCAATATGGTATTTAGGCTTGTCAAAGCTAAATACTTTTGGTATTATTGATGCCTTTAGTTGTGACAAAGGACCCTTTAGAAATAAAGGTATGTCACAAAGATTTTGGAAATAGTTCAACAGGTGAATTTGAACTATTCCAAGCATAAGTTAGAGGTATATATACTTCATATGATTCCTTTAAGTGATTAAGGAATGGTAAAATGAATTAAGTGCATGGTCACAAGATATAAGCTGCTTCGAACTGGCATGTCAAAGAATATATTGACTGTGCAATCATTGATCATGATAATGTAGCGTTAAGTAATTCCTAAATGCACATTACCTTATCCACATCATGTCTTTGATGTTAATGAGGAGGATTGATGATTAAGTCTTACATGTTAACATTTTTCAACAAAATGTAGCTTAGAGTAATTTCTATATACAAATTTTATACATCAGAGTATTGATGTAAGTAATATCAATGTTGCAACTTGTAGAAATTTCCATTATATTTCATGATGTGCTTCGCAAATAACAGCATTATCCCATAACCATATGCCAACTATAATGAAAAATGAATATCATAAGATTCATAGTATGATTTAAATCCATTATGTCATAAGGACATGTGTTTGGATGCAAATGGTTTGGGCATAAACAAACTTGCATCAGTTATAAACACAATGTGCATATATTGTAAATTTTCCTAATAGTTTCTTAGGATGTTACATAAATCCCTAAGATAGAAAAGTAGGCAGTCAAGTAATAGACTACACTTCTATATAAGGGTGCACATATCTATTAGAAATAATGAGAGCTATATTGACTTGTGTTTAGTCAATGATCAAGATGTACACATAGTTGTCATAGGAACTAGCTCCACAAGAACTTGTGGAGAAAACTGCGTAGGAAGCACTACTGAAAATCATAGTTATACCAACGCCATTTTTCCAATGGTTTGTTTAAACTGTTGGGATAGAGAGTTTTTCCCAACAGTTTTTGAAAACTGTTGGAATATATTGATTTAGTGTTGTCTTTCCAACGGTTTGTGAAAGCCGTTGGGTTATAAGGATTTTTACCAACGGTTTATCTAAACCTTTGGGATATATTGGGGTATCGGGATGTTTCCCAATGGGGTTTTAAAACCGTAGGGATATAGTGATGTTTCCCAATAGTTTTTTAAAACCATTGGAAAGTTTTCCCCAAATAATCCCTAGCCCCAACTTCCCATTCCAGATTCGATTGATTGATTTTTCCCTACAGAACATACTCTCTTCCCAGCCGACAACCCCTCCTCTTATGAATATCCATCCTAGTTGTTTCCACTTCAAATTGGTGAGTTAAGAGTTACATATTATTCCTAAATTTATTTTCGATTTTTATAAACCAGGTTTAGTTTATTTCCTCATCTGGTGTAATCTCTCATCATTTAGGGTTTTCAGTTGTTCTTGAATGTGAAATTTTCATGTTCCAAATACTTCATCCTACACACAACCAATGAATTTCCCTTCTCTAACCACTACCATCACTAATTTATCTAGGAGTGTTACACAATATTAGTGTTGTAGGGGTACTATATTTTCTCCCACTAGTGGGGCGGGGGGGTGTGTAGGTGGGGGGTGGGCTGTGCAGGTGGGGGTGTGCAGGTCGGAGGGGAGAGGGGTTATGTAGGGGGAGTCTTCTGGGGTTAGGTGGGGGGTTGTACAGGTGGGGGGGGGGTGCAGTGGGTGGGGGGGATGTGTGGGTGGGGGTGTGCAAGTGGGGGGGGTGTGCAGTGGGTGACGGGGGATGTGCAGGTGGGGGTGTGTAGTGGGGGGAGTCTATTGGGTGTGAGGTGTGGGTGGGATGTGCAGGTGGGGGTGGGGGGAGGGGGGGCTGTGCAAGCAGGGGGTGGTGTAGGTGGGTGGGGGGGGGGGGGGCTATGCAACTGGGTGGGGGGAGGGGAGTGTGTATGTTGGGGGGTGGGCCATGAAGGTGGGGGTGGGGGGAGGGGGGCTGTGCAAGTGGGGGGGGGGGGGGGTTACAGGTGGGGGTGCATTGGGTGGGGGGAGGGGGTGTGCTGGTGGGGGGATGTGAAGTGGGTGGGGGGAGGGGGGTGTAGGTGGGGGTGTCCAGGTGGGAGGGGATGTGCAGTGTGCAGGTGGGGAGGTTGGGGTTTGCAGTGGGGGTGGACTGTGTATGTGGGGGGTGTGTAGGTCAGGGGGGGGATGTGCAGGGGAGTATTTTTGGGGGGTGAGGTGGGGGTGGGGGGGGGGGGCTATACAGGTGGGGGTGGGGGTGGGATGTGCAGGTGGGGTGGGGGGAAGGGGGCTCTGGTGGGCGGAGGGGGTTATGCAGTGGGTGGGGGAGGGGTGTGAAGGTGGGGGGAGGGGGTGTGTAGGTAGGGGTGTGCAGGTGGGGAGGGGGATGTGCAATGTGCAGGTGGGGAGGGGGGTTGTGTAGTGGGGGTGGGTTGTGCAGGTGGGGATGTGTAGGTCGGGGGGAGGGGGGGTTGTGCAGGGGGAGTCTGTTGGGGGGTGATGTGGGGGGGGGTGTACAGGTGGGGGGGGGGGGCTATGCAGGTGGGGGGTGGGGGGGGGGGGCTGTGCAAGTGGGGGGGGGGGGTAGGTGGGGGGGGGTTGTGTAGTGGGTGTATGTGAGGGGGTGTGTAGGTGGGGGATGTGCAGTGTGGAGGTGGGGAGGGGGGTGTGCAGGGGGGAGGGGGGCTATGTAGGGGGAGTCTGCTGGGTGAGATGGGGAGGGGGGCTGTGTAGGTGGGAAGTCATCACTTCCATAGTTCACCAATAAGCATTGAGAATTCATCACTTCTAGAGATTTGGATAGGTCTGAGGCCTCTTTGGTTTTAGTTCTTGTCTGGTCATCTTGATGAGTAAAGGAATCACATGATCTAAAAGTGACATCAACCAATATAGGATAAATTCCTTCTCTCAAAACACATTTTTCTAGAAAGAATATATCATTGGAAGGTGGTGGGAGCCTTTAGAATCATTTTCATACAGAGACCATGGGAGGGAAATCCCCCATATATATCCCCCTAGACCAGGGACCTACTACCATATGCATGTCCCATATTCATAATCCTACCTATCCATGTGTTAAATGAATAGTGATTCTATCTATAATTCACCATCTAATGACATCCTAAATTTAATTCATGTTATGATGAAAAAAATATCGTGGAATCCATACAACTTCATATAGGAAAACACCCTTAATAATCATGCCATGATGATAAAAATCCTTAAAACTCATTACCATACATCATATCATTCCTAATAACTACCTATAGATATTCACTAACCGATATTCCTTCCACCAGAATCCAATTCCCCAACATTTTTCCAATTCCAAACATGATACCATCATGTTATCAAGTCACCAATCCTAAAAAATTGGATTTTCACTAAAAAATACTTTTCTAATCCTTAACACCCATAGTATGTTTTTTATAACATGAATGACAACCCAATTAAATCTCATAGCTCTCAATCACACTGCCATGGACATCACCCCACCCCCATGGACAACCTGTACCCCCTGGATAGCCCCCCCACCCCCGTGGATAGCCCCCCACCCCCCTGTACACCCCCACCCCCAGACACCCCCATCCCCCCAGACACCCCCACCCCCGGACACCACGACCCCCTTGGACAACCCCCAACCCCCTGGACAACCCCAACCTCCTGGACCCCCACCCCTGTGGAAACACCCCCACCCCTGTGGATATCCCCCACCCCCTAGACAACCCTACCCCCCTTGGACAACCCCCCACCCCTATGGACAGCCCGCCCACCCCCTGGACACCCCTACCCCCCTAGACAGCCCCGCCACCCCCGTGGACAACCCGCCCACCCCCTGGACACCCCGTACCCCCTGGACATCTCCTCCACCCCTGTGGATATCCCACCCACCCCCTAGACACCTCTACCCCCTTGGGAAGTCCCTCAACCCCATTGACAGCCTGACCACCCCTATGGACACCCCCACCACCCCTAGACACCCCCATCCCCCCGATCACCCCAACCCCTGGACACCCCATACCCCCTGGATAGCCCCCACCCTCATGGACAGACCGCCCACCCCTGGAAACCCCCCTACCCCTGGACATCCCTGCCACCCCTATGGACAGCCCCTCCACCCCCATAGACAACCCTCCCACGCCCAGATGCCACTTATTAAATAACCATCCTACTAAAAATTAAATTTCTTTATTACATCTTGTACAATTTAATGACTCCATTATATATCTGTTCAAGATCATTTATTTTGTTTTTTGGGTTACACGTTAGTTATCCTTTTCTAATTACTTCCATATTTGTTTTCAAATGCATGAAATGAAACCAATTGGAGAGAGGCGACATAAACAGATGATGGACAACAATCGTCACATGACTGATATGGGTATTCCACCACTAGTTCCTATAGTGAGTATTTTATTTCAAATATATATATTTAAATAATATAAAATGTCACGTTATTAATTTTTTTCAAAATTTTTGTAGGATCCATCTATTAGGTGACATTTATTTGATTAGAATCCTAGTAGTGGTCCCAGTACTCAGGGTGTTCGTACGTGGGGGGGGGGGTGGTATGAGAGCTAGCCGATCTGGTTAGCGTACTTAATTAGACCCTTCCCCTCCCACTGACATACCATCCATCCCACATTCTAATCCCGGTGTGTCGTTAGGGACACATTGGATATTTAGGCCTCCCATGTTTTCAACACCATTTACATCTGAGCCTCCTCACCCATCTGTACCATATCCGATGATGATTCCCACTCCCCATCCAGTATTCAGCCAGCCATCCTTGTCATCTTCTTTTACTTATGCTTCCTTCTCTCCTAGATTTTATATTCCATCTTCTTCAACTACTTCTCTTCCAGATTCTGTCTTTATGGAGCATACATTGGGACCCACTCCACCTGTAAAGGGTGTTCCTTCTGTTTATGCAGATCCAACAATGCCCATTGATCAAACTACCGTAGGTATACTTATACAACTCTAACAAATTTTTACACCATTAAATATTTTCATTATAACATGTATTGACAAAATATTTGTTTTTATTTCATGATAGATACATCTACTGACAGGAGGCAGGGGCAGGGGTGTTCAAGAATGCATGCGGTGTGGAACCACTGCACGTAGTTGACGGTGGACTACAATGAAGATAATCAAATGATTGAAAAATTAGGGCAACAATGTCAGAGTTTTTTGGTGACGCTTTCCAAATACCCCGACATCATTCCTGTCAGCCCACTCTCATGGAGATAGTTTCCTAATGAATTCAAGGATAAATCTTGGGTAGAGATATGGGTAAAAAAATCTTTTGTATTTAAGGAAATATATTATTTTTTGTATTTATATGAATTAATATTTTGGTGTCATATTTGGTTAAATTTCCCCGATGGTGAGGGTGCACGACCAACATGTCTAAAGGATTTAGGTGAGTTTTAGAGATCTTATAAGCATGAGTTATATATTGGTTGTCATGCTAGAGTGGTCACAGAGTTCGAGGTGGTACCTGTCGTGGATGATTTTCCATTAGAATAGTATCGATAGATGATTACTCATTAAATGACTAGCCAATTTAAGGTATTAATCATATTAGTGGTATTTAAATGAAAATATTCACGTTTTTCATTAATACTAATTATTGAATTTTATTTTGGAATCATTCGGAAAAATAAAAATACATTGATTCTAAAAAATACCTCCACACATTGGGATGTACTACGATGCCTGATCATGAGAGGTAGCAGGTATGCCCATTTATAATTTTTCTTTACAACTTTCACTTTCTATTGCTTCCTCCATAATTTATTCGATTTCTAAATTTGTTATGTAATTTTGGTTATGAAATTAATTATTGGTATCATATTTTTAATTCTGTTTTCCTACATTCAATGTCATTGTAGAGGCATAAATTGAATATATAAGGACGTGCGCCTTGATAAAAATTGTTTTGCTCGAGTAGAAGGAAGAAAGATGGATGTTCGGTTAATGAACCAACTCAGTAGCAGATTATAAGTATTAATTTGTAGATTTAAAATTTTAATCTCTATTTTGTAATGTAATAATATATTTATATTTGTAATAGGCTAATTTAGAATCCCTTGATGCCCATGAACCTGAAAATTTTGGGCTTAACGATCACTTACATCAGGTTTTGGGAGATGAGCACCTTGGTAGAGTACGCTGCCGACCTGAGAAGAGTATAGTTATGATAAGGTATTGGACCTCCTCAGGTACAATTTGTATTGCCATCGAGTTCCAAAAGGTTAATTCACAGGTAGAACATGCTGAAAAAAGGGCCATAGAGATGGAAGAACGACCTTCTAGGGAAAACACTAAATTTATGAAACCGATGGAAGTTTTACGTCCAAAACTTCCACCAGAGGCCAGCACAACTTATGATGAATATATTCCTTCGATGCGTTCTATATATGGTGCACTACGTGGAATTTCTAGTGGTGGTTGAGATGATGGAGAGGAGGAGGACGAGGTGGAGGAGGAGGAGGCTGAGGAGGAGGCTGAGGCAGAGGAGGAGGGTGAGGAGGAGAGCGAGGCGGAGGACTGGAGCGATGAGGAGGCCGAGTCTGAGTACGAGGGAGAGGAGGAGGGTGTTGAGGAGGGTGTTGAGGAGGGCAGGGATGATGATGGGGATGACGATGAGGATGAGGTTGAGGCTGATGATGACAGTGATGATAGTGATGGTGATGAGGGACAACTTGATCCGTTACATTTTTGACTGATATTACTGACCTTTGATGTTTATTAATTTGTTGTACCTGAATATATGTGTGATTAGGAAAGTCACATTATATTTAATTTTTTATCTATAAATAATAAAACATGACTTGATGACTTTCTGTAACTGATTCACCCCTCCCCTGGACAGCCCCCCACCCCCGTGGACAGCCCACCCACCCCCTGGACACCCCGTACCCACCCTGGACAGCCCGACCACCCCTATGGATAGCCTGCCCACCCCCCAGACAACCACTCCCCCATGCACAGACCCCTCACCCCATGTGGACATCCCTATCACCCCCGTGGCTAGCCCCCCCCCCACCCCCGTGGACAGCCCCCATGACCCCTGTGGACAGCCCTCCCACCCCCTGGACACCCCGTACCCCCTGGACAGCCCTACCCACCCCCTGGACACCCCGTACCCCTGGAAAGACCACCCACCCCCGGAAAACCCCTCCCACCCACTGAAAAACACACCCACCTCGTGGAAATCCCCTCCCCCTGTGGACAACCCCCACCCCCGTGGACAGCTAGCCCACCCCCCTTGGACACCCTGTACCCCCCAGGATAGCCCCACTACCCCCGTGGACATCCGCCCACCCCCTGGACACCTCATAACCCCCTTGACAGCCCCGCCCACCCCCGTGGACAACTCGCCCACCCCCTGGATAACCCCTCCCCCCGTGGACAACCCCCACCCCCGTGGACAGCCCCCACCCCCCTTGGACACCCCCTACCCCTGGACATCCCCGCCACCCCCATAGACAGTCCGTCCACCCCCTGGACACCCCATACCCACCTGGACAACCCTTTCCACCGCATGGATATCCCTCCCACCCCCTAGACACCTCATACCCCCACTGGGTAGCCCCCACCCCTGGAAATCCCCCCTAGACACCCCAACCCCCCTGTACAGCCACATCACCCCTGTGGAAAACCCGCCCACCCCTGGAAATCCCATCCCTCCCGTGGACAGCCCCCCGCCCCCGTGGACAGCCCGCCCATCCCCCTGGACACCCCCTACCACTGGATAGCCCAGCCACCCCTGTGGACAACCGACCCACCCCCTAGTCACCCCATACCCCTATACAGCCCCACCCACCCCCTGGACACCTCGTGCCCCCCTGGACATCCCACCCACCCCCGTGGACATCCCACCCACCACCTTGGACACCCCGTCCCCCTGGACAGCCCCACCACCCTCGTGGGTAGCCTACCCACCCCCTGGACACCCTGTACCCCACTGGAAAACCCCCCCACCCCCGTGGACCGCCCACCCACCCCCGTGGACAGCCCTCCCACCCCTAGAACCCCATACCCACTCAACAGCCCCCCCCCCCCCCCCCCCGCGGAAAGCCCACCCACCCCATGGACACCCCTCCCACCCCATAGACACCCCCTTTCCCCTCAACAACCCCCAACCACATGGACAACTCACCCACACCCCTGGACACCACTACCCCCTAGATAGCCCCGCCACCCCCGTGGATAGCCCGCCCACCCCCTGGACACCACATACCCCCGATACAACCCCCACCCCCGTCGATATCCTACCCAACCCCTGGACACCCCTACCCCCTAGATATCTCCCCACCCTCATGGACAACCTTCCCACCCCCTTGACACCCCCTCCCCCCTGTACAGCCCCCACCCCTGTGGATAGCCCGTCCACCCCCCTGGACACCCCGTACCCCCCTGGACAGTCCCCCACCCTCGTGGAAAGCCCGCCCACCCCCCCGGACACCCCGTACCCCTGGAAAACCCCCACCCCCTGGACCCCCATCCCTGTGTATATCCCCCCACCCCCTATACACCACCCCAACACCTAGACACCCCCACCCCCATAGTCAAATGCTCAAAATGTTACTCTGAAAATCATTGTCTCTCTAAAATGTGAGTGCCCTCTTACCATTATGAGATATCTACACCAAAGAAATTGAAATGGGTTAGTTGGAAGAGTATATTTCATGTGAATATTGAAATGGGGAAAACTATGTTGTGGTACATGTCATGGTTTGAAGAGTCTGCGGTTTTTATGTGCTATTGAAGGTTTTTTTTGTTCTATTTCAAGTGTTGTTTGCAGGTGTGTTTTCAGGTGTATGCAATGGAGGGGATGGGTGGTTGTTGTGATTTTTTCTAGAAATACACTATACTAATGGTTTAAAACCATTAGTAAAGTGTATTTTGAGAATAGTTTTACCAATGTTTTGAATAAACCGTTGGTAATACACTATACCAACGGTTCAAAACCATTGGTAAAGTGTATTTGCAGAATATTTTTACCAATGGTTTTAAAGAAAAATTGGTAATACTATATACCAACGGTTTCTAAACCGTTGATAAACTATTTGTTAACTATATATCCCAAAAAATTATTAACCGTTGGTATAAATATATACCAACGGTTTCTATAAAACCGTTGGCATACTGAAGGTTACATTTCCATATACCAACAGTTTGAGAATAACCATTGGTATAGGCCATTCCCAAGGGATTAACAACCAACAGCTTACAAATCCGTTGGTATATAGTATACCAACGGGTTTTATGCCTATAAAAATGGTTTGAAACCATTGGTATATATTGTATTTCCAATATTGAAGGATAAATCCATGGTGATGGTTTTTATATTCACCGCGTCGGTGATATACTAGTCAATGTGAATAATATTTCCTATAAGTAAGCAGTGTATAGAAATTAGCTTTAATTGATAAGACCAAATAAAATTCAATTAATGGATTCCATGTATAAAAGTAAAAAATGGGCTTGTTATTTTGAATACTGTAGTAGGTATTCAAGTGAGTTGATATATGGATGGTACAAGATTGGTACCAATGAGGCTCGATTGGTTTGACCAAGTTTTTATGCCTAAATCCGTTATAATTTTACTTATCATAGATGATATCTATGATCAAATTATTTAGCATTGGATCTCATGACCACCAATTGTGGATGGTGTCGATACAATGCAACTAGAAAGGGATGGTTACACCACAAAATGCTAATAAAGTTTGCAAGCTATTGAAATAAAGTTTAGGATTAAAGTAAGAAACATGATCATAGAATATACATCTTCAAAAAATGATTTCCATATATCTACAATGGTTTAGTATGAGAGCCAAAGCTTTCCAAGTAAAATATGTGGGAAAAAATATGGAAAATAGATGGTCTTCAAGTTAGTTAAGACCAAGATGAAATTTATTCTCTAGTGATTGACTTAAAGTAGCAACCTAAGTTCTAGGGAACAAGATCTACTGAGGTAGATCTATAGGTTGGTTGGTTCTAGTTAATCATACATATAGTGACATTGTATTGAAAAATACAAGTTGGAACAATTCAAGAGATTATTTTTTTCCTATGTCACAGGGCATAATATATTCAGTTTGACATGTCCGAGACATGGGAAGAGATAAACGTGGTGAGTTGAAGTCCACACTCTTAAGCGATGGATTAATCATGTATGCCATGATATGTAAAAGAATTGATATTTCCAGGATATGATTTATAATAGGAAAATATTAGTTATATCTAGGATCACTACAAGGAATGTAGTCATAACTATCTAATTATACTTCAGAAAGTACAAAAGATATGTATCTGGTAAGTGGATAAGAAATGAAACTAGTTTTTGGGGATGCAAACTAGTCTTCCATAGATCAATGTGATCTACTATAGAAATTAGGCTAAATACAATGAGCGATTCAAGTTCATATAGGCCAGTTGTAGCCATACCTATAAATAACGAGTACGTTGCAGCTTCTGAGGTAGCTAAGAAGCAGTTATTAAATGAAATGACTTATTCAGTTCATGGAATCTCATCTGGTGAGAAAAGCATTATCATATTGTAAATTATGATATTCTTACTATCCAAGATGTCAAGTTATGATAGTAAAAAAGAGTGATATACTTGGGATATCATATCTTGAGAATTTTTAATCAAAGGGATGAGGTCGCTATAGCAGAATTGCCACACGGTGGAAGTATGGTGGACTGGGTAGCTAAAGCCATTACTTAGCAGAAACATGATGTTCATCATGTGAGTAGCTAACAAGTTTAGTTATAAAGTTGGCTCTTTTTAAAGTGGGAGTGTTGAAATAGTGGGTTCCCTAGACCCAACTATTCAATGCTTTTGATTACCATACCATGTATACAGTTAGCTATACATGACGTTATCTTACCATTATATTGTAGAATTTTTTGTGTCCACTATTGAAATGGTAATGTCCAAAGATTAATTTTCATATCGAAAGGTTATAATAGTTCCTAGGATATAATGAGAACCTCTAGATACTATGACATTAATATTAAATATGTGTTCTATAGTCTAGATACATATTACTGATCAGACACAGTAGATGTTTGACTATAAAGTGATGGGGGGATCATAAGCATTGATAATTCTTCTCATAAAGTTCGCAGTGGGTGATATCTAGTAGTGAGATCATGAAGACTGACCCACCAATAGGAACACCACATGTTTCAAGTGTCATTGTATGTTCCTATATATGATCATGTGTAATGGTCTCTTGACTTGGGATCATTACCAATATATTTCATTTGATTGTGTACTTTGATGAAAGAAGAAAAACATGGAAATGAAGTTGTGGAGAGGTAGTTTGTGTTGGGTGCATCATGGTGGCATGACATTGGATGAATGGTCAAGAAAGGATTTGTCGCTTTTGGGTTATGAAAGTAATGTATCTCATGCCATGTTGATAAGTATGGTTGAGTCTTTATAAGCCCATGGTCATAGCAGTCGAGGGTAAATTCATCCAGTTAGATCAACAAACAATAAATCAAGAAAAAGGGTGATGACATGTGAGTGTGTCTTACTTTATGAGATATTACAGGAAAAGATATTATATTATACAATACATGTTCATAGTTTGGTTTTCGCAGTTGTGACAATACTTATCTCTTTAGGATCCATGATGGGCTGCTCGATCCCGCTCTTGGTCTGTGAATACTATTCACTACTGTCGAGATAAGGGCCTAGAGGGTCACACAGAATAGCGTATTTGAGAATCTTCCCTATTCAGTTGAATAAGAGATTTGGACATGGTGGGCCCCCACCACTAGGGTCTGGGACTTGTCCAAGGTTAAAAAATCACCAATGCAATAGATAAATTCATATTATTCAAGTTATAAATAATGGGTATTGAATTTATTTACTAATTATATTTACAAGTTTTAAATAAAAACATGAAAAAATATTATTTGAATGAATATTAATATATTCAAGGTTCAATTAATATTTTCAAGAGTAATAGATGAGTTAATGACTTAATTATCATCATGTAATATATTTAATATATTACAAGAAAGTGATAATAATGTTGAATAATATTTATGACACAGTATAGTAGTCAAAATATTATTTATAGTGTGATTAATTGTTTGGGGTCGGTCCGAAATTTATGGATAATTTCATTTCACTCTATAAATAGAGGAGGAGAGGAGTTTCCCATATATTATTCACTGCCTCTCTCTCTCTCTCCTCTCTCCCATATCCTAGAGAGAGAGATATTCTCTAGATCCAATGAGCCCGAATGGAGCTCTCTCTCTTGCATCACAAGCGAAGCGATGCAACGATTGTAGGAGTGTCGAAGTAGTCATCATAGCTCTGTGCTAGCACCCGGATTACAAAGATCGGTGCTCTTGAAGATTACTTGAAGCGCGTGTGGATGATCTAGTGGAATTCGGCTTTGGATTCTTCGAGCAGTGACCGCCAATGATGATAAGACTTCGTGCACAACTTTATATTAAACCATTTATTTTATGGTTTATTTTTTTTCTTTAAATTTTTCACATGAGATCCTCTTCTTTGAATGGGCAGTTGTTTGCCGATGTTGAAAAGTTAACGTCGATCATCGGTGGAAATATTTTAAAAACCCAACTGCTTGGGGTTTCCGCTGCATGGGCAGTTCCTTCATTGGTACGAGGCCTTGACAGAATGTGTACGATTGTCCTACATTATTCATTCCCTCAATATGTGATTAGTATTTAACCAACCGTGTGATTATTCGACCAGTAGAATACCCTTGGTTAAGAATCCTGTACTTATGAGTATGGTAATAAATTCACCTGGCATAATGATGGAAGTACTTAGAAAATCATTTATAAAGAAATTTTAACATATATTTTCATAAATTTAATACAAGATTTAGAAAATTTATTTGTCATTTCATGAATTCCATTTTATGTGATAAGTGTTTTATGATATTATTTCGTGTGAAATTCTAAGAAAGTATTATTTCATGTGCTAAATTTTACCTGCACCCTTGAATGTCACCCTTAATTTTTTTATCAACTTTGGACTTATATGAATTATTCCATAAATTTTTTTACAAGTATGCATACTCTGAAATGTGTTTTATTGGTAGCCTTTAAATAAATATATAAATTCCTCTATATGAGATTTCCCTAATAATGATTTCTAGTAACATTTGAAAAATGATGATGATGTTATACAAGAAATGTTGTTTCCTTTTTAAGAAAATGTTTTATAATTATTTTAAAAGGATGTTTTTTTAAAAATGATTTTATTAATTAGTTTTAAATGTCCTTACTAGGAATTCTTATTCTCACCCTACATTTTCAATTTATTTTTACAAGATTAGTATATTTTTCAGCTTTGAGTTCTTCTATGTGGTGGCAACAATACGAAGCTTATATTGTACAGTTCTGAAGACAAGTATCATTTATATCTGGTTCTCTAGAACCTAGACCAATAATATCCTCTGTGATGATATATGATGTGTAATTTTATCTGCATTTTTTTATAAAAAAAATAAACACCATGTTTTAGACACCAGCTACGGGCTTCTTGGGTCGGGGTTTCAAAAACAAATTAGCATTTTCAGGAGGGGAAAATAACAAAATGGGTTCTCCTAGAGGTGTGACATTATCCTTACATCTATCTCTCTCAAAATAAACACAAAATAAAAAATTCAAGGGTTCATGGAGCTGAGTTCTGACAATCAGGTTCAAGAAGAGTAACGATAGTGTGCTGGATAGATTTAGAAACATTGGAACTCAAGTGTAACTCCCCTTCTAAA
This sequence comes from Viscum album, assembly GCA_963277665.1. NCBI lineage: Eukaryota > Viridiplantae > Streptophyta > Magnoliopsida > Santalales > Viscaceae > Viscum > Viscum album. The sequence continues at coordinate 640,018,025 of OY728167.1, forward strand.
CTAATCTCAATATCTAGATGATATACTGCACCCGACTCAGTTGAAGAAGTATGTGAACAATAGGGAAGAAAATTTATTATACCACTCATAGATTCAGGTTTCATAGTATTTTAAATTTATTACAAAAGTTCCTCATCAGTAAATAGGAAATCAACATCTACCACTTCTGAAAAATTTACCCTTCTTAAATCATCATGAGCATGCTCAACCTATACTTTAAATTCATTTCCAAAAATATCATTCTAAAAAATGTTTCTTTAGTGTTGTATAAAATTTAATTTAGGGGGTTAAATGATCAGTTCAACTTCAATAAATTTAGATTCTATAATTATCCAATTGAAACAATTTTCCCTAAGTTGGTCAATACTATTCTCCTTCTCAGATGGCCAATCAATTGAAGGAAGTTTATTAAAAGGGAAAATAGATGAAAAGTAATCAATCACTATTTCGTAAAAACATATCCCCTCATCTTTTTCGTCACACATTATTTAAAAAATTGATGGGTTAAAATTTTCAAAATAGGGAAGATCACATTTATTTATAGTTTCATAATTGTCTTAGTCTGTAACACCCCGAGCTTCCACGATACGCTTCTCATTCAATAATGCAATAGCTTGCATTGTACGCAACTTCGAGTTCTAAAAGACCGCGACTAATCAAAGTAGCCGTTATGAATAGTAATAACCACTTTTTAAAATTATAGAAATTTTATATTTCAAAATGGACTTCATTTTTGTATTCCTAATATTGAAATTAGCCTATGTTGAATTTTTGGTACTTTTCTGAGAACTTCTAATTTTTATGAATAGTGAAAAATAGTTTAAAACAACTTTTTTAATCAAAATAATTTATTGTGATAAATTATACTATTTAGTGGTTTTAAGGTATAATTAGAATATATTTTTACCATTTTATTCCAAAGGTGGTCATTAGAATTAATTTAACATTGAAATTGGACATAAACAATTGCCAATCTTTTGATATAAGTTGTTTCTTAAAAACACGCTATTTGTTGTAACAGCGGGAATTAATTATAAAATTAATTAATGCAACTTATATGTTTGGAATTTTGTAAAATAGACATCATTTTTGAATTCGGAATATCAATTATAGCTTAGGGTGAAATTTTGGCATTGTTCTGAAAAACTTCAATTTTTGATGAATAGTGAAACCACTAAGTGGTAGTTAAATAACTGATTTTTCGTTTAAATGAAATATTACCACTTCTGTGATTTGATTTTCAAAAATCCGACATACATGATTGTCATTAAGAAGTAAAATGTGGTTCAATGAGATTAAAATAATTTTTGGTGAATAGTAACTTTTAAGTTCTTAATCGCGATTAGAGGTAATTAGTGTAGTTTAAGGTAAAAATAATGTTTTAATAATATGAGATGAGCTTGACACTTGTCCTACTCCTATTGGATGAGTCATGGCCGACCAAGACAACCCATGGGTCAACTTGGGGACCCCATGGAGCCACTTTGGTTGGAAAATGACATTAATATATATTTATTTAATGTTAAAATTAAATTGACACAAACATGAGTTGTTTTACTAAAACAATTTTTAAGTGGGGTTACACAAGTCCAAATTTTGACTAAAAATATTCATTAGAAATCTAAAAAGATTTCCTACATCATAGTATTTTTTTTATAATTTGTAGACATTAAATAAATTAAATTATTTATGACATCATTATGATACAGCGATTACCTCATTATTTAACGATTTAAATAAAATGAGAAGATAATGCAAAATACAAGGCTTACACTTGTCCAAAGCCTATTGGATGAGGATATTTCGAAACCTTATCACCTTAGCCTCTAATTATATAAGTGTGGGGCCTTTAGAATCCGAAAATCATTGTGAAATAATGTAACATTTCAATCTTTCCAAAAGTGCCCCTCCTCTCCACTTATAAAAGGCCCCCACCTCTCCCACCTCATTTACACTTTAAAGCCATTTGTCTCGGCCAAAATCTGCCCAAATACTCTCCCAACTTCCCCCTCTTACTCCTAGAAGCCTTACTTTGGGCATAACTCTTCCCAAGGAAGCCTTTGGCTCAAATCAAAAAGAGTTACCCGATTTTGAGGTAATGTCTTCTCTAATGTTGTTTTGTTTTATTTTTCTTCTCCAACCCCCTATACTCTTTTTATTAATTTCTTTTGTAACAACACCAGTATCCTAAATATACTAGGATGTTGTTATAAGAAGTATTCGAGCTACACTTACACACACCTACATCTAATGGTTAAAGAACATACGGTTTCTGTGGATGGCGAATTTCTGCCTCACGAAACGATGATTGTTCAACACTCATATAACACCTTCAAAGGTGGCCATTAAGATGTAACTATTTTTATATATGATATATAATATGTTTATGTTTTACTTATGCTTCTGTATTTCTAATTTATGTCATACTTTATGATTTCCATTATGGGTAAAACGCGATAATTTCATTTTAGGAAGTGCGGACTACCGCCCCCTCAAAGTGATTTGAATCGTTAATGCCATATGTGGGATGTATAAAGGATGGAGTAAATGGTATTATAAAATATATTATACTTTAATTATATTATACATTTATATCATTATGATTTAGTTCCATTAAATATGAAATTGAAATGAAAGTAGCGTTCATGCGTACGTACGGCTTACCGTCTCTATGAACGGTGCATTTCATTTCTTACCTCTAAATGTTACGTAATATTATAAATGAATGTATATACTGGATATATAAGATATATATGACATCTAAATCATGAATATAATTCTGGATATAATGGATATTCTACCACATGAATAGCTTGTAATTATAAGAAGTTTATTGTTGACTCAAGTTACCAAAGATCGACAAAACGACCGTTATTAACTTAAATAATTACATAATGTTCATAACATTGTAATAAGTGATATAAAAAGGATAATGAAATTTAAAATGGTTCTTAATAAGGTAGATATTAACTCTAGTTTATTATTCAGGAGGTTAAAGAACGGTTGAGTCAAGTCGGACACAAGGTAAGGGAACTTCTTAACCCAACTTCCATTCTTTGGGTTAATCTCCTACTTTCAAATTATGTCATGATATTATTATGTTGTATATTGTATTTATACTTTCTTTATGTGTACATATAGTAAATACACATAATATATATATTTTATTTAAAAGAATGATCTTTTTAAGGGACTTCGTCTCAATCTCCATTCATTGAGGCATATTTTGTTTTATACACAAATTTCTTTTATACGGTGTATAAACCCATTTGACTTTTATGTTTAGTCAAAAGGAATCTTTTTTATACGAAGCGTTTTACTAAACGACAAAAAGGGAATGTTTTTCTTTCCATACTTATGCGGCGACAATGACTTCTCCGCCGCCGTGACCATTATTTGAGTTTCGGCTTCCTCTACAAGCCATCATTTTTTTTAATGAAAAATAAATACAAAGTTTTAACTTTCTTTTATTTAGTTATTGAAAATGGTTTTGAAAGCGTTTTTATTATATCAATGTGTTGTATTGATATCTTGTGATTGAAATGTGGAAATGTTATGTTTCCTTTATGCATGTTTTATGTGATACGATTATGTTATGGTTTATGATATGTTTAAACCTATTCATATGAGGAATGCATTGGACTTAATAAGTGACGGGTGGAGCCCGCTATAGCTCCTCGATGCATCGGCAGGTCTCATGAGACAAACTAGTGTCTTGGAAAAAGGCCTTGACAAAATCTTATTTGTGGTCTTGGCACGAGGCCTTGACTACGTGGTTATGATAGTCTGGCATTATGCATTCCATCATTATGAAAGTGGTTATTGATATTGCATGTGATTATTCGACCAGTAGAATATCAATGTGAATAAGTAAATGGAATTTTCTCATTTTACTTTTTCCATATTATGTTGAAGTTCATGTTTAAAAGGATTTTGTTTTAGTTATACATTGCCTTAAATGTTAATGTTTATTTAAGAAAGCTTCCGCATTATTGTTAGCCTTACTGAGCATCTGAGCTCACCCCTTTCAATGATTTAATATTTTCCAGGATGGGAAGAAGTATTTTTGACCTGCAGGGATAGTCAGAAGAGGATATGAGTGTGGACTATTGAGACTTTGTTATTGTAGTTTTTCACTTTATGATGTAATGTAACGTTTACGAATGTATCTAGTGTTTCCAAGGCTACTAAACTAATTGGTCTTTCGAGACTTGATCTTTTGTGATCATGCCAATCTTACGAAGTAACGCACCGACTCTGGGTAGCTGGGGTCGGTGCGTTACATAGTCAGTGATTTCAAGTTGTTTGTTCAATTAAATAATATTTCCAATATCAAATTTAGGGTCATTTATTAATGGTTTTAGAAAATCTAGGTAAAGAGTTTTTAAAATTCAAGTTCCAATTTCCCAAATTCTCCTCAACCCGAGTAATGACATTCTCAAAACCCCTAAATAGTGAACCTTTTCAAAGTTTGGGATCATGAAAATAATAGGAAATTATTATTCAATATATTTTAGTTCTTTCACAAAAATTTCCAACTCAAAACCCTTTATTCTCTTCACATATTCATCAAAGTTGTTTACTCTATTCAGTGAGTTGGTTAGTTATACAATTTTTTTCTTCTTCAAATTCAAATTCTTCAAAATAAAAATTTTGTTTCTTTGTTTCAGCCACATACTCATTCACAATTTCATTATCAAATCTTCATAATAATTTTCTTCATCTCTAAATTCATTTTTTAATATTTTCCTATGAATCCCATGTTTCATTTTTCACTTTGTTCATTCTTTCATTGTGTGTTTTATCAAATTCATCAAATTTTGCAAAAAACATTGTCATCATTTGTTCTAGTTTTGAATCTACTTTGGGTTTAGGTTCATGATATTTAATGTTTTCTTAATATTGAGAAAGGTTTTGTGGAACACTATAGACACATTTTCAAGAAGTGTGCCCATAATTTCTACAACAAATAGAGTAATATTCATTTTGATGACCCCAACCCCTTTGATTTCCCATTTTAAAAGGGAACAAAAACCACATCAACAACAATGACTTCACAAAACATGAGAGAAAAATTACCAAAGAAATATCATAGCAATGAAAAACTCTAAAAACATCAACATATAGATTCAATTAAGATTTTGAAGTTCAAAACACACACAGGTAGGGAGAAAATAACAAGAAGCACATGTAGCAGAATTTCCATTTTTTATATTTTTTTGTTTGTTTATTTTTAGTTTATATTTTTAAATAATTTTCTCACCCTAAGACACCCAGTGCATGTTCTCCCCAAAAAAGGTGCCAAATTTTGATAGGGATGGAGGTCGTCGCAACCTTCAAAATATTATTTATAAACCTACTCTATCATAGCAGTGAAGTTTAGAACCCAAGGGAAGGATAGAGAAAAGGATTATTTATTCTATAAACTAATGAAAACAAAAAAAAAATTCATAGACCAAAATTGATAGCTTCTAAATTTTAGGTGAGTTCAAGAAGTGTTAATGATGTTAGAAGATGGTGTTAAATAGAAGGTGTTGATGGAAAAAATTATCATGAAAAATGAAAGGGGGAAAATGATCCTAGTTTAAAAGGGTTTAATCTATCAAAGAAATTAAATTGAAATCATACACTTCATAAAAAATGGATTAAATATCCCCCCCCTTTCCAAGAGATTGAACACGGTGGTTAACCAATGTTGATGTTTTCCACTTCAAGAAAGATCAACAAGGAACGGGTAATATAGAAATTGAAATTAGAAAACCAACTCACCGAATGTTTCTGAAGTTCTAAATGAAGACAGAGAAATGGAAATTAATTTTAATGAACCAATAATTAACCTCACTAATCAATTCAGAATTCATGAAGAAAATATAAATTTTGAAGAATAGAAATGATAATATCTAGTAGACTTAAATTTCCCCAAGAGAAAATTACTCTTATTTCATATTCAAATCCATACAGATGAAAAGTTCAAAACAAGAATTTGAAATATAGAAAACATAGGGGGTGCAGAGGAGAATTTGAGGAAAATAACTCCACTTTGAAGAACAGTTGCAACCCCTCTAGTCTGCCGCTACCTCCTGCTCAAAATTCTTGTCTAAAAATCCTCTGTTTGTGGTGGTGTGGTGTATGAATTAGGTCTTTTCCTTCCTCTTTCCAAGAAGTGTTTACTGTTTAAATCTTCCTACTCGAATCAGTATCTTAAATTTTAATCCTCTATTTTCCCTTGTTGGTCACCCACATTAAGTATAGAATTTAATGGATCTTCTTTGGGTCACCGAACATTTATCTTCTTCTGCTGGAATCCTCATCACTCTTGCAATCCCCTTTAATAGAATGTAACAAGGTAGATGAGATTTACCTAGACGCATCTTGAGTTCATAACTGCATCTCAAAAACAGAGTAAGTAAATAATTAGTTATTTTGATGTTTATAAAAATACATCTTTTATAAGTAAAATATTATTACATTAGTTTTTTTTAAAAAATTATTATTAACAATATAACAGTTATAGTTTTATGAAATTCTATTATTAATTTAATTCCTTATTATTATTATATTTAAATATGATATTATACATAGAATCTATATATTCATAAAAAACATTAAACTAAACTATTATTATAATAATGTAAATTATAAATTTTATTAAATTATAATTAACTGAATGATTTAATTATTAATATATAATTTTGATAATTTATTAATTAAAATAATAATAATAATTAATTATTATTGTTATTTAATTTAATATTATGTTTATTATTTGCTATTTTATTTTGTTTTATTTATTTCTTTGTGTCTTTTTTACTCCCTGAACAGAGAGCCACATGAGGGGTGTTCTTCTTCCCCTTTGCTCGGCGGTTCTCTACGACGGTGAAATCCATCTATAAAGCGGCGACAACTTCAAGTGGCAAGGGCGGTTGCATCGTTTGCAACCGAGATGGTTGGCGGTGGATTCACTCAATGACATCAATAGGTGAAGATCTGATGGGGATTTCTATATCTGTGTCCACCCAGTGGCCGGTGGCTTAAGGGTTTAGCTTTGATGGAAACCCCTTCTTCAAACCCCGAGCATGACTGATGATGGGACCGAATTCAAGACAGTGGTTCGCTTAAGCTCTTCGGTGATGACACAAGCATCTGTGGTTTCATCCCTCCATGAAAACACAGGGTGATCTCCTCCTCCATCAGCGGTGGCAGACTGCGAAGGCCTTTTACAGAGGATTCGTGACTACTAGAATGTGAATACGGTTTGGGTAGATATTCTTCTGATTCAACTTTTTCATATGGACATAGATTGTTTTGCAGGTATTTTATGAGTTACTGTGAGTTGAGAAATTACAGGAGGAGGGTTGATGAAAAAAATGGTTGGAAGTGTGTAGCTGTGGAAAAGGATAGTTGAAGAGAGGTGATGGTGAGTCGATTGTGAAATCAAGTGGTGAATCGTGAGGGTTTATGGTTTTTTGGGGCAGATTATTTTTGATTTTTTTTGGGATGAGGATACAGTGTTTTTTGGGATGAGAATTTGGTGTTTTTTTGGTAGGAGGGTTTACAGTTTTTTTGTGGGTTTACCATTTTTTCGGGATGAGGGTTTGGGGTTTTTAGGGGATAAAGGTTTGGGGTTTTTTGGGAATGAGTGTTTTAGTTTTTTTTGGATCTGAGGGTTTTGGGTTTTTTGGGGATGATGGTTTGAGTCTTTTTAGTATGAGGGTTTAGGTTTTTCTTGTGTAGAGGGTTTCAGGTTTTATGAGGCTTAGGGTTGTGGTTTTCTTAGGGCTAAGGGTTTCCAGTTTTTTGAGGTAGAGGGTATTGGGTATTTTAGGGATGAGGGTTGATGGTTTTTTGGGAAAAAGGATGAGAGTTTTTTGGGGATGAGGGTTGAGGGTTTTTTAGCTGTGAGGGTTGAGGGTTTTTTTTGGCTTAGGGATTAGGGTTTTTTGGTGCTAAGGGTTAACCTTTTTTGGGTTTGAGGGTTGAGGAATTTTTTGGGGCTGAGGGTTTAGGGATTTTTGGGACTGAGGGTTGGGGGATTTTTAGGGATAAGGGTTGAGGGAATTTTTGTGGCTGAGTTTTGAGGGGGGTTTGGGGCTATGGGTTTAGTGATTTTTAGTGGTAATGGTTGAGGGTTTTTTGGGGTGGAGATTGTCAGGTATTTTGGGGCTAAGGGTTTAGGGTTTTTTGATTCAGGGGGTTTAGTATTTTTTAGGGCTAAGGGTTTAGGGTTTTCGGGATAAGGGTTTAGGGTTTTTAGGGTTTTATGTTTTTTTTGTGGCTGAGGCTTTAGGGTGTTTTAGGGTTGAGTGGTTTGTGTTTTTTGAGGAAAATGATTTAGTGTTTTTTTGGGGTTGAGGTTTTAGGGGTTTTAAGGGATGATGGTTTAGGTTTTCATGGGGATGAGGAGTTAGAGTTTTCTTAGGATGAGGGTTTAGGATCTTATGGGGATGATGGTTTAGGGCTTTTTGGGGCCAAGGGTTTAGGTATTTTTTAGGGATGAGGGTTTATGTTTTTTTAGGGATGAAGGTTTACTATTTTTTAGGTCTGAGGGTTTATAGTTTTCTTAGGTTGATGGTTTGGGTATTTTGGGGTGGTGGGTTTGGGGTTTTCTGTGTCTTTGTTTTGAGGGGTTTTTGGGTTTATGGACTAGGTTTTGTTTTTGGAGATGAGGGTTTAGTGTTTTTTGGGATGAGGATTTAGTGTTTTTAGGGCTGATTGTTTAGGGATTGGGGGGTAGAGGGGTTAGTGTTTTTTTGGGATGAGGGTTAACTATTTTTTAGGGCTAATGAATTTGGGTTTTTTATGGATGAGGGTATAGGGTTCTCAGGGGAATATGGTATATATTTTCTGTGTATAGGGTTTAGGGATCTTGGGGTTGAGGGTTTTTGATTTTTTGTGGCTGAGGGTGCAAGGTTTTTTGGGAATGAGGGTCTAGGTTTTTTTAGGGTGGAGCATTTAGGGTTTTTTAGGGCTCAGAGTTGATGGTTTTTTGGGGATAAGGTTTGACAGTTTTTTGGGATTGATGTTTGAGGGTTTTTTGGGCATGGAGTTGAGGGTTTTTATGGGTGTTGAGTGTTGAATATTTTGTGGGGGCTATGGGATGAGTGATTTTTGAGGCTGAGGGTTGAAGGTTTTTTTTCTGCCGAGGGTTGTAGGTTTCTGGGGATGAGTGTTGAGGATTTTTTTGGGATGAGTGTTTAGTGTTTTATGAGCCTGGTGGTTTTGGGGTTTTTTGCGGCTGAGGGTTTAGGTTTTTTTGGGGATGAGTGTTTACGATATTTTCGGGTTGGGTCTAAAGGGTTTTTTTAGTTGATGGGTTAGTGTTTTTTGGGATTGAGGGGTTATGGTTTTTTAGGGTGAGGGTTTTGGGTTTCTTTGGGATGAGGATTTATGGATTTTTGGGGATGAGGGTTTAGGGTCTTTTAGGGTTGATTATTTTGGGTTTTTGTGGATGAGGGGTGATGGTTTTTGAGGGACATGTGTTTAGTATTTTTTTGGGGTGAGGGTTCCAGGTTTTTTGGGGCTGATGGTACAACATTTTTGGGGGTTGTGGGAACATTGTTTTTTGGGGAAAAGGGTTTAGGTTTTTTTGGGGAAGAGGGTTTATGGTTTTTTATGGCCAAGGGTTTAGGGGGTTTTCTGATGACTTTTATGTTTTTCTAGGATAAGGGTTTAGGTTTTTTTGTCACTGAGGGTTTTGGGTTTGTTGGGGTTGATGGATAAGGGGTTTTGGGGGATGATGGTTTCATGTTTTTTTGGGGTCGAGGGATTGAGGATTTTTTTGGGCTGAAGGTTTAGGGTTTTTTAGGTATGAGGGATTATCATTTTGGGGGTTGAGGTTTTCAAGTTTTATAGGGAGGAGGGTTTTGTGTTTTTTGGGTTGAGGGTTAAGGGGTTTTTTGGGGTTGATCATTTTGGGTTTTTTGGAACTAAGGGTTTAGGGTTTTTATGGAAAATTTTTTATGGTTTTTTGGAGATTAGGTTTTATTATTTTTTTTGGGAAATGTTTTTTGGTTTTTTGGGTATTATAGTTTAGTGGTTTTTAGGGTCAAGGGATTAGGGTTTTTTGGGTATGCGGGTTTATAGTTTTTTGGGGATGAGGGTTTAGGGTTTTTTGGGGCTGAGGGTTTGGGAATATTTGAGTCTTATGGTTGAATATTTTTTTAGAGATTATGGTTTAGGGTTTTTAAGGTTGAGGTTTTAGGGTTTTTAGGGGTGAGGGTTATATTTTTTTTGGATGAGGGTTTAGGGTTTTTTTAGGATGTGGGTTTGGGATTTTATAGAGATGTGGGTTTATGATTTTTTGGGGCTGATGGTTTAGGGTTTTTTTTGGTGTTTAGGATTTGGGGTTTTTTAGGGATTAGGGTTTAAGTGTTTTTTGGGAATTTTTTTTTGGGATTTTGGGGATGATCGTTTTAGTTTGTTTAGGGTTTTGGGTTTCTAGTTTTTTAGGGATGATGGTTCAGGGTTTTTGGCGGCTGAGTGTTTAGGATTTTTTGGGGCTAAGGGTTTAGGGTTTTAGGGGGATGAAATTTTAGGGTTTTATGTGATGGGATTTTATGGTTATTGGGGGATGAGGTTTTATGGTTTTTTGGGATGGAGGGTTTAAGTTTTTTTTGGCTTGATTGTATAAGGTTTTTTGAGGCTAAGGGTATTGGGTATTTTGGGGCTATCGGTTTATGGTTTTTTCCTATAGAGGGTTTAAGTTTCATTGGGGTCGAGGGTTTAGGGTTTTTTGGGGATGAGGGTTTAGGATTTATTGGGGATGAGTTTTAGGTTTTTTGGGATGATTGTTTAAGGTAATTTGGAGACACAGGTTTGGTTATTTTTGGGGCTAAGTGATTTGGGTTTTTTGGGGATAAAGATATTGGGTTTTTTGAGGCCAAGGGTGTTGGGTTATTTGGGGTTAAGTGTTTTTTATTTTTTAGGGTGGAGGTGTTTGGGTTTTTTAGGTCTGGTGATTTAGGGTTATTGGGGGATAAGTAATATGGTTTTTGGGGCCGAGGGTTTAGTGTTTATTAGGCTGAGGGTTTATAGTTTTTTGTGTTTGAGGGTTCAGGGTTTGTTAGGGTGGAAGGTTTTTTGGTTTTTTAGGCTGAGGGTTTAGGGTTTTTTGGTCTGATGGTTTATTGCTTTTTTGGGGTCAAGGGTTTAGGGTTTTTTGGGCCATTGGTACAGGGTTCTCTAGGGAAGAGGGTTTTGGGTTTTATTGGGCTAGCAGATTAAGGGATTTTTGGGGATTAGGGTTTAGGGTTTTTCGAGGTCTAGGGTTTAGGGTTATTTTGGTCTGAGGGTATATCTTTTTTATTCCTAAGGGTTTAGGTTTTTTGGGGCTGAGGGTTTAGGGTTTTTGGGGCTAAGGGTTTATAATTTTAGAGAGATAAGAGTTTGGGGTTTTTTAGTTTGAGAGTTTAGGGTATTTTTGGGTGTGTGAGTTTATGAATTTTTGGGGATGATAGATTAGATTGGGTTTAGTGTTTTTTGGTTCTTATGGTTTAGGATTTCTTAGTTAAGGGTTTAGAGTTTTTTTGGGAAAAGGTTTTAGGTTTTTAAGGCTAAGGGTTTAGGGGTTTTTGAGGCTGAGGGTTTAGAGGTTTTTATGACTAGGGTTTATGGATTTTTGGGAATGAGGGTTTACTGTTTTTAGCAGATGATTGTTTAGCATTTTCCTAGGATAAGGTTTTAGAATTTTTTGGGGATTAGGGTTTAAGGTTGTTTGGGGGAAAGGAATAGGGTTTTTTGGGCCATAGGAATTAAAGTTTTTTTGGGGATAAAAGTTTAGGGTTTTGGGGGGATAACGGTTTAGGGTTTTTTGGGGCTGATGGATTAGGGTTTTTGTGGCGAGGGATTAGGGTTTTTTGGAGCTGAGGGTTTAGGGTTTTTTTTGGGATGAGGGTTTAGGGTTTTTTGGGGATCCTATATTATGGTTTCTGGGGGATGAGGGTTTAAATTTTTTCGGGGCTCAGGATTTATGGTAATTTTGGGCTAAGGGTATTAGGTGTTTTGGGTTTGAGGGTTTGGTTTTTTTAGAGATGAGAATTTAGGGTTTATTGGGTAGAGGATTTAACATTTTGAGGTCGAGGTCATAGGGTTTTTTGGGGCACAGGTTTTAGGTTTTTTAGGGCTGAGGGATTAGGGGTTTTTTGGGGGCGAAGGTTTTGGGTTTTTTTGGAATGAGGATTTAAATTTTTTTGGTGTCTTAGTTTTTATGGTTTTTTTGAGGTAGCGAGATTATGCTTTTTTGGGGGTGAGGATTTGGGGTTTATTGGGCTGAGGGTTTCAGGTTTTTGGGGATGAGGGTTTTTGGTTTTTTGGGGATGAGGGTTTAGGGTTTTTTGAGGCCATGTGTTTAGGGTTTTTCAAGCGTAAGGGCTTAGTTGTTTTTGGGGTTAAGGGTTTTGGATTTTTTGGTGGCCAAAGTTTTAGTGTTTTTGTATTTGAGGGTTTAGTGTTTTTCAGGGAAGTGGGTTTTGTGTTTTTTTTTCTAGAGGGATTAGGGTTTTTTGGGGATGAGGATTTCAGGTTTTTTGGGGATAAAGGTTTATGATTTGTTTATAGATAACAGTTTATGGTTATTTAGGGATGAGGCCTTGGTGTTTTTTTTGGGATGATAGATTAGGGGTTTTTTAGGGTTGGAGGTTTAGGGTTTTTAGGAATGAGTATTGAGGGGTTTTTTGTTGTCAATGGTTTAGGTTTTTTTAGGCTGAGGGTATAAGGTTTTTTAGGATTGAGGTTTTAGTATTTTTTGGGGCCTATGGTTTGGGTTTGGTTGTGGCTAAGAGTTTATCGAATTTTGGGGCTATGGTTTTAGGGTTTTTTTGGGGCTGTGGGTTTAGGGTTTTTTGGCTCCAAGGATTATGAATTTTTTGGGGCTGAGGGACTAGGGTTTTTACAGATAATGGTTTAGGGATTATTTATGGATTAGGTTTTATGGTTTTTAGGGTAGGTTTAGGGTTTTTTGGGATGATGTTTTAGTGTTTTTTTGGGAAGAGGGTTTAGGTTTTTTTGGGCTTGACTATTTTAGGTTTTATGAGTTGGAGGGTTTAGGTTTTCTTATGGCTGAGGGTTTAGGGTTTTTTAGGGATAAGGACTTAGATTGTTTTAGATAAGAGCATTTATTGTTTTTTTGGATGAGGGTTCAAAGTTTTTTTTGGGCGTTTATGTTTTTTTATTTTTGAATGTTTAGGGTTTTTTGGGTGGATGGTTTAGTGTTTTTTGGGGACAAAGGTTTAATATTTTTTTAGGGATGAGGGTTTAGGGTTTTTTTGGGGTGGTGGGTTCGGTGTTTTTTTGGGATGAGGGTTTAGGATATTTTTATCCTAAGGGTTTAGGTGTTTTTTTGGGCTGATAGTTTAGGGTTTATAAATACCGAGGGTTTTGGGTTTTTTTGGGGCCGATGTTTTAGGGTTTTTTTTGTGGTTGTGAGTTTAGTGGTTTTTGGGGAAGTGTATTTAGGTTTTTTTTGGGTAGAGGGTTTTGGGTTTTTGTGGGCTATGGGTTTAGGGTTTTGGGGGTTGACTGGTTAGGTTCTTTTTGGGTGAAGGGTTAATGGATTTTTGGGGATGATGGTTTAATGTTTCATGGGGCTAAGACTTTATCATTTTTTAGGGTAGAGAGATTTGTTTTTTTGGGGGCTGAGGGTATTGGGTTTTTTTTGGGTTTAGGGTCTAGTGTTTTTTAGGGTTGTGGATTTTTTATTTTATGGTACTGAGGGTTTTGGATTTTTTGGGATGTGGGTTTTATTTTTTTTAGTTGAGGGTTTAGGGTTTTTTGGGGGCCTAATGTTCCGGGTTTTTTTGGGCCTAGGGTTTAGGTATTTTTCTTTTCAAAATTTTGGGGTATTTTTGGAGAAGAGGGTTTATAGTTTTTTTGAGGCTATCGGTTTAGGTATTTTTGGGTGTTGTGGGTTTACAGTTTTTTAGGGTAGAGGGTTTAGGATTTTTTGAGGCATTGATTTTTTATCTTTTTTTTGTAATGAGTGTTAATGTTTTTAGAGTTGTATGTTTTAGTGTTTTGTGTGTGGAAGGTTTAGGGTTTTTTATTGTTTAGGGTTTATAGTTTTTTAGGGATAAGGGTTTAGATTTTTTAAGGCTGAGGGTTTCTGGATTTATGGGTACAATTGGTTTTTTTGGGATGTGGGTTTAGGATTTTTTTGGTCTAAGGGTTTTGGGTTTGGGGGTTTTTGGATTTTTTGCGGCTGAGGGTTTTGGATTTTTTGGGGATAAGGGTTTGGGGTTTTTTTCAGATGTGGGTTTATGGTTTTTGGGGGCTAAGGGATTATGATTTTTTAGGGATTAGGGTTTAGTTTTTTCAGAATAAGGGATTAGGGTGTCTTGGGGCTGATATTTGGGGATTTGGGTACTTATTGTTTAGTGTTTTTTGTGGATGAGGGTGTAGGGTTTTTTGGGACTTAGGGTTTTAGGTTTTTTGGGAGCGAAGTTTTTGGGTTTTTAGGGATGAGGGATTAATGGTTTTTTAGGCCAAGGGTTTTGTGTTATTTATGGATGAGGTGTTAGGTTTTTTTGAGGCCAATGGTTTAGGGTTTTCTATGGGGGTTTAGATTTTTTTAGTGAAGGTTTTAGGGTGTTTATGGGGATGAGTGTCTATGGTTTTTTGGGGTTTTGGGTGTAGGGTTTTTTTTCGCTGAGTTATTATAGTTTTTTGGGATGAGGGTTAAGGGGTTTAAGAGTTTTGGGTCTATGTTTTTTTAAAGATGAGGTCTTTTGGTTATTTTAGGGATGAGGGCTTAGGATATTTTCTGGCTGAGGGATTAATGTTTTTTGGGATTAGGATTTAGGGTTTCAGTGGGAGAGGGTTTTGTATTATTTTAGATTAGTGTTTATGTTTTTTTTGGATGATGGAATATGATTTTTTGGGTTGGGGGTTTATGTTTTTGTAGGTAAGAGTGTTTATAATTTTTTGATGGTTGAGGTCTTAGGGTTTTTTTGTTCTGAGGGTTTAGGTTTTTTGTGATTTTTAGTTGTCTTTTGGAGTCATGGATTATATTTTTTTTAGAGATGAGGGATTTGGGTTTTGTTGGGGCTGAGTCTTTAGGTTTTTTTTGGGTACAAAGGTTTAGGTTTTTTTTGGTGCTGAGGGTTGAAGGTTATTTCAAGAAGAGCATTTAGGGAATTTTGGGGATGAGATTTTTTAGGTTTTTGGGGATTAGGGTATATGGTTTTTTTGGATGAGGGTTTGAGATTTTTTAGGGATGAGGGTTTTCTATTTTTTGGGGATGAGGATTTAGGGTTTTTTTGGGGATAAGGGTTCAGGTTTTTTAGGGATGAGTTTTTAGTGTTTTTTATGAGGGTTTGTTTTTTCTTAGGGATATTTGTTCATAATGTTTCCGTGATACGGATTTAAGGTTTTTGGGGATGTGGGTTTAGTGTTTTTTGAGAATGAGGGTTTATGGTATTTTGGGGCTGAGGGTTTAGGTTTTTTGGGGGCTAAAGGTTTAGGGTTATTTAGGAAAAGGGTTTGGAATATTTTAGAATAGAGGGTATTGGGTTTCTATGGGATTTAGGGTTTTGAGGTTTTGTGGAAACGTGTTATGGTTTTTTGGGGATGAGTGTTTAGGTTTTTATGTATGGGGATTTAGGGGTTATTACTGATGGGGTTTTGGGGGATGATATTTTTTGGGTTTTTGGAGCAGAGAGTTTTGTGGGTTTTATGGATGAGGTTTTAGGGGTTTTGGGGATAAAGGTTAATGGTTTCATAGGGATGAGGGTTTAGGGGATAACTATTTATGGTTTTTAGGCCTGATGGTTTAGGGTTTGGGGGGGGGGGGGGCTAAGGGTTTAGGATTTCATGGGGCTGAGGGTTTCGGGTTTATTGGGGTTGAGGGTTTAGGGCTTTTTGGGGTATATGTTTTAGGGTTGTTATAGGTCGAAGTATTAGGGATTTTTGGGTGATTGTTTAGATGTTTTTTTGGGGATGAGGGTATAAGTTTTTGAGGTGAAGGGTTTAGGGTTTATTGAGTCTAAATGTTTAATTTTTTTTGCGATGATGGTTTTGGATTTCTGGGACTAGGATGAGAGTTTTGAGTTGTTGGGGGATAAGGTTTTATTGTTTTTGGGGCTATGGTTTTGGGGATTTTGGGGGCTAAGGGTTTAAGTTTTTTTTGGAGACGACGGTTTAGGTTTTTCTTGGGGCTGAGCATTGGGTGTTTTTTCGGGCTGGGGGATTGGGGTATTTTGGGAACATGAGTATGGGGTTTTTTTGGGGTCATGGTTTTTTGTTTTTTTAAGGCTAAGTTTATAGGGTTTTTTCTCAGGGTTTAGTGTTTTTTAGTGATTAGAGTTTAAGGTTTTTTTGTGTTGTGGGTTTTTGGTTTTATGGGGTCGAGTGTTTTGTGATTTTTGTGGCTAATTATTGGGATAAGGGTTGTGGGTTTTTTGAGGCATTGGATTTAGTGTTTTTTGGGGTATAGGGTTCAATGTTTTTTGTGGATGCGAGTTAAGGTTTTTTGGGGGATACATGTTTTGGGGTTTTGGGACAAAGGGTTTAGGGTTTTTTAGGGCTGAGGGTTTAGGGTTTTTTTGGGTCTAAGGGTTTGGGGGTTTTGGGGTTATGTTTAGGGTTTTTTTGGATGAGTTTTTAGTGTTTTTATGGATAAGGGTTTTGGGTTTTCGGTGTTGGGGTTTTAGGGTTTTTTGAGCTTATTATTTAGAGTTTTTTTTCAAAAATTGTTTAGGGTTTTGGGTTTTGATGGTTTAGGGGTTTTTAGGATGAGGGTTATGGTTTATTGGGGTGGAGGGTTTAGGCTTTTTTAGTTCTTAGGGTTTATGTAACACCCCGAGCTTCCACGATACTCTTCTCATTCAATAATGCAATAGCTTGTATTGTACACAACTTCGAGTTCTAACACATCGCGACTAATCAAAGTAGCCGTTATGAATAGTAATACCCACTTTTTAAAATTATAGAAATTTTATATTTCAAAATGGACTTCATTTTTGTATTCGTGATATCGAAGTTATCCTTAGTTGATTTTTTTGTAATTTTCTGAGAACTTCCATTTTTTTATGAATAGTGAAGAATACTTAAAAACATCTTTTTTAGTCAAAATAATTTATAGTGATAAATTATACTATTGAGTGGTTTTAAAGTATAATTAGAATATATTTTTACCATTTTATCCAATGGTGTTCATTATAATTAATTTCACTTTGAAATTAGACATAAACAATTGTCAATCTTTTGATATATATTATTTCTTAAAAACACGCTATTTGTTGTGATAGCAGGAATTAATTATAAAATTAATTAATGATAATTATATGTTTGGAATTTTTTAAAATATACATCATTTTTGAATTCAGAATACCAATTATAGATTAGGTTGAAATTTTGGCACTATTATGAAAAACTTCAATTTTTGATGAATAGTGAAACCACTAAGTGGTAGTTAAATAACTGATTTTTTCATTTAAATGAAATATTACCACTTCTGTTATTTGATTTTCAAAAATCCTACATACATGGTTGTCATTAGGAAGTAAAATGTGGTTCAATGGGATTAAAATAATTTTTTGGTGAATAGTAACTTTTAAGTTTAATTAATCGCGATTAAAGGTAATTAGTGAAATTTAAGTTAAAGATGATATTATAAAAAATATGAAATGACCTTGAAACTGTTCCTAAACCTATTGGATGAGTCATGGCCGACCAAGACAATACATGGGCCAACTTGGGGACCCCATGGAGCCACTTTGGTAGGAAAATGACATAAATAACTTTTATTTAAAATTAAAATAAAAATGTCACAAACATAAGTTGTTTTACTAAAACAATTTTTAAATGGGGTTATACAAGTCATATTTTTGACTATAAATATTAATTGGAAATCTAAAACGATTTCATACATCATGATAATTTGTTTATATTTTTTAGACATTAAATAAATTAAATTATTTACGACACCATGATGATGCCGCGATTTCCTCATTAATTAACAATTTAAATAAAATGAAAGGATAATGTAAAATCTAAGGATTAAACTTGTCCAAAACCTATTTTATGAGGCGATTGCGAACCCTTATCAACTTAGCCTCAAAATATATTATTGTGGGACCTTTAGAATCCAAAAATCATTTCTTAATAAAGTAACATTTCATGACATTCCAAGAGTGCCCCTCCTCTCCACTTATAAAAGGCCCCCACCACTACCACCTTACTCACACTTTCAAAGCCTTTTGTCTCGGCCAAAATCTGCCCAAATACTCTCCCAACTTCACTCCCTTACTCCTAGAAGCCTCACTTTGGGCAGAATTCTTCCCAAGGAAGCCTTTGGCTCAAATCAAAAGAGTTACCCGATTTTAAGATAATGTCTTCTCTTAAGTTATATTGTTTTATTTTGCTTATCCAACCCCCTAAAAACTTTTTATTAATTTTTTTGTAACAAAACCAGTATCATAAATATACTAGGATGTTTTTATATGAAGTATTCAAGCTACACTTACACACACCTACATCTAATGGTTAAAGAACATACTATTTCTGTGGATGGCGAATTTCTGCCTCACGAAACGATGATTGTTCAACACTCATATAACACCTTCAAAGGTGGCCATTAAGATGTCACTATATTTATATATGATATATAATATGTTTATGTTTTACTTAAGTTTCTGTATTTTTCATTTATGGCATACCTTTCTTGTTTCCATTATGGGTAAACGCGATATTTTCATTTTAGGAAGTGCAGACTACCGCCCCCTCAAAGTGATTTGAATCGTTAATGACATATGTGGGATGTATAAAGGATGGAGTAAATGATATAATATATGATATTATACTGGATTATAATATACCTTTATATCATTATGATTTCATTAAATACGAAATAGAAATGAAAGTAGCGTTCATGCGTACGTACGGCTTACCGTCTCCATGAACGGTGCATTTCATTTCTTACCTCTAAACGTTATGGAATATTATAAATGCATTTATATACTGGATATATATGAGATATATGATATCTATATCATGAATATAATTCTGGATATAATGGATATTTCACCACATGAACAACTTGTAATTATAAGAAGTTTATTTTTGACTCAAGTACCAAAGATCGACAAAATGACCGTTATTAACTTAAATATTTACATAATGATCATAACATGGTAATAAGTGACATAAAAGGAATAAAAACTTGAAAAAGGTTCTTAATCAACTATAAAATAACTCTAGTTTATTATTCATGAGGTTAAAGAATGGTCGAGTCAAGACATGACGCAAGGTAAGGGAACTTCTTAACCCAATTTCCATTCTTTGGGTTAATCTCCTACTTTCAAATTACGTCATGATATTATTATGTCCTATCTTGTATTTGTACTTTCTTTATGTGTAATTATAGTGAATACACATAATAGATCTATTTTATTTTAAAAAAAATGATCTTTGTATGGGACTTCGTCTCAATCTCCTTTCATTGAGGCATATTTTGTTTTATACACAACCTTCTTTTATACGGTGTATAAACCCCTTTGACTTTTACATTTATTCAAAAGAAATATTTTTTATACAAATCATTTAATAAATGAAAAAAGGGAATGTTTTTGTCATACGTATGCGGCGACAACGACTTCTTCGCCGCCGTGACGATTATTTGAGTTTCGGCTTCCTCTACAAGCCATACCTTTTTTTAAAAGAAAAATAAATACCATGTTTTACTTTTCTTTTATTTTTGGTATTGAAAATGGTTTTGAAAGTGTTTTTATTATATCAATGTGTTGTATTGATATCTTGTGATTGAAATGTGGAAATGTTATGTTTACTTTATGCATGTTTTATGTGATACGATTATGTTATGGTTTATAATATGTTTAAACCTGATCATATGAGGAATGCACTGGACTTAATAAGTGACGGGTGGAGCCCGCTATAGCTCCTCGATGCATCGACAGGTCTCATGAGACAAACTAGTGTCTTGGCATGAGGCCTTTACAAAATCTTATTTGTAGTATTGGCATGAGGCCTTGGCTACGTGGTTATGATAGTCTGGCATTATGCATTCCATCATTATGAAAGTGGTTATTGATATTGCATGTGATTATTCGACCTGTAGAATATCCATGTGAATAAGTAAATGGCATTATCTCATTTTACTTTTTCCATATTATGTTGAAGTTCAAGTTTAAAAGGCTTTTGTTTTAGTCATACATTGCCTTAAATGTTTATGTTTATTTATGAAAGCTTCTGCTATATTGTTATCCTTAATGAGCATCTGAGCTCACCCCTTTCAATGTTTTAATTTTTCTAGGATGTGATGAAGTATTATAGGAATGACCTGCAGGGATAGTCTGAAGGGGATATGAGTGTGGAAAATGGAGACTATGTTATTGTAGTTTTTCACTTTGTGATGTAATGTAACATTTAAGAATGTATCTAGTGTTTCCAAGGCTACTAAACTAATCGGTCTTTCGAGACTTGATCTTTTGTGATCATGCCAATGTTACGCAATAATGCACTGACTCTGGGTAACTGGGCTCGGGGCGTTACAGTTGGTATCAGAGGCAGTTTAGTACTAACCTTGGAAGCTAGATTTAGATAAACTCTGATTAGAGCACATAGCCCAAAGATAGACTTTAAGGATTAGTATAGGAGAACTTCCTAGAATTTTGGTATTATAGAGATTTTGTGAGTTTTCCGAGCAATACATCCCTGTCTGGATACGAGCAGGTAGAGGTGGCTCCGGCACAAATGTATCTAGGGGTAAAACCCAAAAACACCGCTTTGAGCTAGACTCGAACGGGAACTGGTGCACGAAAATGGGCCTTGCTGCACTCTTGGTTACGACATTCCCGGGGGATATACTTAGGATAATTCTCATTTTCTTTACAAACCACTATGAAGGGTTATGAGTATATATTTCCTCAAAGAAAACATTTCTTTTTATGATTATGGATTATATCCATAAATATTTCAATTTATGTAAAGTGTTTTATAAGTTTGGAATTATGTATTTTAATTCATAAACTAATCTAGTTTATGCCATTGTTTAGAAATGGCGCCTAGTGGAAGGAATGGAAACCGTATCAATGCACGTACTCCATGTAGGGATTTCCCTCCTACTCAAGATAATTATTGTGGAGTTGGAGATACAACTGGTGCTGATCAACTTATTACCATACTGGGGCAACTCACTTAGGTTATGAATAATAACCTTACTCGTATGGAGCACCCTGATCCGCAACGTGGAGGATCAATGTTAGACCGCTTCATGAGGAAAAAACAGCCAACATTTAATGGGGGTACAAATCCATTAGTAGCTGAGCAACGGATAAAATCCTTCGTGAAAATATTCCATGCCTTGGGGAGTAGTGAAAGGGAGAAGGTTGTCCTGGCAGTCTACCACATCACTAGAGATGCCGATCAATGGTGGTCGCTGATTCAAAACACAAAGGAAGATGAAGAAGTATCAAGTATGGAATGGAGGGAGTTTAAGGAAATTTTCTTAGAAAAATACTTTCCACATGACCATCGAGTAGATATGGAAAGGCAATTTCTGAGTCTGAGGCAGAAGGAGGATGAGAATGTCGCAAAGTATGAGGCTAACTTTACAAGGTTAGCGAGGCATGCTTCAGATTATATACGTAACCCAAGAAGTAAGATTGATCGTTTCTTTGATGGGTTAAAACCATTTCTCCATCGAGCTTTAGTATCACAATCCTTCTCATCGTACGAAGATATTGTCTCGTGTGCTATCAAGACAGAAAAGGAATTCTCTAAGTCTTATGACAACAAAGTAAAGCAAGAGAAGAAGACAACGGTGGAACAAGAGACAGATAAAGGGAAAAAGGGAAAGAAGGATTTTCCATTATGTGATAATTGTGGGAAGAATCACCCTGGTACTTGCCTAAAAGGAATGGGAGTTTGTTATAAATGTGGAGAAAAAGGTCACCAGGCGCGTGATTGCAAGGGAAAGAAAGAGGCTATCAATGTTGAATGCTATAATTGTATAGAAATGGGGAATTATGAAAATGAATGTCCTAAGAGTCAGGGAAACATACCTTAGAAAAGGCCAAGGGATCAAGGACAATTTTATGATGTTACTACAGTTGAAGTGGAATAATTAATGTATTGGTGCTTTTGGAAACAAGGATTATATTCTGGTTATAAGAATAATGTGATATATATAAGGATTGTACTGCAGTACTTGTTTTTTCATTAAGGTTTTAATATGATTAAGGTAATCATATTTTAAGTATGTGACAATAACAGAAACTTTACTTTGTTTGGGGAATCTGATGTTACATTTGATTTTGGAATTTAGAGACCTTTTAGAGAATGTCTGGACAGAGGTATTTTGGATAACTATAAAGGTTAGAATGGATTAAGTTGAACCTTGGATAGTATTGTTTAAGGTTAAAACATTTCTGAAGATTACTTTTGGAATATTATAATACTATATTTTTAGGAAAAGGACAACCTACAGGTCAGGGGATAACCCGTCGCGTCGGACAAAGCTGCAGGAATAGAACCCACAACCATAGTGCGACTGGCCTTTATTACCTACCACTAGCCTACAGGAAGTCCCTGGTTATTACAAAATAGTTTTCCTAATCTAAATGGTATGTGGTAATATTTGGAACCTTATACAATTAGGATAAATAGAATATTTTTAAGTTCTGTTACCATTTGGAGTGAAAGATGGGTTCATGGTAAAAATTTATTCAAGAATGAAAGCCTACATGAAAAGTAAGTATATTTCCTTACATTCTTAGAAAATCTCTTAAATAGATTCCTCAACTTTATAAAAGGTAACTTAAAACAAAAACGTTTCCGGTTAACTTTTCCAACTGGGGATTCAATGACCGTTTGACCAATCACAAGTTTGTGATTTTCTTATGGTTAAATTTCTCCTAATCCAGTTTTCTAAAACTCTCAATCAGACCTTGATGGTTTGTTTTTCTTCCATATCCATATTTTCATAGAATCCTAGTATGGGCTATCTCGGGTGACCTTTGTACTTATATTTCTTTCTTTTAATGTTATATTTTTATTAACCTTATTTCCAATGTGGGTTTTCCACAAAGGTATTTTCTATTTTCAACCTTTTATTTTCAAAGAAAAATTTCAAATTGCGAGGAAGCAATTTATTGAAAGAGGGGAGAATGTAACACCCCCAGGTTCCACGATACGCTTCTCATTCAATAATGCAATAGCTTGCATTGTACGCAACATCGAGTTCTAACACATCACGACTAATCAAAGTAGTCGTTATGAATAGTAATACCCACTTTTTAAAATTATAGAAATTTTATATTTCAAAATGGACTTCATTTTTGTATTCGTAATATCGAAGTTATCCTAAGTTGAATTTTTTGTAATTTTCTGAGAACTTCCATTTTTTTATGAATAGTGAAGAATACTTAAAAACAACTTTTTTAATCAAAATAATTTATAGTGATAAATTATACTATTTAGTGGTTTTAAAGTATAATTAGAATATATTTTTACCATTTTATCCAATGATGTTCATTAGAATTAATTTCACTTTGAAATTAGACATAAACAATTGTCAATCTTTTGATATATATTGTTTCTTAAAAACACGCTATTTGTTGTACCAGCGGGAATTAATTATAAAATTAATTAATGCAACTTATATGTTTTGAATTTTTTAAAATAGACATCATTTTTGAATTCGGAATACCAATTATAGCTTAGGGTGAAATTTTGGCACTATTCTGAAAAACTTCAATTTTTGATGAACAGTGAAACCACTAAGTGGTAGTTAAATAACTGATTTTTTCATTTAAATGAAATATTACCACTTCTGTGATTTGATTTTCAAAAATCCGACATACATGGTTGTCATTTGGAAGTAAAATGTGGTTCAATGGGATTAAAATAATTTTTTGGTGAATAGTAACTTTTAAGTTTAATTAATCACGATTAAAGGTAATTAGTGAAATTTAAGTTAAAAATGATATTATAAAAATATGAAATGACCTTGAAACTTTTCCTAAACCTATTGGATGAGTCATGGACGATGAAGACAATAAATGGGTCAACTTGGGTACCCCATGGAGCCACTTTGGTAGGAAAATGACATAAATAACTTTTATTTAAAGTTAAAATAAAAATGTCATAAACATAAGTTGTTTTACTAAAACAATTTTTAAATGGGGTTATACAAGTAATATTTTTGACTATAAATATTAATTATAAATCTAAAACGATTTCCTACATCCTGATAATTTTTTTTATAATTTTTAGACATTAAATAAATTAAATTATTTATGACACCATGATGATGCCGCGATTACCTCATTAATTAAAGATTTAAATAAAATGAAAGGATAATGTAAAATCTAAGGCTTAAACTTGTCAAAAACCTATTTGATGAGGATATTTCTAACCCTTATCACCTTATCCTTAAAATATATCATTGTGGGACCTTTAGAATCCGAAAATCATTTCTTAATAAAGTAACATTTCATGACATTCCAAGAGTGCCCCTCCTCTCCACTTATAAAAGGCCCCCACCACTACCACCTTACTCACACTTTCAAAGCCTTTTGGCTCGGCCAAACTCTGCCCAAATACTCTCCCAAATTCCCTCCCTTACTCCTAGAAGCCTCACTTTGGGCAGAATGATTCCCAAGGAAGCCTTTGGCTCAAATCAAAAGAGTTACCCGATTTTAAGGTAATGTCTTCTCTTATGTTATATTGTTTTATTTTGCTTATCCAACCCCCTAAACTCTTTTTATTAATTTCTTTTGTAAAAACACCAGTATCCTCAATATACTAGGATGTTTTTATAAGAAGTATTCGAGATACACTTACACACACCTACATCTAATGGTTAAAGAACATACTGTTTCTGTGGATGGCGAATTTCTGCCTCACGAAACGATGATTGTTCAACACTCATATAACACCTTCAATGGTGGCCATTAAGATGTCACTATATTTATATATGATATATAATATGTTTATGTTTTACTTAAGGTTCTTTATTTTTCATTTATGCCATACCTTTCTTGTTTCCATTATGGGTAAACGCGATATTTTCATTTTAGGAAGTGCGGACTACCGCGCCCTCAAAGTGATTTGAATCGTTAATGCCATATGTGGGATGTATAAAGGATGGAGTAAATAATATAATATATGATATTATACTGGATTATAATATACCTTTATATCATTATGATTTCATTAAATACGAAATAGAAATGAAAGTAGCGTTCATGCGTACGTACGGCTTACCGTCTCCAAGAACGGTGCATTTCATTTCTTACCTCTAAACATTATGGAATATTATAAATTCATGTATATACTGGATATATATGAGATATATGATATATATATCATGAATATAATTCTGGATATAATGGATATTTCACCGCATGAACAACTTGTAATTATACGAAGTTTATTTTTGACTCAAGTACCAAAGATCGACAAAACGACTGTTATTAACTTAAATAATTACATAATGCTCATAACATGGTAATAAGTGACATAAAAGGAATAAAAACTTGAAAAAGGTTCTTAATCAACTATAAAATAACTCTAGTTTATTATTCAGGAGGTTAAAGAATAGTCGAGTCAAGACAGGACGCAAGGTAAGGGAAGTTCTTAACCCAATTTCCATTCTTTGGGTTAATCTCCTACTTTCAAATTACATCATGATATTATTATGTACTATCTTGTATTTTTACTTTATTTATGTGTAATTATAGTGAATACACATAATATATTTATTTTATTTTAAAAAAATGATCTTTGTATGGGACTTCGTCTCAATATCCTTTCATTGAGGCATATTTTGTTTTATACACAACCTTCTTTTATACAGTGTATAAACCCCTTTGACTTTTACATTTATTCTAAAGGAATATTTTTTATACGAAGCATTTACTAAACGACAAAACTGAATGTTTTTGTCATACGTATGCGGCGACAATGACTTCTCCGCCGCCGTGACCATTATTTGAGTTTCAGCTTCCTCTACAAGCCATACCTTTTTTTAAAAGAAAAATAAATACCATGTTTTACTTTTCTTTTATTTCTGGTATTGAAAATGGTTTTGAAAGTGTTTTTATTATATTAATGTGCTGTATTGATATCTTGTGATTGAAATGTGGAAATGTTATATTTCCTTTATGCATGTTTTATGTGATACGATTATGTTATGGTTTATGATATGTTTAAACATGTTCATATGAGGAATGCATTGGACTTAATAAGTGACGGGTGGAGTCCGCTATAACTCCTTGATGCATCGGAAGGTCTCATGAGACAAACTGGTGTCTTGGCACGAGGCCTTGACAAAATATTATTTGTAGTCATGGCACGAGGCCTTGGCTACGTGGTTATGATAGTCTGACATTATGCATTCCATCATTATGAAAGTGGTTATTGATATTGCATGTGATTATTCGACCAGTGGAATATCCATGTGAATAAGTAAATGGCATTATCTCATTTTACTTTTACCATATTATGTTGAAGTTCATGTTTAAAAGGCTTTTGTTTTAGTCGTACATTGCCTTAAATGTTTATGTTTATATATGAAAGATTCCTCTATATTGTTATCCTTACTGAGCATCTGAGCTCACCCCTTTCAATGTTTTATTTTTCCTAGGATGTGAAGAAGTATTTTATAAATGACCTGCAAGGATAGTATGAAGGGGATATGAGTGTGGAAAATGGAGACTATGTTATTTTAGTTTTTCACTTTGTGATGTAATGTAACATTTAAGAATGTATCTAGTGTTTCCAAGGCTACTAAACTAATTGGTCTTTCGAGACTTGATCTTTTTTGATCATGCCAATGTTACGCAATAATGCACCGAATCTGGGTAACTGGGGTCGGGGCGTTACTGTTTAGGGTTTTTGGGTGCTTTGGGTTTTTTGGGCTAAGGTTTTATGGTTTTTAAGAGATGAGGGTTTAGTGTTTTTTGGGGATGAGTGTTTATGGTTTTTTGGGTTGAGGGTTTATGTTTTTTTAGAGCTAAGGGTTTAGGGTTTTTTTGGGCTGGTGATTTATTTTTTTTGGGTGAAAGGTTTATGATTTTTTGTGATGGGGGGTTTTCGGTTTTTAGGGATTTGTGTTTTTTAATGGATGAGGGTTTAGGGGTTTTGGGGGGGTGGGTTTATGTTTTTTAGGGGCTGAAGGTTTCCAATTTTTGGAGTGGAGGTTATAGTATTTTTTAGGATGAGGTTTTTTTGGTGTTGAGGGTATAGAATGGGTGGTTATGGCTTTTTAGGATGAAGGATTATTGTTTTATGGATCCAAGGATTTAGGGTTTTATGGGGTGGACGGTTTATGGTTTTCTTGGGATTAGTGTTTATAGTTTTTCAGGGTCAGAGGTTTATGGGTTTTTAGGTTGAACGTTTAGGGCTATTTGGGGTACATGGTCTAGTATTTTTAAGGGATGTGGGTTTGCAGTGTTTTGGGGCTAACAATTTAGGGATTTTTGGGGATGAGGGTTTTGGTGTTTTGTGGGGTTGATTGTTTTGGGTTTTTTATGGGTAAAGGTTTATGGTTTTTTAGGATGAGGGTTTAGGGTTTCCTGGGTCTAAGGATTTGGGTTATTTTGGGATTATAGTTTTATGGTTTTTTTGGGACTAATGGTTTCGAGTTTTTTTGGTTGAGTATTTAGGGATATTGGGGATGCAGGTTTATGTTTTTTTAGGGATGAGGGTATAGTGTTTTGGGGATGAGGGTTTAGGTCATTTTTGTGGTAGAGGGTTTATGATGTTTGGGGATTAGGAATTATGTTTTTTGGGGGTTTAGGGTTTCATGTTTTTTCGGGATGAGGGTTTAGGTTTTTTAGGTTATAAGGTTTATTATTTTTTAGGTCCAAGGGTCTACGGTTTTTTTGGGATGAGGGTATATGATTTTTTAGGGCTGAGGGTTTAGGATTTTTTAGTAATGAGGGTTTATTGTTTTTTCAAGATGTGGGTTTAGTTTATTTAGGGAAGAGTGTTTGGGGTTTTCTGGGGATCAGGTATTAGGGTTTTGGGTGGTTGAAGGTTTAGGATATTTTGGAACCTATTGTTTAAGGATATTTTGTGGTTGAGGGTTGATGGTTTTTTGTGGATGGAGGTTTCTAGTTTTTTTGGGGAATAGGGTTTGGTTTTTTTGGGTCTTAGGGTTTAGGTTTTTTCGGGGCTGATGGAATGGATTTTTTGGGGATAAAGGTATATATGTTTTGGGTTTCATCATCTAGGGTTTTTTGACTATGGGTTTGGGTTTCTTGGGGCCGAGAGTTTTGGGTTTTGGGGGGCTAATAGTTTAGTGTTTTTTTGGAGTTGGAGGCTTGGGGTTTTTTATGGTTGATGGTTCTTGGTTTTTTGGTGTAGAAGGTTTAGGGTTTATTAGGGATGAGGGTTCAAGGTTTTTTGTGGAAAAGAGTTTTATAATTTATAGATCTGATGGTTAAGTTTTTTTTGGACCGAGTGTTTCATGTTTTTGGAGGTTGAGGGTTTGTGTTTTTTTTGGGTCTGTGGGTGTAGGATTTTTTGGGGATGTGGGATTAGGGTTTTTTTGGAATGGATTTTAGGGTTTTTTTGAATCAGTGAAATTAGGGTTTTTGAGTATGTGGGTTTATTTTCTTTTTGGTCCATGTTTTTTAGGGTTTTTTCAGCTAAGGATTTAAGGGTTTTTTCATAATAATGGGTTAAGGTTTTTTGGGACTATGAGTTTATAATTTTTTATGATGGGGATTTAGTGGTTTTGTGGATAATGTTTTCTTGTTTTTTGGGTCTACAGATTTAGGGTTATTTAGAGATGAAGGTTTAGGGGTTTTTGGGGTTATGGGTGTAGTGTTTTTTAAGGATGAGGTTTTAGGTTCTTTAGGGCATAGGGTTTAAGGGCTTGGGGGTCTATGTATTTTTTTTGTTTGAGTGTTTATGGTTTTTTATTTTTGAGGTTTTAGGATTTTTTGGGATAATATACTAGTGTTTTTTGGTACTGAAGATTTAGGTTTTTTTTTGAGATGATGGTTTAGGGACTTTTGGGTGTAAGGGTATGAGGGTTTTTGGGGTTGATGGTTTAGGGTCCATTGGGGCTATGTTTTAAAGGTTTTCTTGAGTTGAGGGTTTGAGGTTTTTAGGGGATGGGGGTTTAGGGTATTTTGTTGTTGTCGATTTAGGGAATTTTGGTATGAGGGTATTTGGTTTTTTAGGACCGATGATTAGTGTTATTTTGGTATTAGGGTTTATTATTTATTGGGATTGAACATTTATGGTTTTTAAAGAATTAGTTTTTATGGTTTTTTGGGATGAGGATTTAGGCTTTTTTGGGGTGGTGTGTTTAGGGTTTTTTAGTGCAGATGGTTTAGGGTTTTTTGGGGGATGAGGATTTATTGTTTTTTGGGGCTGAGAGTTTAGTGTTTTTTTGGGCTGATGTGTTGTGGTATTTTTGGGGTTGGGGTTTTATGTTTATTTGGGATTGAGTGTTTATTATTTTTTATGTCTATGTGATTAGGGTATTCTTGGGATGAAGGTTTAGTATTTTTTAGGGGTTAATTTTTTTAAGGTTTTTAGGATGAGGGTTTATGGGATTTTGGGATGAGGTTTTAGGTATTTTTGGTTGTTGAGGGTTTAGGGTTTTTTGGGGATGAGGGTATAGGGTTTTTCAGGGCTGAGGGTTTATAGGTTTTTTGAGTAGATGGTTTAGTGTTTTTGGGGATTGAGGGTTTAGTATTTTTTTGGGGTAGATAGTTTTGGTGTTTTTGGTGAATTTGGTTTAAGATTTTTAGGGATTAGGGTTTATGGTTTTTTTTGGGGGGGGGTCAGAGTTTAGTGTTTTTCGTCGATGAGGATTTAGGGTTTTTGGGGATGAGTGTTTTCAGTTTTTGGAGGATGAGGGTTTATGGTTTTTTTAGGGATGATGGTATAGTGTTTTTTGGGGGGTGAGGTTTTAGGTTATTTTGGGGTAGAGGGTTTAGGTGTTTTTAGGGATTTGGATTTAGGAATTTTTTAGAGTTGAGGGTTTAGGATTTTTTAGGGATGAGGTTTTATAGTTTTTTATGCCCGATGGTTTAGTGTTTTTTCGGTGTGATTGTTTAGTGTTTTTTTGGTGTTGAGGGTTTATTGTTTTTCTAGGTCAGAGGGTTTATGGTTTTTTAGGGATTAGGGTTTAGTGTTTTTTGGGACTGAGGGCTTATGATTTTTTGGAGATGAGGGTTTTGGGTTTCTTGGGGATGAGGGTTTATGGTTTTTAGGGTGTGAGTTTTTTTTTGTTTTTTAGTTATAAGGGTTTATAATATTTTTGGGATGATGTTTTAGTGATTTTTGCTACCAAGGGTTTAGTGGTCCAAGGATGAGGTTTTAGAGTTTTTTGGGGTCAAGGGTTTTGGGATTTTTGTGTCCAAGGGTTTATGGATTTTTTTGGATGAGGGTTTTGGGGTTTTGGGGGCTGTGGTTTTAGTTTTTTTTGGGAAAAGGTTTTTGGGTTTTTTGGGGATGATGGTTTATGGTTTTTTGGGGCTTAGGGTTTTTTATTTTTTGGGGTTGATTGTTTAGGGTTTTTTGGTCCTAAGGGTTTAGTGTTTTTCTGGGATGGGGGTTTAGGATTTTACGGATATGAAGTTTTAGTTTTTTTGGACCTCTAGGATTAGCGTTTTTTAGGGACAAGGGTTTAGGGATTTTAGGGTTGAGGGTTTAGGGTGTTTTGGGGATGAAGTTTTAGGATTTTTGTGGGTGGGTGTTTATGGTTTTTTAGGGATGAGTGTTTTTAGTTTTTGGGGTTGTGTCTATAGGTTACTTTGGGGATGAGGGTTTAGTTTTTTTTGGGGGTTGAGGGATAAGGGTTTTTTAGGGATGAAGTTTTAGTGTTTTTTAAGGCTGAGGGTATATGGTTTTTTGGGGATGAGTGTATAGGGTTTTTTTAGGGTTGAGGGTGTAGGGTTTTTTAGGTCTTAGGGTTTATGTTTTTTTTGGGGCAGAGGGATTGGTGTTTTTTATAGTTGTGGGTCTGGTGTTTTTTGGGGTTGAGGGTTTTTTTAGTTTTGGGGATAAGGGGTTGGGGTTTTAAAGGAAGAGTGTTTGGGATTTTTGGGTCTAATAATTTTAGGATATTTGGGACTATGGGTTTTGGGTTTTTATTGGGTTGAGGTATCGGGTTTTTTGGGGATAAGGGTATATGGTTTCTTGGGACTGAGGGTTTGGGTTTGGGTTTTTTTTGGTTTTAAGGGTCTAAGGTTATATTGGGATGATGGTAATTGGGTTTTTATGAAAGAGGGTTGTGTTTTTTTGGGGATGAGTGTTTAGGGAATTTTAAAAAATAGGTTTAGGGTTTTCTCAGGTCTGAGGGTTTAGGGTTTATCGGCACTGAGGGTTTATGATTTTCAGGCTAAGATTTCAGGGTTTTTTTATTAATCGTTTATTTTTATTTTAGGAAATAGGTTTAGGGATATTGGGGGAAGATAGTTCTAGGAATTTTTTTGATGAGTGTTTAGGGTTTTTTTATGATGAGGGATCAATGTATTTTGGGAAGAGGGTTAAAAAAATTTTGGGGATAAAATTTTAGAGTTTTTTTGGGGATGAGGTTTTAGGTTATTTTGGGTTTGAGGTTTAAGGGTTATTGGGTCTAAGAGGTAATTGTTTTTTGAATGAGGGTTTTTATTTTTTTGGGGATGAGGGCATAGGGTTTTGGGGGGATAAGATATTAGAGTTTTTTGGGGTTGAAGATTTAGGTTTTTTTGGGGAAGAGGGTTTAGTGTTTTTGGGGAAAAGTGTTTTCATTTTTTTGGGGTTGAAAGTATAGGGTTATTTAGGTCTATTATTTTATGGTTTTTATGGGCTGAGAATTTATGGTTTTGGTGGGATGAGGATTTATTGTTTATTGGGGTTATGTTTTAGGGTTTTTTGGTGATGTGTGTTTAGTATTTTTTGTGGAAGAGGGATTAGGGTTTATTAGGGATGAAGTTTTAGGGTTTATTGGGTATGATGGTTTGTAATTTTTAGGGGATGAGGGTTTACAGATTCTTTGGGATGAGTTTTTGTGATTTTTTGGGAATAAGGTTTATGGATTTCTTGGTGATGATAGTTTAGGGTTTTTTTCATTATTTTGGGATTATGGTTTTTAGGGATGAGGGTTTACTATTTTTTGGGGCTAATGGTTTGGGGTTTTTTAGGGAGTAGGTTTTAAGGTTTTTTAGAATTGAGGGTTTAGGTTTTTTAGGGCTGTGTTTCAAGGGATTTTTGCAGCTGATGAATTTGGGTATTTTAGGGGTTCAATGTTTACCATTTTTTGGGGATGAGGGTTTCTGGGTTTTTGGGACCGAAGGTTTTGGGATTTTGGGGGATGGGGGTTTTGGGTTTTTGGGGGATGAGAGTTTAGTGTTTTATTGGGATGAGGGTTCATGGGTTTCTGGGTCTAAGGGTTTTGAGTTTTGAGAGGATTAGGTTTTAGTGATTTTTAGGGATGAGTGTCTTGGGGTTTTTGGTGGTGAGGGTTTAGGATTTTTGGGGATAATGGTATTGGGTTATTTAGTTCTAAGGCTTTGTGGTTTATTGAGGATTAGGTCTTATAGTTATTTGGGTATGATGGTTTATGGTTTTTTGGGGATGGGGGTTTAAGGTTTCTTGGGGTTGAGGTTTTACATTTTTTTGGGTAAGAATATTTACTTATTTTTTTGGCTAAGGGATGAGGGTTTTTTTGGGTTGAGGTTTAAGGGTCTTTTTGGATGAGGTTTTAGGTTTTTTATGGATGGGGATTTGTTATTTTATGAGGTTGAGTTTTTATGGTGTTTTGGGAATAAGGGTTAACAATTTTTTTGGTGCAGAGGGTTTATGGTTTTTTAGAGATGAGGAATGAGTATTTTCTGGGGTGAGGGTTTAGGGTTTTCTGTGACTGAGGTTATATCTTTTTTTTGGGATAAGGGTTTATAGTTATTTTGGGAAGAGGGTTTATGATTTTTCTAAAAATAGGGTTTAGGAATTTTTTGAGGATAGTGATTTGGTATTTTTTGGTATGGAGGGTTTTGGATTTTTTAGTCCTGAGGGCTTTGGTTTTTTTTTTGGGTCATGGTTTTTGGGTTTTTTGTATTTGATGGTTTAGGGATTTTTAGGGCTGTTGGTTTAGGGTTTTTTGGGCTGAGGGTTTTGGTTTTTTTGGTGCTGAGGGTCTATGGTATTTTTGGGGATGAGTGTTTAGGGTTTTTTAGCAAGGGTTTTGTGTTTTTTATGACGATTTATGTTTTTTGGGGATTAGGGTTTATGATTTTTTAGGGATGAGGGTTTAGGGTTTTGGGGGGGGGGGGGGTTTGGGTTTATGTTTTTTGGCTATTTTTTATAGATTTATGGGGCAGAGGGTTTAGTGTTTTTTGGTTCTCATGGATTAGTGATTTTTGGGTTTGAGGATTTAGGGAATTTGGGGTTGTGGTTTAGGGTATTTTAGGGATGACGATTCACGGTTTTCTAGGGCCGTATTTTATGGTTTTTTATGAGTGTTTAGTGTTTTTATGCAAATTTTTAATGGTTTATTGTGGGTGAGGGTTTACATTTTTTTGGTTCAAGGGTTTAGGATTTTTTGGGGATGAGGGTTTTGGTTTTTTAGGGGAAGAGGGTTTAAGGTTTTTTCAGGCTGAGGGTTTTGGGTTTTTTGAAAATGAGGTTTCAGGGCTTTTTACTACCGAGGTTTTAGGGTTTTTTATGGTTGAGGGTATAGGTATATTTGAGGTATAGGGTTTATTGTTTTCTTGGATCATGTTTCTTGGTTTTTGGGGATGAGTGTTTAGGGTTTTAGTGGATGAGGGTTTCAGGTTTTTGGGGGTGGTGATTTTTTTTTATTTTTAGGGGTTGAGGATTTAGGGTTATTTGAGGATAAGGGTTTGGGATTTTTTGGGTAGGGGGTTTATGAATTTTGGGTATGAGAATTTCAGGGTTTTTGAGACTCAGAGTTTTGGGTTTTTTTGGGGTTGTGTGTTTTGGTTTTTTTTGGGGCTAAGTGTTTATTATTTTTTGTGGATGAGGTTTTGGGGGGTTTTTGGTTTTTAGTGTCTAGGGTTATTTTGGGATGAGGGTTTTGGGTTTCTTAGGTCTAAGGTTTTTTACTTTTTTAGGGAGGATCGTTTAGGTTTTATTTGGGATAAGGGTTTAGTGTTTTTTTGGGGATGAGGATGTATGGTTTATTGGGGATGAGGGTTTAGGGTTTTCTGGGGAAAAGGGTGTAGGTTATTTTTGGGGCCAAAGGATTATGTTTTTTTTGGGCAGAGGGTTTAAGGTTTTTTGGGGATGAGGATTTAGAGATTTTTGGGGTAGAGGGTTTTGGTTTTTTTGGCAATTAGGTTTTATGGTTATTTGTGGCTGAGGGTTCTGGGTTTTTAGGGATGAGGTTTTATGGTTTTTTTTTGCTCTGTGGGTTCAAGGTTTTATCTAGGATGCGAGTTTTGAGTTTTTTAGTGATGAGGTTTTTGGTTATATTTTAGCTGAGGTTTACTTATTTTTTGGAATGAGGGTGTAGGTTTTTGTAGGGTAGAGGTTTTATTTTTTTGAGGCTAAGGAGTTTTTTTGGGGGGGGGGGGGGTTAAGGAATATTGTTTTTTAAGGTTGATGGTCTAGGTTTTTTGGGGTTGAGGGTTTAGGAATTTTTAGGGATTGAGGGTTTGGTATTTTTTAGGGATGACGGTTTGGGTATTTTTGAGGCTATGTGTTTAGGGTTATTTTTTGGGTATGATTGCCTAAGATATTGAGGATAATGTTATAGATTTATTTAGGGGTGACTATATAGATTTTTTTAGGTAGAGGGTTTTGGAATTTTTTGGGCTGTGGGTTTAGGGTTTTTTTTGCACTGAGGCTTTAATGTTTTTTTGGAAGAGGTTTTATAGTTTTTGGGGATGAAGGTTTATGGTTTTTTGGAGATGATGTAATAGGTTTATTTGGGGATTAAGGTTTGGGGATTTTAGGGCTGGGGGTTTGGGATTTTTTGGGGATAAGTGTTTAGGGATTTTTTTATTTTTTGGGGCTCACAATTTCGGATTTTTTTGGCCTGAGGTTTTTGTTTGT
Source organism: Viscum album (assembly GCA_963277665.1). Classification (NCBI taxonomy): domain Eukaryota; kingdom Viridiplantae; phylum Streptophyta; class Magnoliopsida; order Santalales; family Viscaceae; genus Viscum; species Viscum album. Next base: position 640,052,999 of record OY728167.1, read on the forward strand.
TTTTGTTTCCATGGGTTTAGGTTTCTTTTTGGATGAGGTTTTAGGGTGTTTTTGGATAAAATGGTTTATTATTATTTTGGATGTGGTTTTATTTTTTTGGGGGAAAAGGTTTTAGGTTTTTTTGCGTATGAGGTTTTAGGGTAGTGTAGGGGTGAGGGTTTAGTGTTGTTTTGGGTTGAGGGTTTAGTGTTATTTGGAGATGAGGGTTTAGAGGTTTGGTGCTAAGTGTTTAGGGTTTATTTGTTGATGAATCTTATAGTTTTTTGGGGTATAGATTTTAGGGTTTTTCGGGGATGTGGATTTAGGGTTTTTTGGGGCTAATGTTTTAGGGGTTATTGGGGCTGAGGGTTTTGTGGTTTTTGAGGTGAATGATTTAGTGTTCCTTCGGGATGGGAGTTTTAGAGCTATGGGTTGATGTGTTTTTAGGCCGAGGGTTTAGTGTTTTTGGGCTAAGGGATTAGTAGTTTTTGGGGCTGAGGATTTAGGGTTTTTGGGGGATGAGTGTTTAGGGTTTTTGGGGTGTGATGGTGATTGTATTTTTTGGGATGAGGGTTTAGGTATTTTTGTGGCTGATGGTCTACATTTTTTCAGTGATAAGGGTTTAGGGTTTTTTTGGTTGAGGTTTTAGTATTTTTTTTGGGTTGGGGGATTAGGGTTTTTGGGGATGTGGGTTTATAGTTTTTTGGGGTTGAGGGGTTATGGATTTTTGGGGTTGTTGTTTTAGTTTTTTGGGGGCTTGAGGGTTTCTCATTTTTTTGAATCAATGTATTATGTTTTTTTGGGGCTGAGTGTTTAGGGTTTTTTGGGCCTGCTTGGTTATGGTTAATTTCAGATGACCTTTTATGTGTTTTCTAGGATTAAAGTTTAGGGTTTTGGGGGCTGAGATATTAGTGTTTTTGGTGCTAAAAAATTAAGGTTTTTTGGATGAGTGTTTAGGGTAATTTGAGGTTGAGGGTTGATGGTTTATTTTTTTAACTGATTAATTGTTTTGGGGAAGAGGTTTTAGGTTTAGTTAGGGATGATGGTTTAGGGTTTATTTGGTATTATGGATTATTTTATTTTGAATTAAGGGTTTAGTGTATTTTGGTGTTAAGGGTTTAAGGTTTTTGTAGATGAGGGTTTAACGGTTATGAGGATGAGGGTTTAGTATTCTTTTGGGATGAGCATCTATGTTGTTTTTGGGCTGAGTGATTATATTTTTTTGGGGTTGGTGTTTTTGGATTTTTTAAGTATGATTTATGGTTTTTTTGGATTGAGGGTTTAGGGTTTTCTTTGGTGGGTATAGGTTTTTTTTGGTTGAGGGTTTTGGTTTTATTGGGGCTGATGTTTTTGGGTTTTTTGGGGCTGATATTTAGGGTTTTCTAGGACATGGTGTTTAGGGTTTTTTAGGGAAGAGGGTTTATTGTTTTTTTGGGTATGAGGATTTACATTTTTTTGGGGGATTAGTGTTTAATGTTTTTATGTTTATTTTGAATAGAATGTTTTGCGGATGATGGTATAGTGTTTTTTATGGTTGAGTGTTTAGGGTGTTCTGGGGCTTAAGGTTTAGTGTTTTCTATGGATGTGGGCTTAAGGTTTCTTAGGGATAGCACAACAGAATACCACTGTCCTAGGAATCATGGTTTTCGATGAAGCGGGAAAAGTGGAAATTCCTCTTAATCTTTCACCCTCCCTTCAAGATGTGTTTTATACTCCCCTAGGAATTATATATGTTAAAGGGCATAATTTTCAGACACATACGGGCGTGGTGATCATGGTGGATTCTTATATGCAAAAAATGGACTAGGATATTGTCGTGTGATTATAGGTCCTCAACAAAAGGGGGATGAAACTCAGGGTGGTAGATTGGAGACGCCCCAACTATCTGAGGTTGAGAACCCACATTCACCCCGAAGGGTAAAGAACAGTCAAAGGTCATTTTGGATTCACTTCATGATGAGGAAAATCCACATTTCTTAATGCAGACACTACTCAAAGGGAATTATTCATGTTGTGTTGCGATGATGAAGAAGCAGTGTGACAAATTCATGTTTTTAGGACTAGAAATAACCGTGGAAACTTTGAAGAAGGAAAAAATGGCCTAAGAGTTATAAGGTTTAGGGTTTTTTGGGGATGCAGGCTTATGTTTTTCTAGGTTAGAGTGTTTGGGTTTTTTGATGCCTAAGGGTTTAGGGTTTTATAGGGATAAGGGTTTAGACATTGTGGGTAAAATGGTTTAAGTTTTTTTGGGGTGAGGGTTTATGGTTTTCTATGGAAGAGGGTTTATGGGTTTTTTGTAGATGAGGATTTTTTGTTTTTTTCGGCTGGGCGTTTATGGTTTTCCGGGGTTAGGGTTTAGGGATTTCTATGTCTGACAGATTATAATTTTTTTGTGCTAAGGGATTTTTGTTTTTTTGATGACGAGGGTTTATGTTTTTCTAAGGATAAGCGTTTAGGATTTTCTAGGGATGAGGGTTTAGGGTATTCATGGGTGTTTTTTTAGTTTTTTATGGGGCTAAGGGTTTTGGTATTTATTTTGATAAGGTTTTATGATTTTCTATGGATGGAGGTTTATGATTTTGTGGGGGCAAGGTTTTATGGTTTTATGGGGATGAATGTTTAGGGTTTTTTAGGATAAAGGTTTTTGGGTCTTCTAGAGATATAGTTTAGGGTTTTATGAGGATGATGATATAGGTTTTCTTGGGCTAAGAGTTTAGTGTTTTCTGGGGATGAGGGTTTATGGTCTTATGGGGTTGATTATTTAGGGTTTTCTTAGGATGAGGTTCTAAGGTTTTCTCAGGACGAGGGTTTAGGGTTTCCTAGGTTAGATTTTCTGGGTTTTCTAGCGATGAGGGTTAAGGGTTTTCAGAGGATTATGGTTCAGTTATTTTCTAAGTTTTAGGGTTTAGGGTTTTCTAGGGATGGGGGTTTAGGTGTTTCTAGGAATTAGAGTTTAGGTTTTTATATAGTTGAGGGTTTAGGGGTTTCTGAGACTAAGGTTTTAGGGTTTTTTATTGCTGGTGATTCAGGGTTTTCTAGGGATAAGGGATTATGCTTTTCTTGTACTGAGGGATTAAGGTTTTATCGGATTTCGGGTTTAAGTTTTTCATGGGAAAAGGGTTTATTGTTTTTTTGGGTATGAGGTTTTATGTTTTTTGGGGGTTGAGGGTTTAGGGTTTTATGGGGATGAGGTTGTAGAGTTTTATGGGGATGAGGGTTTATGGTTTTCTAGGGATGATGGTTTAGGGTTTTATATGGCTGAGGTTTTATGGTCTTCTAGGCCTAAGTGTTTTGGTATTTCTAGTGATGAGGGTTTTGGGTATTTTGGGGATAAGGGTTTAGGATTTTCTATGTATTATGATTTATTATTATCTGGGGAAAATGTTTTATTATTTTCTAGGGATGGTGGATTATAGTTTTCTAAGCCAGAGGGTTTAGAGTTTTCCAGGTGTGACAATTTAGGTTTTTCTATGGATGATGGTTTATGTTTTTCAAAGGTTGGGGGTTTAGGTTTTTATATGGATGAGGGTTTATGGTTTTATAAGGTTGAGGGTTTATGGGTTTCTGGGTTTGTGGGTTTTTTGTTTTATGGGGATGAGGGTTTCTGTTTTTCTGGGGTCAAGGATTTAGTATTTTCCAGGGATGATGCTTTTGGGTTATTCGAGTATATGTGTTTAAGTTTTCTTGGGGTCTAAGGGTCTATAGATATCTAAGGATTATGGTTTAGTGTTTTCAATGGATATGGGTTATATATTTTCATAGGATTATTTTTTAGAGTTTTCTTGGGATAGTTTTTTGAGTGTTTTGGGGATGAGTGTTTAGGGTTTTCCATGTATGAGTTTTTTGGGTTTTTTGGGGCTAAAAAATTAAAGGGTTTCTAGGGTAGATGGTCTAGGATTTTTCTAGGGATGGGGGTGTAGTGTTTTATGGGGATGAGGTTTTAGGGTTTTTTTGGGCTAGGAATATATGGATTTATACAACTGAGGTTTTAGGATTTTCTAGGGATTAGGTTTTCGTATATTCTAGAGTTGAGGGTTTAGGTATTTCTGGGGTTGATGGTTTGAGTTTTCTATGGCCGAGTGTTTGAGGTTTTCAGGGATTGATGGTTTTTTAGGGATGAGGGTTTAGTGCCATTCAGGTTAGAGTGTTTAGGGATTTATAGGTATAATATTTTAGAGTTTTTTTGGGGATGTGGATTTATATTTTTCTATGGATGAGGTTTTAGGTTTTTCTGGGGTTGAGGGTTTTGGGGTTTTCTGAGGCTGAGGTTTTAGTTTTTTCTGGGGATACGGGTTTAAAATTTTCTAGGGATAAGGATTTCTGGATTTTTAGGGCTATGTTATTATAGTTTTATAGGACTTAGGGTTAATGGTATTTTAGTTATTAGGGTTTAAGTCTTTCTAGGATTGAAGGCTTAAGGATTTCAGGGGACTAGTGTTTAGGGTTTTCAAAGGATTAGGGTTTAGGCTTTTCTAGGGATAAGGGTTTAGGGTTTTCTAGTGATGTAGGTTTATACTTTTATTTGTATGAGGGTTCTGGGTTTTATGGGGATAGGGATTTATAGTTTTTAGGGCCCAGAGTTTAGGATTTCTTAGGGATGGGAGTTTAGAGTTTTCTAGGGATGAGTGTTTAGGTTATTTTTGAGTTGAGGATTTTTGGAGTTTTCTAGGGATAAGGGATAATGGTTTTCTATGTATTAGGGTTTAGGGTTATTTGTTGGTGAGGGGTTATGGTTTTATGGGGATGGGGGTTTTTGGTTTTTGGGTTTGAGGGATTAATGTTGTTGAGGGTTGAGGGTTTAGGGTTTTTGGGTTTTGAGAGTTTAGGGTTTTGTGGGGATGAGTCTTTAGGTTTTTTTTGAGATAATGATTTAAGGTTTTCTAAGGGGAGGGTTTAGGGTTTTCTGGGGAGGATGGTTTATGATTTTCTAGGCATGAGTATTTAGTGATTCTTAGGTATGAGAGGTTAGGTTTTTCTGGGGATGAGGGTTAAGGGTTTTCTCAGGTCAAGGGTTTAGGGTTTTCGAGGGAAAAGGGTTTAGTATTTTCTAGGGATGAGGGTATAGTGTTTTTTTGGTGCAGAGGGTTTATGTTTTTATGTGGTTGAGTTTTAAGGGTGTTCTCTATCTGAGTATTTAGGGTTTTTTAGGGATAAGGGTTTAGGATTTTTGGTAATATATATTTAGGTTTTTCTGGGACTAAGGGTTTATGGTAAAATGGGCATAAGTGTTTAGGTTTTTATAGGGATGAGAGTTTTGGGTTCAATGGGGATGGTTGTTTAGGGTTTTTTTGGGAAAAGTGTTTATAATTTTCTAGGGATTAGGGTTTTGGGTTTATTGGGGTTAAGTATTTAGTGTTTTCTAGGGCTGAGGATTTGTGGTTTTATAGTACCGAGGGATTTTCTGGGGCATGGGGTTTATGGTTTTCTAGGGCTAAGTTTTAAGGGTTTTTAGGGAAAAAAGGTATAGATTTTCTTGGTCTTATGATTTATTATTATATGGTGTTAAGTGTTTAGGGTGTTATAGGTATAAGAGTTGATGGTTTTTTGGGGATGAGTCTTTAATGTTTTTAGGGTTGACGGTTTGGGTTTTCTGGGTTGAGGGTTTAGGGTTTTCTAGGGTTGAGTGTTTAGTGTTTCATGGGGCTTATGGTTTTCTGGTGATAAGTGTTTAGGGTTTTCTATAGCTGAGGGATTAGGGTTTCATGGGGCTAAGGGTTTTGGGCTTTTTGGGGCTAAGGGTTTAGGGATTTTTAGAGGTGTGGGTTTAGGGTTTTCTGGGGTAGAGGGTTTAGGGTTTTTTTGGGGTGCAAGGTTACAATATTTTTGAGGATGTGGGTTTATGGTTTTATTAGTATAGTGGTTTATTTTTTATGGTGGGATTTAGGTTTAGGATTTTCTATCGACGAGGGTTTAGGTTTTTCTGGGGTTAAGGTTTTAATGTTTTTATGAGGTGAGGGATTGGGGTTTTCTAGAGATAAGGTTTTAGGTTTTTTTGGGGATGAAGGTGAACCCTTTTTTGGGGATGACAGTTCATTATTTTTTTAGAGATGGGGGTTTAGGTATTTTTGTGCATGAGGGTTTGGGGTTTTTTGGGGATGTATTTTTAGGGTTTTTTGGGGTTGAGGGTTGAGTTTATTTGGGGATAATGATTTATGGTTTTCATGGGGTGATGGTTTATGGTTTTATAGGGTTGAGGGTAGAAGGGTTTTTGAGGATAAGGGTATAGGGATCTCTGGGGTTGAGGGTTTAGGTTTTTCTTATGCTAAGGGTTTAGGTTTTTTGGGGATGAGGCTTTAGGGTATTCTAAGGCCTAGGGGGTTTAGGGTTTTATGGGTATGGGGGCTTAGGATTTTCATTGGAAGTGGGTTTATGGCATCCTAGGGCTATGAGTTTTGGATTATACTGGGCTTTGTTAATAGGGTTATCTGGGGTTAAGGGTTTATGGTTTCTTTGGGGCTATGAGGTTTTGGTTTATCAGGGCTGATGATTTAGGGTTTTTAGGGGCTGATGGTGTAGGTTTTTATAGGATAGAGGGTTTAGGAATTTCTATGGATAAGGGTTTTGGGTTGTCTGAATCTCTATATTTAGGTTTTTTTGGGGATGAGGGTTTAGGGGTTCAGGGGATAAGGTTTTAGGTTTTTTTGGGGTTGAGGCTTTATGTTTTTCTATGTATGAGGGTTTATGATTCTCTAGGGATGAGGGATTATGGTTTTTGGGGGTATTAGGGTTTAGGGTTTTCTAGGGTTTAAGATTTAGGCCTTTTGGGAATGAAGGGTTAGGGTTTTTTTTAGGGTGTGGTTTTAGGGTTTTATGGGACTGAGGGTTCAGGTTTTTCTATGTATGAGGGTAAAAGGTTTTTTATGGCTGAGGTTTTATGGGTTTTTGGGGATGAGGGTTTATGGTTTTATGGGGATGGGGGTTTAGGGTTTTCTTTGGCCGAGGGTTTAGGGTTATCTAGGGCTAAGGGATTATGGTTTTTCAAGGATGAGGTTATAAGGTTTACTATGGATAAGGGTTTATTGTTTTGTAGGGATAAGGGTTTAGAATATTTATGGGAAGATTGTTTTTGGTTTATTAGGCTTTAGGGTTTAGGTTTTTCTAGGGATGGGGCTTTATGGTTTTATAGGGATGAGCGTTTATGGTTTTCTAGGGTTGAGGGTTTAGGTTTTCTATGGATGATGGTTAATGTTTCTCTATGGGTATGGGTTTAGGGTCTTCCAGGGTTGAATGTTTAGGGTTTTTAGTAGATAAGGGTTTAGGGTTTTTAGTGAGTGAGGATTTAGGTTTTTCTGGGAATGATGTTTTATAGTTATATAGGGATGAGGGTTTATGGTTTTCTGGGGAAGAGGGTTTTGGATTTTTTGGGGTTGAGGATTTTTTTTTTTTCTGGGGATAGAGTATTAGGGTTTTCTGTGGATGGGGTTTTTAATTTTTAGGTGGAGGGATTATATTTTTATAGGGATAAAGGTTTAAGATTTTTTGGGGATGATTTTTTAGGGTTTTCTTTGGATTAGTGTTTAGGGTTTTCATAGGATGTGGTTTTAGGGTTTTCCATTGTTGAGGGTTTAGAGTCTTCTAGGGATGAGGGTTTCTCATTTTATAGGTATGAGGGTTTATGGTTTTCTTGGGCTGAGGCTCTAGGGATCTATAGGGATGAGAGTTTAGGGTTTTGTGGGGATGAGGTTTCAGGGTTAACTGCGGATAATGGTTTAGGGTTTCCTGGTGATAAAGGATTAGGGGTTTTTGGGGTTAAGGGTTTAGGGTTTTTTAGGTATGGGGGTGTAGGGTTTTTTATCGATAGGGTTTTAGAGTTTTTTGTGGTTGAGGGATTAGGTTTTTATGGGGGTATGAGGGTTTATGGTCTTTTAGGGATTATGATTTAATGTTTTTTGGGGATGAGGGTTTAGCGTTATTTGGGATTAGGGTTTAGTGTTTTTTGGGGAATGAGGGTTTAGGGTTTTTTGGGGCTGGGGGTGTGGTTTTTTTTGGGGATAACAGTTTAGGGTTTTGTTGGGATGGAGATTCAGGGTTTTGGGGCTGTGGGATTAGATTTTTTGGGGGATAATGGTTTAGGGGTTTTTGCGAATGAGGTTTTAGTATTTTTTTGGGGTTAGGGTTTATAGTATTTTGGTGCCTGGGGTTTAGGGTTTTTTGGGGTTGAGGGACCATGGTTTTTTGGGGCTTGGGTTTAGGGTTTTTTATGAATGAGTTTTTAGGGTTGGGAGTTTAATTTTTTTTTGTTGCTGAGGTTTTAGAGTTATTTGTGGCTGAGGGTTTAGTGTTTTTTTGGGATTGAGTTTTTAAGGTTCTTTTGGGATAAGGGTTTAGGGATTTTTGGTGCTAAGGAATTAGGGTTTTTTGCAGTTTAGGGTTTAGGGTTTTATGGTGTTGAGTGATTAGGGATTTTTGGGAATGAGGGTCTAGGGTTTTTTGGGGATGAGGGTTTTCCTTTTTTTGTGGGTAAGGGTTTGGGGTTTTTTGGGATTGAGGGGTTAGGTTTTTTTGAGTTGAGATATGATGGTATTTAGGGGGATGAGGGTTCATCATTTTTTATGGATGTGGGATGAGGGGTTTTTTGGGCTGAGGGTTTAGTGTTTTTTAGGGTCAAGGGTTAAGGGTTTTCTAGGTATGAGAGTTCAGGTTTTTATTGGGTTTATAGTCGAGGGTTTTTTAGGGGTTGAGGGTTTATGTTTATTTGCAGCAGAGTATTGTGAGTTTTATGGGAATGAGGGTATATAGTATTTTTTGGGGTTGAGGGTTTAGAGTTTTTTATGTCAAAGGGTATAGTTTTTTGGGATGAGGGTTTAGGGATTTTTCAGGTAGTGGGTTGAGTCTTTTATAGGGATGATGTATTAGTGTTTTTTGGGGATGAAATTTTTGGTGTTTGGGGGGATGAGGGTATTGGTTTTTTAATGCTAAGGGTTTATAGTTTTTTGGGGATCAGGGCTTAGGGTTTTCTGGGGTTTAGGGTTAATAGTTTTTTGGGGATAAGTGTTTGGGGTATTTTGGGGATGTGGTTTTATGAGTTTATGGGGATGAGGGTTTATAGTTTTTGGGGTTGAGGGTTTAGTGTTTTTTTGGTGTTTAGTGTTTTTAGTGTTCTGTGAATTGGGTTTTTTGAGGATGAGGGTTCAATGTTTTTTGGGGATGAGGGTTTAGGGTTTTGGGGGGAAGAGGATGTAGAGTTTTTGAGACTGAGTGATTGGATTTTTTTTGAGGTCTTAGGGTTTTCTAGGGTCAAAGGTTTACGGTTATTTGGGATATAGGGTTTAGGGTTTTTTAGGGCTAAGGGTTCAATGTATTTGGGGCTAATGGTTTAGGGTTTTTTGTGGATCGGGGTTTAAGGTTATTTGGGGATGAGGGTATAGGTTTTTTTGGGACTAAAGGATTATGGTTTTATGGGTCCTAGGTTTTTGGTTTTTATCAGCCTAAGCTTTATGGATTTTTTTGGTGGAGGGTTTAGTGTTTTCAAGATGATGGGTAGGTCTATTTTGGGGATGGGTGTTTTGGGGTTTTTTGGGATGAGGGTTTAAAGTTTGGGGGGATGAAGATTTAGTGATTTTTATGGAATAGTGTTTAGTATTTTTTAGGGCCCAGGGTTTAGGGTTTTCTAGGAATGAGAGTTTAGGTTTATTTAGGGCTGAGGGATTATAATTTTTATAGTTGAGGGTTTAGCATTTTTTGTGTTTTGGTTTTTTTTGTCTGAAGGTTTTGAGGTTTTTTTATGCTGAGGGATTAGGGTTTTTTAAAGATAGGGGTTTAGGGTTTAAGTATACAAGGGATAACAGTTTTTTTGGAAGATTATATAGGGTATTTTTGGGTGAAGGGTTTAGGGTATTGTAGGGAATAGTTTTTAGGGGTTTTTTTGGGAATAAGGTTTTAGTTATTTTGGTTCTAAGGGATTATGATTTTTTATGGATGAGGTTTTAGTGTCTTTGTAAATGATGGTACATGGTTTTTTGGAGATGAGTTTTTATGGGTTTTTTTCATGAGGTTTTAGGTTTTTTATGAATGTTTTATATTTTTTATTGATGAGGTTTTAGGGTTTATTTTTGGCTAATAGTTTTTTTTATTGAGGAGGGTTTAGGGGTTTTCAAGGATTATGGTTGAGGGTTTTTCATGGATGGGGGATTTGGTTTTTTTTGGGTCTGAGTGTTTTAGGGTTTATTTGGGGCTAAGGGTTCAATGTTTTTTGGGGTGAGTGTCTAGGGTTTTTTGAGACTGTGAGTTTTTGGTATTTTCGTGCTAAAGGTTTAGGGGTTTTCGGGGATAAGGTTTTTGAGTTTTTAGTGTCTATGGGCTTAGGGTTATATGTGTTTTAAGGTTTAGTATATTTTCGGGTTGATGGACTAGGGTTTTTTTGGGTTTAGATTTTATTATTTTTCCAGTGATAGGTTTTAGTTTTTTGGGGGGTTAGGGTTTAACTTTTGGGTGGCTGGGGGATTAGGGTTTTTGAGGATGAATATTTAGGTTTTTTTTGGGATGAGTAATTAGGGTTTCTTGGGGATGATGGTTTAGTTTTTTGGGGGGATGAGGATTTAGGTATTTTTGGGGCTAAGGGTTTAGATTATTTTCGGGTTGTGGATTTAGGTTTTTTAGCTAAGGGTTTATGTTTTTTTGGGGCTGAGGGTTTGGATTTTTTGGGGATTAGGGTTTAGGGGTTTTGGGTTTAGAGCTTTTTGGTTATGAGGGTTTATGGTGATTTGGGTTTAGGAGTTTAGAGTTTTTTGGGTTTGGGGGTTTAAGATTTTTTTATGATTGGGGTTTAGGGGTCTTGGGGATGAGGTTTTAAGGTTTTTTGAGGATGAGGGTTAAGGTTCTTTTGGGACCAAGGGTATAAGGTTTTTTGGGGATGTGGGTTTAGGATTTTTTTGGGGTTTAGGGTTTAGGATTTCTTATATTGAGGATTTACTTTTTCATGGGACGAGGGTTTAGGGATTTTGGGAAGATGTGGGTTTAGGGTTTTTCTGGGCTAAGGGTTTAGGGTTTTTTGGGGATGAGGGTTTAGGGTTTTTGGGGCTGACGGTTCAGGGTTTGTTGTGGCTGATTATTTTAGGATTTTTGGGAATGAGGTTTTAGAGTTTATCATGTTTTAAGGTTTAGGGTTTTTTGGGGTGAGGGTTTTGTTGTTTTTAGGGAATAGTGTAAAGGTTTTGGGGGATGAATGTTTAGGGTTTTTTAGAACTAAGGGTTTAGATATTTTTTGGAAGTAGGGTTTTGGGATTTATAGGGATGAGGGTTTAGGATTTTTTATAGCTTAGGGTTTTAGGTTTTCTAGTGATGAGGTTTTATGTTTTCTTGGGTTTAGAATTTATGGATTTTTGGGATTGAAGTTTTAAGGTTTTATGGGGCTGGGGTTCTAGGGTTATTTGGGGATAGGGGTTTAGGATATTCTTGGGCTACGGTTTTTAGGATTTTATGGTTTTTAGGGTTTAGGATTTTGTGAGTTATAGGGTGTAGGGTTTTTTGGGGATATGGGTTTAGGGTTTTCTAGGAATGGGGGTTTAGAGTTTTTAGGGGATGTGTTTTTAGGATTTTCTAAGCCTAATTATTTAGGGTTTTTTGGGGTGTAGGTTTACGGTTTTATTGGGATGAGTATATAGGGTTTTATGGGGATAAGGTGTTAGGGTTTTTTGGGGTTGAGGGTTTAAAATTTCTTTGTGATTAAGGTTTTATGATTTATAGGGATGAGGGATTACGTTTTTGTGGGGTTGAGGGTTTAGGGTTTTGTGAGGCTGTGGGATTGTGGTTTTTTGGGGATGAGGTTTTTGGGTTTTCTAGGGATGAAGGTTTAGGGTTTTTCAGGACTTAGGGTTTAGGGATTTTTGAGGATGATGTTTTAGGGTTTTCTGAGGCTGATGATTTAGGGTTTTTTGGGATTGGTGGGTTAGTTTTTGCTGGAATTGAGGCTTTAGGGTTTTTTAGGTGTCATAGTTTAGTGTTTTCTAGGGATGTGGGTTTTGAGTTTTCTAGGGATGAGGGTTTTTCTGTGGCTGATGGTACGGTGTTTTCTAGGGTTCTTGGTTTAGGTTTTTCTATAATGGAGGGATTAGGGTTTTCTCGAGATGATGGGTTAGGGTTTTCTAGGGAAGAGGGTTTAGGGATTTTTGGGGCTATGTGATAAGGTTTTTTTTGAGGATAAGTGTTTAAAGTTTTTTGGGGATGAGGGTTTAAGTTTTCATGGGGATGATTGTTTAGGGTTTTCTTGGTTTGTGGGTTTAATATTTTCTTGCCTAAGGTTTTAGGGTTTTCTGGGGTTGAGTGTATATTTTTGTTATGAGGCAGAGGTTTTAGGGATTTATGGGGATCAAGAAATAGGATTTTCTAGGGATGATGGATAAGGGTTTTCTAGGGGCAAGGTTATAATATTTTGGTTGATAAGGGTTTAGGGTTTTATGGGGTTGAGTGTCTAAGGTTTTAAACAGTTTAGGGTTTAAGGTTTTCATGGGTGTTAGGTTTTGGGGTATTCCTGCTCTGAGGGTTTATTATTTTATAGGGATAATAGATTATGTATTTCTACGGATAAGGGTATAGAATTTTTTGGGGCTTAGGGTATCAGGTTTTATGGAGTTGAGGGTTTAGGGTTTTCTAGTGTTGAGAGATTAGTGTTACTTGGGTCTGATGGATTATCATTTTTTGGGGCTAAGGGTGTAGAGTTTTCTGGGGTAGAGAGTTTTCTGTTTTCTGGGGATGATGTTTTAGAGTTTTATAAGGACTGTGTTTTAGTATTTTATTTCGAAGAGGGTTTAAGGTTTTATGGGGATTAGGGTTTATGGTTATTTTGGGTTTAGGGTTTAGGGTTTTTTATGGTTAAGGGTTCATGTTTTTTTGAGGTTCATGGTATAGTGATGTCTAGGAAAGAGGTTTTAGGGTTTTTTGGGGATGAGGGTGTTGGGATATATAGGGTTGAGGGTTTAGAGATTTCTAGGGATGAGGGTTTAAGTTTTTATAGGGATGAGGATTTATGGTTTTCTAGGGATAAGGGTTTAGGGTTTTCTGGGACTGAGGGTTTTGTGTTTTCTAGGGTTGAGGGTTTAGGGTTTTCTGTGGTTGAGGGTTTTGGTATTTCTAAGGATAATTATTTAGGTATTTATAGGGTTGGGTGTTTAGGATTTTGAAGGCTGATTTTTTTTGGGTTTTTGGGGCTAAGTGTTTAGGGTTTACTGCAGTTGCGGGTTTGTGGTTTTCTAGGGAAAAGGCTTTAGTGTTTTTTGTGGATATGGGTTTAGTGTTTTCTGGGAATGAGGGAAATGGGTTTTCTTTGGTAGAGATCTTTGGGTTTTCTAGGTATGAGAATTTAGTGTTTTCTAGGGATGAGGTTTTATGATTTTTTGGGGGTGAGGGTTTAAAGTTTTTTGAGGATGACGGTTTTTAATGTTTTTTGGAAGAGGGTTTAGGGTTTTCAAGGGATAAGGATTTAGATTTTTATGGGGAAGAGGGTTTGGGGTTTTCTTTGGCTGAGGTTTTAGGGTTTTCTAATGATTAGGGTATAGGGTTTTCTATTACTGATGATTTATGGTTTTATAGGGATGATGGTTTAGGGTTTTATCAGACTAACAGTTAATAGTTTTATAGGGATAAGAGTTTATGAATTTCTAGGACTGACGGTTTTGGGTTTTCTGGGGCCAAGGTTTTATGGTCTTATGGGGATGGGATTTTATGGTTTTCTAGGGATGGGAGTTTGGGGTTTTAGGGGATGTGCGTTTAGTGTTTTATGGGGCTGTTGGTTTAGGGTTGTCTAGGATCTAGTTTTTATGGTTTTGTTGGTTCATTGTTTTATGGATTTCTACATAGAGGGGTTTAGGGTTTTCTGGGGATGGGGGTTTATGATTTTATGGGCATTAGGTCTTATGGATTTTTAGGATTGGAGGATAGGGATTTATAGGGATGAGGGTGTAGGTTTTTCTAGGGATATGGGTTTAGTGTTTTCTGGGGATAAAGGTTTAGGGTTTTCTGGGACTGATGGTTTAGGTTTTCCTTATCGATGAGGGTTTTGGGTCTTCTGGAGATGAAGGTTTACGGTTTTATGGGGCCAAGTGTTTATGTTTTCCTGGAGATATGGGTTTAGGGTTTTATGGGGATATATTTCTAAGGTTTTCTTGGACTAGTTTTTAGTGTTTTATAGTGATTGGGGTTTTTGGTTTTCTAGGGATGGAGGTTTAGGATTTTTTTGGGACTGAGTGATTAGGGTTTTCTAGGGAATATGGTTTAGGGTTTTCTAGGGCCTGAGGTTTTAGGGTTTTCTGGGGCTAAGGGTTTTGGGTTTTATGGGCTAGGGGTTTATATTTTTATGGGGAAGAGGTTTTGTAGTTTTCTGGGGTTGAGAGTTAAGGGTTTATTCGGCCTGAGGTTTTTGGGTTTTCTGGGGATAAGGGTTTAGGTTATTTTGGGCTGATGGGTTATGTTTTTCTGGGGATGAGTCTTTAGATTTTTATGGGGATGAGGTAATAGGGTTTTCTAGGGTTGAGGGTTTTGTGTTTTCTATTGATTATGGTTTTTGGTTTTATAGGGTTGAGGGTTTTGGGTTTTCGAGGGGTGGGGGTAAAGGGATATTTAGGGATGAGGGTTTAGGGATTTCTCTATATGAGGATATAGGGGTTTCTAGGGATAATAGTGTAGGTTTTTATGGGGATAATGGTTTATGTTTTTTTGGGTTATAGGGTTTATAGTTTTCTAGGGACGAGGGGTTATGTATTTTTTGGGATGAGCGTTTTTGGTATTCTGGGGCTAAGGGTTTAGTGTTTTCATGGGGATAGGGTTTACAATTTTCTAGGGATGAGGGTTTATATTTTTCTAGGGAAGAGTGTTTAGGGTTTTCTATGGTAGAGTGTTTATGTTTTCTAGGGACAATGGAAGGGTTTTCATGGGATAAGGTTTTAGGGTTTTATATGGATGAGTGTTTTGGGTTTTCTGAGGATGAGTGTTTGGGGTTTCTAGGGCTTGGGTTATAGGGTTTTCTTAGGCTGAGGGTTTCGGTTTTTCTAAGGCTAGGGGCTTGTGGTTTTCTACGGTTGTGGGTTTAGGGTTTTCTAGGATTGGGGGTCTTGGGTTTTTCTGGGGCTCAGGGTTTATTCTATTCAAGGGATTATGGTTTATGGTTTTCTAGGGATGAGTATTTAGGGTTTTCTATGGATGGTCGTTTGAGAATTATGGGGGTGAGGGTTTAGGGTTTTCTTGGATGAGGATTTATCATTTTTGGGGTTGAGTATATTGGGTGTTCTTGGACTGAGGTTTTAAATTTTTCTTGGGATGATTTTTTGGGTTTTCTTGTGATGAGGGTTTAGTTTTTTTTTTCTGCTGAGGGTTTGGGGTTTTCTATGGTTGAGGTTTTAGTTTTTTGGGGGGCCAAGGGATTATGTATTTTTGGGAATATGGGTTTATATTTTTTTAGTGATGAGGTTTTAGGGGGTTTTTTTGGCTAAGTGTATATTGTTTTTTGGGGATGGGGGTTTATGTTTTTTTGGGGATGAAATTTAGGGTTTCTTGGTGATGAGGGTTTTGGGTTTTTTGGGGATGATGGTTTAGGATTTTTTTGGGGATAAGGGTTTATGTATTATTTTTGGGAAGAAGTTTTAGGGTTTTTTGGGTTTATGGTTTAGGGTTATCCATGGTTGAGTGTTTAGGTTTTTCTAGATCTAAGGTTTTAGGAGTTTTTTGGGGATTATGGTTTAGGGATTTTCTAGTCCAATGGTTTAGGGGTTTATATGGATGAGGGTTATAGTTGTTTTTACTAAGGTTATAGTGTTTTCACGGTTAAGGGTTTAGGTTTTTTGTGGATGATAGTTTAGGGTTTTATGGGGAAAAGGGTTTAGGGGTTTGGGGATGAGGTTTTATGGTTTTTCAGTTCTGAGTTACATAGGTTTTTGGGTTAAGTGTTTAATTTTTTTGGGGTTTAGGATTTAAGGGTTTTTATGGATCAGTGTTTAGCGAATTTTGGGGTAGAGAGATTAGGATTTTTTAGGGATGATGGGTTAGGAATTTTTTGTGTTGAGGGGTTAGGGTTTTTTTGGGATTATGTATTAGGGTTTTTTATGAGTGTTTAAGAGTTTTTTGGTGCTGCGAGGTTATGGTTTTTTAGGATAATTGTTTAGGGTTTTTTGGGGATGCAGATTTATGGTTTCATGAGGATGAGGGTTTATGATTTTTGTGGTTGAGGGTTTATGGTTTATGAGGAAGAGGATTAGGGGTTTTTTGGAGGGTTCAAGCTTTTCTAGGGGTTAGTGTTAAATATTTTTTTGGGGATGAGTATTTATGGTTTTTTGGGGGGTATATGGGTTCTGAGGGATAATTATTTTTGGATTTTTTGGTGATATGGGTTGATTTTTTTGGGGGTTGAGGATTTATAGATATTATGGTTTAGAATTTAGTGTTTTCTTGGGGAAAGTTTTTAGGATTTTTTGGGGCTAAGGGTTCTTGTATTTTTTCTGATGAGGGTTCACGGTTTTTCGGGGCTGTGCGTTTAGGTTTTTCAAGAGATGAAGGTTCATGGTTTTTTGGGGTTGAGGGTTAGGGGTTTTTGGGTTGGTAGGATTAGGGTTTTTATGGGGTGAGGCTATGGGGATTTATTAGTTCCGCGAGTTCAGGTTGATTTAGGGCTATGAGTTTAGGGTTTTTTTGTGAATGTGCATTTAAGATTTTTTGGGATAAGGGTTGAGTGTTGTCATTGGGTATAAGGCTTTAGGGAATTGTGGGGATAAGGGTTTAGGGTTTTCTGGGATTGAGGTTTTAGTGTTCTTTGGGGATGATGGTTTATGATCTTTTTGGGTTGAAGGTTTTTTTTGGGATGAGAGTTTATTGTTTTTTGGGGGTGAGGGTATAGGGTTTGTTGTGCTAATGTATTAAGGTTTTCTATGGATGAGGGTTTAGGGTTTTTTTTCAGGATGATGGTATATTGTTTTCTAGGGTTGAGTATTTAGAATTTTATGGGTCTGAATGTTTTTATTTTTATGGGGATGATGGTTTAGAGTTTTTTGGGTCTTATGGTTGATTCTTTTTGGGGGATGGGGGTCTAAGTAGTTTTATGGCTAGTTTGAGGGCTATTTGGGGCTGAGGGTTGAGGATTATTTGTGGATGAGGGTTTGAGAGTATTTTTTTAGTGGGAGTTAAGATCATTTTGTGGATGAGGGTTTAGGGTTTTTCAATGATGAGGTTTAAGTTTTTGTGGGATGAGGGTTTAGGTTTTCTTTGGATGTTGGTTGAGAGTTTCCTGGGGATTATGGTTGAGGGTTTTGTGGGCTGAGTCTTTATAGTTTTTTTGGGGCTAAGGGTTGAGTGATTTGGTGGTTTAGGGTTGAGTGTTTTTTGGGGCTTAGGGTAGATGGTTTTTTGGGGATAAGGGTTTAGGGATTTTTGTTACCGAGCGATAAGAGTCTTTTAAGGATGAGGGTTGAATGTTTTTTGGTGCTAAGGGTTGAGGGTTTTTTGGGGATGATGGGTAAGGGTTTTTTGGGGAAGATGGTTGATTGTTTTTAAGGCTAAGGGACTAGGTTTTTTGGGGTTATGGGTTAAATATTATTGGGGATGAGGGTTTCAGGATATTTGGAGATGATGGTAGAGGGTTTTTTGTGGATGGGGGTTTAGTGTTTTTTGGGGATCGTGGTTGAGTGTTTTTTGGGCAGAGAGGTAGAGGATCTTTTATGGATGAGGTTTTAGGTATTTTTTGTGATGAAGGTTGAGGTTTTTGGGGTAATGAGGGAAGAGGAATTTTGGGGGCTAATAGTTGAGGATTTTTTGGGGAATGTATTAGGGTTTTTTAGGGGATAAGGGTTGAGGGTTGTTTGGGGATGAGAGATTTAGGTTTTTTGGGGATGAGGGTTGAGGGTTTTTTGAGAATGAGATATCACAATTTTTTCGATATGGGGGTTCAGGATTTTTTTAGGTTTGAGGGTTCAAGGTTTTATTGGGATGAGGGTTCAAGGTTTTATTGGGATGAGGGTTCATGATTTTCAGGTGCTTATGGTTCAGGGTTTTTTTCAGGCTAAATTTTTACTGTTTTTTTGGGTTAAGGGATCATTGTTTTTTAGGATGAGTGTTTTAGGTTATTTAGGAATGTGGTTTAAGGGTTTTTTTAGGGTCTAGGGATTAGTTTTCTTAGGGTTGAGAGTTTAAGGTTTTTTGTGGTTGAGGGTTAAGGATTTTTTTGGGGATGAGGGTTTATGGTTTTTTGGAGCCGATGGTATTGTGTTTTTTTAGGATGGGGGTTTATGGATTTTTTGGGATGTGAAATTATGTTTTTTTGATGTTGGGGGCTAAGATTATATTGGGACTGAGGGTAGATTTTTTTTTTCTGTTGGCAGTTCCGGTTTTTTTGTCATGGAGATAGAGTGTTTTTTTTGGGGTGAGGGTTTGGTTTTTGGGGGGATGATTGTTTAAGGTTTTTTGGGGGAATAAGGGTTTAGATATTTTTTTTGGTTGAGGGTTTAGGGTTTTTTTGGAACTAATGGATTTTTACGAGGGATTCATGTTTTTATAGGATGATGGGTTAGGAACTTTTGGGGTAGTGGGTTGAAGAATTTTTTGGGCTGGGGGATGAGGGTTTTTTGGTATAAGGGTTTTTTGGGATAAAGGTTGGGGATTTTTTGGGGATTCGGTTATAGGGTTTTTTGTGAAGAGGTTTTAGGTTTTTTAGTGACTTTGGATATAGGTTTTGGGGAGGTTAGGGTTTAGGTTTTTTTAGGACATAGGGTTTAGGGTTTTTTAGGGCTGAGGGTTTAAATTTTTTTGTTGGTTAGGGTTTAAGGATTTTTTGGGGTGAGGGTTTATGGTTTTTTGGGGTCGAGGGTTTATTTTTTTGGGGGGGATAAGAGTTTAGGGGTATTTGGGGATAAGGGTTTCTGGTTTTTTATGGCTGCTATCTGAGGTTTTTTTTGTAGAGGAGGGTATATAAATTTTTTGGTCTGAGGGATTAGTGTTTTTTTTGGCTGAGTGTTTAGTTTTTTTTTTGGATGAGGGGTTAGGTTTTTTTGGTGTTGAGGGTTTTAGGTTTTTTGGAGATGAAAATTTAGGGTTTTTGGAGATAAGGTTTTATGGTTTTTTGGAGCATAGTGTTTAGATATTGTTGGTGCAGAGGGTTTATTTTTTTGGGAATTTGGGTTTAGGGATTTTTGGGGATGAGGGTTTTTTGGGATTTGGGTTTAAAGATTTCTTCAGCTGATGTAATAGGGTTTTTTTGGATGAGGGTATAGGGTATTTTTGCAGCTGAGTGTTAGGGTTTTTTGGTGCATAGGTTTTTGGGTTTTTGGGGTTGAGGATTGAGGGGTTTTTAGGGCGGAGGGTTGTGGATTTTTTGGCTATAAGGGTTTAGGGATTTTTAGTGCTGATGGATGAAGGATTTTTTAGGTTGAGGTTTTAGTGATTTATGGAGATGAGTGTTAGGGTTTCTAGGGTCTTAGGGGTAATGGTTTTTTAGGACTAAGGTTTTAGGGTTTTTTGGGGATAAGGGTGTATGGTATTTTGGTGATGAGGGTTTATGGTTTTTTAGGGAAGAGGGATTAAGGTTTTTTAGGTCTGAGTGTTTAGTGTTTTATTGGGATTGAGTGTTCAACTATTTTTTGGGATGAGGGTTTTTTTTGGGAACACTCTTTAAGGTTTTTTCAGGCTGAGGTTTTAGGTTTTTCATAGGATGATGGTTTAGGGTTTTTTGGGTGGTGGGTTCAGGTTTTTTTTTGGAGTTGTGGTTTACATTTTTTATGGGACTGAGGGTTTAGGGTTTATTTGGGGATAGGGGTTTAAGGATTTTTGTGGCTAAAGGATTATTGTTTTTTGGGACTGAGGGGTTAAGGTTAATTGTGGTTGGGGGTTTATGTTTTTTTGGGGCATAAGGTTAAGGGATTTTTGAGGATGAGGTTTTAAGATATTTTAGGAATGAGGGTTTAGGGTTATTTTCGGCTTAGGTGTTTGGGTTTTTTATAGGATAAGGGTTTAGGGTTTTTTTTGGGAATGATGGTTTAGGGTTTTTTTGGGAATATGGTTTATAGGTTTTTGGAACTTAGGGTTTAGGGTTTTTAGGGTCTGAGGGTTTAGGGTTTTTTGTGGTTGAGGGTTTTGGGTTTTTTTAGGGCCGAGGGTTTTTGGTTTTTTTGGGCTGATTGTTTTGGGTTTTTTGGGCTGAGGGTTTAGTGTTATTTATGGATGATAATTTAGTGATTTGAGGGGACAATTGATTAGGGTTTTTTTTGGGGTTTAAGGGTTATCATTTTTTGGGATGATGGTTTAGGGATTTTTAGGGAAAGAGGTTTAGGTTTTTGCGGGCTGAATGTTTAGGTTTTATTGGGTAATAACATTTAGAGTTTTTGGGGTCAAGGGTTTAGGGTAATTTGTGGATGAGGTATTAGGGTTTTTTGGTGCTGGGGGTTTATATTTTTTTGGTATATGGGTTTAGTGTTTTTTATGGACGAGTGTATAAGGTCTTTTGGGGATTATGGATTATGGTTTTGGGGGTCTTTTTATATGGTATTGTGGAGATAATGTTTACGGGTTTTTTGTGGATGAGAGTTCATTTTTTGGGGTTCAATGATTAGGTTTTTAATGGGCTATGGGTTTAAGGTTTTTTTGGGATGGGGGTTTTGGGTTTTTTGAGGTTATGTTTTTTGGTTTTTTATAAATGATTGTTTAGAGTTTTTTGTGGATTTCGGTTTAGGGTTTTTGGGGCTAAGGGTTTATGGTTTTGGGGGGATGATGGTTTATGGTTTTTTTGGGTTTGAGGTTTTTCGGTTTTGGGGGATGGTGGTATAGGTATTTTTAAGGCAAAGGGTTTTGGGTGTTTTTAAATTTAGGGTTTACGGTTATTTTTGATTGAAGGATTAGTATTTTTTGGGGATGAGAGATTAGGGTGTCTTGGGGTGGAGGGTTTATTGTTGTTTGTGGCTATGATTTTAGGGTATTTTTGGATGAGGGTTTAGGTTTTTTTTGCATTTGAGGGATTTGGTGTTTTTTGGACTGAGGGTTTAGGGTTTTTTGTGGCTAGGGGTTTATAGTTTTTTTTGGTTCTGAGTGTTTAGGGTTTTTGGTATTGATGCTTTAGGGTTTTTTGGGGGTTGAGAATTTATGATTTTTTGGGGATGAGGGTTAAAATTTTTTTGGGGCTAAGGGTTTAGAGATTTTAGGGAATGAGTGTTAAGTGTTTTTCGGGGATGCGGGTTTAGGATTTTTTGGGATGAGAATTTAGGTTTTTTTGGGGATGTGTTATTAGGGTAATTTAGAGATGATGTTTAATGGTTTTTTAGGTATTAGGGTTTAGGGTTTTTGGGATGAGGGTTTTGGTTTTTTTTATGATAAGGGTTTATGGTTTTTGGGGATAACTAGGGTTTTTTGGGTATGAGGGTTTACGTTTTTTAGGGTTGAGTGTTTAGGGTTTTTTGGGGATAAGGGTTTCTTGTTTTTTGGGGTTGAGGGGTGAGGGTTATTTGAGGATATGTTTTTAAAGGTCTTTGGGGTTGAGGGTTTAGGGTTTTCTAGGGATGCAAAATTATGGGTTTATGGGGCATAAAGTTTAGGGTTTTTTTGGGAATGAGAGTCGAGGGTTTTTAGGGTTGAGATTTTAGGGTTTTTGGGGCTGATGGTTTTCGGTTTTTTGGGATGAGGGTCTAGGATTTTTAGGGGCTGAGGTTTATGGTTCTCCTTATTTTAATGGTTTAGAGTTTTTTGGGGCTTATGATTTATGTTCTTTTGGGTCTGAGGGTTTAATATTTTTTTGAGGCTAATGTTTTGGGGTTTTTATCAGTTGAGGGTTTCATGTTTTTTGGGATTCAGGGATTAGGGATTTTTAGGGAACAACGTTTAGTGATTTTTGGGGATGAGAGTTTAGAATTTTTTGGGGTCAAGGGTTTAGGTTTTTTTGTTGATGGGGAATTTTGGGTTTTTTGGTCTGAGGGTTTAAGGGTTTAGTGGGATGAGGATTTTGGGTTTTTTTGGGTTATTGGGTTTATGGTTTTTCAATGTAGAGGGTTTACATGTTTTTCAAGTTGTGCATTTAGAGTTTTTGGGTGATGAGGATTTAGTATTTTTTGGGATGAGAGTTTTAGGGTTTTTACTGATGAGGGTTTATGGTTTTTTTGGACTTAGGGATTAGGGTTTTTTAGGGATGATGATTTAGGGTTTTTTGTGGTTGAGGTTTATGGTTTTATAAGGATGGGGGGTTATGGTTTTTTGAAACTGATGGTTTTGGGTTTTTATGGCTGAGGTTTTAGGTTTTTTTGGGGTAGAGGGATTATGGTTATTTTGGGATGAGGGTTTAGGTTTTTTGGGGAGGTGGGTTTAGGGATTTTTGGGGCTGGGGTATAGAGGTTTTTTTGGACAAGGGTTTGGGGTATTTTTGGGTTGAGTGTATACGGTTTTTTTGGGGTGAGTGTTTACGGTTTTTTTGGGTAGAGGGTTTATGTTTTTTTGGGATTAGGGTTTAGGTTTTTTTTGGGTTGAGGGTTGAGGGTTTTTTAAGGCTACGGGTTAAGGGTTTTTTGAGGATTTGGGTTTTTGGTTTTTTGGTGTAAAGGGTTTTTGGTTTTTTGGTGTAAAGGGTTTTTTTGGGTCGATGCATTGGGTTTTTTGTTGTTGAGGGTTTAGGGTTTCTCGATGCTGAGGGTTTAGTATTTCTTGGGCCTGACGATTTTGGAATTTTTTCGGCTGATAATTTAGGAATATTTGAGGCTGAGGGTTTAGGGTTCATTAGGGCTGAGGGTTAGGGTATTTTGGTGCTATGGGTTTAGGGTTATTTGGAGCTAAGGTTTAGGGTTTTATGGGGATAGGGTTTATGTGTTTTTTTGAGGATGAGTGGTTAGGGTTTTTTAGGGCTCATTATTTTGGACTTTTTAGGGCTAAGGGTTTAAGGATTTTGGGGTATAAGAGTTTAGGGATTTTTTGGGATGATGGTTTAGAGTTTTATGGGGCTGAGGGTTTATTGTTTTTTGAGGATATTAGATTATGGATTTTTTTGGGCTGAGGGTTTAGTGATTTTGGGGATGAAGGTTTTGGTAATTTTGGCATGAGGGTTTATGGTTTTTTGGGGCATGGGGTTTAGGGTTTTTTGAGGACAAGTTTTTTAGTTTTTGGGGCCAGTGGTTTATGGTATTTTCTAGGTGAGGGTTTAATGTTTTTTTGGTGAAGGTTTTAATTTTTTTGGTGGCTAAGGTTTTATGTCATTTTGGGGCTGAGTTTTTAGGGTTTTTTTAGGCCAAGGATATATGGTAATTTTTGGGCTGAGGTTCTATGGCCTTTGTTGCTGAGGGTGTAGGGGTTTTTTAGGGCAGAGGATTTAGGATTTTTTGGGCTGAGTGTTTACGTTTGTTTTGTGGATGAGGGTATAGAATTTTTTGTGGATGAGGTTTTTTGGTTTTTGGGAATGATGGTTTGGATTTTTTGGGGGCAAAGGGTTTAGGGTTTTTTAGGAATGAGGGATATCTATTTTTTTGGGGAAAATGGTTTTTGATTTTTGGGGCTGACCATTTTCAATTTTTTGGGATAGAGGGTTTTGGTTTGTTTCATGACGAGGGCTTGGGGTTTTTTGGGGATGAGTGTTTTGGGTTTTGGGGGGCTGAGGGTTTGGATTTTTTTTGAGTTGAGGTTTTAGAGATTTTTTGTGTTGAGGATTCAGTGTTATTTTTGGATAAGGGTTTTGCATTTTTTAGGGATTAGTGTTTCGGGTATTTTGGGGATGAGGATTTAGGTTTTATTGGTGAATAGGGATAAGGGTTTTTCAAGGCTGAGGGTTTAGGGGTTTTTAGGATCAAGGGTTTAGCATTTTTTATATTGAGGGTTTAGTTTTCTTTCCAGGCTGAGGGTTTCGGTTTTTTGGGTATGAGGGTTTAAGATTTTTCTAGGGCCATGGTTTTAGGTTTTTTTTGGGATAACAGTTTCGGATTTTTGGTGCGAAGGTTTAGGTTCTTTTTTTGCTGATGGTTGATGGTTTCTTAGGGACATGGGTGTAGGTTTTTTTGGTGATGGGGGTTAAGGTTCTTTTATGGATGATGGTTTAGGGTGTTTTGGGTATGAGGGTTCATGATTTTTTTAGGGATGATGGTTCAATGTTTTTTGGGTTTGAGGGATTATGTTTTTTTGGGGATGTGGTTTTGGGGTATTTTATGGCCGTTGTTTATGTATTTTATAGGTTTTAGGGTTTATAGGTTTTTTGGGATTAGGGTTTAGGTTTTTTTAGGATAAGGGTTTAATGTTTTTTGGGGGTAAAGGATTAGGATTTTTTTGAGGCTGACAGTTTAGGTTTTTTGGGGGATGAGGGTTTAGTATTTGTTTGGGGTTGAGGGTTTGAAGATTTATTAGGTTGGGGGTTTATGGTTTTTTGGGGCTTAGTGTATATGGTTTTTTGGGATGAGGGGTTGGGATTTTTTTTGTCTAAGGGTTTATAGTTTTTTTGCAGATGACTGTATAGGGTTTTTTGGGGGCTAAGTGTATAGGGTTGTTTTGGGATGATCTTCTAGGTTTTTTTATGGTTGATGGATTAGGATTTTTTTGACTAAGAATTTAGGTTTTTTGGGTATAAGTGTTTAGTATTTTTTGGGGAAGAAGGTTTAGGGTTTTTGGGGATGAGGGTTTTGGGTTTTTTTGGGCTGAGGGTATAGGATTGTTTGGGGATAAGGGTATGAGGTTTTTTGTTGTTGGAGGGATTGGGGTTTTTTGGGGATAAGGGTTTAGGGTTTTAGGGGATACGAGATTAGGGTTTTTAGGGATAAGGGATTTGGATTTTGTAGGGTTGAGGGTTTTGTTTTTTTTCATTCCCTAGGTTTAGTGTTTTTTTCGGACGAGTGAATAGGGTTTTTTGGGGATGAGGTTTTAGGGTTTTTTATAACTGAGTGTTTATGGTTTTTAGGGATGAAGATTAATGTTTTTTTGTGGATTATGGTTTAGGGTTTTTTGGCAATGGGGTTTTATAGTTTTATAGGGTTGAGGGTTTATGGGTTTTTGTTGATGAAGGAGTATAGGTTTATGGAGCTAAGGGTTTATTGTTTATTTTTTATGAGGGTTATAATTTTTTAGGGATGATAGTTTAGGGTTATTTTGGGCATGATGGTTTAGGGTTTTTTTGGGATTTGTGTTTTGGTGTCATTGTGGAAGAGGGTTTAAGGATTTTTTGGGGCGGACAATTTTGGGGTTCTTTGGGATTGGCTTCTTTGGGTTTCTAGGGATTTGGGATAGAGGTTTTTTATGGATGAGGGTTTTAGGTTT
The DNA here is from genome assembly GCA_963277665.1 of Viscum album. Lineage (NCBI taxonomy): Eukaryota > Viridiplantae > Streptophyta > Magnoliopsida > Santalales > Viscaceae > Viscum > Viscum album. The sequence continues at coordinate 640,078,151 of OY728167.1, forward strand.
TCTGGGGTTGAGGGATTAGCAGTTTTGGGGATGATGGTTTAGGGTTTTTTGGGGCTTAAGGTTTATGGTTTTTTGGGGCCCATGGTGTATGGTTTTTAATGGATGAGTGTCTATGGTTTTTTTACCGAGATAATAATATTTTTTTGGGTTAAGGGAATATGGTTTTTTAGCCGAGGTTTTGGGTTTTTTGGGGATGAGGGTTTAGTATTTTTTAGGATGAGGATTTCACATTATTTAGGACTGAGGGATTGGGGTTTTTTGGAGTTTAGGGTTTAGGGATTTTTGGGGCTGATGTTTTAGAGTTTCCTTAGGTTGATCATTTATGATTTTTGGGGTAATAGGGTTTATTGTTTTTGGGGGATGCCGGTTTAGGGTTTTTTGGGATGAGTGATAAGGATTTTTTTGTGACTGAGCATTTAAGGATTTTTGGGGCTCATTGTTTAGTGTTTTTTGGGGATGAGGGTTTAGGTGTCTTTGGGGAAGCGTTTTTAGGTTTTTTGGGGGATGAGGGTTTATGGTTTCTTGGGGATGAGGGTAGAGGTTTTTAGGGGGATAAGGGTTTAGTGTTTTTTGGGGCTGAGGGTTTAGGTTTTTTTAGATGACTATTTAGGTGTTTTGGGTAAAAGGGATTATTGTTTTTGGGGGTGGAGGGATTATGGCGTTTTGGGGATGAGTGTTTTGTGTATTTTGGAGGTTAGGGTTTAAGGTTTTTTTTGGAAGGAGTGTTTATGGTTATTTTAGGCTAAGAGTTTAGGGTTTTTTGTGTTTAAGGGTATAGGTTTTTGGGGTGATGAAGGTTCATGATTTTTTTGGGGATGAGGGTTTAGGTTTTTTGGGGGCTTATGGTTTATTATTTTTGAGGAATGGGGTTTTAGGGTTTTGTGGGATGTCGATTGACAGTTTTTTGGGGCATATATTTTTTTTGGATTTTTGGGGTTGAGGTTTTATGATTTTTTAGAGATGAGGGTTTATGTTTTTTACAGGTATAATTTTATGGTTTTCAGGGATATAGGGTTTTGGGTTTTTTGGGGCTAAGGGTTTAGTGTTTTTTGGGGTTTAGGGTTTAGTGTGTTTTAGGTATGAGGGTTTATTGTTTTTAGGGATATGAGTTTATAGTTTTTTGGTGCTGAAGTTTTATGATTTTATGGGGTTGAGGGTTTACTATTTTCTAAAGATGAGGTTTTAGGGTATTCTAGGGAAGAGTGTTTAGGGTTTTCATAGGGTAAGGTTTTAGGGTTTTATGGGGTTGAGGTTTTAGCATTATTGGGAATGAGTGTTTGGGTTTTATTGGGCTTAGGGTTTAGGTTTTTCTAGGGAATATGGTTTAGAGTTTATTGGGGATTAAAGTTTAGGGTTTTCTAGGGATAAGTGTTTAGGGTTTTCTGGGTTGATGGTTTAGGGTTTTCTAGGGATTAGGGATTAGTGTTTTTTAGATATGGGGGTTTAGGGTTTTTTGGGAATGAGGGTTTCTGGTTTTCTATGTCTGAGGGTATATGGTTTTATATGGTTGAGAGTTTATGGTTACCCTGGGTGAAGGTTTAGGGTTTCATGGGACTGACAATTTTGGGTTTTATAGGGATAATGGTTCAGGGTTTTCTCGGGATGAGGGTTTAGGGTATTTTGGAATTGAGGGTTTAGGGTTTTCTTAGGATTAGTTTTTAAGGGTTTCTTGGATGGAGGGTTTAGGGTTTTATAGGGATGAGTTTTTATAATTTTTGGGGATGATGGTTTATGGTTTTCTACAGCTACAAATTTATTATTTTATAGGTATGAGGGTCTAGGGTTTTCTAATGATGTGGGTTTACTATTTCATAGGTATGAGGGTTTAGGGGTTTCTAGGTACTAGGATTAATGTTTTTCTAGGATTTAAGGTTTAGAATTTATTGGGGATAAGGGTTCAAGGTTTTCTAGGGATAAGGGTTTAGATGATTATGGGGATGAGGTTTTAGAGTTTTATAGGGATGAGGGTTTAGGGTTTCCTCATACTAATGGTTTAGTGTATTTTGGGGGTGGTAATTCCAAGTATTCTATGGATATGTGTTTAGGGTTTTTTTTTGTTGAGGGATTAATGTTTTATAGGGATGAGTGGTTAGGATTTAATGGGGATGAGGGTTTCATGTTTTCAGGGGCTACGCGTTTAGGGTTTTCTAGGAATGCGGGTTTGGGGTTTTCTAGAGCTATGTTTTTTGGGTTTTCTGCTGAAAAGTGTTTAGGTAATTCTAGGTAAGAGGGTTTAGGGTTCTATAAGGATTATAATTTAGTATTTTCTATGGATTAGTGTTTATATTTTTCTCAGGCTCAGGGTTTGGGGTTTTGGGGGGTTAAAGGTTTAGGGTTATCTAGGGATTAGTATTTATTGTTATTTGGTGATGAGGGTATAGGGTTTTATGGGGTTTAGGGTTAACAGTTTTCTAGGGGAGTGGGTTTAAGGTTTTATATAACTGAGGGTTTAAGGTTTTATAAAGATGATAATTTAGGGTTTTCTGGGATGAGGGATTAAGTTTTTATAGGAATGAAGGTATAATGTTTTTTGAGGGTTTGGGTTTAGGGTTTTCTGGGTCTGAGGGTTTTGTGTTTTCTAGGGATGAGGGTTTATGGTTTTCTAGGGCTGTGGGTTTAGGGTTTTCTTGGGTGGTGGGTTTAGGGTTATCTGAGGTAGAGGGTTTACAGTTTCTTGGGGATCAGGGTCTTGGGATTTCTATGGTTGGGGGTTTAGGTTTTTTTAGGGGCCGATGGTTTGGTATTCTCTTTGGCTGATGGTTAATATTTTTCTAGATATGAGGATTTTGTGTGTTATGGGGATGAGTTTATAGGGTTTTATGGGGATGTTGGTTTATTGTTTTTTAAGGCTAAGTGTTTTGAGTATTTTGGGGATGAGGACTTTTTGTTTTTCTTGGGATGAAGATTTAGGGTTTTGGGGGGATAAGTGTTTAGGATTTTATATGGATGTGGTTCTTTGGATCTCTGGGGATAAGGGTTTAGGTTATTTTAGGGATGAGGCTTTTGGATTTTCTAGGGCAGAGGGATTAGGTTTTTTTGGGGATGATATTTTGGGTTCTTCTAGGGATGAGTGTTTGGGGTTTATTAGGTATGACAGTTTAGGGTTTCTGGGAAGGTAGGTTTATGGTTATATGGGAATGAGTTTTTAGAGTTTTCCAAAGGTTATGTTTTAGAGATTTATATGGCTATGATTTTTGGATTTTATGGTGTGGTGGATTAAGATTTTTGGAGGATGAGGGTTTATGGCTTTCTAGGCATGAGGGATTAAGGGTTTTCTAGGGAAAAGGGTTTAGGGTTTTCTGGGTTTGAGTGTTCATATTTTTATAGTAATGATGGTTTATTATTTTCTATTAATGAGGGATTATAATTTTATGGAGATGTTGATTTTCTAGGGATCAGTGTTTATTGTTTTCTAGGAATACGGGTTTTTGGATTTCTGGGGATAAGGGTTTAGGTTTTTTTAGAGATGAGTGTTTAGACTTTAATGGGGATAAGGGTTTTCAGTTTTCTCAGGATAAGTTCTTAGAGTTTTCTTGGTCTTTGGATTTAGGGTTTTATGGGGATGAGGGTTTATAATATTATGGGGATGAGGGTTTGGGGATTTGGGGGATTTTGGTTTAGGTTTTCCTAGGGATGATGGTTTGCGGTCTTCTGGGGATGAGGGTTTAGTGTTTTTTAGGGTTAAGTGTTTAGGTTTTTTGGTGATTAGGTTTTAGGGTTTTCTGGGATTTAGGGTTCTGGGTTTCCTGGTGATGAGGGTTTCGGTTTTCTAGGGATGAAGTTTTTGGTTTTATATGGGTGTGGGTTTATGGGTTTTGGGATCCAAAAGTTTAGGGTTTGGGGGGATTATGGTTTAGGGTTTTATGGTTATGAGAGTTTAGACCGTTGTGGGAATTCAGGTTTATATTTTTGTAGGGATTGGTTTATAGGGTTTTATAGGGGTTTTTTGGTTTTCTCGCATGGAGGGATTAGTTTTTTATAGGGATGGGGCTTTAAGATTTTATGGTTATGAGAGTTTAGGGTGTTCTGGGGATGAGTGTATAGATTTTTCTTGGGATGAGGATTTAGTTTTTTAAAGATCCGAGGTTTTACAGTTTTATTGGTATAGAGGATTATTATATTCCTGGGTTTAGGGTTTAGGGTTTTTTAGTGCATAGTGTTTAGGGTTTTATGGGGTAGAGGGTCAAGGTTTTTCTAGGACTTAGGGTTTAGGGATTTTTGGGGCAGAGTGTTTAGGGTTTTCTAGTTCAAAGAGTTTAGGGATTTTTGGGACTGTGGGTTTAGGGATCTCAGTGGTAGAGGGTTTAGGTTTTTATAGTGATAGGGGTTTACGGTTCTCAAGGGATGATATTTTAGGGTTTTCTATGGATTAAGGTTTAGGGTTTTTTTGGCGATAAGGGTTTAGGGTTTTCTAGTGCTGTGGGTTTAGGGTTTTTGGGGGCTAATGGTTTAGAGTTTTTTTGGTTGTAAGGTTTTAGGTTTTTCTAGGGCTAAGGGTTTAGGGATTTCTGTGGTTAAGTGGTTATGGTTTTCAGGGGCTAAGGGTTTAGGAGATTCTAGGTATGAGGATTTATTATTATATGGGGATGAGGGTTTAGGGTTTTATAGGGATTTGAGTTTAAATTTTTCTAAGTCTATGGGTTTAGGGTTTTATGGGGATGAGGGTTTGGGTTTTCTAGGGATGACAATTTATGGTTTTTGAGGTTAAGTGTCTATGAGATTAATGGTTGAGAGTTTAGGGTATTCCGATGGTGTGGGTTTGAGGATTTCTAGGGCTGAGGGTTTAGGGTTTTCTAGGACCGAGGGATTACAGTTTCTTAAGGATGAGGTTTTAGGGATTTATGGTGCTGAGGGTTTACTATTTTCTATGGATGAGGGTTTAGGGATTTCTATTGATGAGGGTTTAGGTTTTTTTATGTCTCAGGGTTTAGGGGTTTTTTTGTGGATGAGTGTTTATGGTTTTTTGGGCCTGAGTGTTACAGTTTTTTTGACATGTGGGTTTAATATTTTCTAGTGATGGGGGTTTAGTGTTTTATAGGGATACAAGATTAGGGTTTTCATGTGGATTATTTTTTGGGGTTTTCTAGGGCTGAGGATTTAGAGGTTTTGGGGGTGCAGGGTTATACATTTTTTGGGGCTGGGGGTTCATAGTTTTTTAGGGATGAGGATTTAATGATTTTTGGGGATGAGGGTTCAATATTTTTGGGGGATGAGGTTTTATGGTTTTTTGGGTTAGATGGATCATCGTTTCCGGGTATGAGGATTTAGGGTTTTATTGGCTTTAGGGTTTATGTTTTTATGGGGTTGAGGGTTTATGGTTTTATGGAGATGAGTGTTTAGTATTTTCTAGTGCTGAGGTTGTAGGATTTTCCAAGGCAAAGGGTTTAGGGTTTTTTTGGTTATGAGGGTTAAGGGTTTTCTTTATCTGGGGTTTCAGGTTGTTATGGTGATAAGGGTTTAGGTTTTTTTTATGGATATGGATTTAGGGATTTCTAGGGCTACAAGTTTAGGTTTTTCTAGGGATACAACTATTATGTGGATGGGGGTTTAGGGTTTTCATGTGGATATAGGATTATTCATTTTTGATGTGAGGGTTTAGGGTTTTATGTTTTTAGGGGTTTAGGGTCTTCTAGGGTGGAGGTTTTAGGATTTTATAGGGATGAGGCTATTGGGTTTTCTTGGGTTACAATTTTTGGGTTTTCTTAGGAATAGGTTTTAGGGTTTCTAGGGATGAGGGTTTAGGATATTATGTGGTTGAGGGTTTAGGTTTTTCTGGGGATGAGGGTTTAGGTTTCTATGGTGTGAGTTTTTAAGGTTTTATGGGGTTGATGGTTAGGGTTTTCTATGGATTATGGTTTAGGTTTTTACGGGGAATAGTGTTTAGGGTTTTTTGGGGATGATGGTTTTGGGTTTTCTTGGGCTTATGGTTAACAGTTTTCTGGGGCTAAGGGTATAGTGTTTTCTATAGATGATGTTTTAGGGTTTTTTGGGGAGGAGAGATTAAGGTTTTTTGGGGGTGGGGGTTTATGGTTTTCTTTTTATGAGAATATAGGTTTACCTATGGCCAAGGGATTAGGGTTTTATAGTGATTAGGGTTCAGGTTTTATGGGGGTTAAGGGTTTAGTGTTTTCTAGGGTTGAGGGTTTAAAGTTTTATGTGGATGATGGTTTTGGTTTTTTTTTGGGATGAGGGTTTAGGTTTTTCTGAGGATAAGGGTTTATGATTTTTTGGGTTGAGGTTTATGGATATTCTATGGATGATGGTTTAGGTTTTCTATGGTTAAGTGAAGTGTCCTTAAAAACCCATGTTTTTCCACATCATTTTAATTAATTTTTAATGATTTAGTTGGTTATTTTAGTAATTTATACTAAATATTAACATTTTTTGAATTTTTATAAATAAATTTATCAATTAATAAATTTTTATAATTAATTGTGTATTTTAATATTTAAATAAATTAACTTATATCTCACTTTAATTTAATAGTCTAATTATTATTTATTAGTTTAATAACTTGTTTCTGCATTATTGATAATTTTCAATTAATTAATTAACTAATTAATTCTGATTTTGTATATAAAATTATATAGTTTTGATTTATCTTTTATTGTATTAAATATTTAATAATTTTGAATAACATAATTATTAGATGTCTATCAACAATTCATTATTTATAATATAAGATTATATACTTACTTTATTAATCAAATCTATTTAATTCAATTTCAACTATTAACATAATTTTTTAATGATATAATAATTATCTTTTTTACTTTAACAAATTTAATTAGAAATAGTAACTATTTTAAATATTTTAACTTTGTTTTATTAATGTTTATGTTTTATATTAATTTTTTATAATTTAGTTTCTTTTAAATTTTTAGTTTCAGTTTAATTATAATTTATGTTTAATTAATTGAAGTTAATAATTATTTAATTAAAGTTTTATTTGTTTTATTTGTTATTACTTAATTTTTTTTAAGTTTTTTATAATTTTTTTTAATAAATATTAGTTTTTAATTAGTTATCAGTATGTATTTTAGTTTATGTTTTTTATCTGCATATTAATAAATTTTATTTTTTGCAGAAGTTCACAGTGACACCGTTTTTATCCTTCACGGTTCCAGAGTTACGGTGTCACCATAACCCCAACGACCATATCCCCTTTACGATGCCTCTTCACACCATATCCTCCCATTCTCCTCACGGTCTAACTGTGTTTCTGCTACCATTGCCTCATCCCCTGCCGCCGTTACCTTCTCACTATCTCACCATTTTTCCTCTTCCTTGGCACCGTCTTCTCAGTAGAGTCTTACCATCTCCCTATTACCTTCCTTATTTCAGCCTCACACCATCACAATTCCTTTCTACCTAAAGCAACCTCTTTCTCCCTTTGCACATCATATGCTTCCACACCTACAACACACCATATCCACTATTCTATCGCACATCGCCATTTTTTCAATCAAACCATTTCACAATCAACTCAACAATTAAACAGAATCAAATTAGTTCCATTTAGGAGTTATCATAACCTATAATTAGAAGTCACCAACTTTAACATATTTATTCATATATATACACTTTTTTACAACCCGGAGTCAAATAGCATCACACCCAACCAAAACTCTCGATTGAACCTCGTCTTCTATTCATGCCCTGCCACTACGTGTGATGAATCTACTCTTACCAAAACTGAACCGAGCTTCATCTTGTTGGAAGTCTGCTATGTCACGATAATTAAAGGAAGCCAGGGTTGCTGTGTTTCTGAGGCTTGATGCACATCTATAATATGAGAACATGTCAGCACCAAGAACTGACCACCGTTTGGTAGAAGTGAGATGCCATAGGGTTGCGCCGACCCGCCGCTGCTGGAGGAGAGATGCACCACCGATCTTGTTGAAGGCCATTTCATCAGAGATCTAGAGGATTCATGCCACCTAAGGGATGTCACTGCACTATCGCCAGAGGTTGAAGATGGAGTAGTGTCGCTTGGAAGAGCAAGGGCCGCCGCTTTTTCTTCCTGGAGAAGCAACTCGAAACTTCCACCATGTAGCAGCGCTGTAAAGAAGGGATTTAGGTGGGAAATAAAAGAAAATTAAAATAAAAACAAATGCAAAAAAATAATAATTTAAAATAAACTAATAGTTAATAAATTAAATTAAACTTAAATTTAAATAATAAATAACTTTTATAATATATAACTTTTATGATATTAACAAATAGATAAGTTATAAAATAGAATACAAGACAAACTAATAAAAATTTATAAAATTTAAACATAAACAATAATAATTTATGAAATTATTAATTATTTAAAAATAGATATTTTAACAATTTAATTTTAATAGAATAAATACGATAATTTATTTAATAAAGTAATTCATATTAATATAATTTAAGAATCTAATTAAGTTATATTATTTAATAACTTAATTAATAATAATAAAATTAAAAATTAATTAAATAATTAGTATAAATTAATAATTATAACAATAATATTTTATAATAATTATAAATTAGGATTTTTATTAATTAACTTTAGTTATTATAACATTAAAGTAAAAAATAACAATTTTTTTATTTACATTTTCATTTATTTATTTTTCTATTCTATCTTTGAAGGTTCATTCAAGAGACGGGTTTATGTCTAGGTTCACACAACTAACTCACCCGGAGTTAGTTACAAGGGAAAAACTAGCGTGATGTGCCGGTCACGAAAAACCGCATGTGTGCGGTGTGCATTAAAGAAACAGATTATGTCCGTGGAAGTTGATCGGTGACAGAAGCAGATGGAAGTGGGGTTTTAAAGGAAAATTAGCAGAAGATAGGGGAATAGGATGGGGAGTCTCATTGATTCCACGATCACATCATTTCGAGAGAATATCCAGATGCTCATCCACCCGAATGAACACACCATTTTTGAGTGAAGACTTCTAAGAGCAGCATATGAGCAGAGTAGGAGATGAAGGATCCTAGAAGTAGATATGTGCTAGGGGAGTTCTTCTTCCCTCTGTCCATAATTCTTGTACTATGTTTTTGGTTGTTTTGACATCTTTAAACAATATGACCATAGGTTGAACTTTCACAGCTCAGGAATTTTAAAGCCTTCTGGTTTATGATCTATAAATCTTCATTTGCTTATATTTTTACGAAATTATAATCAGTTGGCGTGACTGACTCTGTTTCTAATCTTTTGATCATTCACACTTCAATGTTTTCAATTTCAAACATCAATATCGACTAGTGAGGTTGATCATGAATTCATTTTTCAAATCTTTAACAACATAAACCTTGGAAATTTATAGAGAGTTCTTTTCTAAATGTTAACCTTTTAAACTTCTTTGTAGTTTGATTATGTTTTGGTGTGGTGAAATCCAAGACTTAATCCTCTGCCTGTTGAGTTTCCTAGCGAGGGAAATTCTTCAGTCTTTCTTGAGATGTGATTCGATTGTAAGTTGTGGAGAGAACATCCATTCATACCAGTAGATATAATTCCAGAGTGACTTTTGTTGATTTGAGCTTGTTTGTCTTGCTGCTTAATGATAGTATACTGTATTTATCTAGTTAATCAGTAGTTAGTATAAATGTTTGTTTCTTTGTAAAAAACTTGTTTGATCATCCTGTTTCCACTTCATCATTAAAAAAATAAAAATTAAAAATATGTTTACCTCATTGCTAACAACAATGAGGTTTTTAGTTTTAAAACCTTAGAATTCACTAACCTACCTTCTCTGTGGATCCACCTTGCACCACTGTGCTAGTGTAGGTTAATAAATGTAATTTTTAGGTCCATTAAGACCTCCAGACTCATCACTAATGGTTAATGGTTTTCTTGGGTAGAGGTTTTAGGGTTTTCCTTTCCTAAGAGTTTATCATTTTCTGAGGTTAAGGGTCTAGTGTTTTCTAGGGATGAGAGTTTTAGGTTTTCTTGGAATGTAGGTTTATGGTTTTCTAGGGCTGAGGGTTTAGGTTTTTCTTAGGATGAGGGTTTAGGGTTTTCTAGGTATGAGGGTTTAGTGTTTTCTGGGTTTATAGGTATATTTCTTTCTATGGCTTTGGGTTTCGGGTTTTTTGAGGTTATGTGATTAGGTTTTATAAGGATTAGTGTTTAGGGTTTTTAGTGGATGAAGTTTTTGGTTTTCTAAGGCTGAGTGATTAGGTTATTCTATCAATGATGGTTTTTGGTTTTCTTGGGATGAGGGTTTATCATTTTTAGAGGATAAGGGTTTAGGGTTTTCTATGGATGAGGGTTTATGATTTTCTGGGGATGAGGGTTTATGGATTTTTGTGTCTCAGGTTTTAGGTTTTTATAATGATGGGGGTTTAGTGATATTTTGGGCTCGGGGTTTATGGATTTTAGGTATGAGGATATCTGGTTCATTAGGGATAAGGGTTTAGGGTTTTTTAGAGATTAGTGTTTAGTTTTTTCTTAGGGATGAGGGTTTAGGGTTTTTTAGGGTAGAGGATTTAGGGTATTTTTGGCTAAGGATTTAGGGTTATATATGGATTAGGGCTTAAGGTTTTTGGGGATAAGGTTTTATGGTATTTTTGGTCTAAGGGTTTAAGGTTTTTTGTTTCTAAGGGTTTGGGGTTTTTTTGGGCCTGATGGTTTAGGGTTTTCTTAGGATGAGGATTTAGTGGTTTTGGGGCCGAGGGTTTCAGGTTTTTTTGGTGATGAGTATTTAGGTGTTTTGGGTGTTGAGGATTTATGGACTTTTAGGGATGAGGCTTTATGGTATTTTGTGATTGATAATTTGGGGTTTTTTGGGGTTAAGGGTTCAAGGTTTTTTTGGTGATAAGGGTTTAGGGTTTTTTGGGGCTAAGGGTTTATAATTTTTTGAGGTTGAGAGTTTAGGGTTTTTTGAGGGTGAGGTTTTAGGGTTTTTTAGGGATGATTTTTTTTATTTGTTGGGGCTGAGGGTTTAGTGTTCTTTGGGGATGGGGTTTAGGTGTTTTTTGTTTTTTGGGGATGTGGGTTAGGGTTTATTGGGGATGAGGGTTTTGAGTTTTTTAGGGATGGGGGATTATGATTTTTTTAGGTTTAGGATTGATAGTTTTTGGGGTCTGTGGGTTCATGGGTTTTTTTTGGGATGGGGATTTAGGGTTCTTTAGGGATGAGGGTTCATGGTTTTTTAGGGATCAGGGTTGACGGTTTTCTGGGGTAGAGGGTTCAGGGTATTATTGGGCTGGTGGTTATTGTTTTTTTTGGAGAGGGTTTACGGTAAATTATAGATGAGTGTTGATGGTTTTTAGGGATGAGGGTTTAGGTTTTTTTGGGATGAGGGTTGAGGGTTTTATGGGGTTATGGGTTATGGTTTTTCTGATGCTGAGGGTTCAAGGAATTTTGAGGCTGATGGTTTAGGGTTTTTTAGGGTGTAGGGTGCTATTTTTTTCAGTACTAAGGGCATATGGTTTTTCTTATTCGGGGATATAGGGGTTTTTAGGTCTGATGGTATAGGTTTTTTTAGGGATGTGGGTTTATCATTTTTTGGGGCGGAGGGTATAGTGTTTTTTGGGATGAGGGTTTTGGGTTTTGGGGGGTTAAAAGTAAATGTTTTCAGGTATGAGTGTTTAATGTATTTGTGGGTTGAGGGTTTATTGTTTTCTCCGAATGGGGATTTATTGTTTCATATGGTGTTTGGTTTAGTTTTTTTTGCTGATGAAGGTTAATGGTTTTATGGGGAAATGGGTTTAGATTTATTTGGGGATGAGGGTATAGGGTATTTTGGGGATTAGGTTTTAGGGGGTTTGGTTATGAGGATTTAAGGTTTTTTGGGTCTTAGTGTTTAGTTTTTTTAGGAGGTGGATGGTTTAGGGTTTTTTATGGATGAGGGTTTAGGGTTTTTTAGGACTGAGGTTTTAGGGTTTTTTTGGGTTCAATGAATAGATACTATTAAGGTTGATGGTTTTGTGTTTTTTTGGGCTATGGATTTAGGTTTTTGGGGGGATGTGGGTTTAGGGTTTTTTGGAATGGAATTTTTGTTTTTTTGGTCTTAGTTTTTAGTGTGTTTTTGGTTTTGGGATTAGGGTTATTTGGGGTAGAGTATTTACAGTTTTTTAGGGTGTAGGGTTTAGCGTTTTTTGTTCATGATGGATTAGGTTTTTTTGGGGCTAAGGGTTTAGGGTTTGGTGGGGATGATGCATTAGGGTTTTTTGGGGATGAGGGGTTTGGTTCTTTGGTGCTATGGGTTAAGGTTTTGGGGACAAGGATTTAGGTTTTTTGGGGAAAGGGGTTGGTCTATTTTGGGGATGATTGTTTAGGGGTTTTATAGATGAGGTTTTATGGTTTTTTATAGGGGTATTTAGGGATTTTTATGGCATAGGGTTTAGGGTTTTTTAGGGATGAGGGTTTAGGGTTTTTTAGGGATGATAATTTATGAATTTTTTGGTGGAGGGATTAATATTTTTTAGAGCCAAGCGTTTAGGGTTTTTTCGGGTTGACTGTTTAGGGTTTTTTTGGCCAATGGTTTAGGGTTTTTCTAAGATTCAGGGTTTAGGATTTTTTTTGGGTTAGGGGTATAGGGTTTTATTTTGTGTAAAATGGATTAGGTTTTTTTGGTGTGGTGTGTATAGGGTATTTTTGTGTGGAAGTTTTAGGGTTTTTTAAGGAAGAGGGATTACAGTTTTTTGGGACTGATGAATTAGGGTTTTTTGTGTCTAAGGGATTAGGTTTTTGTGGGGATAAGTGTTTAGTTTTTTTTGGGGGGTTTGAGGGTTTTTTGGGGTTCAGGGTTTAGTATTTTTTGGGGCTGAGGGTGTAAGGTTTTGGGGAATGAGGGTTTAGGGATTGGGGGGATGAGGGATTATTGTTTTTTATACTGAGGGTTTTGGATTTTTTTTAGATGAGGGTTTATGGTTTTAGTAGGATAAGGGTTTAATTTTATTTTTTTTGGCTGAGGATTTAGGGATTTTTGTGGCTGAGGGTTTAGTTTTTTTAGGGATGAGGGTTTGGATTTTTTGGGGATGAGGGAGTATGATGTTTTGGGTATAAGGGATTAGGTGTTCTTGGCGATGAGGGATTTGGATTTTTTAAGACTGAGGGTTAAGAGTTTTTTCAAGATAAGAGTTTAGGGTTTTATTTGGGATTTACATATTGGAGTTTTAGTGATGAGGTTTTTGGGTGTTTTGGGCTGAGGGTGTAGGGTTTTTTGGGGAATAATGGTTTTGGGTTTTTTGAGGTTAATGGTTTAGTTTAGTTTGGGATAAGGGATTATGGTTTTTTCTAAGGTTTTATGGTTTTTTAGGGTTAGGGTTTAGTTACTTTTTAGGGGTGAGGGTTTAGGGTTTATTGAGGTTTAGGGTTTATGGTTTTATGGGGATAAGGGTTTTGATTTTTTATGGCTATGTGATTTGTTTTTTTATGATAATTTAGTGTGTTTTAGGGATTAGGTTTTTTGCGTTCTCTGGGGGATAAAGCTTAGGAGTTTTTGGGGATAAGGGTTTATGTGGTTTTAGGTTAGAGTGTTTATAGTTTATTTGTAATGAATGTTTAAGGTTTTTTAGGATGGGGGTTTAGGGATATTTTGGAAGGAGTGTTTAGAGTTTTCCTACGGATGAGGGTTTAGGAATTTACAAGGATGGGGGTTTTCAAATTTCAAGGATGAGGGTTTAAGAATTTACAAGGATTAAGGTTTAGGGTTTTCTTGGGTTGAGGGTTTAGGGTTTTGTGGTTGAGTGTTGAGGGTTTTATGGGGATGAGTTTTAATGGTTTTAATGGGATTAGAGTTTTGCATTTATTGGGGATGAGTTTATAGGGTTTTTTGGGGATGAGTTTTTATGGATTTATTGGGATGAACATTTAGGGTTTTCAACGGACGAGGATTTAGGGTTTTCTAGGTCTAACAATTTAGGATTTTCTATGGATAAGAGTTTATGTTTTTTTGGGCTACGGGTTTAGCATTTTTCTGTGGATGGGGGTTTAGAGTTTTTGGGGATGAGGGTTTATGGTTTTATGGGTATTCGGGTTTCAGTTATTTTGGAGCAGAGGTGGTAAGGTTTTGTGGGGTTGTGGGTTTATGGTTTTGTGGGGATAAAGTTTTAGTGTTTTATGGTGAAGAGGGTTTAGGGAATTTTTGGGCTTGGGGTATAGGGTTTTCAAGGGCTATGGATTTAGGTTTTTCTTGGGCTGATGGTTTAAGGTTTTCTTGGGAGGCAGGTTTAGGGTTTTCTTGAGCTATGGTTCTAGGTTTTTATAGAGTTGAAGTTATAGGGTTTTCTGGGGATGAGGTTATGGGGTTGTTTAGGGATGAGGGTTTTGTGTTTTCTAGAGTTGAGGGTTTAGGGTTTTTTGGGGATGAGGGTATAGGGGTTTTTAGGGATCAAGGTCAAGGTTATTATGGGTTCGGGGTTTCAGGTTTCCTTGGGATAAATGTTTAGGGTTTTCTAGGGAATAGGTTTTTGGGTTTTTTGAAGATATTTATTTATGGTTTTCTAGGTTTATGGGTATTATAATTTTTGGGGAGGAGGGTTTAGGGTTTTCTATGGATGAGTGTTTTCTGTTTTATGTGGATGAGGGTTTACTATTTTTTTGGGTAGATGGTTTAGGGTTTTATATGGGTGAAGCTTTATGGTTTTCAAGGGATATGGGGTTAGGGGTTTCTGGGGATGTGGGTTTTGAGTTTTTTGGGGTAATGGGATTAGGGTATTTTGGGGATGAGGGTTTTCTAGGTGTGAGGTTTAATTTTTTTATATGGATGAGGGTTTATGTTTTTCTTGGGTCTAGGGTTTAGGGTTTTATATGGTAAGGGAATAAGATTTTCTATGGATAAGGGTATTGGGTATTCTAGGGATAATAATTTAGTGTTTTATGGGGATGGGGGGTTAGGGTATTCTTGGTCATATGGTCTAGGGTTTTCTGGGGTTGAGGTTTTATGGTTTACTGGGGTTGAGGGTTTAGTATTCTATGGGGATGAGGGTTTGTGGTTCTCTTGTGATAAGTATTTATGTTTTTTAGGGATGAGGGTTTAAGGTTATATGGGAAGAGGGTTTAGGTTTTTATGGGAATGAGGGTTAGGGTTTTCTATGGATGAGGGTTTAGTGTTTTTTGGGGATGAGTGTATAAATATTTCTCGGTATGATGGTTTATGGTTTTCTAGGGATGATGGTTTAGGGATTTATAGGGATTTGGGTATGGGGATAACTGGGGATGATGGTTTTGGGTTTTCTAGGGATGAGGATTTAGGGTTTTCTTGGGCTAATCATTTTGGGTTTTCTGAGACTGTGGGTTTTGGGTATGTTGGGTCTGAGGGTTTAGGGTTTTCTAGGGATGAGGGTTTAGGGTTTTTTTGGGTAAGATGGTTTAGGGTTTGATGGGGCTGAGGTTTTAGATATTTCTTGGGATTATGGTTTAGGGTTTTATTGGAAAAAGTGTTTAGGGTTTTTAGAGGCCAAGGGTTTAGAGTTTTCTAGGGTTTTGGGTTTAGGGATTTTTAGGGATGAGGGTTTAATGTTTTATATGGATGATGGTTTAGTGTTTTTTTGGGATTGGGTTTTTCGGTTTTCTGGGGATGATGGTTAATATTTTTTGGGATGATGGTTTTGGGTTTTCTAGGGATGAGGGTCTAGGGTTGTTTGGGGATGAGGGTTTAGTGTTTCCTATGGATGAGGGTATATGGTTTTATGGGGATGAGTCTTTTGAATTTTTTGTGGGTGAGGGATTTGTTTTTTCTCAGGATGAGGATTTAGTGATGTCTGGGAAAGAGGGTTTCAGGTTTTAAAGGGATGATGGTTTAGTTATTTTTGGGTATGAGGGTATAGGGTTATCTAGGGATGAATATTTATTGTTTTATAGGGATGAGGGTTTAGGGTTTTTTAAGGGTGAGGGTTTAGGGTTTTCTAGGGATATAGAGATTAGTGTTTTCTAAGGATGATGGTTTGGGGTTATCTGGCGATTTATTTTATTTCTTTAGAGGGATAAATGTTTAGGGGTTTCTAGGGATGAGATTTTAGGATTTTTTTGGGATGGGGGTTTAGATTTTTGTGAGCCTAGGGTTTTAGGGTTTTCTCGGGTCAAGGCTTTAGTATTTTTTTAGTGTGTGGGTTTAGGGTTTTATGGGGATGAGGGTTTTGGGTTTTTTGCTGCTATGAGTTTATTATTTCTTGGACTAGTGGTATATGAGTTTATGGGTATGTGGATTTATGGATTTATGGGGTAGGGGAATAGGGTTTTCAAGGGATGAGGGTATAGGGTTTTCCTAGGATGAGGGTTTAGGGTATTCTGGGGATGTGAGTTTTTATTTTTCTGGGACAAAGGGTTTAGGGATTTTTGGGGATAAGGGATTATGGTTTTCTTGGGATTTGGGTTTAGGGTTTTCTAGGGTAGAGGGTTTAAGGTGTATTGGAGATGGAGGTTTAGGGTTTTCTAGGGATGGGGTTCTACGAGTTTCTACGGCTGAGGGTTTAGGTTTTTCTAGGACTGGGTGTTTATGGTTTTCTATAAATGGGAGTTTAGGGATTTATAGGGTTGGGAGATTAGGTATTTTTAGGTCTTTGGTCTTGGGGTTTTATAGGGATGAGGGGATAGGGGTTTTTAGGGATAAAAGTTAACTTTATTCTTGGTCTGAGGTTTTATGGTTTTCTAGGTCTAAATTTTTTGGGTTTTCTATGGTAGAGGATTTATGGTTTTTTGGAGTTGAAAGTTTATTTTTTTCTTGGACTAAGGTTTTAAGTGTTTCATAGATTGGGTTTTTATGGATCTGAGTGTGTAGGGTTTTATGAGGCTGAGGTAATATGGTTTTATAGGGTGTAAGTTTTTGGGTTTAATTGGGATGAGGTTTTTTTATCTAGGGATGATGGTTTTTAGTTTTATAGGGATGAGGGTTTGAGGTTTTATAGGGATAGGGGTTTTGGTTTTTCTGGGGATAAGTGTATGGGGGTTTCTAGGCATGAGGGTTTAGGGTTTTGTGGGGCTAAGGGTTTATCTTTTGTGGGTATGAGAGATTAGTGTATTATAGGGATGAGGGTTTATGGTTTTTGTTGATTGGGGTTTAGGGTTTTATAGGTTGAGGGTTTAGGGTTTTCTAGGGTTGAGGGTTTATGGTTTTCTGGTGTTGAGGATTTAAGGTTTTCAAGTGTTGAGGCTTTAGGGTTTTCTAGAAATTAGGGTTTATATTTCTCTTGAGAAGAGTATTTATGGATTTATAGGGTTGAGGGATTATGGTTTTTTTGGGGGGATTATGGTTTAGGGTTCTCTGGGGTTGAGGGTTTTGGGATTTTAGGGACTGAGTATTTTGGATTTTATGAGGCCGAGAGTTTTCAATTTTCTGAGGATGAGGGCATAATGTTTTTCTGAGATGTCTATTTTGGTTTTTCTATGGAAGGGGTTTTAGGGTTTTATATTTTTAGGGTTTTCTAGTATTGGGGGTTTAGGGGTTTATATGGTTTATTGTTTAGGGTATTCCAAGGATGAGGGTTTAGGGTTTTCCACGGAGGAGGAATTAGGGTTTTTATGGACTAGGGGTTTAAAATTCTATCGGGCTTAGGGTCTTGGGTTTTATGTTGCTATGGGATTATAATTTTCTAGGGCTGAGGGTTTTGGGTTTTCTTTTAATAAGGGTTTAGGTTTTTCTAGGGAAGAGAGTTTAGTGTTTTTTGGGGCTGAGGTTTTGGGGATTTCTGTGGCTGAGTTTTAGGTTGTTCTGGTGCTGAGAGATTGGAGATTTTTGGTGCTATGGGTACAATTTTTTTAGGGATGAGGGTTTATTGTTTTTTAGTTTGATGTTATATTGTTTTTTTACTGATGGGGGATTAGGATTTTAGGGTTTTTTGGTGACGAGGTTTTAGTGGTTTTTGGTGTGAGAGTTTAGGGTTTATTGGGGATGAGGGTCTGTAGTTTTTTTTGGATGAGGGTTCCGGGTTTTTGGGGGATGAGGGTTTTGGGTAATTCATGGATGGGGGTTTTGGGGAATTTGGGGAAATGTGTTAGTGTTTTTGGGGTTAAAGTATTAGGTATTTTTGAGGAAGAGGGTTTAGGGTTTTATGGAACTAATGTTTTTGGTTTTTTGGGGGATGTGGGTTTAAAGGTTTTCAGGATGAGGGGTTAGGGTGTTTTGGGAAGAGAGACTATGGTTTTCTGGGATAAGGGTTTAGTGGTTTGTGGGGTTGAGGGTTTAGTGTTTTTGGGGGGATCAGGGTTTAGGGTCTTTTGAGGATGAGTGTTTTGGTTTTTTTTGGGCTAAGGGTTTAGGTTTTTTTGGGCTTAGGGTTTAGGGTTTATTTGGGGTTTAAGGTTTATGGTTTTTTTCAGATGAGGGTTTATGTGTTTTTTGGGTGTAACAGTTAGGGTTTTTGTGGATGGGTGTTTAGGGCTTTTTGGGGCTATGGTTTTTTGTTTTTTTTGGAGATGAAGATTTAGTGTTTTTGGGACTGAGGGTTTTGGGTTTATTGGGGATGTTGTTTAATGGTTTTTTTTGTTCAAGGGGTTCGGGTTTATTTTGGGATGAGCACTCAAGTTTTTCTAGGTCTGATAATTTTTTTAGGGATGATGGTAGAGTTTTTTGTTAGGGATAAGGGTTCAAGGTTTTCTAGTGTTTTGGATTGAGTTTTTTTGGTATAAGGGTTTATGTTTATTGGGGATGAGGGTTGAGGGGTTTTCAGAGTTTAGATTTTAGTTTTTTTTGGGACAAGGGTTCAGGTATTTTTGGGGTTAAGGGTTGAGGGTTGTGGTTTTTATGGGGATATGGGTTCATGTTTTTTAGGGTTAAGGGTTTATATATTTTTGGGGGTGAGGCTTCATAGTTTTTTTGTGATAAGGGTTAAAGGTTTTTTGGTGGTGAGGGTTTATGGTTATTTGGTTTTGAGCATTTAGGATTTTTTTTGCTGAGTGTTGAGTGTATTTTTGTGGATAAGGTTTGATGTATTGGTGGGTAAAAGTGTTTATGCTTTTTTTTGGAAAGGGTTTTAGTGTTTTTTTAATGAGGTTTTTTTTGGGAGAGGGATTAGGGTATTTTAGGCTCATCATTTAGGGATTTTTTTGGGGGTAATTGTTTGGGTATTTTTGGTTCTGAGGGTTTAGGGATTTCTATGAAGGAGGGTTTATAGTTATCTAGGGATAAGGGTTTAGGGTTTTCTAGAGATGAGGGCTTGGGGTTTATTTGGGATGAGTATTTATTTTTTTCTAGGGCTAAGGGTTTTATGTTTTACTTGGATGATGGTATAATGTTTTTTTGGACTGAGGTTTTAGGGTTTTTTAGGTCATATGGTTGAGGTAATTTTTGGGATGAGAGTTTATGGATTTTAGGGGTGGGTTGTTGCTTATTTAGGGATATAGGTTGAGGTTTTTGGGGGATGAGGGATTAATGGTTTTTTCAGATTGTGGGATGAGTAATTTTGTGGATAAGGTTTGAGGGTTTTTCAGGGATGAGGGTTGAGGGTTTTTGGTTATGAGCGTTTAGGGTTTTAGGGGGATTAGGGTTTGGGGTATTTTGGGGGTTAGGATCGAGGTTATTTTAGGGTTTACAGGTGATGGTTTTAGGGGGATATGGTTTGAGGGTTTTCTAGGGATTTTGGTTGAGGGTTTTTTGGGGATGAGAGTTAAAAAAATTTGGGTTGAGGGTCGAGTGTTTTTGGTTGTTAGGGTTCAGTGTGTTTTGAGGATGAGGGTTTATTTTTTTTTGGTATGAGGGTTGAGTGTCTACTGGGAATGTTGATTGAGGGTTTTTGGGGGTTGAGGGTTGATGGTATTTTAGGAATGATGGGTGAGGGTTTTTTGGGGCTGGGGGTTTTTTAGGGATGGGGTCTTACGGGTTTTGAGGCTATGGGATTATGGTTTTTTTGGGAAGTGGGTTGAGGTTTTTTTGGGTTTGAGTGTTTAGTGTTTTTTGGGATGATGGATTGGTGTTTTGGGGGATGAGGGTTGAGGGTTTTTTGGGGTTGAGGGTAGAGGGTTTTTAGGGAGGAGGTTTTAGGGTTTTTTGGGATGAAATTTGAGGGTGTTTTTGGGATGATAGTTAAGGTCTTTTGGGGTTGAGGGATGAGGGTTTTTTCAGGATGAGGGTTGAAAGTTGTTTTGATTCTGAGGTATTAGGGTTTTTTGGTTTGAGGGTTGAAGGTTTTGGGGTTGAGGGATAAGGGTATATAGGGATTGAGTGTATAGGGTTTTTTGGGCTTATGATTCAATAATTTTTTATGAATGGTGGTTCAAGGTCTTTAATGGATGAGGGTTTAGGGTATTTTCTAGTTAGGTGTTCAGGGTTTTTTTGGGTGTTGAGGGTTCAATAATAATTTTGGGGTGAGTATTTAGTGTTATTTTGGGATGAGGGTTAAGGTTGTTTTGGGGATGAGGGTTTAGGGTTTTCTAGGGATGAGGAAATAGGGTTTTGGGGGATAAGGGTCTCAGGTTATTTGGGGTTGAGGGTTTAGGGTTTTGGGGGGATAATGGTATTGGGTATTTTGGGGCTCATGTTTAGGGTTTTTTATGTAGATTTAGAATTTTTTGGGGTTGAGGGTTGATGGTTTTTTGGGACTTGGGGTTGAGGTTTTTTTGGGGTTTGGGTTTTAGGGTTTTTTGTGGCTGTGGCTTGTTTTTTATGAGAGTTGATGGTTTTTTGGGGACGAATTTTAGAGTTTTTTGGGGCTAAGGGTTTCTAGTTTTTTGAGACTATGGGTTTAGGGTTTTCATGAACTGTGGGATTATGGTTTTTTTGGGGATGAGAGTTTATGGTTTTTTGGATGGGGTTTTATGATTTTTTGGGGATAGTGGTAAGGAATTTTTGGTGTAGTGGGTTGATGGTTTTTTTGGCTGACCATTAAGGTTTTTTTCAGTGAAATGTTGAGGGTTTATTGTAATTAATGGTTTAGGGGTATTCGGTCTGAGGGTTTACAGTTTTATGGGATTGAGGGTTGAGGGTTTTTGGGGATAAGGTTTTATGGTTTTTTTGGGCTAGGGTTTAGGGTTTTTTTGAGATGAGGTTTTAGTGGTTTGAGGGGATACGAGTTTATGTTTTATTGGGGATGAGGGTTGATTGTTATATACAGAAGAGGGTTTATGATTTTTTGGTACTAGGGGTTTTGAGTTTTTTGGTGTTGAGGGTTTATGGTTATTTGGGGTTGAGGGTTTTGGGTTTTTTGGGGACAAATATTTAAGGTTTTTTTTTGGGATAGTGGTTTAGGGTTTGTATGAGATGGGGGTTTAAGGTTTTTATTGAATGAGGGTTTACAGTATTTTTGGTGGAGGGTTCATGTTTTTTAAGGTATGAGGATTAAGGTTTTATGGGGTTGAGTGTTTGGGGTTTTGGGGGGCTGAGGGTTTAAGGATATTTGGCATTAAGTATTTATGTTTTATTGGGGAGGATGGTTTAAGGTTATTTGGGGCTAATGTTTTAGGGGATTTTGGAGCTAAGGGTTTCTGGATTTTTGGTCTTGACTGTTTAGTCTCTTTTGGGGATGTGGGTTTAGGGTTTTTTAGGGATGAGTGTTTAGGATTTTTTAGTGATGATGTTTTATAGTTTTTGTGGTGTCAGGTTTTAAGGTTATTTTTGGGTTGAGTGTTGAGGATTTTTTGGGGATAGGGGTTTAGGATTTTTTGGGGTTTAGGGTTTAGGGTTTAGGGTTTTTTGTGATGATGAGTTCTGATTTTCTGAGACTGAGGATTTTGGAATTTTTGGGGCTTAGGTTTTATGGTTCATTGGGTATGAGGGTATTAGATTTTTGGGGTTGTGTGTTGTGGTTTTTTTTTGACTAACAGTTTTGGGTTTATTTGGGATTAGGGTTTGGTGTTTTCTAATTATTAGGTTTTAGGGTTTTTGGGGCTGAGGGGTTAGGGTTTTGGGGGATGAGGGTTTAGGGTTTTTTGGGGTAGAGGGGTTATAGTTTTTTTGTGGCTAAGGGGTAATTATTTTTTTGGATGACAGTTTATCATTTTTTGGGGATTGGGATTTAGGGTTTTTTGGGGGTGAGGGTTTAGGTTTTTTGGGGTTGGGTGCTTAGATTTTTTTGGTTTAGTATTTTGGGTAATTTGGAGTTGAGGGTTTAGGTATTTTTGGGCCTGAGGTTTTAGAGTTTTTTTTTGGCTGAGGGTTTATATTTTTTGGGGGATGAGGCTTTTGGGTTATTTGGGTCCCTAGATTTTGATTTTTCGGGGATGAGTGTATAGGGTGTTTTGGGGATAAGTGTTTAGTTTTTTTTATGCTAAGAGTTTAGGGAATTTTGGGTTGATTATTTAGGATTTTTTGGGGATATGGGTTTAGGATTATCGGGGATTGGGGGTTTTGGGATTTTTGGGATTATGGTTTTAGGTTTTTTGGGGATGAGTGTTTATAGTTTTTTATGGATTAAGGTGTATAATTTTTTTGGGTTGAGGGTTTAGGATTTTTGGTGGATGTATTATTAGGGTTTTTTGGTTCTAAAGGTCTAGGGATTTGGGGATATAGGTTTACGTATTTTTAGGGATAAGGGTTAAGTGTGTTTTAGGACCGAGGGTTTAGGTTTTTTTGTGGTTTAGAGTTTTTGGTTTTTTGTTGGGATGAGGATTTATTGTTTTTTGGTGCAGAGGGTTTAGGGTTTTTTGTTGCGTAGGTTTTAGGGTTTTTTTGGTCTAAGGTTTTAGGTTTTTTTTCAGTTTGAGGTTTAGAGTATTATGGTTCCAAGCATTTAGGATTTTTGGGGCTAATGGTTTAGAGTTTTTCTAGGAATTATGGTTTACAATTTATTGGGATAAGATTTAATATATTTTCTAGGTCTGAGTGTTTAGGGATTTTAAGGGATAAGAGTCTAAGGTTTTTGGGGATGAGGTTTTAGGGTTTTTTGGGGATGATGGTTTCCTATTTTTTTGGGGATGAGGATTCAGTATTTGTTAGGATAAATGGTTTATTTTTTTGGGTCTGAGGTTTTATGGTTTTTTTGGTACTAAGGGTTTAGTGTTTTTTGGTGTATGAGGGTTTTTTATTGGGGTCAGGGGTTTAGAGTTTATTATGGATGATGGTTTAGGGTTTTTTGGGTTTGAGGGTTTAGGGTATTTTGGGGCTATGTTTTGTTTTGTGTTATTGGAGGATGAGTGTTCTGGTTTTTTTTGTGATTAGGTTTTGGGGTTATTAAGGGATTATGGATTTGGGTTATCTAGGATGAGCATATAGGGTTTTGGGGATGATGGTTTATTTTTTTTGGGATTGAGGGTTTAGGGTTTTTTAGGGATGACAATTTAGTGTTTCTTGGGCTTAGGGTTTAGGTTTTTTGGGGCTGAGCATTTAGGGTTTTTTTAGTATGAAGTTTCATGGTTTTTTTGGGGAAGAGGGTTTAGTGTTTTTTGGGGTGTGTCTTAAGTGTTGGGGGGATTTTATTATTTATGGTTAATTTGGGATAAGGTTTTAGTATTTTCTAGGGTTTTGGGTTTCGGGTTTTATGGGGATGAGGTTTTATCATTTTTTGGGGTTGAGGGTTTAGTTCCTTTTGGGGATGGAGGTTTAGGGTTTTTAGGGGATGTAGGTTTATAGTTATTTAGGGATGAGGTTTTAGGGTATTTTGGTGATGAGGTTTTTGGGTTTTTAATGGACCAGGATTTAGGGTTTCTTAGGGCACATCAATTAGGTTTTTTTGGTATGTGGGATTAGGTGTTTTTTGGAGTTGAGTGTTTTGGGTTATTTGTTAGTGAGGGTTTCTGTTTTTTTTGTTCAACATTGAGGTTTTTATGGTTTTTATGTTTTAGGGTTTTTTTGGATCATGGTTCATGGTTTTTTGGCATTGAGGGTTTAGGGTTTTCTTGTGCAGGTGGTTTAGGGTTTTCTAGTACAGACGGTTTAGGGTTTTTTGGGGCTAAGGCTAAGGGTTTAAGGTTTTTTAGGGCTAACAGTTAGGGGTTTTTTGGGGATAAAGGTTTATGGTTTTTGGGGAAAATGTTTAGGAATTTTTGGGGTTTAGTTTTTTTGTGTGATAAGGATATAAGGTTTTTTGGGGAAAAGGTTTTAGGGATTTTAGGGGTTGTGGGTTGAATGTTTTTTTCAGGTGAGGGTTGAGGGTTTTTAAGGCTTAAGGTTGAGGGTTTTTTGGGGTGATGGTTTGCGGATTTTGGGAATAAGGATTTAGAGATTTTTTGGAATATTTTTTAGGGTTTTATGGGTCTTATTTTTTAGTATTTTTTGGTGAAGATGGTTTATGGTTTTTATGTATAAGAGTTACGAGGTTTTAGGTATAGAGGGTTTAGGTTTTGGGGGGATGAGAGTTTAGGGATTTGGGGGATAAGGGTTTAGGGTTTTTTAGAGTTTAGTTATGGGATGATGGTTTTGAGTTTTTATGGGATGACAGTTTATGGTATTTTTGGGATGTGCATTTATGGTTTTTTGGGTCTGAAGGTGTATAGAATTTTTTGGGATGTGGGTTTAGGGTTTTGTGGGATAAGGATTTAGGGGTTTTTAGTTATGAGGGTTTATTTTTTGTTAGGTAAAGGTTTTAGGGTTATTTGGGGTTTAGGGTTTAGGGTTTTCTGGGGTTTAGGTGTTGTGTTTTATAGGGATGAATGTTTAGTATTTTTTGGGGATGCGGGTAAATGGGTTTTTTTGGATGAGGGTTATATATTTTTGGTTCTTAGGGTTTCATGTTTTTTGGGTATGAGGGTTTGGGGATTATTTGGGATAATTGTTGAGGATTTTTTTGGCTGAGGGTTTATATTTTTTTATAGAAGAGGGTTTAGGGGTTTGGGGGTGAGTGTTTATAGTTTTTTGGGGATGAGGGTTTTAGGTTTTTTGGGACTAAGGGTTAGGGTTTTTTGGGGATATGGGTTTTCAGGTTTTTTGGACTATGGATTTATATTTTTTATGGGTGGGGGTTTTCTGTTTTTTTGGGATGAGAGTTTAGGGTTTTTTGGGGATGAGGGTATAGGGTTTTGGGGGGGTGAGGGTGTTGGGAATTTTGGGAATGTGGGTTAATGTTTTTTTGGGGTTTAGGGTTTGTAGTTTTTTACGGTTTAGGGTTAAGGTTATTTGGGGGATGAGAGTTTAGGGTTTTGGGGGATGAGTGTTTTTGGTTTTTTGGGATAAGGGTTTAAGTTTTATTTGGCTATGGGTTTATGGTTTTATAGAACTGGCAGTTTAGGGTTTTTTAGAGACAAGGGTTTAGGGTTTTGGGGGACTGAGGATTTATGGTTTTAGGGGATGGGGGTTTATGATTTTTTAGGTTTGAGGGTTTAGGGTTTTTTGTTATGGGGTTTAGTTTTTCGGGGCTATGTTTATCGGGTTTTTCAGCTGAGGGTTTAAGGTTTTGTTTGGTGTAGGGTTTAGGGTTCTTGGGGGTTGTGTGTTGTGGGTTATTGGTTTTTGGACTAAAGGTTGGGTTTTCTGGGGAAGAGGGATTATTTTTTTTGGTTTTTTGGGGGTGGAGTGTTTAGGGTTTTATGGGATGAGGGTTTAGGTTTTACTGGGGCTTATGTATTTTTGGGGCTGATGGTTTCATGTTTTTTGTTTCAGAGTGATTAGGGTTTTTGGAGGATTTGGGTTAATTATTTTTTTGGGGGGGGGATTAGGGATTAGGTTTTTTGGGGATGAGGCTTTAGGTTATTTTCTGGCTAATGGTTTAAGGATTTTTGGGGTAGATAGGTTAATATTTTTTATGAGTAATTGTTTAGGGTATTATAGGGATAAGGATTTTGGGTTTCATTTTTCTACGGGTTTAGGAGTTTTTGGGGCTATGGGTTTGCTTTTTTTGGATGTGAGAGTTTGGGATTTTTTGGAGATGAGGGTTTAATGTTTTTTGGGGTTGAGTGTTTAGGGTTTTTTGGGGCTGAGGGGTCAGGAATTTTTGGGTCTGAGGCTTAAGGGGATTTTGGGGATTGGGGTTTAGGATATTTTGGGGCTAATCATTTATGTTTTTTTAATGAGAAATTAGGGTTTGTTGGAGATGAGGGTTTATTGTTTTTTTGATAATGATTTTATACTTTTTTGGTGCTAGTGGTTTAGGATTTTTTAGGGCTAAGAATTTAGGGTTTGTTTATGCCAAGGTCTTAGGATTTTATAGGGATAAAGTTTTAGGGTTTTGGGGGGATGAGGGGTCAGTGTTTCATGGGGTTGAGGGTTTAGGGTTTTTTGGGGATGAGGATTTAGGGTTTTTTTTGGCCGCATGTTTTGTGTTTTTTGGGGCTGAGGGTTCTATTTTTTTGGGGATAAGGGAATTGGGATTTTTGCGGATGAGTGTTTAGGTTTTTTTGGGCTTGGGGTTTATTGTCTTTTGGGGCTGAGGGTTTTGGGTTTTTCTAGCTTGAGGGGTTTGGATTTTTTATGGGGTTTTATCAATTTTCGGGCTGAGGGGCTTAGGGTTTTTTGCGTCTATGTTTTTTTGGGTTTTTTGTGCTGGGGTTAGATGGTTTTTTTGCAGAAGAGGGTCTACGGTTTTTTGGGGTGAGGGTTTATGGTTTTGGGGGATTTGTGGGATTTGGGTTTTCAGTTTTTTTTATGCTGAGGGTTTTGGGTATTTGGGGGAAGAGGGTTTAGGGGTTTTTAGGGAAGGGGGTTTAGAGTTTTTTGGGGATGAGGGTTTAGGTCATTTGGGGTTGTTTTTAATTGTTTTCTAGGGTTAAGTGTTTATGGGTTTTTAGAGATGAGTGTATAGCATTTTTTTAGGGCCAAGTGTGCAGGTTTTTTTTAGGGATGAGGGTTTAGTGTTTTTTGGGTATCAGGTTTTAGGTTTTTTGGGGGATGAGGGTTTAGGTTTTATAGGGAATGAGGTTTTAGGGGTTTTTTTGAGCTCATTGTTTTGGATTTTTTGGGTCTGAAGGTTTAGGTTTTTTGGCACTGAGGATTTAGGGATTATTGGGGTTGATGGTTTGGAGTTTTTTTGGGATGAGGGATTAATGTTTTTCTTGGGGATGAGTGTTTATGGGTTTTTTAGGGATAAGAATTTAGTTTATTTTATTGAAGAAATTATAGGATTTTTGTGGCTGATGGATAAGGGTTTTTTGGGGCTGAGTGTTTATGATTATTTTTGGGGATGAGGCTAGAGGGTTTTTTTGGGAAGAGGTTTTAGGTCGTTTTTGGGCTTAGGGTTTAGGGTAATCTAGGGAGGACGGTTTAGGGTTTTTTGGTGTTTAGGGTTTAGGGTTTTTTGGTGTTGTTGGTTTATGGTTTTTAGGGGATGAGGGTTTAGGGTATTTTGGGGTTGGGAGTTTATGGTTTTTGGGGCTATTGATTTATGGTTTTTTGGGGATACAAGTTTAGGGATTTTTAGGGTTAAGGGTTTCTTTTTTTTATAGGGATAAGTGTTTAGGTTTTTTTGGGGTTTAGGGTTTAGGGTTTTTTGGGGTTGAGGGTTTTGCGTTTTTCAAGGCTAAGGGTTTAGGATTTTTTGTGGCAGGGGGTTTATGGATTTTTTGGGGATGAGGGTTTAGTGTTTTTTTTGGGTTGAGGGTTTATATTATTTCAAGGTTGAGGATTTAGGTTTTTTTGGAGCTTTGGGTTTAGTGTTTTTATGGGAAGATGTTTTATGGTTTTTCGGGGATAATAATTTAGGTTTTTTAGTGTTGTGGGTTTAGTGTTTTTCAAGGATGAGGTTTTATGTTTTTTTGAGGTAAAAAGAATAGGGTTTTCTAGGGATTAGGGTTTAGGGTTTTTTGGTGCGGAGGGTTTAGGGTTTTTTGGGATAAGAGTTTAGGGATTTTTGGAATTAAGGGTTTAGCTTTTTTTAAGGCTGAGGGTTCATGATTTTTTGTGACTAAGGGTTTTGTGTTTTTCAGGAATGAGGGTTTAAATTTTTTTTGGGTTTCAGATTTATGGTTTTTTGGGGATTAGGGTTTAGGGTTTTTTGGGGTTGAGGATTTTGGGATTTTTTGAGATGAGGTTTTAGGATTTTCTATGGATGAGGTTTTAGGGGTTTTTAGGCTGAGGGTTTATGGTTTTATAGGGTTCATGGTTTAGGGTTTTTTGGGGTCGAGGGTACAAGGTGTTATGGGAATGAGGGTTTAGGGTTTTCACAAGCCATGGGATTAGGAATTTATCCAGATGAGGGTTTAGGTTTTTTTGGGGATGATGGTTTAGGGGCTTATGTGGATGAGGGATTAGGGTTTTCTGGGGATGGGGATTTTGGAATTTTTTGGTGGATGAGGATTTGCGATTTTATGGGGATGAGGTTTTAGGTATTTGTGGGGATGAGGGTTTAGAGGTTTTTTGGGTTTTGGATTTTGGGTTTTCAAGGGATAATAGTATAGTAACTTCTTAAGATGAGGGTATATGGTTTTCTAGGGCTGAGGTTTTATGGTTTTCTAGGACATAGGGTTTTTAGTTTTCTTGGGCTAAGGGTTTTGGTTTCTCTAGGGATGATAGTTTAGAGTTTTCTATGGATGAGGTCTTATAGTTTCCTGGTTCTTAGTGTTTAGGGTTTTTTGGGGATGAGGCTTTAGGTTTTTCATAGGATGAACGTTTAGGATTTTTTAGGCCTAAGGGTTTTGGGTTTTTTGCGGACGAGGGTTCAAGTTTTTTTGGGTTGAGGTTTTTGGGGTATAGAGTTTAGGGTTATTTGGGGATGATATTTTAGGGTTTTTTTTTGAAAATTGGGGATTGGTGTGTTTTAGGAATGGGGATTCATATTTATTTGGGGATGTGGGTTTAGGGTTTTTTCTAGATGATGGTTTAGAGTTTTCTGGGGATGAGGGTTTTGGGTGTTTTGGGGATAAGGGTTTAGGGTTTCTTGTGGTTGAGAGTGTAAGGTTTTTTTTTGGGGAAGAGAGTTTATGGTTTTTGGGGATGAGGATTTAAGGTTATTTAGGGATGACGGTTTTTGTTTTTTGGGTTGAGGGTTGATGAAATTTTTGGGCTGTAGGTTTAGGGTTTTTTGGGGTCTATAGTTTAGGATTTTTTAGGTATGAGGTTTTAGGGTTTTGCGGGGATGTTGGTTTAGGGTTAATTGAATCAGATGGTCTAGGGTTTTGTGGGGTTCAGTGTTTAGGGTTTTCACGAGTTGTATTTTTAGGGGGTTTTGGGGTTTAGGGTTTATGGTTTTGTTGGGATATGGGATTAGGGTTTTCTGGGTCTGAGGGTTAGGTTTTTTTGGGATGAGATTTGTGGGTTTTCTAGAGATGATTGTTGAGGGTTTTTTTGGGGTTGAAGGTTGAGGGTTTTTGGGTATGAGGCCTGAGAAGTTTTTTGGGGTTGATGGTGAGGGTTATTTGGGTATGATGGTTGTGTGTTTTCTGGGGATGAGGGTTTATTTTTTTTCTGGGGGTGTGGTTTGAGGGTTTTTTTGGTACTGAGCATTTATGGTTTCTTACTGAGAATTGAGGGTTATTTGGCGTTGTGGGTAAAGGATTTTTTTTGGCTGAGGGTTGATAGTTTTTTATGGATGGAAGTTTAGGGTTATGTGGGATGATGATTTATTAATTTTTGAGGCTAACAGATGAGGGTTTTTTGAGCTGAGGGTTTGGGGTTTTTGGGGATGAGGGTTGAGAGTTTAGGGTTTTTAGGTCTGAGGGACTAGAGTTTTTTGAATTAGAGGGTTGATATTTTTGGGGAGATAAGGGTTTATAGATTTTTGGTGCAGAGGGTTGAGGGTTCTGGGGAGCTATGTGGGGAGGTATTTTTGGGATGAGGTATTAGGGTTCATTGGGACTGAGGGTTTTTTTAAGGATGAAGGTTGAGGTTTTTTTGGGCCGAGGGTTTAATGGTTTTTAGGGTTAAGGTTCAATTGTTTTTTGGGGATGACTTTTTAGGGTCTTTAGGGCTGGGTGATGTGGTTTTTTTTGGATGAGGGTTGAGGAATTTTTGGCCTTTGGGTTGGGGGTCTTTTGTGGATGGGGGTTTAGGGTATTTTGGTGTTTATGGTAATGGTTTTTTCGGGATGATGGTTTCGACTTTTTTGGGGCTGACAGTTGAGAGTTTTTTGGGGCTGAGGGTTTTTTTAATTTTGGGGGCTATGGGGTAGGATTTTTTGGGAAAGGGTTGAATGTTTTTTTGGGGATGAGGGTTAATGATTTTTTGGGAATGATGGCTGATGGTTTTTTGTAGTTGAGGGTTGATATTATTATTGGGATGAGGGTTGACGGTTTTCTTATATGAGGGATTAGGGTTTTCTAGGGATAAGGGTTGAGGGGTTTTTGGGGATGAGGGTATAGTGTTTTTTTAAGGTAGAGGGTTTAGGATTTTTTGGTGGATGAGGGTTGAGGTTATTTTGAATCTGAGGGTTTCAGTTGTTTTAGATGATGGTTTATTATTTTTTATAGGATAGAGTTTTGTGTTTTTTAGCCTAAAGAGTTGTGAATTTTCTCGGGGATAGGGGTTGAGGTTTTCATTCAGATGAGGGTTTTATGGGGATCAGGGTTGAGGATTTTCAGGGCCGAGTGTTGAGGATTATTTGGGGATGAGGGTTGATGTTTTTTTGACATAGAGTTTATGGTTTTTTGGGGATTATATTTTTCTATTTTTTTGGTGGATTGTTGAGGGTTTTTTGGGATGAGGGTTTAGGGTTTTTTGGGATAAGTTTTTATAGTTATATGGCAGTAAGGATTTAGGGTTTAGGGTTTTTTGAGACTGAGGGTTGAGTAATTTTTGGGGCCGAGGGTTTATGGTTTTTTTGGGGATGTGGATTATGGGATTTTTGGGGTAGAGGGTTTCCAATTTTTCTGGGTAGAGGTTTTAGGGTTTTTTTGGGAACTATAGTTTAGGGTTTTTTTGTGGATAAGGGTTTGTGTTTATTTTAGGTTGAGGATTGAAGGTTTTTTGGGGATTAGTATTTAGGTTTTTTTATAAGTGTATTGGGTTTTTTGGGAATGAGTGATTTGGGTTTTTTATATATGAGAGTTGATGGTTATTTAGGGATGAGTGTTTAGGGTTTTTTTTGTAAAAGATTTTTAGTTTTTAGGGGATGAGGGTTTAATTATTTTGGGTATGAGGATTGGAGGTTTTTTGGGGACGAGGTTTGAGGGTTTTTGGGTCTAAGGGTTGAGGGTTTTCTGGTGATGATGGTTGGGGTTTTTTTAGTGATTAGGGTTTAGGGAGTTTTGGGGTTTAGGGTTGATTTTTTATGGGGATTAAGGTTTTTTGTTTTTTGGGGTTGTGGGTTAAGGGTTTTTGGGGGTTATGATTGAGGGTTTTTTAGGGATAAGTGTTTAATGTTTTATGGGGTTAGGGTTTTGGGTGTTTTGGGATGAGGGCTGAGGGTTTTTTTGGGGATGATGTTTGAGGGTTTTTTGGGTCTGAGGGTTGAGGTATTTTGGGGGTGAGGGTTGAAATTTTTTTGGGACTGATGGTATAGGGACTTTTGGTGATGATGTTTTATTGGTTTTTGGGCCTCATGGTTGAGGATTTTTGGTACCCCAAGGTTTAGGATATTTTGGGGATGAGGGTTGATGGATTATTTGTGTTGAGTGTTGATGGTTTTTTGGGGATTAGGGTTGATTATTTTTTAGTGCTGAGGGTTGAGGGTTTTTAAGGGTGGGGTGATAGTTTTTGAGGTTGAGGGTTCGAGGTTTCTTGGGACTGAGGATTCTGGGTTTTTTGGGGTAAAGGGTTTAGGGTGTTTTTAGGATGAGTGATTTGGATTTTTTGGGTTTAGGGTTGAGGTTTTTTTGGGGCTAAGGGTAGAGGGTATTTGGGGATAAAGGATGAGAGTTTTTTGCAGACGAGTGTTTAGTGATTTTTGGGTGTGAGGTTTGAGGTTTTTTTGTGACCAAGGTTTTAAATGTTTTGGGGTCTAAGGGATAATAGTTTTTAGGGATAAGGGTTTGGGGTTTTAAAGGATGAGGTATTAATGTTTTTGGGTGATGAGGGTTGTGTTTTTTGAGTACTATGGTATAGTGTTTTTTGGGTATGAGGGTTTAGGGTTTTTTTGGAAAAGGATTGAGGGTTTCTACGGTTGGGGGTTGATAGTTTATTGGGGATGACATTTAGGGTATTTGTGGATGAGGGTTCAGGGTTTTTTGGGGATGAGGATTGAGGTTTTTTATAGCATAGTGTTGAGGTTTTTTGGGGTTGAGAGTTTTTGGTTTTTTATGTTTATGGTTAATTGTTTTGTGGGGATGAGGGTTGAGTGTTTTTTTGGGTATAGGGTTGAGGGTTTTTTGGGGCTGGGGTTTTAATGATTTTTCAGTTTGAGGGTTTTGGGTTTTTTGTGGAATAGGTTTAAGGTTTTATTAGGGTAGAAGATTTTGTTGTGGCCAAGGGTTGATGGTTTTCTGGGTATAATGTCTAAGGGTCTTTTGGTGCTTAGAGTTGAGGGTTTTTTGGGGTTTAGGGTTTAGGGTATTTTGGGGCTATGTTTTTAGGTTTTTTTGTGGACAGGGGTTTATGGTTTTAGGTGATGAGGGTTTTGGTTATTTTGGGGATGGTGGTTGACTATTTTTTTGGTTTGGGGGTTTAGGGTTTTTTTGGTTTTTGGTTGCTGATGATTTTGGGTTTTTTTGGATGGGGGTTTAATTTTTTAGGGCTGAGGATTGAGGGTTTTTTTGGGTTGTGGGTTTAGGGTTTTATAAAATAAGGGTTGAGGGTTTATTAGGGATAAGGTTTGAGGTTTTTCGAGGATGAGGGTTGATGATATTCTGGGGATGAGAGTTATTTTTTTGGCATAAGTGTTTTTTAAGGCTGATGGTTGAGGTTTTTTTGGGCCTGGTGGTTGAGTGTTTTTTTGGGGATGATGGTTGAGGGTTTTTTGGGTTGATGGTTTTATGTGACTGAGGGTTGAGGGATTTTTTAGGATGAGGTTTGAGTGTATTTTGGGGATGAGGGTGGAGGGTTTTGTGGGCCTGAGGTTGGAAGGATTTTTGGGGCCAAGGGTTGATGGCTTCTTGGGACTGTGGGTTTAGGGTTTCCTATAGATGAGGGTTTATTTTGTTTTAGGTCACATTGTTTGGTGATATTTGGGGCTGAGGGTTTAGGATTTTTTCGTGTTGAGGTTTTAGGGTTTTTTGGGGATGAGGTTAGATGTTTTTTTTGTATGAGGTTTGAGGCTATTTTAGAGAAGAGGGTTTAGGGTTTTTTTAGAGCTGAGGGTTGAGGGTTTTTTTGTTGATAATGGTTGATGGTGTTTTTTGACCAAGGGTTGGAGTTTGTTTGGTGCTTTGGGTTAAGTGTTTTTTTTAGATAATGGTTTAGTATTTTTTGATGCCGAGGGTTGAGGGATTTTTGGGGATTAGGGGTTTCTTGGTTACAAGGGATTCGAGTTTTTTGGGGTTCATGGTTTAGGTTTTTTTAGGGTGAGGGTTTAGGGATTTTTTGGTTCTGATATGTTAGGGTTTTTTATATGAGGGATTATTGTTTTTAGGTAAGGGGGTTGAGTGTTTCTTTGGGATGAGGGCAAAGGATTATTTGGGAATGGAGGTTTTTGGTTTTTTGGGACGGAGTTTTTTTTATTTTTTGGGGATGCGGGTATTAGGTTTTTTGGGGTAGAAGGTTGATGATTTTTTAGTGCTGAGGGTAGAGTGTTTTTTGGGGCTAAGGGTTTGAGGTTTTTTGGGTTAGATGGTTTATGGTTTTTTTGGGGATGATATTTTTGGGGTTCTGGGTTTAGGGATTTTCTCGGGTAATGTGTTGAGGATTTTTTTGGGTTGAGGGTTCAAGGTGGTTTGGGTATGAGGTTTGATTATTTTTTGGGGATGAGGGTTGAGGGTTTTTTCAGCCAAGGGATTAGGGTATTTTTGGGGCAAAGGGTAGAGGGGATTTTTGAGATTAAGGTTGAGGGTTTTTCTAGGGATGAGTGTTTAGGTTTTTTGGGCTAAAGGTTTATGTTTTTTGGGGGATGAGGGTAGAGAGTTTTTATAGGATGAGGGTATATGATTTTTTTGGGATGAGTTTTTAGAGTTTTTTGGTTCAAGGTTTTTTTAGTTCTAAGTGTTGAGGATTTATTGGTGCTGAGGGTTAAGGTTTTTTAATGGTTGAGAGATTAGGGTTTCTTAGGGCTAAGGGTTGAGGGTATTTTAGGGACGAGGGATGGAGGTCTTTTGGGCCTGATATTTTATGGTTATTTTCATGATGAGGGTTATTGGTTTTTTGGGTTAAGGTTTATGGGTTCCTTAGGCCTATGTGTTTAAGGTTTTGGTGGGCTGAGAGTTTAGGGTTTTTGGGGGTTGAGGGTTAAGGGTTTTTTGGGGATTAGGGTTGACAATTTTTTGGTGCTGAGGGTTGATCGGGATTGATAGTTTTTTCAGGATAAAGGTTGATGGTTTTTTTTGGATTAGGGTTTAGATATTTGGGGGGGTGGGGGTTTATTATTTCTTATAGCTCATGCTTTAGGGTTTTTTTGGGATGAGTGTTTTGAGTTTCTTAGTGCTGAGGGTTTAGGGGGTTTTTTAGGTCGAGGGTATTGGGTATTCTAAGGATGAGGGTTTATGGTTTTTTGGGGATGCAATTTTAGGTTTTTTAGGGGATGAGGGTTTAGGGTTTTTCGGTGATGATGTTTTAGGGTTTTTTGGGATAAGGGTATATATATTTTAGGGGGTGAGAGATTATGGTATTTTATGACTGAGCGTTTAGTGGTTTTTTTGGGATGAGAGTTTAGAAGTTTTGGGGGTTGGGGTATAGGGTTTTTTGTTTTTAAGGGTTATGGTTTTATGTAAATTTTGGTTTAGGGTTTTTTGGGGGTGAGGGTTTAAATGTTTTTGGGGATGATGGTATACCGTTATTTGGGATGAGGGATTTGGGTTTTTTGGAGCTGAGGATTAGGGTTTTTTAGGGATGAGGGTTTAGGGATTTTTGGGACTAAGAGTTCAGGTTTTCTTAGGGCTGAGGATTTACGGTTTTTATTGGCTTAGGATCTAGTGTTTTTTGTGGATGAGGGTTTTTGGTTTTTTGGTCCTGAGGGTTTAGTTATTTTTTAGGATGACAGTTTTGGGGTTTTTGGGCCTGATGGTATACAAGGTTTGGGGATGAGATATTTGGGGTTCTGGAAATGTGGGTTTAGATGTTTTTGAGGATGAGGGTTTAGGGTTTTGGGGGGATAAGGGTTTAGGGGATTGGGGGATGGGGGATTAATATTTTCTGGGGCTGAGGTTTTGGGTTTTTTAGGGTTGAGGGTTTTGCAGTTTTTTGGGGCTTAGGCTATTGGGGTTTTTTATAAGGGTTTTGTTATTTTTAGGGAGGAGGGTTTATGGTTTTTCCACTGATGGTTTAGGAATATTTTGGGATAAATATTTATGGTTTTATATGCATTAGGGTTTAGGGGAATTTGGGGATGAGGGTTTAGGTCTTTTTTGGGGAGGAGGGTTTAGTGATATTTGTGGCCAAGTGTCAAGGGATTTATAGGGTAGAGTGTTTATAGTTTTTTGCACTTAGTGTTTAGTGGTTTGGGATCTAAGGTTTTACGTTTTTTGGGGATGTATGTTTTGTGGTTTTTGGGATGAGTGTTTAGGGATTTTTTGGGATATGGGTTTAGGTTTTTTTAGGCCTGAGGATTTAGGTCCTTTTGGGAAGAGGGTAATAGGCTTTTTGGGCTAAGGGTTTTGTGTTTTTGGGGAAGAGGGATTAACGATTATTTTGGGGATGAGGGTTTTTGTTTTTTTGAGTTGAGGGGTTAGGGGTTTTGGAGATGATTTTTAAGGGTTATTTTGGAATGAGGGTTTAGGGTTTGTTTATGACATGGTTTTATGGATTTTTGCGGCTAAGGGTTTATGGGATTTGGAACTGAGGGTTTAGGGATTTTTGAGGATAAGGGTTTTTTGTTTTTAGGGATAAGATTTTACAGGGGTTTTGGAATAAATTGTTTTTGGTTTTGGGGTAGGGGATGAGGTTTTATGATTGTTTGGTTATGGGAGTATAGGGATATATTATAATGAGGGTTTGGGATATTTTGGGGTTTTCGGTTTTCGGTTTTTTGGGAATTGAGGGTTTTTATTTTTTTGAGATTGGGTTTTATGGTATTTAGGACTGAGGGTTTAGGATTTTATGGGGTTGATGGTTTGGAATTTCCTAGGGATGAGGATTTAAGGTTTTCTTGGGATGAGTATTTATGCTTTTCTAAGGCTGTAGGTCTAGTGTTTTTTGGGGCTGAGGATTTAAGGTTTTTTGGTTCTGAGGGTTTACGGTTTTTTGGGGCTAAAGGGTTATGTCTTTTGGGGTATGATGGTATAGTTTTTTTATGATAGAGGGGTTAGGGTTTTCTATGGGTTTGGGTTAAGTGTTTATGGGGATGAGGGTTTGGGATTTTTTGGGGATTAGGGTTTATGGTTGTTTGGGGATGAGTTTTTTTTGGCTGATGGTTTATAGTATTTTTATTAGAGTAATTTTAGGGTTTTTAGGGATGAGGGTGATATGGACTAGATTCATCCCAAGAATAATAATTTTGGTCTTGTCAATAATTTTAAGCCGAGTTGTTATTCAAATTGGATCATCTTTCACTTTTTTTCATTCCACACAATAGTGGCCAACAAAACACTTATTTGGGGTCCAAAATGATATATCCACATTGAAATGGAAGGAAACTTTTAGCATCATAATAAATAATAGAGATATATCATGGGGAAAATCATCATTAAGAAGGAATATCACTAATTTAGTTCATGGGGTAATCAATAATTATGGGAAAGTGTTTTTTTTAATTTTTATGGTTCCTTTGAGAGTCCCCATGACTTATAATTCTATTTGGGACATTAAAATCACTTAATTTTTTCTTTATAATATATTACCAATCAATTTTAATTATTATGCATGAATCATACAGATTTTGAATCTTTTTTGTGATGTTTTATTGCATTATCCTCTTCCCATTCCCCGAAATTGGTGGTACACCTCAATTTCTTGAAACACAGTCTTTAATATTGGAGAGACCTTTGAAGGTGTCATTTCCTTTAAGCCTCAGTCATTTGGATACATTTAATTATTTCATCTTCACTCACTAAAATCATGATTTTGGTGACACATCAGTTTGGTATTAGTGCTATGGATCATATGAGTATGCTCTACCACATTCTTCTTATTAATCTCCAAGAAAACAAATTCTCCACCATGTCTTACAAAAGATGATCTTTTACTCAACCTACTCCACAGGAAATAGCCAAAGCATAACTATAATCACAAATTAATCAAATAAGTGAGATACTCGTTGATATATAAAGATAAATATGACACAATTCCCCTTTATCATAGTAGCATCCCAAATTCCCATCCCCACATAATATGCACAATTCAAAAAAAATTTATGAAGATCATACAAATTATGATGATTCATGTGATTTGTAAGTGGATATGTGAAGAAGAATAGAATATAATTTTATTGATAGAGGATTGAATATTGAAAATATAGATTTTAATGGGAGTATGAATACTTATTATTTTCTATATTTTATGAAGGAAATCGAATGATTCTTAAAATTTACTAATTTTTACGATGAGAATAAGTGAGAGGTATAAATTATGAAAATTTAAGATTATCCATCTCTTTGGTGAGAAAATCTGATGAAACTATTAGAATATTAAGGTAATAATAAAATACACTCATGGTATTAGCTGAAAAAGATTTTTAAAAGGTGACTTATGCCCATGAATTATAAATAAGAGCATTATTTTTGAATTCATGGCATGAAACAGGGATGTAAATATTTAGAAGTGTACATTTAAGAGATTGATTGTTTATTGATACAAATTGATGTTCTATAATACGAGGATAAAAATAATTCATGGTTTTTATTTTTATTAAATGAATAAATTGCACATTTAGTATAGTTATAACCATTCTGTTCACTTGATGATGTCTTCAAGTTGGGAATCAAGGTGGAAGAGTAAAACCTAGTTCCAAAAGAACCAGTGATCAAGAAAAAAAATGGGGGTCCATATTTTTATAATGGTATTTAATCTAATAAATAAATTTTTAGTGATATAAAATATGTATGGAGCAAGATATAGGATAAATATAATGAGAAAGCTATAGAACATCCAAAAAGAAAATTCATTTCCTATGAATGTGGGAATTGAATGTTCTTCAAATATAATGGGTATGGTAATTTTCATGAAAACTTACCTGAAAATAAAATTATTAATATAAATGTGGTCTATAAAATTTAAAATTCAATCAATGAGGATGAACATGGTGGTGAAGAATATGAAAACAAGGATCATGTTTTGGAATAAGCTGATGTGGGTAACAAGATTTTGCTATAAAGTGTTTTGAAAGCTCAAATCATCTCAAAATCACTCCAATATTAATCAGTGATTATTTAAGATGATTATTGATAGTGGGAGTTGTAACAAATTTTATTCAATAACACTAGTGGATAAATTGAATATTACATTTCAAAATCATCCACAGTCAAACAAAATAAAATGGTTGAAAAATGGGATAAAACATCAAGTCAACAAACAGGTTCTCAATTCAATTTTCCTTGGTATGAACTATGTTTATGAGTAATTGAATGACGTTATTCCTATGTATTCCTATAAATTGTTTTTAGTAAGGCCTTGTAAGCTTCATAGGGAAGTGAAATATAATGGTGGGAAGACCACATATTCTTTTCGATCTGGGGAAAAAATATTACACTTGATCCTTTGAATCCATCCCAAATTCTCCATGATAAATTTGTTCTAGAAGAACACAAAGGTAGCCTCCTTAAAAATAAATCTAATGTAGATAAATAAATCCCTAAAAAATCTTGTTTTTATTTATTGAAGATAGAGAAGTCATTCAATTAGGACAATAGTCATCACCATCAATTAGAACTATTTTTATTAAGTAATATCATGATATTGTTTATAATGATATTATAGGTGGATTACCACCCTTTATAGGTATTGGGAACCATATGGATCCTGTACCATGTTTTAAATTGGATAATAAACCACCAAATCAATGTTTTTTTTGGATGAATCAATGGAATTTTAGAAGAAAGTGATAAATTGATGGATTGAGGATTTAAAAAGCTAAGCAAGATCCTATGTTTATTTCAATAATTTTTGGTTATGAGGAAAGTTGGTATGTATCTAACGTGTATTCATAAGTATTATATCAGTGGATACATGTACCCCATTCCATGACTCAATGATATTCTTAATTAATTACCTGGGTCATAAATTTTTTTAAGGTTGACCTTCGAAGTGGTACCACAAGATTTGAATGAAGGGGATGAGTGAAAAATGGCATTCAAAACAAAAGGTTTATTTTTTTGAATGGTTAGTAATTCCATTTGGCCTCTCAAATTCTCCTAGTACATTCATGAAACACATTATTTAATTTATGAAACCATTTATTCTTAATTTGTTTATATTGATCATGTTTTGATTTTTATAAAGGATGTGGAGAGACATGTGTATCATATTTGATAAATACTTGAAATTCTATGGGAACAAAAGCTATATGGAATGGTTGAAAATATTGAGTTCTTTTCAACACAAGTGTTTTTTTGGGATATGTTGTATATAAATTAGGTATCACAGTGGATCAATCAAAGGTGGAGGAAATCAATTCCTTGCCACCACCAGAATCCATCACATAAAAATGTGTTTCCTAGTTAGGAATATTTTTATTGTCTATATGTTTCTAATTTTAGAAAAATCATGGAACCCATCACCAAATTATTGAAAAATGAGAAATTTTAGTGGTCAAAGGAGACAAAAAAAACTAGTTTAAATCATTAAGAAAATGATATCTGAAACACAAGTTGGAATTACAGAACCTACGACATGGAATTTTCTGAAATTGTGATATCTCCAGATCAACGGTCTCAATACTTGAGTCCAAAATAGTTTATTCTTAATTATAACTAACAAACATTAAGATTTTTCAATGCTTAAAATAAGTAAATATTGATTCATAAAAATGGGTGGAATTTAGGTAATCATTCTCATTTGTTCCAAAATACAATAATGGGAATGATAACCATGTGAAAGAATATTTCCCTCGATGGTATTCATAACTTACCATTATAGATGATCGAATTCTTATATTTCAGCTTATGAAAGAAGATTTTAAGAATAATATGTAGTTAAAAAGATATTTTAATGCAATTTAAAAACGTACTTTTAGAGGATTATTTTTTTCATGATGGGTTTCTATTTAGGAGAAATATTTTTTTCCCAAAAGGGTAAATACATGGACATTCTCATCCAGGAGACTCGTGATTGAGGACATGCACTTCATTTTTTAATACAAAAAATAGAGATTCTTAAGAAAAATGTTTACCGAGAAATGATGTAATCATATTTCTAATCAATTCTTCTATGATTTGGGACATTTCAATATAAAAATATTCATTTCATTCTTGTTTAATAATCTCCATCACCTATTATTGAGTGTCCATGGAAAGATCTCAACATTGATTTCATTATGGTTTTCTCATAGTCATAGTGAGATTTTTTTTCATAGAGATTATTAACATTCATGTAATCCCACACAACATTTCTTTCGATAGAGGCACTAAATTTCTCAGAAATATTTGGAGGAAATTAAAGGTGATATTCAAAATGAAAATTCATTGATCCCATTCCATCACCCTAAAACTGATGGGAAAACAAAATTCAAAAATAAAACATTGGGAATTATTTTGAGAACATTGGTGAACAATAATATTAGAAACTGGTATTTACATATTTCACAAGAGGAATTTGCATTCAAATGATCTCTAAGTCATATCACTCAAAATTACCTATTTGAAGTGGTTTATGGAATCAATATAACCACTCATATATATTTTTATTCATTGAATATTTATTTTTAGGTGAATATTGATGTATATTAGGAGGAAATAAATATAAACAAGCTTCATGAATCTATTCAAGAAAAAATATATAAGTCTAGTGAAGAATATAGCAGGCATGCTTACAAGCATTGAATTTAGGATACTTTCTAATATAGAGAAAAAGTGTGGATTCACCTTCAAATGGATAGATTTCCATCCAAATTTAAGAGAAATGTGGAACCATGAGATGAAGGAATATTCAAGTTATTTGAATGAGTGGGAAACAATGCCTATAAGATTAATTGACATGATGATTTTGGTGGATTTTCTGCAACGTTCAACATTGGGGATTTATCACCAAATATTAATGAGAATGATGTCATCGATTTGAAAGAAACCATCTCCAAATTAAATGGAATGATATAGACTATATTTCACCTAATGATAATACATTTGGGATTAAAATAATTTTAATCCCAATTGTTATTTGAATTAGACTAGCTCAAACTTTTTTGGTATGAAACATAATGGTCTGACACAACACAAATATTTTGGGCCCAGAATGAAATATCCACATTGAAATGGATGGAAATTTGTATCAGTGCATTAAATATTATGGAGAACATGGATAAAAGATTTATTTAAAAGGAATTTATCTACTTTAGTTACTAGGGTAATTATTTAGAATGCGAAAGTCGTTTTTGTACATTTTATAAGACCATTGAGTTCCCCCATGCATTTTAATTTGATTTGGATAATTTCTCTCACTATATTTTTTCATTATAATGTATTTGAACTCATTGGTAATGGTTACACATGAATCCTATGAATTTTGAAGCATGAATTTCAAATTTCGTTACTTATCCTCATCCCCAAGCCCGAAATTGGTGTCGCATCATAATTACTGGTGATGTAGTATTTAAGCATGGAGAAACCTATTTAGATGGATTTTCATTTAATCATTGGTAATTATTAAAAAGTTTGTTATTAATTTTTACTTTCTCTTTTTGTGATTTTGTTGATGCATCATCGGGTTTAGGGTTTTTTTTGGAACTAGGGTTTAGGGATTTTTAGGGTTTAGGGTTTAGGGTTTTTTTTGGCTGAGGTTTTTTGGTTTTCTTGGCACTGAGGGTTTAGTTTTTTTTTGGGTTGAGAGTTTAGGGTTTTATGGGATGAGGGTTTAGGGATTTAGGGGGATTTGCGGTTAGTTATTTTCGGCTGAGGGTTTACGGTTTTGGGGGGTTTTGGTTTTAGGTTTTTTTGAGGATGAGGGATTAAGGTTTTTCGGTGATGAGGGTTTAAGGTTTATGATTTTGGGGGGTTTAGCGTATAGAGTAATTTATTACTGAGGGATTAGGGTTTTTGGGTTAGGATTTTAGGATTTTTTGGAGATTTGGTTTTATGGTTTTTTGGTGGTGAAGGTTGAGGGTTTTTTGAGGATGAGGTTTAGGGTTTTTTGGGGTTGTGGGTTTAGGGTTGTTTTGGGGATTATGTTTAGGGGTGTTTTGGGGATGTGGGTTTAGAGTTTTTTGGGATGAGGGTTTAGGGATTTTTGGGTTGTTTTTGACAAGGGTTTAGGAAATGTACGGATGTGGGTTTAGAGTTTTTAGGATGAGAGTTTAGGTTTTTTAGGGATTTGGGTTTTGGGTTCTTTGGTGAGAGGGTTTAGTGTATTTTTGGGATGAGAGATTAGGGTTTTTGGGGATAAGGGCTTTGGGTTTTTTGAGGGAAGATGTTTTAGGATTTTTTGAGTCTGAAGGTTGAGGTTTTTTGGGGGTTGAGCGTTTTGGGGTTTTTGGATGTGAGGATTTTGTTTTTTTAGGGAAGAAGGATTAGGGTTTTTTTGGGATAAGGGTGTAGGGTTTTCTGGGGATGAGGGTTCAGGGTTTTTAGGGCTTAGGGTTGAGGGTTTTTTTAAAGGATGGGGATTTAAGTTTTTTTTATAGTGTATGGTATTTTTGGGGCTTATGGTTTAGGGACTTTTGGTGATGGGGGATTAGTTTTTTTTGGGGCTAATGTTCAAGGGTATTTGCAGCTGAGGGATTTTGAGTTTTTTGGTGCTGAGGGTTTAGGGTTTTTTAGGGCTGATGGTTTTGGGTTTTTTGGGCCTAAGGGATTATGTTTTATGGGATCTGATGTTTTATTGTTTTTGGGGTTGAGGGTTTTGAGTTTTCTATGACTTAAATTTTAATGTCTTTTGGGGATAAGGGTTTAGAGTTTTTTTGGGGGCATGGGATTAGGTTTTTTAGACCAAGGGTTTATAGTTTTTTGGGGGAAATGTGTAGGATTTTTTTGGGCTGAGGGTATAGATTTTTTTGGGAATGAGGGTATATGGTTTTTTAAGGATGATTGAGTATGTTTTTTTAGGATTAGGGTGTTGGGTTTTTTGGTACTGAGGGTTTAGGGTTATTTGGAGCTCATGTTTTATAGTTTCTGGGATTGAGGGGTTATGGTTTTTGGGGATGAGGGTTTAGGGTTTTTTAGGGATGAGGCCTTTGGGTTTTTTGGTGCTAACTGTTTTTATATTTTTGGGGTTGATGGTTTTGGTTTTTTCGGGATGAGGTTTTAGTGTTTTTTTGTGGGTTTAGGTATTTTGGGTTTGGGGGTTTAGTTTTTTTGAGACTAAAGGTTTAAGGTTTTGGGGGATGTGGGATTTGGGGATTTTTAGTGTTGAGTGTTTTCGTTTTGGAGTGAGGTTATAGGTTTTATGGATATGAAGGTTTAGATTTTTATGGGGATGAGGGTTTAAGGATTTTTAGAAATAGGGTTAATGTTTTTTTTTGGGTTTGAGGGTTTATGATTTTTTTAATTGAGTTTAGAGTGTTTTGGGACCGAGGGTTACGGGTTTTGGGGCTGAGGTTTTGTGTTTTTTATGGATGAGGGTTGGGATTCTTTTGGGGGAATTGGGTTAAAGTTTTCTTGGGTTAATTTTTTGCGGATTTTTTGGGGGTGAAGGTCGGGGTTTTTTGGGGATGAGGGTTTAGGAGCTTTTGGAGCTGAGGGTTGGGGGTTTTGGGGGATTATTGTGTAGGGGTTTTTTTATGATGTATGACGGTTTTTTGGGGTATAGGGTTTAGGGTTTTATTCAGATTAGGGTTTAGGTTTTTTTGTGGAATAGGGTTTACTATTTTTTTAAAGGAGTGTTTATGATTTTTTGGGGTTGAGTGTTTATGTTTTTTTGGGATGAGGGTTTATGGTTTTTTTTGGGAAAGGCCTTGTGGGTTTTTCTGTGAGAAGTGT
Source organism: Viscum album (assembly GCA_963277665.1). Taxonomy (NCBI): domain Eukaryota; kingdom Viridiplantae; phylum Streptophyta; class Magnoliopsida; order Santalales; family Viscaceae; genus Viscum; species Viscum album. The sequence continues at coordinate 640,121,892 of OY728167.1, forward strand.
TGGGGTTTCTTGGGGTTGAGGGTTGGGGTTTTTTAGTTTTTATGGTTGAGTAATTTTTGGGATTGGCGGTTGAGGGTTCTTTGGGGCGATGTGTTGGGGTTTTTTGGGGCTTTTAGTTTGGAGTTTTTCGTGAATGAGGGAAGAGAGGTTTTTTTGGTTGAGGGATGGGGTCAATTGAGGCCTGGGGTTGGTGGTTTTGGGTAGGAGGGTTGGGGGTTATTTGAGGTATAAGGTTAGGGTTTTTTTGGTAATTAGGGTTTAGGGTTCTTTTGGAGATGAGGTTTTTGGGTTTTTTGTCCTGAGGGTCAAGGTTATTTTTGGGCTGATTGATTAGGGTTTCTTAGGGATGAGGGTTTCATGTTTTTTGTGTATGAGGGTTTCATGATTCTTAGCAGTGAGGGTTAGGGGTTTTTTTGGTGATAAGGGTTTGGTGTTTCTTGGGGTTGAGGGTTGGGGTTATTGGGGATGACAATTGGAGATTTTATGGGGACGAGGGTTAGAGGTTTCTTTGCCTTGAGGGATGGGTTTTTTTGGGGATGAGGGTGGGAGGTTTGGGGGGACTGGGGGTTGGGTGTTTTTATTGGAATAGGGTTCAGGGTTTTTGTATTCTTAGGTTTGGGGATTATTTTTCACTTGGGGTTGGGGGTTTTATAGGAAAGTTGGTGGGGGTTATTTGGGGCTGAGGGTCTAGGGTTTTGTGTGCCTTGGTGTTAAGGTTTTTTTCTGTGTGTTGGGGGTGATTTGGGGTTGTGGTTTGAAAATTATTTGGTGTAATGGTTGGGGTTTTTTTGGGGCTAACTATTGAGATTTTTTGGGGGATGAGGTTTGAATGGTTTTTTTGGGGCTATGGGTAGAAAAATGTTTTGGGATGAGGGTTGATGTTTTTTGGGGTTTAGGGTTGACAACTTTTGGGGTTGAGGGTTCAAAAAAAATTGGGCCAAGGGTTTAGGGTTTTTTGGGGTTTAGGGTTTAGTAGTTTTTTGGATGAGGATTTAAGGGTTTTTTTGGGATAAGGGTTTAGGTTTATTTGGGCCTGAGAGTTTAGGATTTTTGGGGATGAGGGTTTAGAGGTTTTTGGTGTTGAGGGATGATGGTTTTTTGGGGATGAGGGTTGAGGGTTTTTTTTGGGGATGATGGTTGGGAGTTATTTTAAGATAAGGGTTGAAGATTTTTTTGGGAATGGGGGTCTAATTATTTTGCTGGATGATTGTTTAGGGTTTTTGGGGATGCTATTTTAGGGTTTTTTGGGGTTAAGTGTTGAGGGTTTTATTATGATGAGGATTGAGGGTTTTTTGGGGTTTAGGGTTTAGTGTTTTTTGGGGTTTAGGGGTTAGGGTTTTTTGAGGATGAGGGTCATGGGATTTTTTGGGATGAGGGTTTAAGATTTTTTTGGGATGAAGGTTGGGGATTTTTTGGGAAAATTAGTTTATAGTTATTTTGGGGATAAGGGTATAGGGTTTTTTGAGGTTTAGGGTTAGGGTTTTTTTGGGGGATCAGGGCTAGGGGTTTTCTGTTGATGATTTGTTATAATTTTTGGAGCTTAGGGATTAGGGTTTATGGGGTTTAGTGTTTAGGGTTTATTGTAGCCAAGGGTTTAAGGTTTTTTGTGGCTGAGTGTGAGGGTTTTTCGGTGCTGAGTGTTGAGGGTTTTTTAGGGGTAATTATTGATGGTTTATTTGGGTTAAGGGTTGAGGGTTATTTAGGGATTAGGGTTGAGGGTTTTTTTGGGGATGAGGGTTAAGGTTTTTCTGGGGATGAGGGTTGATATATTTTTTTGAATGAGGGTTTATGGTTTTCAAGGGTTGAGGGTTTAGGATATTTTAAGTCTAAGGTTTTGGTTTTTTTAGTTATAAGGGTTGAGGGTCTTTTGTGGTTGAGGGTTGAGGGATTTTTGTGGTAGAAGGTTGGGGGTTTTACGGTAGAGGTTTGAGTGTTTTTTGTGGAAGTGGGTTGAAGTTTATTTGGGGTTAGGGTTTTGGGGTTTTTTGGGAGATGAGGGTTCATTATTTTTTCTGGGTAATCCTTGAGGGTTTTTTGGGGGTTGAGGGTTGTGGGGTTTGGGTTTTTGGGTTAAAGGGTTTTAGTTTTTTTGGGGGAAGAGGGATTATATTATTTGGGATTAGGGTATATGTATTTTTAGGGCTGAGGGTTTAGGGTATTTTGGGGACGCAGGTTGAGGGTTTTTCGGGTCCCAAGGTTTATGGTTTTTTTGGGTGATGGTTTAGGGTTTTTTGGGGCTGATGGTTGAGGATTTTTCATGGATGGGGTATGAGTGTTTATTTTGGTTGAGAATTGATGGGTCCAGGGGGGATGAGGGTTGAGAGTTTTTTGTGCTAAGGGTTGATGGGTTTTTGGGGACGAGGTTTACAGTTATTGGGGGACATGGTATGAGTGTTATTTGGGGATTAGGGTTGAGTGTTTTGTGTTACTACAGGTTGAGGGTTTTTTTGAGGCCAGGGTTTTAGGGTTCTTTTGGGAATGTAGGTTTAGGGTTTTTAGGGAAGGTGATTTCATGCTTCCTTAGGCTTAGTGTTGAGGTGTTTATTGGGGATAAGTGTTAAGGATTTTTTGGGGATGAGGGTTGAGGGGTTTTTTGGGTTAAGGGTCTAGGATTTTTTGGTGATGAGGGTTGAGTGTTTTTTGGGGATACGAGTTGCGGGTTTTATGGGGATGATGGTTGAGGGTATTTTGGGTATTAGGTTTTATGATTTTTAAGGGGTGTGGCCTTATAGTTTTTAGGGCTATGGTTGTGGGATTTTATGTATTAGGGTTGAGGGTTTTTTGTGGATGTGGGTTGAGGGTTTTTTGGGGTCGAGAGTTGTGTGATTTTTTATATAGAGGGTTGAGTGTTTTTTGGTGAAGAGGGTTGCGGGTTTTTTAGGTATAGGGGTTGAGGGTTTTGGGGATATGGGTTTAGGGTTATATTTGAATGAGGGTTTAGGTTTTTTTGGGGCTGAGGGTTGAGGGTTTTTTGGGTCTAAGGATTTAGGGTTTTTTGGGGATGAGGGTTGAGGGATGGTTTGATCCCATGGTTTATGGTTTTTTTAGGCTTAGGGTTTAGGGTTTTGGGGCTGAGGGTTGAGGTTTCTTTTTAAATGAGGGTTTAAGGTATTTTTGGGATAAGGTATTATAGTTATTTGGGGATGAGGTTTGATGGATTTTTGGGGCTCAGGGTTGAGGGGTTTTTGGGGATATGGTTTGAGGGTTTTTGGGGGGTTGAGGGTTGAGGGTTTTTTGAGGATGAGGGTTTAGAGTCTTTTTTGGGATGTGGGTTTATGGGTTTGGGGGGCTTAGGGATTTTTTGTTTTTAAGGATAAGGGTTTAGGTGTTTTGGGGAAAAGAGTTTAGGGATTTTTGGGGTTGATGGTTTTGGTTTTGGGGAATGAGGGTTGAGTGTTTTTTGGGACAGATGATTTAGGTCTTTTTAGGATGAGGATTTTGGGGTTTTTTCGGCATAGGGTTGGGGGATTTTTGGGGCCGAGTGTTGAGGGTTTTTGGGGGATGAGGGTTTAGGGTTTTTTGGGGTTGTGTGTTTTCAGTTTATGGGGGATGAGTGTTTACAGTGTTTTTGGATGAGTGTTTAGAAAAATTTGGCGATGTGGGTTTAAGTTTTTTTGGAGATGATGGTTTAGTGTTTTTTGGGCCCGAGGTTTTAGGATTTTTTAGGGAAGAGGGATTAGGGTTCTTTGGGGATCAAGTTTGAGGTTTTTTTGGGGTTTAGGGTTCATATTTCTTTTCTCAGTGTTTATAGATATTTAGGGCTGAGGTTTTATGGTTTTTTGGGTTGACGGTTGATGTATTTTTGGTTATAAGGGTTGAGAGAGATAATATTTTCATCATTTTTCATATTTATTTAAATTATTTAATACCTATAAATTTTTCAATATGAGATTATTTGCATCAATTTCGTATTTATGGGGTGTTTTGGGATAAAATTTGAATGTTTCTTAATTCAATAATTTTTATAGATTTTACTCACTTTGGTATTTCGATCATAATTTTTAAAATAATGATCCAATTTGAGTGATTTGTTTCTTAGGATTACTTTATATATGATATTAAAATTATTCTTCTAGGATATGATCGAATTCAAACATCCACATTCCCTAAAAAATCAAACAATTTGAAAAATTGTTCTAGATGACAACACGGACCCCATCCCAGTAATTGAGTCATAACATAGGCTACACACCATCAATTAACGAAATTCCAATTGGATTTAAAATATAATTCACTTGTTAATTAAAAAATTAAATATAATAGAGATATATAATCATTAAGGAAACCATTGTATTCCATAAATTTGTGAAATATTTAGGACAGATTCATCCAGAAAGAGTGTGACTCATTAATTGTTTCATAACAACCTCTATAAGCGTCCAATTAATTTGAGATTTAGAGGGTCAGTAGAAAACCTAATTTGAATAATAATTATGAAGAAAAATTTACCAGATTATATATTGACATAGTAAACCATGAGATAACTATTGGGTGATAGAATCTAGATGATATCATAATGGGAGATTTGGAATATCATTATTTTCAATACTAAAGGATAACACCCACTTGGCCCATATAAAGGAGGATTCCCAGGCCTCTAAAAAGAATCTATCAAAGTATGAAGGAGGAACCCACCAAGTATTAGGATGAGATATTGAATGTTCCTATTTTCATATTTATTTATTTTATTTTTATTGTTGTTTTAAGTTTTAGTTTTAATATAAATTTTAAATTTTAAATTGATAAATAAATTAATTAATTCATGTTTTTAAATTTTTTCTACCATCCCTATTAATACTGTATTATTCTTTTAATTCATATTCTATTATTTTTATTTTTATTTTTAAGACCCCGGTTTTTTCTGAGAAAGACTTTGGAATATTCTTGATAATATTCCAGAGCAGTGCCTTCAGACGGCGTGCGATTCTGAGCCCTGGAGTGGCCGGAATTAAATTTTCAGTGCGTTCACACTAAAAATGCTAAATAAATGAGATAACTCCTAAACGGAGTTCCGGATCGGAGATCAGAGTGTATAGATGGGTGCGTAATGGGGTGTCTACCCTAGGAACGACATAAAACTTGTCGGCGTGGGGTGTTTGGACCCCTCGCCCGCTCCCGGAATGTTAAACGGATGAATAAATTAATTATTTTATTCGTTTAATGGAGAAACGCTAGTATCTCTTAAACGGTGGCTCAGATTGAAAAACTGAGGGCACTGGTGAGTTCAGAGCGTGCCGTTTACCCTAGGAGGGGTGTAAGTTTCGCGGGCGCGGGCCGTTTGTGAAAAAAATGGCCCCAGGGGCGTTTTCGTTATTTGGCGGCCTCGGGCGCTAAGTTTAATAACTTTTGAGCGGGGTCTCGGATTAAAATTCCGAGACCTCCGTTGTGCTCTAAGTGTCGTGTTTACCCCAGGGATGCCCTCCTTTTTGTCTGCTTCGAGAGCGGGGTTGGGGGCGTGCCGGGCGGGGGTGTTTAAGTGTTATTACTTAAACGCACCCCCTCCCTCTTCTCTTCCCCTTCTCCTCCCTCACACCCTCTCCCCTTCCCTCCTCCATTCTGGAGAGCTCCGGTGAGCTCCGGCGAGTTGGCTCTGGCGAGACGATGGCGCGCGGCGGATCACGCGGGAAGCGCCGGGCGAAGCCCAACGAGGTAGGCGGATTTGAGTTTTCCTCCCCTTCCCTATTTTAATCCGCATTTATGCTAAATCTCACCATTGGATCCTTGAGAAAATCCCGTGGTTGCGTAGATACCGTCCCGAGCTTTTCGGAAAGCTATCCGGATCAAAATTTCGACCACCAGATCGTTCTCGGTGGTCCTTGGAAATTTTCCGGCCACGGCCGGCTTCCGGCGAGGGTCGAAGGCGGCAGACAGCGGCGATGCAGGGCGGCGCGGGGCGGAGCAGGGCAGTCGGCGGTCGGCCGGGGCTTTGAAGGCGACGGCTGTGCTTCCGGGAGGCGGCAGCGGCCTTCGGCGGCGGCTGTCGGAAGCCGGCCGCGGGCGCCGGCAAGCGGAGGAGAGGGGGGCCGCGAAGTGCGCGACCCCCGTGCAATGACCGCGACCCGCAAAACGCGGGTCGCTGTGGGGCATAAACCGGCCGCGAGGCGGCCTGTCGGTAGAAGCAAGCCGCGGCCAGCTAGCTGCGGCGGGGTGAACTGGACCCGCGGCTGAGCCGTGGGCCGGCTGTGCGGACCGGGCGGAGCGGCGCGGGCTGGCCCAAGCAGGGCGGACCGGCCGGTCCAGCCCAAGGGGCTTTGCCCCACAGTCTTTGGACGCCCGTATATCGGGCTACGGGCGTCTGTTTTGTGCGCCGTCAGCGGCAGCGCTGAACTTGCGTCGTGGGGAATGTTTAGAGCTAGTTTTGGGAATTTTTAATTCCCGAAACGATGGGCCGCGGAGGCACGGTGTGTCCTTAAATGGGAGAGTGTATTCCCCGAGTTTCTTGTATTGGACGGCGCAGACACGTCCGACTTCCGATTTAAGCGCCGTCAGTGGCATTGGAACCCTGGCGTCGAGGCGGAGGTTTTCAGGGTGGTTTTGGGCGTTGAAGCCAGAGTTGAGGTGTGGGCCCCACGGCCCGTCTTTCGAGCTGCGTGCAACTTTTAGAGACTTTTTTCCTCGGACGTCTATTTGGGGCATGCGAGCAGTTGATGTTGGGTGTTCTTCCGAGGGGATTGCAATGGTGCAATCCGCCCGCTCAAATTCGGCACCATGGTGCGGGGCCCATGAGGGTTGTTTGGGCGTCGACGGTGATTTTCCATCTTTATCACCGGGCGACCGTTTTCGACAAGTGAGTAGTCCATATTGTGTGCTTTTTCGAGAGGATCACAACGGTGCGATCCGTTCGTGGAGTTTCGGGGCTGGGTTGCGAGTCACACGTGGCACCGCTCGTGTGCGGTGCGCCGGGATGCATCTTTTTCTCCGGATATCCGTTGCACTCAAGTGAGTAGTGATTTTGACATGTTTTCCCGAGGGGATCGCAATGGTGAGATGTGCCCGACTGTTTTCGGGGCCGAGGCTCGGGATCACGGGACGTCGTTCGGGCATGAGGCGGTGTTAGTGACTTTTCCGTCGGGTATCCTTTGGAGGCGAGTAAGTAGTCGATCTCGCGTTTTTTTCCGCGAGGATTACAACGGTGCTATCTGTTTGGTTCTGCGGAGCCTTATACGTGATCTTATTAAATGTGGAGCATGGAAGGTGCTCCAGTGGTGGTTCGCCCTACTTTGTCTGTAGCGGACCCTTGGCATGTGATCGCGCACTCTTGGGAGAGTGATGTAAATGATTCACGAGATGTGGATGGTCATGCCTGGGCCTTTGAGGTGGATTTGTTATGTCATGCCTTCGCGTTGACGCTGGGTGCCGTGTGCACGATAGCCTTTGGGCTGGAATGAGGTATACTCCGGGAGTATACGGGAGCGCTTGGAGGTACGTGTGGTTGTTTGTACCTGAGGATGGTTGTGCGCTCAGTTGGGGTTGAGATGGGGCCACACGTTGTGTGGGCCCCACGTGCGTGTCAGGTTCTGATTTGCGTACTTTGACCTCTCGCTACGTAGAGGGTCCCTCAGTGCTCGTTTTCTCGACCAGCAGGGTGGAGTTTTTCCCCTGGGTCTATGCTCGTTCGTTTGACCAGCATGGTTGAGTGGTCTCGCCTTGGTTTTTTCCTCGATGGATCGGCCAGTAGCGGTGTTAGTGACACCTAGTGATGGAACAGGCGTTGAACCCCCATTGGGTGAGATATACTGGAGTTGGGTGGTTGTGCGATACCCACTCCATGATCAGTTGGCCAGTGTTGTACCCTCCAGTGGAGATGGCCAGGGAAGTTCTGAGTTTTACCCTCCAACGGGGCTGGGTAGTGGGTTACTCATCGACTTCTTGGGGTTTACCCTACAGCAGGGCTGGGCAGTGGGTTGCTCGCTGACTCTTAGGGTCTACCCTCTAGCAGAGACTGGGCAGTGGGTCACCCGACGACCTCTTAGGGTCTAACCTCTAGCAGGGCTGGGCAGTGGGTCACCTGTCGTCTAGTTCCAGGTCTACCCTCCAGCAAGGCTGGGCAGTGGGTCACATGTCGACTTATTCCAGGTTTACCCTCCAGTGGGGCTGGGCAGTGGGTCGCCAGATGATGTGTTATGGTTTACCCTCCAGCAGGGCTGGGTAGTGGGTCACCCAGTATTTTATTATGGTTTACCCTCCAGCGGGGCTGGGCAGTGGGTCGTCGGTTGATGTATTAGGGTTTACCCTCCAGCAGGGCTGGGCAGTGGGTCACCTGATATTTGGTTATGAATTACCCTCCAGTGGGGCTGAGCAGTGGGACACCTGTTAGCATTCCAGACTCAGTCCTCTCGACTAGGCTAGTCTGTGGCTTACCTCCGTGATTACCAGAGCGGGACCCTTGGTTGTACAGGTCGGTGATGGAATAGCTTGACTTTGAGGAGACCTCTCGACTGCAGGGCAGTGATGAGGTGTGGTTTGACTTTCCTAGAACTCTCAAGTACTAGGGGCACTTTCCCCACCGAGACGCGTTCTTGTGACGCGATCTAAAACCGTGTGGGCGAGTCAGTGTCGCCCAAAGCGGATAGTATCAAGGTGCGGTGACTGAGCCCCTTGGCTTGCAATTCAGGTCAGACGTGCGGGATGCTGGGCATCAGTGATGGGGTTACACTGGGACAGTTGGCTACTCTTTTCTTGGGCTGAGCTACGGGATAGAGATCCCCTTACGAGCTTGTTCGGGATTCTTGTTGAGCATACAGATATGTATATACCTTTTTTCCGGTACCCACTTCTTGGGTTTGGTTACTCTCCTTCTAGGAGAGGCGAAGACACGCGGGGTATGCCACGTGCTTTCCGTGTCTAGCTTCTCATGGTTGGACGAGTCTACTCTCTTGCTATAGGCAGCGAAAGCTCGACGAGAAGTGCATCTTCTCACCGTTCCAAGCTCCTTGAGTTAGGACGAGTCTTCTACATTTCTCTTGTTGGGTTGAGCTGGACTCTTTACTTCACTTTCAGTTGTACTCCTCTACTTTTCCTGTTCGCTCTACTGCCCACCCTTCGGTACCTCCTTTGTTGCTCCCTCGAGCCTTTCGGGTATCCTACTGAGTATTTTTATACTCACCCCTGCTTGGGCTTTGCCCGCACTTGGTGTGACCTTGCAGACGACGGATAGGTGGAGCGTGACTTTAGTGGAGCGTAGGAGCTTGGGATCTTGGACCGCGTGCGGTGGTCGTGGCTGGGTTCCAGGTGGGAGACCCGTCAGCTGTTTCCTTTTTGTTTACCTGTTGCCGGGTTGTGGCAATTTTCTGGTTGGGCACGTGTTTTGCCCGTTTTTCCTTTTCAGCACTTTTCTTGTACTTGTAGAGGTCGATGCACTTTGTGGTATATATATAGCAGTTTCCCTTTTCTTTTCTTTTTACTCCGCCCTTTTGCATTGAGTTTGCTGCGGGTGCGTGTGTACAAGTGATTAGGCAAAGGCCTCCCCGAGTTGTTGTGCCTTCGGCGCTGGTCGCCAGCCCCTGGCCTATGGAGGCGGGCCTGGGGTAGTTGCAGCTCGAGCCCGAGTAGGGTCGGGTCATGACAAAGTGGTATCAGAGGTGGTTCGTTCCTTGGGACGCTGTTCGGACGTCCCTAAAAGAGGAATTGGTTGGGATTTAGGGCAACTGTGTTAACGTGTCTCGAGAGCGGCTCTCAGGCCAGGGAGTCCAGTGATGGTGCGGCGGCCGACATATCCATTCACCAGGACCTTGATAACCCGCTTGTCGACTCGGCATGCTGAGACACTTGTTGCAGGGAAATTTGTTTGTGCATCACATAGGATCGAGTCTTTGACTGCCCTTCTTAAGTCAGCTCCCCATCGTTGTTGTTGTGGTATATACATATATGCTCATCTGACCGCGACACTCCTTGATAATATTCAGGATGTATCCGCGAGGACAGCCAGCCAAGATACCAGCTTTGGTTCGTGACGACGACCCTATGAGCTACGAGGCCACAGTCTAGGACCCATCATGCGAGCCCTTTTTTCCGAGTGGGCCGGTAGCAGCACCCCCTTCTGTTGAGCAGCAGGCAGTTTCAGCAGAGCAGGATGAGCTTGAGCGCAGGTTGAGCGCACTCTGCGAGTTCCAGCGGCAGAGACTGCTGAGGTTCAGTGGTGAGCCAGACCCTCAGGAAGCAGAGGTTTGGCTCGAGGTAGTGGTTCGCCTTTTCAGGCTTGTGCAGACGCCGGCAGATCAGAGAGTGGCTTTGGCAACCACCCTTTTTCGTGGAGCATCTCGGAGTTGGTGGGGTCTGGTGACTCAGTTTCTTGATGAGTCGTCGCTTTCATTGGACAACTTTCAGTTGTTGCTCCGTGAGGAGTTCTTCCCCTCGTTCTTGCGCTCCGTTCGGATTCAGGAGCTCCTGCAGTTTCAACAGGGAGGGATGACGGTGGCCGAGTATGCGGCTAGTTTTGCAGACCGTGCACGCTTTTACCCAGACTTGGTCCATGACGACAACCTCCGAGCGCAGAAGCTTGAGCAGGGTCTCCACCGAGAGATTCGTGCTGTCATAGTACCCTTGGGAATTTCCACATATGCTAGGGTTCCAGAGAAGGCGTTGGTGACAGAGGGCTTCCTGTCGCGTTCTAGAGTTGATGGTGGCAGTAGGCACGTTGGAGCCGAGACGTCTGCCGCAACTAGCGGGCGTCGGCATGAAAGACCTCGACGCATGTGGCCTTCCCACTGCCGATTTCGGAGACGTGGTCGTATACCACTGTGGCGAAAAGGCGCAGGGCCTCAGCCGCGGATTCCATTCTGTGAGTGGATCCCGGGTCGTGGTCGTACACCACAGTGGCGCCGGAGGGCACCAGGGCAGCCCAGAAAGCGCCAGTGCTATGCTTGTGACGGGCGAGATCACTTGGCACGAGACTGCCCGACCCGAGTTGCTGAGAGCTTCGGGCAGGCAGCAGGCGCACCACCACGACAGAGGAAGCACCGTGATCAGAGTAGTGGCCAGAGAGGTGGTGCTAGCAGAGGAACGGGAGGAGCTGGAAGTGGGGGACGATGTTACGAGTTCTCCCTATCACCACTAGGTGGTCCATGTCAGGCTTCGGGAGCTGATAGTTGGGACCACGGACAGCTGTGAGCTTTGGATGTCTGCGATCCTGCAGAGCACGGGATGGTGAGAGGTACCCCTTGCGACTCTTCTACTTCTTGCAGTAGAATTGTTAGGCTCTGCATGTGAAAGGTGTTTCTCCCAGCTCCTTGTTTGAGGTGTTACCAGGGTGACGCAGGGCGTTGGGTGTAACCCTGTGTTGGTAAGGAAAAAGGTGTGAGACCTTTTCCTTTAGTCGATGGTGTTAAGTCCTTCGCCTGTTGAGAGTGTAAGAGAGCATCAACTGTGGAATCTTGCGTGACCAGATATCCTTGGGTGTTTCACCATATGGATATTCTGAAGGAGAGAATCACCAGGCCTTTTTTCAGGTGCGGGCGGTGATTCCAGTCGCGGCGTGCGACGTAGAGGCTTGACCAGGGAGTTGAGCTACCCCCGAGAGCCTTCAGGCCGTTTGAGATCGTGCAGAGGGATGGAGAGGTTCCCAACCGCCTTTACCTAACCCCAAAGTCTGGAGTGGGTCCACGACGTCGGAAAGGGCCGACCTAGCGTGAACAGATCAATCCTTTGGTCTGTGTGCGGTGACGCAGAGCTGTGCGTGTGTTCTTCTAGGTATGGGAAAGCTAGGTGTGGGCTTAGTACCCTGTGTTTCTCCCTAGTTTTTTCTTTTTGGGGACGAAAAGCTTGAAGGAGGGAATGATGTAAGAACCTAGTTTCTGCTGAGAAAGACTTGGGAATATTCTTGATAATATTCCAGAGTAGTGCCTTCATACGGCGTGCGATTCCAAGCTCCGGAGTGGCCGGAATTAAATTTTCAGTGCGTTCACACTGGAAATGCTAAATAAATGAGATAACTCCTAAACAGAGTGCTGGATTAGAGATCCGAGTGTACGGATGGGTGCGGAATGGGGTGTTTACCCTAGGAACGACATAAAACTTGTCAGCGCGGGGCCTTTGGACCCCTCGCCCGCTCCCGGAACGTTAAACAGATGAATAAATTAATTAATTTATTCGTTTAATGGAGAAATGCTAGTTTCTCTTAAACGGTGGCTCGGATTGGAAAACTGAGGGCACCGTTCAGTTTGGAGCGTGCCGTTTACCCTAGGAGGGGTGTAAGTTTCGCGGGCACAGGCCGTTTGTGAAAAAAATGGCCCCAGGGGCGTTTTCATAATTTGGCAGACTCGGGCGCTAAGTTTAATAACTTTTGAATGGGGTCTTGGATTAAAATTCTGAGACCGCCTTTGTGCTCGAAGCGTCGTGTTTACCCCAGGGACTCCCTCATTTTTGTCTTCTTCGAGAGCGGGGTCGGGGACGCGCCGGGCGGGGGTGTTTAAGTATTATTACTTAAACGCACCCCCTCCCTCTTCTCTTCCCCTTCTCCTCCCTCACACCCTCTCCCCTTCCCTCCTCCATTCTGGCGAGCTCCGGTGAGCTCCGGAGAGGTGGATCTGGCGAGACGATGGCGCGCGGCGGATCGCGCGGGAAGCGCCGGGCGAATCCCAACGAGGTAGGCGGATTTGAGTTTTCACCCCCTTCCCCATTTTAATCCTCATTTATGCTCAATCTCACCATTGGATCCTAAAAAAAATCCCGTGGTTGCGTAGATCCCGTCCCGAGCTTTCCGGAAAGCTATCCGGATCGAAATTTCGACCATCGGATCGTTCCCGGTGGTCCTTGGAAATTTTCCGGCCACGGCCGGTTTCCGGCGAGGGTCGAAGGCGGCAGACGGCGGCGGCGCAGTGCGGCGCGGGGCGGAGCAGGGCGGTCGGCCGGGGCTTCGAAGGCGGTGTCTGCGCTTCCGAGAGGCGGTGGCGGCCTTCAGCGGCGGCTGTCGGAAGCCGGCCGCGGGCACCGGCAAGCGGAGGAGAGGGGAACCGCGAAGCGCGCGACCCTCGTGCAACGACCGCGACCCGCAAAATGCGGGTCGCTGTGGGGCATCAACCGTCCGCGAGGCGGCCGGTCGGTAGAAGCAAGCCGCGGCCAGCTAGCCGTGGCGGGGTGAACCAGACCCGCGGCTGAGCTGCGGGCCGGCTGTGCGGACTGGCCCGGCCGGCGGGGGCCAGCCCAAGCAGGGCGAACCGGCCGGTCCGGCCCAAGGGGCTTTTCCCCTCAGTCTTCGGATGCCCGTATTTCGGGCCACGGGCGTCCATTTTGCGCGCAGTCAGCGGAAGAACGGACCTTGTGTCGTGGGGAATGTTTAGAGCTAGTTTTAGGAATTTTTAATTCCCGAAACGAGGGGCCGCGGAGGTGCGACGTGTCCTTAAGTGGGCGAGCGTATTCCCCGAGTTTCTTGTATTGGACGGCGCAGACGCGTTCGATGTCCGATTTAAGCGCCGTCAGTGGCATTGCAACCCTGGTGTCGAGACGGAGGTTTCTAGTGTGGTTCCGGGCGTTGAAGCTAGAGTTGAGGCATGGGCCCCACATCCCGTCTTTTGAGCTGCGTGCAGCTTTTAGCGACTTTTTTCCTCGGACGTCTGTTTGGGGCGTGCGAACAGTCGATGTTGGGTGTTTTTCCGAGGGGATTGCAATGGTTCAATCCGCCCACTCAAATTCGGCATGATGGTGCGGGGCCCACGAGGGCTGTTTGGGCGTCGAAGGTGATTTTCCATCTTTATCACCGGGCAACTGTTTTGGACAAGTGAGTAGTCCATCTTGTGTGCTTTTTCGAGAGGATCACAATGGTGCGATCCGTTCGTGGATTTTCGGGACCGGGTTGCGGGTCCCACATGGCACCGCTCGTGTGCGGTGCGCCGGGATGCATCTTTTTCTCCGAATATCCGTTGCACTCAAGTGAGTAGTGCTTTTGACGTGTTTTCCCAAGGGGATCGCAATGGTGCGATGCGCCCGACTGTTTTCGGGGCCGAGGATCGAGATCAAGGGACGTCGTTCGGGCGTGAGGCGGTGTTGGTGACTTTTCCGTCGGGTATCCGCTGGAGGGGAGTAAGTAGTCGATCTCGTGTGTTTTTCTGCGAGGATTACAATGGTGCGATCCGTTTGGTTCTGAGAAGCCTTATATGTGATCTTATTAAATGTGGAGCATGGAAGGTGCTCCAGTGGTGGTTCGCCCTACTTTGTCTGTAGCGGACCCTTGGCGTGTGATCGGGCACTCTTGGGAGAGTGATTTAAATGATTCACGAGATGTGGATGGCCGTGCCTGGGCCTTTGAGGTGGAGTTGTTACGTCATGCCTTCGCGTTGACGCTGGGTGTCATGTGCATGATAGCCTTTGGGCTAGAATGAGGTATACTCCGGGATTATACGGGAGCGCTTTGAGGTAAGTGTGGTTGTTTGTACCTGAGGATGGTTGTGCGCTCAGTTGGGGTTGAGATGGGGCCACACGTTGTGTGGGCCCCACGTGCGTGCCAGGTTCTGCTTTGCGTACTTTGACCTCTCGCAACGTAGAGGGTCCCTCAATGCTCATTTGCTCGACCAGCAGGGTGGAGTTTTTCCCCTGGCTCTTTGCTCGTTCGTTTGACCAGCATGGTTGAGTGGTCTCCCCCTGGTTTTGTCCTCAATGGATCGGCTGGTAGCGATGTTAGTGACACCTAGTGATGGAACAGGCGTTGAACCCCCTTTGGGTGAGATGTACTGGAGTTGGGTGGCTGTGCGATACCCACTCCATGATCGGTTGGCTAGTGTTGTACCCTCCAGTGGAGATGGCTAGGGCAGTTCTGAGTTTTACCCTCCAGTGGGGCTGGGAAGTGGGTTACTCATCGACTTCTTGGGGTTTACCCTCCAGCAGGGCTGGGCAGTGGGTTGCTCGCTGACTCTTAGGGTCTACCCTCCAGCAGAGACTGGGCAGTGGGTCACCCGATGACCTCTTAGGGTCTACCCTCCAACGGGGCTAGGTATTGGGTCACCCGTCGTCTAATTCCAGGTCTACCCTCCAGCAAGGCTGGGCAGTGGGTCTCCTGTCGACTTATTCCAGGTTTACCCTCCAGCGGATATGGGCAGTGGGTCTCCGGATGATGTGTTATGGTTTACTCTCCAACAGGGCTGGGCAGTGGGTCACCCAGTATTTTATTATGGTTTACCCTCCAGCGGGGCTGGGCAGTGGGTCGCCGGTTGATGTATTAGGGTTTACCCTCCAGTAGGGCTGGGCAGTGGGTCACCTAATATTTGGTTATGAATTACCCTCTAGTGGGGCTGGTCAGTGGGACACCTGTTAGCATTCCAGACTCAGTCCTCTCGACTAGGCTAGTATGTGGCTTACCTCCGTGATTACCGGAGCGGGACCCTTGGTTGTACGGGTCGGTGATGGAACAGGTTGACTTTGAGGAGACCTCTCGACTGCAGGGTAGTGATGAGGTGTGGTTTGACTTTCCTAGAACTCTCAAGTACGAGGGGCGCTTTCCCCACCGAGACGCGTTCTTGCGACGCGATCTAAAACCGTGCGGGCGAGTCAGTGCCGCCCAAAGAGGATAGTATCAAGGTGCGGTGACTGAGCCCCTTGGCTTGCGGTTCAGGGAAGACGTGTGGGATTCTGGGCATTAGTGATGGGGTTACACTGGGACTGTTGGCTACTCTTTTCTTGGGCTGAGCTACGGGATAAAGATCCCCTTACGATCTTGTTTGGGTTTCTGGTTGAGCATACATATATGTATATACCTTGTTTCCAGTACCCACTTCTTGGGTTTGGTTACTCTCCTTCCAGGAGAGGCGAAGACGCGCGGGGTATGCCACGTGCTTTCCGTGTCTAGCTTCTCATGGTTGGACGAGTCTACTCTCCTGCTATAGGTAGCGAAAGATCGACGAGAAGTGCATCTTTTCACCGTTCCTAGCTCCTTGTGTTAGGATGAGTCTTCTACATTTCTCTTGTTGGGTTGAGCTGGACTCTTTACTTCACATTCAGTTGTACTCCACTACTTTTCCTGTTCGCTCTACTGCTCACCCTTCGGTACCTCCTTTGTTTCTCCCTCGAGCCTTCGGGGTATCCTACTGAGTATTTTTATACTCACCCCTGCTTGGGCTTTGCCCGCACCTAGTGTGCCCTTGCAGACAACGGACAGGTGGAGCATGACTTCAGTGGAGCGTAGGATCTTGGGAGCTTGGACCGCGTGCGGTGGTCGTGGCCGGGTTCCAGGTGGGAGACCCTTCAGCTGTTTCCTTTTTGTTTACCTATTGCCGGGTTGTGGCACTTTTCTAGTTGGGCGCGTGTTTTGCCCCTTTTTCCTTTTCAGCACTTTGCTTGTACTTGTATAGGTCGATGCACTTTGTGGTATATATATAGCAGTTTCCCTTTTCTTTTCTTTTTAATCTGCACTTTTGCATTGAGTTTGCTGCATGTGCGTGTGTACAGGTGATTAGGCAAAGGCCTCCCCGAGTTGTTGTGCCTTCGGCGCTGGTCGCCAGCCCCTGGCCTATGGAGGCGGGCCTGGGGTAGTTGCGGCTCGAGCCCGAGTAGGGTCGGGTCGTTACATTATTATTATTCTAACATTATTCTTTTCATTACTTATTTTCTTATTTTATTCCTTTTTACTTCCACTTCTTCTATTGTATTTTTTATTCTCTATCTCTCTTTCTCTCTCCCTCATCCCAATTATTCTCTATTTTCCTCTTTTTATTTTATTTTACTCATCCCCACCATTATTATTTTTATTTTTATTCTCATTATTTTTATTTTCTTTTAAATTTTATTTTATTTTTCTTCTTTTTTCCATCCAATCTTCCATTTTGATCTCTTACTCACAAAATGATAGGTTGACTCCAATGCTTGTCATGGGGGGAGTCCAAGGTGTTTTTTAATTTTCATTAATGTTTATTTTTAGTTTGTAATAGATTTGAGAAGCATGAATGGGTGATTCGAATGTCCTCGATGTGGTGACTGCTCCCCAATGACATGCAACTTAGGCTATTATATTCTTTTATTTAATCACTTTTACCTTTATTCATTGGTTAGTTATTCACATGATGTATTTAAACTAATCAATGTATGTAACAACATCGATAGTGTCATGTCCTAAATTATGGAACATCCTAAACCACGACGTGCCACCAACCTTGATTAAAGGATGAGGTGGAATTGAGATTACATAGGCATGAAAAGATTTCCAAAATTTATAAATAAATAATAGTATGTTAAACAAGATATATCATGTTTGTATTATAAAAAAATCAAACCAATAACAGATATTCATTACAGAATCTAAAACTGAACCCAAGACCAAGTATTTTCTTCCTTAACTCATTCATTTTAGATTATAATGGTATTATAAGTTAGAATTTTCATATTGCATGTAATTTCTATAAAAATTAATCAAAAACTAAAATGTTTTCATTGTTTTAATTAAATAATAAAAATAAAAAAATAATTAGTTTAAGTGATTTATAAATGTGGGTGAACAAATTGGGAAGCTTCTAAAGTGAGATGACCCTAGTCAGCTACTATGTTGCACTATCAAAACTAATTTTCATTTTCCACGCCCTATAATACGCATATAGAACAACTAGTGTCATCACCAAAGATCTAATCAGTTATTTACTTTACTATTTTATATTTTCACATTTTATATATATTTTATTACTTTTATAAATAATAAAAACTAAAAAAAATCCATGATGTTTTCAAATGATCATTTTTTCAATTCATGGAACGATTACTCTAAGGTGCGAGAACTAGAATTTCAGATTGCTAAAGAGGTAGATCTCCTAAAAAATATTGATGAACTCACTGTTGTACCTCTCGTACCCCTCGTGGTTTAATTTTCATGATCACAATCACTCTCTTATTTATCTAATCTTGTTTTAAGTGTTTTTGTTGATAGACAAAAGGTTGCCAAGGAATTGGGCCAAGAAGGACTGAAAGTGGACTCTCTGAGTCTACCGGCAAACCGGTGGATGACCACCGGCCAGCTGGTGGTGCCTGGGCAGAAGGCATCCCCTCTGTCCAGACCACCGGCCAACCGGTGTCCCATCACCGGCCAGCCGGTGGAACCCAGACAGAAGGGACACCTACTGTCTCCCCACCGGCCAACCGGTGGCCTCCTCACCGGCCAGCCGGTGGTTCCTGGGTAGAAGGCCTCTCCATTTTTCAAAGCACAGGCCAACCGGTGGCCAAGCACCGGTCAACCGGTGGAGCCAGTCAAACTAGCCGTTGGGCTTTGACCAGACTTGTCCACTTGACTCCCAACGGCTCCGAAGGCCTCTCCAACGGCTCCGAAGACCCCCAAAGGCCATTTGAGGGTTCCCCCTCTATAAATAAAGGACTAGGAAACCCCAGAAATGTAAGAAAGCCCACGAGAACATTTTTCAATCATTTGGAGAACCTCCGGCGCATTCCTTCAAGGATCCCCAACTGCTCCAACTCACTTCCACATCCAAGGAGCACCACCATAGAAGCTTGGGAGCGCCCTTCATCATCACCAATCAATCCATTGGCGCCCAAGACTTCTCCTCTTTACGGTTTTTATCATTTTATCTTTTTGAGTATCAATTTGGGTTTGTGCCTACAAACCCCTCTTTCTCTCATCCTCTCTTTGTTTGGGTTTTCACACCACCTTCAAGGTGTGAAGAGGTTCGTCAAGCCTTCCCTTTAAAAGGATTGAGTCATAGGTGAGCTAGCCTTCACTTGTAAGAAGGCTAGTGGGTTCTTGCTCAACCATTAAAAGCAAGCTGTAATAGGTTCTAGACTACCTTAAAGTCTAGTGGGTTTCTTGCTAAAACAATTAAAAAGCAAGCGGTATTAAATCTCTCAACGGTTGAGTTGGGAGCGGAGACGTAGGCTTTGGTTTAAGCCGAACTCCGTTATCACGTTTTGTGTCTTGCCTCTTTTATTTCCGCTGCACTTTGATAATTGTTTTAAATTGTTAATTATTTTTTAAAAGGCAATTCACCCCCCCTCTTGCCATCACTCTCCGCCCAACAATTGGTATCAAAGGAAAAAATTTGAGTAATACCCTAACCGGTTTCAAATTGAAGATCCTTTGTGATGGCTTCAACTTCTTTTTCCCCCGAAGTCTATTCTTTGGGTCGTGCTCCATTCTTTGATGGAACCGACTATACTTATTGGAAAACCCGCATGACCACTTTTCTTAGAAGTATAGGTTATCCTATTTATAAAATTGTCATGCATGGTTATTCTCTTTCTTCTCCCAATGAATCCAAATGGACTCAAGCTGATATTAAAAATTTTGAGCTTGATGGAAAAGCCATGAACACTCTTCATTGCGGCCTTGATCGTAATGAATTCAATCGAGTTTCCACATGCACTTCATCTCATGAAATCTGGAAACTTTTAGAGATTACCCATGAGGGGACCAACAAAGTCAAGGATACTCGATTGGATATGTACCGTCAAGATTTTGAGTCTTTTACCATGCATCCATCTGAAAATATTTCTGAAATGTTTACTCGTTTTACTGACGTTTTCAATGGAAGAAAATCTCTTGGAGATGATGTTTCTGCAGATATGATGGTCAAGAAGATCCTTTGGATCCTACCAAGCTCATGGGCACCGAAAGTCACGACAATCCAAGAAGAAAAAGACATCAAGAACATGCCGGTCGAAGAGCTCATCGGATCCCTCATGACCTACGAGATCACCATGAGGAGGCAAGCTGAAAAGGAAGGCAAACCGATCAAAGTTCCAAAGAACATCGCCTTCAAAGTTCAAAAAGAAGAAAGCTCCTCCTCCTCATTGTCTTCCTCTTCAAGCGGCGATTCAGAAATGGAGAATATTGCCCGCAAAATGCACAAATTAATGAAGAAGCACAAGAAGAAGAAATCCCGCAAGGCTCAACCCAACGAAAAATCCGAGCCCGAGGTAACATGTTACGGGTGTGGCAAGAAAGTCCATTACAAGCCCGATTGTCCACTCAACAAGAAAAATGCCAAGCAAAAGGAAAAGAAGAAGGCATTCAAGGCCACATGGAGTGATAGCTCCACATCCTCCTCCTCCTCCTCCTCAAGTGATAACGGTAAAAAATGCCTAATGGAATTTCATGAGGTATCCTCTTCCGACTCCTAATCCTCTAGTTCTTCCAGTTCTTTCAATCATTTATCTTATGAGGATCTCCAACATGCTAGAGATCAATTGGAGGAAGGATTTCATGAAATTTCTTCCAAATTTGTTGCTTTAAAAAAGAATTTCAAAAAAATTTCTTCCGAAAAGGAACAACTTCTCAAAGAAAAGGAGGAGTTGTCCCTCAAGGTCCAAAACCTTCCCGATGTTGATTCTATGGAATTAACAATCAAGGATTTAAGGAAATCCCTAGCTAAGTTCACCGAAGGTGAACATAACCTCTCGAAGCTCCTTGGTTCCCAATGTGTATCTAGAACCACCCAAGGGCTTGGCTATTCCAAGCAAGCTTCCTCTTCCCATGCTCCAACTATTTTTGTAAGGGGGAGCTCCCAATATAAATTTTGCAACTATTGTAAAAAACCTGGGCACTTAATTTCTGAGTGCAATTGCAAAAATGCCCGGTATAGAAGGCCCAAAACCATTTCCTTTAATGATGAATTTCATAGGAGAAGACCCGCCACTAGACAAGTATGGATTGAAAAATCTCTTTTAGCGAGTCTCTCCGGACCAAAATTTGTCTCGGTTCTAAAATCCTCTCCCCGGTGATTTGTTGTTTTTATTTAGGGGGAGTTAGGATTATTTAAGCCTTTTTGCTTTTTTTTCAAAACTTTCAATTCAAAACATTCAATTCAAAACTTTCAATTCAAAACTTTCATTCAAAACTTTTCAATTCAAATTTCAAAAATTCCAATTGGTTTAAAATCTCTATCTTGTTTTTCAACCTTTCCCTCAATCATGTTTTATGCCCCATGCTATTTTGATAATCACAAAGGGGGAGAAATTCTTGGTTGATTGGGGGACAAATCTTTCTCTCATGCTTTTCTTTACTTTTCAATTTATCCTTTAAAGCATGCCTTTCATTTTAGTCTTTTAAATTGCTTGTTTTGGTGATTGTGATCATCAAAATAGGGGGAGATTGTTGTACCTCTCGTACCCCTCGTGGTTCAATTTTCATGATCACAATCACTCTCTTATTTATCTAATCTTGTTTTAATTGTTTTTGTTGATAGGCAAAAGGTTGACAAGGAATTGTGCCAAGAAGGACTGAAAGTGGACTCTCTGAGTCTACCGGCCAACCGGTGGATGACCACCGGCCAGCCGGTGGTGCCTGGGCAGAAGGCATCCCCTCTGTCCAGACCACCGGCCAACCGGTGTCCCATCACCGGCCAGCCGGTGGTGCCTGGGCAGAAGGCCTCTCCATTTTTCAAAGCACCGGCCAACCGGTGGCCAAGCACCGGTCAGCCGGTGGAGCCAGTCAAACTAGCCGTTGGGCTTTGACCAGACTTGTCCACTTGACTCCCAACAGCTCCGAAGGCCTCTCCAACGGCTCCAAAGACCCCCAAAGGCCATTTGAGGGTTCCCCTCTATAAATAAAGGACTAGGAAGCCCCGGAAATGTAAGAAAGCCGCCGGGAACATTTTTCAATCATTTGGCGAACCTCCGGCGCATTCCTTCAAGGATCCCCACCTGCTCCAACTCACTTCCACATCCAAGGAGCACCACCATAGAAGCTTGGGAGCACCCTTCATCATCACCAATCAATCCATTGGCGCCCAAGACTTCTTCTCTTTACGGTTTTTATCGTTTTATCTTTTTGAGCATCAATTTGGGTTTGTGACTACAAACCCCTCTTTCTCTCATACTCTCTTTGTTTGGGTTTTCACACCACCTTCAAGGTGTGAAGAGGTTAGTCAAGCCTTCCCTTTAAAAAGCTTGAGTCATAGGTGAGCTAGCCTTCACCTGTAAGAAGGCTAGTGGGTTCTTGCTCAACCATTAAAAGCAAGCTGTAATAGGTTCTAGACTACCTTAAAGTCTTGTGGGTTTCTTGCTAAAACCATTAAAAAGCAAGTGGTAGTAAATCTCTCAACGGTTGAGTTGGGAGTGGAGACGTAGGCTTTGGTTTAAGCCGAACTCCGTTATCAGGTTTTGTGTCTTGCCTCTTTTATTTCTGCTGCACTTTGATAATTGTTTTAAATTGTTAATTATTTTTTAAAAGGCAATTCACCCCCCTCTTGCCATCACTCTCCGCCCAACACTCACTAACCTATAAATTATAATGATAAATGGTAATGACAATATAATTTCATTTCAGGAACTATAAGATATGGTTGATAAAGTGAAGATGGATCATCAAAAATAGAAAACCAAGAAGGAAGTTCCATCAGTGCTTCCCATTTTTTTTGAAGACATCAAAGAGGTCAAGGCCCAGTTCAAAGAGTATCCATAACCCAACCATATAAAGAGACAAATCTAAAAATTCCATTATGATCTATAGTTGATTCATGATGATGATAACTTACCTACTGAGCTAAATGTGGGATATTAGCAATATCTATATGACTTATGGAATGAGTATGAGGTACAAATTGATATCCTTGATCATTACCAAGTAGAAGAGATAGTTACATTGCATGTCACATTATCTATGTATGAGTAGGTATCCATAAAAATGATGGATTTTTAATAAAATATTTAGGATCCTGACTGCCTACTTCCAGTTGCCACCATCAAACTTTAATAGACACTTATCAATGAGGTAGTGAATGAATATGAACCAACTCAGGGAGTTGAACCTTTATTGACTCTATCTCTTTTGATTTTATTGAAGATAGATTATGCATCACCCCCATTGTTTTGATTATATAGATTCAAATAATATTTTCTATACCTTAATGAAAGATTAATAGACTAGACCTTAACTTGTTAAGGGAAAAATTGTGGTTACTGGTTTCAATGAATATATATTAGTGGCGCCTCATTAGGAGATCCAAGTAGATGATCATGGGGAAATAAAAAAAAATATTATTCTCTTATTGAAGGGGAAAAATTACTTATTAAAAATTAAAATTCAAATTTTATTCATGTAAACATACTGGTTTACTTCCCCTCTAATAATTCAATTCATGATACCTATGAGAAACTAGCATAAGAAGAGAAAGAGGAGATTTCACACATAACAACCATAGAAAAGGATGATTAATACTTTATCCTACTCCATCCATAAAATCTATAAATAATTATGAATGGGGGGGGGGGGGAATCATGAATATTATATCCATGGATCATTCTTGACCATGAAGGATGAAGCAAAAGCAGGTAAAATCCACTTGTGTTGGGTCAAATCAAATAAGCTTCATCCAACATATGACTTTGGATAACAACTGGTACTACCTTATGGAGGCAGTAAACATTCAGATCCCACATGGGGGATCATACCAATATTTATCTTTATATTATTTAAATGACTTTAATTTTAGTAGTCCAACATGCAGCCTCACTCCCTCTATCTTGTTGAGCATTAATCAAATGGTCTGTGTTTTTTTAATGATTATTTCTCTTTTTAGGTTCATAATATTAGAAGGAAGCCCCAAAATTGAAATATTAAAGAGGACTAAGCATCATGGTAAAGGGATATAAATTTTAATGTTTATGTTTTTTAAACACTATATTTTTTTCCAAAACATTTTTTGAACATTAAAGTTAAATTTCATTCCTATACTTGGATTTATGCTTTATATAATTTTCTAGGAGACATGAGTTTCATAGAAATCCTTTGATTCCATGTTTTAGATTTCAATGGTAATTAAATAGAATGTGTGAAATGGAATATTTTATGATTAAAGTGAAGAAAGGATATTAAAACAACAACTCATGATTTAAGGTAATTTATTGAATAATGTAAATTAAATTCACCAAACATTTGTTAGAAGGATGTGAATTTATTTATTATTATTAATAATTCGTTGATTTATTGTCCAAAATATTATTTTAATTATCAAGTAAATTTCTAGACCTAGTCATTCTAATTTTATCTTTAGTATATTTCATTACTAATCTTGGGACATGACACTGAATAGAACTTTCATTTGAACTTTTCAATGCTAGACTATGCAAAAACTCATTTAAAATTAGTGGGGAAACTTTTAAAAAAATTGCATATCATTAAAATACCACCATTACATCAATACTTGTTTTATCCTTTAGAAACAATGAATTACCATGTTAGGAATGAGCCACATTTAAATCCATTTTTATCCATTCCTACCATTCTCTTAATTAATGTATGATATTTTAAAATAGAAGTGTTAGGGTGAAGGAAATCATGGTGGGGGGGATATTTTTATTATAAAGATGATATATGGTGGTGCTTATTGTGGGAATAAATTATGGTTGTTGATCCGTTCATGATACTTCATTGTTTTTCCCTCTTTAATTAAAAAATATAAAATGAAAAAAAGAACCAAAAATGAGAAAAATGTATTCTTATTTGGGAAAACAAAAAATCACCATTATTAGACCTATTATTTATATCATATATGGATAGGTGGTGTATTTAAGGATTATTCTATGAATAAATTTCAATATAGAAAAAAATAGGTTATTTGAAAAATAAAAAAAATAGTTTAAAATAGAGAAAATTTCCAGAGGGTGAACAAATAATTCATTATACTTAAATTCATAATGATATTTTCTTTTAGTTTTTAAGAATTTGGGAGTTTATATAAATTTAATGGGAGAATTTCATGAAACTTTTAATTTTAATATCATGTATTATACTTAAGAGATAAAACTCATCCTTGAGACTTACCTTTTAAGGAATCAAATCCTACCAACCATAATTCTTAGAGTCATTTGATCCTTTATTTAAAGTCCTCATGATTTTATGTTCCTTTTTTCTTTAAAAAGTGGATAAAATATTTCCCTTACAAGACTATAGATAAGGATCATATATTCATGATATGATCATTACTCTATATAAATTGTATCATGAGTGATGAGAGAAGTAATCTATTCTAATGTAGTTCAAGATTTCCAATGCTTAATAATAATGATTTGATAAACATGAATTAATGGGAAAATATGTTCCATCATTTTAAAAGGGGAAACATAAAATTCATGGATTGGTTGTTTCATTTAAAAAATGATAAATTTAATTGCTATTTTATGTGGAATTTGAGAATTTTATTTGGAATTGATATTTTTTTGATTTTATTGCATTAGAATTTTAATAATGGTAACATCGGTTCCCTCTGAATTCCTTGTTGTGATTTTATGCTTGAGGATAAGAACGTGTTATGTTTGTGGGAATAGATAGAGATAATATTTTCATCATTTTTCACATGTTATTAAATGATTTAATCCCTACCTATTTTTCAATTTAATCTTATTTTCCTCAAATTTGAATTTATGGTTTGTTTTGGGAAAAAATGTGAAAATTGAATAATTCTTAAATTTTTCTATATTTTAATCACTTTACTATTTCAATAATAAAATTTTAATTATTGATCTAATTTAAGTGATTATTTTTTAGGATTCCATTATTGGATTCAAATTCTTTTTCTCTACTAGGAGGGAATTCCAACATCCAAAGGCCCTAAAAAATAAATGATGTTGAAAAATTGTTCTAAAAAATAGTGTGGAACCCACCTCAATAATTTAGTCATAAAAAAAGATAAAAACCTCACTTTAAGGTGATTATAACTGGATTTTAAATACAATACAATTGTGAATTCATCCATTAATGATAATTGAGATATTCCATCATTAATTTAGCCTTTGGATGCTCAATAATGGGAAATTATTTAGGAAAGATTCATTCCAAAAGACTTTGAATCGTTAATTGTTTCATAACATCATCTATTTGCATCCAATTAATTTGATATTTAGAGGGGAAAAATAAAACATAATTTAAATAAGTATTCTTGGAGAAAACATTCCCAAATTTGATCATTAATTGGGTCATCAATGGGAAATATATCAATATACAAAATTTAGAGGAGATATTAAAGAGAGATTTGAAAGATATTGATTTTCAATACCAAATGATGGCACCCCCATGTACTATACAAAAGAGGTTTCCCATGCCTATAATAAAATAATCTATCGGCAATCAAGGAGGGAACCCACCAAGGACTAGGCCAAGCTGTTGCATGTCCCTTTTTTCATATTTTATTAATTTTATTTGTATATTTTATTTATGTTTTATTTTAAATTGTAATTTGAATTAAACATTTAGTTAAATAAGATAACTCATGCATGTATTTAATTTTTTTATACCATCATTATCCATCCTTTATTCATCTTCTAATCCATATTCTCTTTTTTATTAGTATTCTAACATTCTTATATTATTTATTTATATTATTACTTTATTATTCTTTTTTTCCACTTCTTATATTTTATTTTTTAGTATCTCTCTATCTCTATCTATCTCTCTCATCCCAACTCTTATTTATTTTCCACTTTTTGTTTTATTTTATTCATATCCACCATTCTTCTTTTTGTTTTTATTCCCATTCTATTTATTTTATTTTTTATTTTTTTATTTTTATTATTCTATTACATCCACTCCACCATTGTGATCACTTACTCTTGATAATGAGTGGATGACCCCTAAGCTCGGACCTTGGGGAGGTCAAGGTGTTCTTGAATTCACTTTATAGTTTATTTTATGATTGTAATATATTTGAGTACTTTCATGGTCAATGAAAATTTCCATGCTGTGGTGAATTCCCCCCTCCCCCAATGACATGAAACTCAATATATTCTATTATTTTGTTTAATAAATTTTTCCTCTCTCCACTGGTTACTTATTAAAATGATGGATTTGAACTAATCAATGGATGAAACATCAACTATAGAGCCAATTCTTGGAAGATAACACTTCCTAAACCAAGGATTTTAGTCACCATTGAAAAGGAGAATGTGGAATTGAGATTTAATAGGAAATAAATTATTTCCAAAATATATAAATAAATAATAGAATTTCAAACATGATATTTCATGTTCTAATTGTCAAACTAAAATAAAACATATAAAAAATATTAATGGTTGAATCCAAAACTGATCCCGAGAAAAGAGTTTTATTCCTTAACTCATTATATTTATATTTTCATTGTAGTATAAGTTTTAATTCTCATATTTCATGTCATTTCAATAAATATTACTCAAAAACCAAAAATATTGTCATTGGTTTCATTAAACACTTAAAACAACAAATAGATGTAGTTTAGGTGATTTAAAATAAGTGGGTGAAAAAATTGAGAAGCTACTCAAGTGAGATGTCATTATTCAGCCACTGTGCTAAACTAGGAAAATTAATTTTCTTCTTTCACACCCTACTATAGGTGTGTGTCAAGGATTTAGGTTTTTTGTGGATGAGGGTTTGTATATTTTTGGGGATGAGGGTTTAGGTTTATTTAGGACCGAGGGTTTAAAGTTTTTCCTTGTGGATGATGGTTTAGGGAATTTTGGGGCCAAGGGATTAGGGGTTTTTTGCGATGAGGGTTTATGATTTTTTAGGGATCAGGGTAAATGGTTTTTGGGGACAAATTGTCTGGGGTTTTTTGGGGATGAGGGTTTAGGGGTTTTTATGGATGTGTTTTTATTTGGTTTTCATGGATTATGGTTTAGTGTTTTTTGAGCTAATGGATTAGGGTTTTTTATGAATAAATTTTAGAGTTTTGCAGGGTTTAGTTTTTAGAGTTTTTACTCCTTTGTGTTTAGGTTATTTTTTGGATTATTTTCTAGGTTTTTTTGGGACTGAGGTTTTAGGATTTTTATGGATGGTGGTCTATGTTTTTTCATGAATTGGGATTTAGGATTTATTGGGGTTGAGAGTTTTAATTTTTGAGTGTTGAGGGTTTTTAGGGGATAATGGTTGGTGGTTATTTCTAAATAGGTTTGAGGGTTATTGGGGATGAGGGTTTAGGGTATTTTTGAGCTTTGTATTGAGGGTTTGGGGGATATGGGTTTAGGGTTTTTGGGGGTTGAGTTTTGATGGTTTTTTTTGGTTAAGGGTTGATTTTTTTTGGATGTGGGTTGATGGTATTTTGAGGTTTAGGGTTTTTTGGGGGATGAGGGTTTAAGTATTTTTAGAGATGAGGGTTGGGGTTATTTTGGGTCTAGGTGTCGAGTTTTTTTTGGTGCTGATTGTTGAGGGTTATTAGAGATAAGGGTTGATAATTTTTTGGGGATGAGGGATTATAGTTTTTTGGGGTTTAGGATTTAGGTTTATTTGGGTATGAGGGTTGAGGATTTTTTGGGGTGAAGGGTTGAGGGACTTTTGGGAATGAGGTTTAAGGGTTTTTGGGGGGGCTGAGGGTTCAATGTTTTTTTGGGGATGAGGGTTTAAATATTGTTGGGTCTGAAGGTTTTTGGTTTTTTGGGGATTATGGTTGAGGGTTTTTAGGAATGAGGGTTTACAGTTCCTTGGGGCAGATATTTTTGGGTATTTGGGGGTGATGGTAATAGTATATTTTGGTCTGAGGGTTGATGGATTTTGGGTATGAACGTTAAGGGTTTTGTAGGGTTAAGGTTTGAGGGATTTTGGGGGCTGAGGTCTATGGGTTTTTTGGGGATGTGGGTTTATTTATTTTGGGGGTTGAGGGTTAAGGGTTTTTTTCATCTGAGGGATGAGGGTTTATGAAAATGAAAGTTTAGGGATTTTTGGGATGAGTGTTTATATTGATTTTTGGTTGGGGCCTAATGGTTTTTTGGGAATTAGGGTTGAGGATTTTATGGGTCTGAGTGTTGAAGGTTTTTTAGAGATGGGGGTTGAGGGTTTATTGGGGTTGATGGTTGATTGTATTATGGGGGATAGGGTTTAGGGTTTTTGGGTGCAGAGTGTTGATTGATTTTTGGGGATGAGGGTTTAAATGTTTTTAGGGATGAGGGTTGTGGGTTATTTTGGATTGAGGGTTGAGAGTTTTTTGGTCTTAAGGAATGAGGGTTTTTTGGGGCTGAGGGTGGATGGTTTTTTGGGGCTTAGGATTTAGGTTTTTTTTGAAACTAAGGGTTTAGGATTTTTTGGTCTTGAGAATTTATGGATATTTGAGGCTAAGGTTTTATTGTTTTTTTGGGTCTGGGTATAGGGATTTTTTTTGATGAGGGTTTAGGGATTTTTAGGGATTATTGTTTTGGGTTTTTTGTGGGTTGAGGGTTTAGGGTTTTTTTGGACTGAGGGTTTAGTGATATTTTAGGCTGTTGGTTGAGGGTATTTTTGTGATGAGGGATTATTCTGATTTAGGACTGAGGGATTAGGGTTTTTGGGGATACGATTTTTAGGATTTTTGGGTATGAGGGATTAAGATTTTTTTGGAGGATATTTTAGGGGTTTGGGACTGAGGTTTTAGGGATTTTTAGGTCTTTGGGTTTGGATTTTTCTTGGGAAGAGGTTTTTCTATTTTGGGGGGATAAGGTTTAGGATTTTTATGTATAATGGATTAGCATATTTGGGGGATGAGTGATTATGATTTTTTTCAGATTAGTGTTTATATATTTTGGGGATGAGGGTTCTGTTTTTTTGGTTGCTAAGGTTCAATGTTTTTTTGGGATAAGTGTTTAGGGTATTTTTGGGTCTCAAGGTTTATGATTTTTTGGGGATGGGGGTTTAGTGGTTATTGGGTTTGTGTTTTATGACTGTTTTCATAAGAGTGTTTAGGAGTTTTGTTGGTTGAGGGATGATAGTTTTATGAGATAAGGAATCAGGGTTTTAGGGTACAAGGGTTGAGGATTTTTTGGGGAAGAGGTTTGATGGTATTTTGGGGGTGTGGGTTTTGGGTTTTTTGGGGTTGAGGGTTGAGGGTTTTTTTGGGGTGAGGGTATAGAGTATCTCGGGGCTGATGGGTGAGGGTTTTTTGTGTCTGAGGGTTGATTTTTTTGGGGGATAAGGGTTTAGGGTTTAATGGGGATGGGTATTGAGGGTGTTTTTTGGGATGAGGGTTAAAGGGTTTTTTTAGATATGAGGGTTAAGGGTTTTTTAGGGTTATGGGTTGAGGGTGTTTTGTGGAATAGGGTGGATGGATTTTGGGGATGGGGGTTGAGGGTTTTTTGGTGCTATGATTTGAGATTTTTTTGGGGATGCGGGTTGATGGTTTATTGGGTTAAAGGTTTGAATGTTTTTGGTGGTTGAGCGATGAGTGTTTTTTTAGACTAGTGGTTGATGATTTTTTTTGTTCTGAGGGATGAGGATTTTTTGGGTTTAAGGGTTTAGGTTTTTGTGGTATGGGTTTAGGGCCTCTTAAGGCTGAGTGTTGAGATTTTTTTGGGGCTCGTGGTTTAGGATTTATTTGAGTTATGGGTTTTGGGTTTTTGGGGGATGTGGGTCTAGGGTTTTTTGGGAATTAGTTTTTAGGGACTTTTTAGGTTGAGGTTTGAGGTTTTTTTGGGGAATAAGGTTTAGGGTTTTTTGGGGGGATGAGGGTTGAGGGTTTTTTGTGTGGATGGTTTATGGTTTGTTGGGGCTGAGGGTTTAGGTTTTTATGTACTAATTGTTGAGTGTTAATTCAGGATTAGAGTTTAGGGTAATATGTTGAAGAGGGTGTAGGGTTTTTTGGGCCGAAGGTTTAGGATTTATAGGATGATAGTATATGGTTATTTTTTGATAAGAGTTTAGGATTTTTTGTGGTTGAAGGTGTAGATTTTTTTGGGAATGAGGGTTTGGGGATTTTTTGGGGAATAGTGTGTGGGTTTTTTTTGTGATAATGTTTTAGGGTTTTTGGGTCTTAGGGTTTATGTTTTTGGGGGTTTAGGGTTTAGGGTTTTGTGTGGATGAGGGTTAATTATTTTTTTTATGATTTATGGTTTTGGGTTTATTAGGTCTATGGGTTTAAGTTTTTTTTGTGTATGAGTGTTTAGGGTTTTTTGGCGCTTATGGTTTAGGGTATAGTGGGTCCGAGGGTTTAGGATTTTGTGGGGATGAGGGTTTATGATTTTTTAGGGATAAGGGTTTATGGTTTTTTGCGGAATAGGTATTAGTGTTATGTGGGGATAAGTGCGTAATATTTTTTTGGTTAAGGGTTTAGGGTTTTCTGGGTCGGAAAATTAATGATTTTCTAAGTCTGAGAGTTTAGGGTTTTTTGGGGGGATGACGATTTAGGGTTTTGTGCAGTGGGGGTTTTGGGTTTTTTGGGGATGAGGGATTATAGTTTTTTGGATGAGGGTTAAGGTTTTTTTGCTTCCAAGGGTTTAGGTTTTTCCAGGTATGATGGTTTTTTTTCATAGGATAAGGGTTTAGGGTTTTAATAGGTTTATGGATTTGGGTATTCTAGGCCTAAGGGTTTCGTATTTTCTAGATTTGTGGGTTTTATGGGGATGAGTGTTCAGTGTTTTCTGGGTTTATGGTTTTAGTATTTTTTAGGGATAAATGGTTATTATTTTTTAGGAGTGAGGGTTTAGGGTTTTATAGGAATGTGGGTTTAGTGTTTTCCTGGTTTGTGGGTTCACTGTATTTGGGGATTAGGGTTTAGTATTTTATGGGGATTTTTGTTTTGGGGTTTTTTAGGTTTTGAGGTAATAGGGTTTTCAAGGGCTGGCGGTTTAGGGTTTTTTGTGTCTGGGGATTTATGGTTTTTTAGGACTGAGGTTTTAGGATTTTCTGGTGATGGGGGTTTCTATTTTACTAGAGTTGCGGGTTTGGGGTTTTCTATGTATATGGGTTTTGGTTTTTATGGGGACTAGGGTTTGTAGTTTTCAAGGGATGTGGATTTTTTGTTTTATTGGGATAAAATTTTGAGGGTTTTTTGGTCTGAGAGAGAAGGGTTTTCTTAGGATATGGGTTAAGGGTTTTGAAGTGCTGAAGGGTTATGGTTTTTTGGGGATGAGGTATTAGAGTTATTGGGGATTAGGGTTTAGGGTTTTCTATGGATGAGGGTTTTGGGTTTTTTGGTTTTGCGGGATTAGTGGTTTCCAGGGATGAGCATTTAGATTTTTCTGTGGTGTGCATTTGGTGTTTTGTGGGGATGAGAGATTAAGGTTTTTTGGGGTGGAGGGTTTAAGGTTTTCAAGGGCTACGTTTTTAGGGTTTTTTGGGGATGAGTGTTAAAGGATTTATGGGATGAGGGTTTGGGGTTTTTTTGGGGATAAGGGATTATGGTTTTCTAAGGATGAGGGTTTTGGGTATTATGGGGATAAGGGATTTGGGTATTATATGGTTGAGGGTTTAGGGTTTTATAGGGTATAGGATTTAATGTTTTTTGGGGCAGAGGGTTTACGGTTTCTGGTGTCTATGGGTTTTGGGTTGTCTAGGGGTAAGGGTTTAGGGTTTTCTTAGGATGAGGGATTAGTGTTTTATAAGGATGGGGGTTTATTATTTTCTATGGTTGAACATTTTGGGTTCTCTGGGAAAAAGGGATTAGGGTTTTCTGTGGCTGAGGGATTAGGTTTTTTGGGTATAAGGGTTTAGGGTTTTATTAGGCTCATTGTTTTTTTTCTTAGGATGTGGATTTAGTTTTTTCTAGGGATGAGGGTTTTGTGATTTTTGCGATGAGGGTTTAGGGTTTTATGTTTGAGTATTTTGGGTTTCTTTGGGATGAAGGTTTAGGGTTTTCTAGGATAGAGTGTTTAGGGATTTTTAGGGATAAGGGATTAGAGTTTTATAGGGATGAAGGTTTAGGGTTTTCTAGGGAAGATGGTTCATGGATATATTTGGGTGAGTATTTTGGGTTTTTTGCTGTTGGGGGTTTAGTGTTTTATAGTGTTGAGGGTTTATGATTTTTTGAGGATGAGTGTTATCAATTTCTTGGGTCTATATTTTTAAGGTTCTTTGGGGCTTATGGCTCATGATTTTCTAGGGTTTATGGTTTAAGGTTTTCTCTGGATATGATATTAATATTTTACGGGGTTGAAGATTTAGGATTTTTAGGGGCTAATTGATTAGGGTTTTAAAGGGATTATGATTTTAGTTTTTCTTGGGATGTGGGTTAATGTGTTTTCTGGTGATGTGGGATTAGTGTTTTCTATGGTTGAGGGATTAGGGTTTCATGGATCTTAGTGTTTAGGGTTTTCTAGGGATGAGGGTTTAGGTTTTTTTTTGGGGAAGTGAGTTTAGGATTTTTTGGGGATCAGGGTTTGGGGTTTGAAGGGGCTAAGTGTAAAAAGTTTTATTATGGATGAGGATTTCTGGTTTCCTTGGACTAAGGTTTTTGTATTTCTGATGGCTAAGATTTTAGGGTTTCCTAGGGTAGAGATTTTATGAATTCATGGATATGAGGGCTTAGGGTATTGTGGGGATGTGATTTTGGGGTTTTTTATGTATGGGAGTTAATAGTTTTCAAGGGATGAGGCTTTAGGGTTTAAGGTTTTTTTGGGATGTGTGTTTGGGGTTTTTGGGGTTTAATGTTTAGGGTTTTCTATTGCTAAGGTTTTCTAGTTTTATGGGATGAGGGTTTTTAGTTTTTGAGGGAAGATGGTTTAGTGAATTTTTGAGTCGAGAGTTTAGAATTTTTTGGGGATTAGGATTTAGGTTTTTTTGTGCCTTAGGGTATATTGTTTTTTAGGGATAAATGTTTTGGTTTTTATTAGGATGAGGTTTTATCGATTTATAGGGTTTTTTGAGGATGAGGGATTATATTTTTCTGGGGTTGAGTGTTTATGGTTCTTTAGGGCTGAATGTTAAGGTTTTTCTATGGTTGAGGGTTTAGTGTTTTTTTGGGATGATGTAATATGTTTTTATGAGGATGAGGATTTAATATTTTATAGGGTTGATAGTTTAAGGTGTAATGGCTCTGAGGTTTTAGGGTTTTATAGGGATGAGTGTTTAGGGATTTTGGGGGAAAAGGGTTTAGGTTTTTCTGGGGATGATCTTTTTGTGTTTTCTAGGTGTGGGTTTATGGTTTTTTAGGGATTTGGGTTTTCGGTTTTATGGGGTTTAGGGTTTAGGGGTTTCTTGGGATGATGGTTTAGGGTTTTCTATGGTGGTGGTTTTATGGTTTTCAATGGATATGGTTATAGGGTTTTCTGGGGTTTAGGGTATAGGGTTTTCTGGGGATGCAAATTTTTGATTTTTTGGGGTTAAGGGTTTAGGGTTTT
The DNA here is from genome assembly GCA_963277665.1 of Viscum album. NCBI lineage: Eukaryota > Viridiplantae > Streptophyta > Magnoliopsida > Santalales > Viscaceae > Viscum > Viscum album. The sequence goes on from OY728167.1 coordinate 640,155,795, forward strand.
TCGGGGTTATGGTTTTAGGATTTTATGAGGATGAGGGTTTATGGTTTTATATGGATGAGTATATAGTCTTATCTGGGACTAAGGGTATAAGGTTTCCTTTGGATATTTTTTTAGTAATCTATGGGGCTAATGATCATGGTTTTTATGGGGAATAGTGTGTAGGGTTCTCTTGGTATGAGGGTTTACAATTTTCTAAGGCTGAGGTTATTGGGTTTTCTAGGGATGATGCTCTTAATTTTCCTAGGGCTGATGGTCTTAGGTTTTCTAGGGAAGTGGGTTTATGGATTTCTATGAATGAGGGTTTATGTTTTTTGGGGGATGAGGTTTATGTGAAGTTGCACGATCTGGATTCAAGTATCAATTAGAGGGGGAAGGGTTGAATCAGTGTTATACTTTCTTTTATGTTTCCTTACTTTTGAAACAACCTTCACCTCCTGTTAAAGAGTTATTTTCCTACTGAACACAATGTAAACACACATCCACAGGAAAAAAAGAATTTATATGGTTCACTACACAACAAGAGTATCTACATCCTTAGTATGGTTTAAAAATAATATAATACAACACAATCCACTAGAAAAAAATTCTTTGATGTGGAATAAAATGATTAAGATATTACCTTACACTCTTGTAAAACTATGAAAATAATCCAACAGTGCATGTACTCCCTCTTAGAAAAAATAGGGTAATGTAATGTTACAGTGCTCCTTAATGAGCAATCAAAAATTTTATCTCTCAGAAAAATTCTTCACTTTCTTACCCAGAAGCTGGTAAGAACTTTCTTGTGCACAAATTACTACTTGCGTTTAACTCCGATCTTTCACACAACCTTTTTGGGTGTCTAGGACAAAAATTTAATTCCTTGCACGTAAAATTTAACTTTTTTCATGAAACACCTATTGCATGCAACTTATTTCTAACTTTCAACCTACTTCTTGTGCAAAACGTCTTCTTCTTACGTGGAACTCTATTTCCTTTGAGAAAATCCATTTTCTTAAAATTCATATGCGCTTCAAAACTCCGATTTCTTCTACGTGTTTAGCTACACAAATGAATGGGTCACCTCTTATTTATAGGAATCACCAATCCTAAATTCAAAACCCTATTAAGTGCACAAAATCATCTTCATGCACTTAAAACCTTGTTTTATGTCGCATTGGGAATGTAAGTATCTTTCTCAAAACCTTACCTTTTTCGCACTTTCTAGATCTTTCGCGCACTTCATTCTTTTTCCATATTTTGATATTTTGATCATGAAACATGCCTTGCACGCAACATTCCAAATCATCTTCAATCTTGAGGGAAATTATTCCTTTTATATATTTTAATGATCTGAACATAGAAATACAATTGCATGCCACATTTATATTCATCTTCAATATTGTACACAACTTCCTTTTCCAAAAACACATTTATCCATTTTCGATATTTTGAGGCCCAAAAATTTGGCAATCACTGGGAAATGGTGCCGCCTAAAAATATTATTTAGAAAGATCACCAATGAAGCTTCACTATTATCTAGATTATCTGACTCTCAGTTGCTTTCATCACAAGCCTTATGTATAAAGATATTTAATCTTTGATTGATCACCTTTAGCATCGTCAGATTTTCAAAAGAATGTATTGTTACATCCCTATCTTCCACCAACATCATTCTTTCCAATAAAAACTAAATATGATTGGAATCACCTTTTCTCCCCCATTCCTTCATAATTACTGAATCAAAAGTTCTTCAAACAACTTATGATATTTGTGAAATAAAAATCATCAAAGCATCATGATATTCTCAAAGGCCTTTTATAATGTGAATTGATTTATCATCTTTGAAAAAAAAAGAAAAAATTATTTATAAACAAAATTTTCTTAATTCCAACAACCTTATTTATCCAACTTGGTACAAAAAATATAGTTTTCTAGGTCTGAGTATTTGGGGTTTTCTAGTGATGAGGGTTTAGGGATTTCTAGGGTGGGGTTTTAGGGTTCTTTGGGCTGGAAATTTAATTTTTTTTCTATAGTTTTTGGGTTTTCTAGGGATGAGGGTTTAGGTTTATCTAGAGATTAGGGTTTAAGGATTTATTTGGATAAGGGTTTTGTAATTTAAAGGCATGAGTGTTTACAATTTTCTAGGACTGAGGGACTAGGGTTTTCCAGGGTTGAGAGTTATGGGTATTACATGAATGAGGATATAGGGTTTTCTATGGCTGAGCATCTTGTATTTTATATGGATGTGGATTTTGGGTTTTCTATGGCTGAGGGTTTTTTGTTTTATGGGGATGAGGGGTTGGTTTTTCTGAATGAGGGTTTAGGGTATTTTGGCGATAAGTGTTTTTTTTCTAATGATTAGGGTTTAGGGTTTTTTGGGGATGAGCTTCAGGGTTTTCTGGGGCTATGTGTTTAGGATTATTTGGGGATGGGTGTTTAGGGTTTTCTAGAGAGGAGGGTTTGGGGTTTTATAGGGATATGGTTATATGGTTTTCTTGGACAGTTGGTTTAGGGTTTTCTTGGACTGAGGGTTTAGGTATTTCTGGGGATCAGGGTTTTGGGTTTTCTAGGGATGAGGGTTTATTATTTTGTGAGGATTGGGGTATAGGGTTTTCCAAGGTTGTGGGTTAAGTGTTTTCAAGGGATGAGGGTTTAGGGTTTTTTGGTGCTAAGTATATAGTGTTTTATAAGGATGAGGGTTTATGGTTTTCCAAATATGAGTGTTTAGTGTTTTTTTGGGCTGATGTTTTTGGGGTTTTTTGGGGATGAGGTTTTAGTGTTGTATGAGGATGAGTTTACAGGGTTTTATATGGCTGAGGTTTTGTATTTTTCTATGGTTGAGGGATTAGGGTTTTCTATAGATGAGTATTTAGGGATTTCTGGGACTGATGTTATATGGTTTTCTATGGATATAGTCTTAGGGGTTTTCAGTGTAAGGGTTTATGGGTTACAAGGGATGATGGTTTATGGTTTTTTGAGGATGAGGGTTCAGGGTTTTCAAGGTAACATGGTGTACGGTTTTCTATGGATCAATTTTTAGGGTTATACGGGGACGGAGATTTAGGGTTTTATGGGTATGAGGTTTATGGTTTTGTAGGGATGAGGTTTTAAGGTTTTCTAGGGTTGTTTTTTTAGGTTTTCTGGGGATGATGGTTTAGTGTTTTCAGGGACTGGGGTTTTAGGTTTTACTAGGAATAGAAGTTTAGGGTTTTATAGGGATAATGGATTAGTGTTTATTTTTGGATTATAGATTAGGGTTTCATAGGGAATAAGTTTTAGGGTTTTCTTGGATGAGGGTCTAGACTTTCATAGGGTTGAGGGTCTTGGAATATTTGGGGATAATGTTCAATGGTTTTTTTCAAAATGACGTTGTTGGTTTTTTTATTACCGAGGGCCTTGGGTTTTTGGGGATGAGGGTGTAGGTTTTTCTATGGCTGAAAGTATAGGGTTTTCTAGGATGAGGATTTAGGGTCTTCTGGGGATGAGGGTCTACGGTATTAGTGGGAACAGGGTCTATAGTTTTATGGGAATGATGCCTTATGTTTTTCTAGAGATGTGGGTGTAGTGATTATGAGGTAGAGGGTCTAGGGTTTTATGGGTATGAGGTTCTTGGGTTTACTAGGGATAAGGGTATAGGGTTTTCTGGACCTACGAGTCTTTGATTTTTTGGGACTGATGATCTAGGGTTTTCATATGGGTGAGGGTCTAAGGATTTTTGGGGATGGGGGATAGGTTTTTCTAGGGCTTAGGGTCTAGGGTTTTATAGGGTGAGGGTATATGGTTTTATGGTTATGAGGTCTAGGTTTTTTGAGGCTGAGGTTATAGGGTTATATAGGGATGAGGATCTTGGTTTTTCTGGGAATGAGGGTCTAGGGTTTTCTGAGTTTGAGTGTCTAGGGTTATTCAGGGATTAGGTTATAGGGATTTCTAGGGCTCTAGGACTAGGGTTATCTATGGATAAGGGTCTAGGAATTTTTGTGTCTTAACATTCAGGGTTCTTTAGTGATAAGGGTTTGGTATTTTTTTAGGCTAAGTATTTTTTTTGGGATGAGGGTTTAGGATGTTTTAGTGATAAGGTTTTTGGGTTTTTGTGGCTGATGGATTATAGTTGTTTGGGGATGAGGGTTTAATGTTTTTTTTGAGATGAGAGATTAGGTTTTTTAGGGATATGTTTTTTTGGGTTTTTTGGGTTTATATTTTATTGTTTTATAGTGATTTGGTTGTAGGGTTTCATGTAGATGGGGGTTTGTGGTTTTATTGGGTTGAGGGCTCAGGGTTTTTTTAGGGTTGAGGTTTTTGGGTTTTTTGGGGATTAGGGTTTATGTTTTTGGGTACTGAGGGTTTAGTTTATTTTTAGGTTTGGGATTATGGTTTTTTGGGCATAGTGTTTAGGGTTTTTTTGGATGAGGGTTTGGGGTTTTTTGGTGAGGATTTCATTTATTTTTTAGAGATGAGGGTTTAGGGTTTTAAGGGGCCTAGGGTTTAGGAATTTTTAGGATAAGGTTTTAGGATTTATAAAGTTTAGGGTTTATGTATTTTGTTTGTGAGGTTTTAAGTGTTTCCCAGGTTTTATGGTTTATTGGGACTGGGAGTTTTGGGTTTTTTAATGGATGAGATTTTAGGGTTTTTTGATGTAGAGGGTTTTGGATCTTTTGGGGCTGAGTATTTGCGGTCTTTTAGGGTGTAGGGTTTATGTTTTTTGGGGGATTAGGGTTTAGGGTTTTTTAGGTTATGATAGATTTATTTTTTTTTGGGTTGAGGTTTTATGTTATTCTTAGGATAAAGGATTTGGATTCTCTTGGGCTAAGGGTTTCAGGTTTTTGGGGTTGAGGTTTCAGTTTATTTTGGGAGTGAGGGTTTGTGATTTTTTTAGGATGATGTTATAGTGTTTTTTGTGAATGAGGTTTTAGTGTTTTTTGTGGATAAGGGTTTTTAATTTTGGGGTTCAGGGTTTTGATACTTTTGTGGTGAGGGTTTATTTTTTTTGGGGATGAGGGTTTATCATTTTTTAGGGATGAGGTATTATGGTTTTATAAGGTTTGAATTTTATGGTTTTTTAGGGAAGAGGGTATAGGTTTTTCAAGTGAATATATTTTAGGGTTTTCTAGGGTTTTCGTTTTAGAGTTTCTGTGGGTGAGGGTTTAGGATTTGTTGGGGTTGAAGGTTTTGGTTTTTTTTGGTTCTGAGGGTTTATGGTGTTTTGGGGATGATGGTTTGGGTTTTTTTTTGGTAATGAGGGTTTAGAGTTTTTTGGGGATGAGGTTTTAGGTTTTTTTGGGGATAAGGGTTTAGAGTTTTTTTGGGATGAGGGTTTAGGATTTTTTATGGAAGAGGTATTTGGGTTATTTAGGGTTCAGGGTTTTGGAATTTTTGTGGCAGGATGTGTTGGGTTTTTTGGTTCCGAGGGTGTAGTGCTCTTGGGGATGTGGGTTTGTGTTTTTCTTGAGATTAGGTTTTAGGGTTTTCAATGTCTAATCATTTAGGGTTTAATGGGTATGAGAGATTAGGTTTTTTTTGGGAAAGTGGGTTTAGGATTTTTTGGGGAATTGGGTTTTTAGTTTCTAGGGATGAGGGTTTTGGGTTTTCTAAGGCTAAGGTTTTAGAGTTTCCTGGTGCTATGGGTTTAGGGATTTATAGTGATGAGAGTTTAGGGTGTTCTTGGGCTAATGTTTTATGTTTTTATTGGTTAAGGTTTTACGGTCTTCTGGGGAAATGGGTTTATGGTTTTATGGTGTTGAGGTTTTGGGTTTTTATGGGGTTGAGGGTTTTGGGATTTCTAGGAATATGGATTTATGGGATTCTAGGGATGATGGTTTACGAGTTTTCTTGGGCAAATGGTTTATGTATTTTTGGGGATGTGGGTTTAGGTTTTTATGGGGATAATAGTTTAGGGTTTTCTATGGATGGGTGATTAGGTTTTTCTGTGGATGAGGATTTAATGTTTTCTAGGGCCAAGGGTTTATGGTTTTCTTGGGATGAGGGTTTTGAGTTTTCTCCAGATAGGGGATTAAGGTTTTCCAGGGTTTAGGGTTTCTGGTGTATGGTGTTTTATAGGGATGTGTGATTAGGTTTTTTGGGGGATTATGGTTTAGCGTTTTCTAGGGATAAGGGTTTAGGGTTTTTTGGGGATGAATGTTTAGGCTCTTCAGGGGATGACTGTTTAGGGTTTTTTAGGTCTGAGGGTTTAGGGTTTTATGGGGATGAGGTTTATGATTTTTTTCTATGTGGGAATAATTATTCCTAGGGATGAGGGTTTATGTTTTTCTAGGGTTGAGGTTTTAGGGTTTTATTGGGTAGAGGGTTTAGGGTCTTCTGGGGATGAGAGTTTAGGGTTTTCAAAGGTTGAGTGTATAGAGTTTTTGGGGGATAATGGAGAATAATTTTATTGGAATAAGGGTTTAGGATTTTTGGGGGCTGAGATTTTAGGGTTTTCTAGGGATGAATATCTAGTGTTTTCTGGGAATAAGGGTCTAGGTTTTTCTGGGGATATGAGTCTAGGGTTTTCTATAGATACATGTCTAGTATTTTTTGGGACCAAGGGTATAAGATTATCATAGGCTAAGGGTCTTTGGTTTTCATTGGTATAAGGGTATACAGTTTTTTGGGGATGAGGGTCTTTGGTTTTCTAGAGCTAATGGTTGAGAGTTTTCTATGGATAAGGGTCTAGGGTTTTCTGGGTATGATGGTCTAGGGTTTTCTGGGGCTAATGGTACTTTTTTTTCTAGGGATGAGAGTCTAAGAATTTCTAGGTTATGGTTTCTTTGGTTTTATGGGGTTGAGGGTGTAGGGTTTTCTAGAGCTACATATATAGGGATTTATAGGGATGATGGTACAGGGTTTTCTAACGATGAGGTTCTAGGGTTTTCTAATAATGATTGTCTAGGGTTATCTGGGGTGGAGGGGCTAGGTTTTTCTAGATAAAAGGGTTCGGGATTTTCTGGGGATAGGGGAAGAGGTTTTTTTAGGGCTTAGGGCATAAGTTTTTCTATGGATCTGAGTTCAATGCACATTGGGACTAAGGTTTTTGGGTATCATTATGATGAGGATTTAAGGATTTCTAAGGAATAGGGTTTCTAGTTTTCTAGGGAATTTAATTTAAGGTTTTCTAGGGATTATGGTTTATGGTATTCTAGGGTAGAGGATTTAGGGTCCAAAGGTTATATGGGGCTAAGGGTCTAAGTTTTTTTTGGGAATAAGGGTTTTGTGCTTTATGGGACTAAGGGTTTAGGTTCTTTTTGTTGGTGATGATTTATATTTTTTTCAGGATAAAGGATTAGGGTTTTTTTGGCATTGAGGGTTTTGGGTTTTCAGTGATTTTTTAGTATGTGGGTTTAAGAATTTATAGGGCTAGGGATTTTGGGATTTTTGGGGCTGGGGTTTGATTATTTTTTCTGGTTGTGGATTAAGGGTTTTATTGGAATGGTTGTTATGGTTTTATTCATGAAGAAAGTTTAGATTTGTTTTGGTTCTGAGGGTTCTTTGATTTATGGGGCTGAGGGATCAGGGGTTTTTGGTGTTGTGGGTTTAGGGTTTTTTTTGGGATGAGGGTTATGTTTTTTAGGGATGGGGGCTCATAATTTTTTTGGGATTTTGGGTTCATTGTTATTTTGGGTTGAGGGTTTAGGGTTTTTTTGGGCTGAGTGTTCAGTGTGTTTAGGGGTGAAGTTTTATGGTTTTTGGGGTGAGGGTTGAAGTTTCTTTTGGTGTAGATGGTTTATGATTTTTTTTGCTGATGGTTCTAGGTTTTTCGGATTCAAGGATAAGGGATTTTTTTTGGATGAATGTTCATGGTTTTTTGGGGCTAAGGGTTTGTGGTTTTTTGGGATTTGGGGTTTTGGGTTTTGGGGGGATGAGGGTTTGGGAATTTTTTGGGATAAGGGTCAAGGGTTTTTTCGGGGATGGGGGTTCAAGATTTTTGTGCGTGAGGGATTCAGGTTTTTTTCCTGAGGGTCTAGGGTTTTTTGGGCCTGAGGGATCAAGGTTTTGTGGGGATGTAGTTTCATGGTTTTTTGGAGTTGGGGGTTTAGGTTTTTCTAGGTATGAGTATTCCGGTATTTCTGGGGATAAGTGTTAAAGTTTTTATTTGATAATAAGGTATATATTTTACTATGGATGCAGTTCTGGGTTTTATGGGGATGAGGGTTCATGGATTTTTTGGGCTGAGGGTATTGGGTGTTTTTGTACTAGTGGTTTAGTTTTTTTTGGGATGAGGGTTTAGATTATTTTGGGGCTAAGGTTTCATGGTTTTTAAAGGATGAGGGTTCAATGTTTTAGGGGGATGAGGGTTAAGGGATTTTTGGGATTTAGGGTACATGGTTTTATGGGGTTGCTTATTCAGAGATATTTACACTAAGGGTTCAAGGATTTATAGTATTGGGGGTTCAAGGTTTTTTGGCACTATGGTTTTAGGGTTTTCCGTGAAAAATGAAAGGGGGTTTCTTAGAGAAGAAGGTTTAGGTTTTTCTGGTCATGAGGGTTTAGGATTTACTAGGGATGAAGTTTTATGGTTTTGTGGGGTTAATGTTTTAGTTATTTGTTGGGTGAGGGTATATGGGATTTTGGGGTTGAGGGTTTTTGATTTTTTATGGTTGTGGGTTTAGGGTTTTTTGGGGATGAGGATTTAGAGATTTTTTTAGATGAGTGTTCTGGGTTTTTAGGGGTGACTGTTTAGGATTTTTTTACACTAAGGATTTAGGGGTTTTTTGGGGATGAGGTTTGTTGGATTTTTAGAGATATAGGTTTAGGTGTTTTGGGGGTTGAGGGTTGAGGGTTATTTGTGGATGAGTTTTTTTTTCTCAGGATGTGGGATTTTTAGGGATACAAGTTTAGGATTTTTTAGGGAATCAGGTCTTGGTTTTTTTAGGGATGAGGGTTTAGGGTTTTGTTGGTTGTGCGTAAGGGGTTTTGTTGGGATCTGGGTGTAGGGTTTTCTAATGGTGAGGATTTTGGGTTCCTAGGGATGATGGTTTAGGGTTTTCTTGGGATTAGGGTTCATGGTTTTCAAAGGTTGAGGGTTTATGTTTTTTAAGGGATGAGGGTTTGGGGTGTTTGGAGTTGTGGGTTTTAGGTTTTCTAGGGAAAGGGGTTCTGGGTTTTCTATGGATGAGGGTATATGGTTTTTTTTAGGGATTAGTGGATATTGTTTTCTGGGGATAAGGGATTAGTATTTTTGGGGATAAGGTTATTTGGGTTTATAAAGGTAAGAATTTAGGTTTTTCTTGGGATGGGGTTTGAGGGTTTCTTGAGATGGGGTTTAGGGTTTTCTGATGCTGAGATTTAGGGTTTTCTAGAGCATGGGGTTTAGGGTTTTTTGGCTCTTGGTATTCAGTTTTTCTGGGGATGTGGGTTTCTATTTTCATAAGCTATGGGTTTAGGGTTTTCTAGATATTATGGTTTATTGTTTTTTAGGGATGGGTGTTTAGGGATTTCTAGGGTTAGTGGTATGGGAATTTATAGGGTTGAGAGTTTAGTATTTTCTAGGGCTGAGGGATAGTGGATTTCATGGGTAGGGGGTTTAAGGTTTTTTAAGACATGGTGTGTTGGGTTTTTTGGCGCAAGGTGTTTACGGTTTTCTTGGGATAGTTGTCTGGTTTTCTTAGGCTGGTGGATTAGGGTTTTCTAGGGATGTGTGTTTATGGTTTTTTGGGGCTGGGGGTTTAGCATTTTCTAGGACATGAACATTAGTGTTTTCTAAATAATTGTATTTTGGGTTTTTGGGGGCTAGGGTTTTAAGTTTTTCTATGGTTTATGGTTTAGGATTTTTGGGTGCTAAGGGTTCAGTTTTTCTGGAGCTGAGAAATTAGTTTTTTTGGTGCTGGGGGTTTGGGGTTTTTTGGGGATGATAATTGAGGGTTTTATATGGATGACAGTCTAGTGTTTTTATAGAGATAAGTGTTTAGGGTTTTTTATGGATAACAATTTAGGGTTTTAAAGGGATGAGGACATAGGTTTTTATTGGGATAAGGGTTTAGGGTTTTTTTGGCTCTGAGGGTTTAGGATTTTATGGAGCTGAGGGGTTAGGGTTTTCTAGGGTTGAGGATTTATGACTTTTTAGGAATGAGGGATAGGGATTTTGGGGGTGGTGGGTTTAGTGTTTTTCAGCGATGAATTTTTAGTGTTTTCTATAGTGAATCATTTAGGATTTTATAGGGATAAGTCTTTACGGTTATCTGGGTCTAAGGGTTTAGGGTTTCATGTGACTGAAGGTTTACGGTTATATATTTTCAATGGTTTAGGGTTTTCTATGTAGGAGTGTTTTGGGTTTTCTGGGGCTGAGTGTTTTGGGTTTTCTAGGAATGATGGATTAAAGTTTTGTGGGGTTGAGGATTTAGGGTTTTTTATGGAAGAGGGTTTATGGTTTTCTAGGGTTTAGGATGCAGTGTTTTATATGGCTAACGGTTTAAGGTTCTTTAGGGATGAGGGTTTAGTGTTTCTTTGGGGATGAGGGTTTTGGGTTTTTAGGGAAATAGGTTGTAGGGTTTTCTATTTATGTGTGTTTAGGGTTTTCAAATATTCTCGGTTTAGGGATTTTTAGGGAGGATGGTATAGGGTTTTCTAGGGATGAGGGTTTATGGTATTCTAGGGTTGAGGTTTTAGGTTTTTTTAGGGATGAAGGTTTTTGATATTCTTGGGTGGAGGGTTTAGGATTTTTTGAGGCTTATCATTTGTTGGTTTTAGGGGATATGGATTAGGGTTTTCTATGGCTTAGGGTTTAGGGTTTTCTATGGTTGAGGTTTTAGGGTTTACTAGGGAATATGGTTTATAGTTTTATGGGTTGGAGCGTTTAGGGTTTTCTAGGGCAAAGGATTAGGGTATTTTAAGGATATAAGTGTTTTGGTTTTTTTGGGGTAGAGGGTTTTGGGTTTTTTTGGGATGTGGGTTTATGGATTTATGTTGTTGAGGGTTTAGAGATTTTTGGGACTAAGGATTTACTCTTATATGGGGTGAGGATTTATGGTTTTAATGGGATGCTGGTTTATGGTTTTCTAGGACTAAATGTTAAGGGTTTTCTAGGGATTTGTGTTTATGGTTTTTTGGGGGTTATAGTTTAGGTTTTTCTAGGGATGCAAGTTTATGGTTTTCTATGGCTCAGGTTATATAGTTTTCTGGGGCTGAGGGTTCAGGGTTTTCTGGTGGATAGGTTATAGGGTTTTTTAGGGGTTAGGGTTTATTGGTTTTTTAGGATTGAGGGTTAGTGTTTTTTGTGGATGAAGTTTTTGGGTTTTAAAGGGATGAAGGATTAGCGTTTTCTTGGTTTTGGGGTTATATATTTTTTTGGGATGAGGTTTTTGGGTTTTTTTGGACTTAGAGTGTGGGTTTTTTGGGCTGAGGGTTTTTGGATTTTCGGGGGGAGGTTTTATAGTTTTTTGGATCTAAGGGTTTTGGGGTTTTTTTGGTGTATCGGGTTTTCGGATATCTGGAACTCTGGGATTATGGTTTTTGAGGGATGGGGGTTTGGATTTTTTGGGGGTGAGGGTTTTGGGTTTTTTGGGGATTAGATTTTAGGGTTTTTATGGATATGGGTTTGGAGTTTTTTGTGGTTTTGGGTTTTGGTTTTTCTGTGACTTTGTGTTTGTGGTTTTTTGAGGTTGATTGTTTTGGGTTTTTTGGGTTTGAGGGATTAGTGTTTTTTGGGGAAGAGGGTTTAAGGATTTTTTGGGGTTGAGGTTTTATGGTTTTTTTTGTCTCATGGTTTTTACTTTTTTTTGGGATGAGGGTTTAGGTTTTTTTTTGGTGCTGATAGTATAGGGGTTTGGCAGGGATAGGGTTTTTTTATGGATGGTGATTAATTAATTTTTTCTGCTGTGGGTTTACAGATTTTTGGGGGAGGAGGGTTTAGTGTCTTTGGGGGCTGAGGATTTTTGGTTATTTAGGACTTAGGTTTAAGTCTTATTTGGGGTTATAGTTTAGGGTTTTTTCAGGTTGAGGGTTTAGGGATCTTTTTGGGATGAGGGTTTTGGGTTTTATAGGGTTGAGGGTTTAGTGTTTTATGGGACTGATTGCTTAGTCTATTTTGGGGATGATATTTTATTGTTTTTGGGGGATGAGGGTATAGGTGTTCTTGGGGTTGAGGGTTTATGGTTTTTTGGGGTTGCGTGTGTGGGGTATTTTGGGGATGAGGTATTAGTATTTATTGAGTTTTGGGTTTTAGGGTGTTTTAGGGATTAGGGTTTTTGGTTTTTTGGGGCTTAGGGGTTATGGTTTTATAGGGATGAGGGTTTAGGAATTTATGTGGATGAGTGTTTAGGGTTTTATGGGGATGATGGTTTAGGGTTTTATGGGGATGAGGCTTTATGATTTTTTGGAGTTGAGTTCTTAGGGTTTTTTGAGGATGACGTCTTAGGGTTTTTTGGGCATGAGGGATTAGGGTTTTTAGGGAATTGTTTTTTGTTTTTTTGAGGCTAATGGTTTTGGGATTTTTTTGGGGATGGGGAGTAAGGGTTTTTTGGGGGGATGATAGATTAGGGTTTTTTGGGGCTGTGGGTTTATGGTTTTATGGGGATGAGGGTTTTGGGTTTCTTTGGGATGCGGGTTTAGTGATTTTATGGATGATTATTTACTATTTTTGGGATAAGGGTGTTGGGATTTCTGGGGATGAGGGTTTAGGGGTTTTTTTTGGGTGAGGTAAACAGTTTTATGGGGGTTAGGGTTTAAGGTTTTTTGGGGTAAAGGTTTTGGATTATTTGGAGATAATAGTTGAGGGTTACATGGGATAAGGGTTTATGGTTATTTATGGTTGAGGGTTTACTGTTTTATGGGGGATGAGGGTTTATGGTTTTTGGGGGATTAAATTTTAGTGTTTTTTGGGGATAAGGGTTTAGGATTTTCTGTGGTTGAGGGTATAGGGTTTTCTAGTAATGATGTTTTACGGTTTTCAAGGGATAATGGTTTAGGGTTTTTTGGGGATGATCACTTAGGGTACTTTGGGTATGAGGGTTTAGGGTTTTATAGGGATGAGGGATTTTGGTTTTTTGGGGATGAGGGTTTCTTGTTTGTTGGGGCTGAGTGTTTAGGGTTTTTTTTGTGGTGAGGGTTAATGGCCTTTTGGGATAAGGATTTAGGTTTTTTAGGGGATGATAGTTTAGGGTTTTTTTGGTGAGGTTAGGGTTTGTTGGGGATTTTAGTTTAGGGGTTTTTAAAGAATAGGATTTAGGCTTTTTTTAAGGGTTTAGGGTTTCTTGGGGATAATGGTTCATGTTTCTTATGGATAAGAGGTCAGGTTTCCCTAAGGCTATGGGTTGAGAGTTTTTTTGGGTCTGACCATTATGGTTTTCTTGGGGATCAGGGTTTATGTTTTTCATGGGGATAAGGGTTTATTGTTTATTGGTTTGAGGGTATAGGATTTCACAGGGATGAGGTTTTATGGTTTCTTTTGGTTGGGTATTTAGTGTTTTCTGGCTGAGGGTTTAGGGTCTCTGGGGGCAGAGGGTTTATGGATTCCTGGCGCTCAGGGTTCAGGGTTTATTAGGGATGATTATTTACGGTTTCTTGGGGCTAAGGGTTTAGGTTTTCTGTCGGATAAGGTGTTAGGGATTTATGGGTATAAGGTTTTAGGGTTTTCTATGGATGTGGGATTAGGGTTTTCTGGGGTGGAGGGTTTAGCGTTTTTTGGGGATGACGGTTTATGAATTTTCTGGGATAAGGGTTGAGTGTTTTTTTGTGCATATGGTTTTAGGGTTTTCTAAGGATGTGGGTTAGGGTTTTCTAGGGATAATGGTTTAAGGTTTCCGGAGTATGAGGGATAAGGTGTTTTGGGGTAAGAGGGTTTAGGGGTTCTTGGAATGAGGGATTAGTGTTTTACATGGTTGAGTTATATGTGTTTTTTTTGGGGATGATGGATTTGGGTTTTCTAGGGCTGAGGGTTTATTGTTTTCTTGGTATGAGGGTTTATTTTTTTATTGGAATTATGGTTTACGATTTTCTGGGGATGGGGGTCTAGAATTTTCTAGGGCATAGGGTTAAGGGTTTTCTGGAGCTTAGTGTTTTGGGTTTTCTAGGGCCAAGGGTTTATGTTTTTTAATGGGATGAGGGTTTAGGGTTTTTTATTTTCTAGTTTTTAGGGTTTTATAGGGAATATGGTTAATGTTTTTCTAGGGATTAGGGTTTTGGGTTTTCTAGGGAACATGATTTAAGGTTTTCTGGAAGTGAGGGATTATGTTTTTATGGGGATGAGGGTTTATAGTTTTCTGGGGCTTAGGGTTTTTAGTTTTATGGGGATGAGGTTTTAGTGTATTCATGGTATGATGATTTTGGATTTTCAATGAATGATGGTTTAGGGTTTTATGGGACTGATGGTTTAGAGTTTTTTGGTGCTGAGGGACTTGGGTTTTAGGGAGTTGAGGGATTAGAATTTTATGGGGTTGTGGGATTAGGGTTGTATGGGTCTAAAGCTTTAGGATTTTCAAGGGATTTTGGTTTAGGGTTTCCTAGGGATTTGGGTTTAGTTTTTTTTTGGGATAATGATTTAGTTTTTTTGTGGGGATGAGTGTTCAGGGTTCTTAAAGGATGATGGTTTAAGTTTATCTCGGGATGAGGACTTAGCTTTTTGTGGGTTTAGGGTTTAGGGTTTTCTGGTAATTCTAGTTTAGGATCTTAGGGGGATGATGTTATAGGGTTTTATTGCATTCAATGTTTTGGGTTTTATTGGGATAATAGATTTGGTTTTTATAGATAAATGGGTTTTGGGTTTTCTGTTTATCAGGGTTAAGGTTTTTTTGGGGATGAGTGATTAGGTTTTTATGGGGATGAGGGTTTATATTTTTTTGGGGATGAGGGTTTAGTGTTTTCTAGGGATGAGGGTTTTTGGTTTTTTGGGGTTTTGGGTTTAGGGTTTTCGAGGGACGAGGTTTAATGATTTTTTGGGGATGAGAGTTTTATTTTTTATAGAAATTAGGTTTTAGGTGTTACTATAGATGAGATTTTAGAGTTTTATATTTTTTATGGTTTTTGGTTTTCTTGTTTTGAGGATTTGGGTTTTTTTATAGGATGTGGGTTTTGGGTTTTTTGGGGCTGAGGGTTTAGGGTTTTCTTGGGTTGGGGGTTAAGGGTTTTCTCAGGATCCGGGTTTGGGGTTTTCATGGGATATGGGTTTAGGGTTTTCTAGGGCTGAGGCTCTGGTTTTATTTGGGTCTGGGATTAGGGTTTTCCAGAGATGGGGGTTTAGGTTTTTCTGGCGCTGAGTGTTTCAAGTTTGTAGAAGATAAGGGTTTTGGGATTTATAGGTCGGAGTGTTTATTTTTTTCTGGTGTAGAGGGTTTAGGGTTTTCTGATGCTGATGGTTTGGGGTTTTTTTGGATGAGGGTTTAGGATTTTTTAGGGAAGTTTCTTTTTGGATTTAAAGGGAAGACGGTTTAGGGTATTTTGGGGATGTGCTTTTAGGGTTTTCTAGGGTTGTGGTTTGAGGTATTTTTGGGGCTAAGTGTTTAGTTATTTATTAGGCTGAGGGTTTACTATTTTCTGGGGAAGATGGTTTTTTTCTAGGGATGGGGGTTTGGGTTTTCTGGGGATGAGGTTTTTGGATTTATTGGTTTGGGGGCTTAGGGTTTTCTCAGACTGAGTGTTCAGGGTTTAGTTTTTTATTTTTGTGGGTGAGGGTTAAGGGTTATATTGGGATGAGGGTTTAGGGTTATTTCAAGCTAAGGGATTTGGGTTTTTTGGGGATGAGTATTTGGGGTTTTATGGGGATATGGGTTGAGGGTCTTCTGATAATGAGTGTTTAGGATATTCAAGGGATGATGGTTTAGGTTTTTCTATGGCTATGGGTTTAAGGTTTTCTAGGGATGATGTTTTAGGGTTTTCTATGGCCGAGGATTTTAGGTTTTTGGGGCATAGGGTTTAGGGATTTTAGGGGTTGAGTGTTTATGAATTCTTAGGGATGAGGGTTTTGGTATTTTTTGGGGCTAATAGTTTTGGCATTTTTTGGTTTGAGGATTTATGGTTTTTAGGGGATGAGTGTTTGTTACTTTTTAGGGCTCATGGATTATGGTTTTTTGGGTTTGTGAGTTTAGGGGTTTCGTGGGATGAGGGTTTGGGGTATTTTGGGCTCAAGAGTTTGGATTTTTTGGGGAAGAGAGTTTTGGGGTTTTAGGTGCTGAGGGTAAAGATTATTTTTTAGGCTAAGAGTTTAGGGTTTTTGGGGGTTAAGGGTTTAGGATTTTTTAGGGATTAGAGTTTTGTTTTTTTGGGAATGAGGGTTTAAGGTTTTTGGGGATTGACCGTTAATGTCTTTTTGGGGTGATGGTTTTGGTTTTTGTTTGTGATGAGGGTTTATGATTTATTAGGGGGTGAGGGTTTTAGTTTTTTTGGACTGAGGGTTATTGGTATTTTGGTTACGAGGTTTTAGTGAGTTTTTTAGCCATGGAATTGTGATTTTTGTGGTTGTGGGGTTACCTTATTTTTTGGTTTAGAGTTTAGTGTATTATAAGGGTGAGGGTTTATGGTTTTTTTGGGCTGAGGGTTTAGGGTGTTCAAGGTCTAAGGGTCTAGGGGTTTTTTTGGGTATGAATGTTTAGGGTTTTTTGTGTATAGGGGTTTTGAGTTTTTGGGATAGAGGGTTGAGGGTTTTTGGGCTGATTGTTTAAAGTGTTTTAGTGCCAAGGGATTATGGTTTTTTGGGGGAAGATGGTTTTGTGTTTTTTGGGGATGCGGATAGAGGGTCTCATAAGTCTTTGGGGATGTGAGATTAAGGTTTTTGGTGGAAAATAAATTAGGGATTTTTGGTGGTGAAGTGTTATGTTTTTTTTGTGTTGGAAAAGTATTATTGTTGTTTGCGGATAAGAGATTATGGTTTTTTTGGGTTGAGGGCTTAGGATTTTTTGGGGATGAGAGTTTAGAGTTTTTTGGGGCTATGGGTTTACTGTTGTTTGGGGATGAGGGTTTACAGGTTTTTGGGGATGAGGTTCGTGGTTTTATAAGGTTATGGTTTTATGGTTATTTGAGGCTGAGGGTATAGGTTTTTTTTGGGACTGAGGGTTCAATGGATATTGGGGATGTTGGTTTGGGTTTTTTTGGGGATGAGATTTTGGGTTTTTTATGGGATGATGGTTTATGGTTTTTTGGAGATGAAGGTTTAGTTTTATTTGGGGATAAGGTTTTTGGGTTTTTTAGGGCTTAGGGTATAAGGTTTTCTTGAGATTACAATTTATGGTTTTTGGGGTTGAGGGTTTAGTTTTTTTTGGGATGAGTGTATAGAGGTTTTTGGGGCTGAGTGTTAAGGTTTTTTTGGGGATGAGGGTTTAGGGAGTTTGGGTTTGATTGGATTGGGGTTTTATAGAATTAGGTCATCGAGTTTTTTTAGGGATGAGGGTTTGTGGTTTTTTGGGACTGAGGAATTGTGTTTTCAAGGGCTGGGGGTTTGGAGTTTTTTTAGGATGAGGGTTTGGAGTTTCATGGGATTGATGGTTTGGTGTTTTTGGCGGCTGAGGGTTTTGTATTTTTTTGGGATGAGGGTATTTGGTTTTTTGGGTTGAGGGTTTGTGGTTTTTTGGGTATAGGATTTTAAGGTTTTTGGGGGATGAGGGTTCGAGGTTTTTTCTTATAAGATGGTTTAGTGTTTTTTATGGATGAGGGTATACGGTTTTTTGGGGATTAGGGTTTATAATTTTTTTGGGGTTGAGGATTTGGGGGTCTAGGGGGATGAGGGTTTAGGGTTTTTTATGGGTAAGGGTTTAGGGTTTTTTAGGGTTTAGTTTTTTGGTTTTTTAAGGCTGATCAGTAGGGTTTTTGGGAAAAGGGTTTAGGGTTTTGGGGGGCTGATTTTTTGGGGTTTTTTAGGATGATATTTTGGTCTTTTGGGGGAGTTGGTTTAGGGTTTTTTGGGAACAAGAGTGAAGGTTTTTTTAGCACCTATGGTTGGGGGTTTTTTGGGGATGGGGGTTTAGTGTTTTTGGGGGATGAGGGTTTAGGGTTTTTCGGGACGTGGGATTAAGTTTTTTGGGGGCTGGAGGTTTAGGGATTTTTTGGAGCCAATGGATTCGGGTTTTTTGGGGTTAATGGTTCAGGATTTTTTAGGGATGGGGTGCAGGGTTATTTGGGGCTCTGTGTTTAGGTATTGTGAGGGATAAGGGTTTAAGGGTTTTGGTTCTATGTTTTTCTGATTATTTGGGTTTGAGTTTTTGGGTGTTTTTCAGGATGAGGTATTTTTATTTTTATTTTTATTTTTATTTAGGATTCTTTGTATATGAGGGTTTGGTGTTTTGTGGGGTTCAGAGTTTGGGTTTTTTTTTGTGGGGTTTTGGTTTTTAGTTTTTTTAGGCTGAGTTTTTTGGGTTTTGGGTCTGAGGTTTTAGGTTTTTTTGGATTGAGGCTGTTTTGTTTTTTTAGGGAGAGAGATTCAGGTTTTTTGGGGATGGAGGTTTAGAGATTTTCTCGAGTGTGGGTATTGGTTTTTTTGTGGCTTAAGGTTTGAGGTTTTGAGGCTAATTTTTAGGGTTGTTTTTCGCTGAGGGTTTAGGTTTTTTAGGAATGAGAAGTTATTGTTTTTTGGGGTTGAGGTTATGGGGGTGTCTTTGGCTGAGGGTTTAGAATTTTATAGGGATGGGGGTTTAGGGTTATAAGGTGAAGTGGGTTTTGGAGTTTTTGGGGATGAGGGTTTCAGGTTTTTGGGGCTGAGGGTTTAGTGTTTTCCTTCTGGATGATGGTTTAGTTTTTTTGTTTTGAGGGATTAGGGTTTTTTTAAGATGATTTATGGTTTTTTGGGGTGGAGGGTTTAGGTTTTTTAGGGGTTTGGTTTTTAGGGTTTTTTCATATGGTTTAGTGTTTTTTATGTTCAAAGTGAGGGTTTTTTTTATCGAGGGTCTCATATTTTTTGGGTCAGAAGGTTTATTCTTTTTTGGGGATCATGGTTTATGGATTTTTGGGATGAGGGTTTCGATTTTTTGGGAGTTAAGTTAAAAGGGTTATTTTGGGCCAATGTTTAGGAATTTTAGGGTTGAGGGTTTAGTGTTTTGGGGGATATGAGTTTTTTATTTTTTTGGGTTGAGTGTTTTAGTTTTTTAGGGATGAGGGTTTTGGTATTTTGGGGAAATGTGTTTAGGTTTTATTGGGTTTGGTGGTTAAGGGTTTTTTGGGTTGAGTGTTTTGGGTTTTTTAGTTTTTTAGTGTTTAGGGTTTTTTGGGGCTGAGGGTTTGGGGATTTTTTTGGATGAGTGTTTTGGATTTTTTGAGGCTGAGGGTTGAAGGTTTTCTTGGTCTAAGGGTTTATGGTTTTTGGGGATTGAGGGATAATGGTTTCATGGGGAATAGGATTTAGGGATTCAAGGGGATGGGGTTCTGGGTTTTTTTAATGATGAGGGTTTATGTTTTTTTGGACCTAGGGTTTAGGGTTTTTTGGGACCAATGGTATTGGGTTTTATTAGGGCTGATGGGTTTGAGTTATTTAGTGCTATGAGTTTAGGGTTTTTTAGGGGAAAATTGTTTATACTTTTTTTCTCGATGATGTTTTAGGGTTTTTTGGGGCTTAGGGTTTAGGGGTTTTTTGGGATTAAGGGTTTAGGGTTTTGGTGGGTGAAGGGTATATGGTTTTTTTGGGCTGAGGGTTTACGGTTTTTTGGGGATGAGGGTTTAGTGTTATTTGGGGATGAGGGTTTGAGGATTTTTGTTTTTTTG
The DNA here is from genome assembly GCA_963277665.1 of Viscum album. Classification (NCBI taxonomy): domain Eukaryota; kingdom Viridiplantae; phylum Streptophyta; class Magnoliopsida; order Santalales; family Viscaceae; genus Viscum; species Viscum album. The sequence continues at coordinate 640,175,382 of OY728167.1, forward strand.
GGGATGAGAGCTTATGGTTTTTTTTGGATGAGGGTTTAGGATTTTTTGTGGATTAGGGTTTATGATTTTTTAGGACTGAGGATTTATGTTTTTTTTCAGAACGAGTGTTTTGGGGTTTTTGGGCCCAACAGTTTATCAATTTTGGGACTAAGGGTATAGGTTTTTTTAGTGATATGGGTTTAGGTTTTTTTTACCGAGGAATTTTGGTTTTTTGGGGCTTAGGTTTTTGTGGTTTTTTGAAGATTAGGGTTAGGTTTTTTGGGGATGAGTGTTTTAGGTTTTCTGGGTCAGAGAGTTTAATGTATTTTGGGGCTCTAGATATAGGGTTTTTAGGGTGGAGGGTTTAGGGTTTTTTATTGATGATGTGTTAGTGTTTTTTGGTGGAGAGTGTTTAGTTTTTTTGGTGAAGGAAGGTTTAGGATTTGTTGGGGTTGTGGGTTTAGGGTTTTTTGGGTGTGAGTGTTTAGGGTTTTTTGGGGGACTAAGGTTTTTGCATTTTTTGAAGGTAGTGGGTTTAGGGTTCGTAATGGATAAGGGTTTAGCATTTTCTGTGTATGAGGGTTTTGGTTTCTTTTGGGATTACTGTTTAGAGTTTTTTTGGGCTGAGTGTTTAGGATTTATTGGGGGTAAGGGTTTAGTGTTTTTCTCGGGCTCTGGGTTTAGTTATTTTTAGGGATGAGGGTTTAAGGTTTTTTGGGGTTTATATTTTAGGGTTTCTTGGGGATAATTGTTTAGGGTTTTTTGCGGCTGATGATTTATGATTATTTAGGGCTAAGGTTATAGTATTTTTTTAGTGTTGATGGTTTATGGTTTTTTGGGGCATTGGGTTTTGGGTTTTTTGGACCTGAGGGATTAGGGTTTTTTGGTGTTGAGATTTTGGTGTTATTTTAGAGCTCAGAGTTTAGGTTTTTTTGGGTTGATGGTTTAGTTTTTTGGGGGTATGAGGGTTTTTATTTTCTTTGGAACTGATCATTTAGGGTTTTTTTGGATCCAATGGTTTAGGGTTTTTTGGGGATGGGGGTTTATGATTTTTTAGGGAAATGTATTTAGTGTTTTTTGGGGTGGAGGGTTTTAGGTATTTTTATGATGAGGGTTTTGGATTTTTTGGGGATGAGGTTTTAGGGTTTTCTAGAGATAAGGGTTTCTTTTGGGGGGGGGGTGATTGTATATGGTTTTTTGTGTGGAGGGTTTAGGGTTTTTTGAGGCTGGTCGTTTATGTTATTTTGGGATGAGGAAGTAGGGTGGTTTGTGGTCGTGGGTTTAGTGTTCTTTGGGAAGGTGGGTGTAGGGTTTTTTAGTGCCAACTATTTAGGATTTTTGATTCCAAGTGTTTAGAGATGTTTTGGGATGAGGGTTTAGCGTTTTTGGGGTGTATTTTTTTGTTTTTTTGTGTTGAGGGTTTAAGGATTTTGGGGTTGAGGGTTTAGTTTTTTTGGGTCTGAGGGTTTTTGGGTTTTTGGGGCTGAGTGTTTAGGGTTTTTTATGCCCAGGTTTTATGATTTTTTGGGGTTCAGGGTTATGGTTTTTTGGGGTGGAGGGTTTACGGTTTTTCAAGGCTTTCAGTTTAGGGTTTTTGAGGGGTTAAGAATGTATGGTTTTTATTAATGAGGGTTTAAGTATTTTTAGGACTTGTAGTTTAGTGTTTTTTTGGAAGTGATTATATATCATTTCTAGTGACGAGGGTTCCATGTTTTTTGGGGGTTGAGGTCTTAGGTTATTTTTCTATGAGGGATTAGGGTTTTTAGGGATGAGGGTCTAGGGTATTTGGGGTTGAGGTTGAGGTTTTTAATCCTGAGGTTTTGTTATTTTTATGGTATGAGGGTTTCTAATTTTTAGGGGAAGATGGTTTAGGGTTTTTTTTAGGATGAGTGTTTTAGGTTTTTTGGGGCCGAGTGTTGAGGTTTTTTTTAGGTTTGAGAATTTAGGTATTTTCGAGGCTGTGGGTTTAGGGTTTTGGGGGGATGAGGGTTTAGTATCATTTGGGGTTTAGGGTTTTTGGTTTTTTAGGGATAAGGGTTTATAGGTTTTAGTTTATGATGGTTTTGGGTTTTTTGGGAATGTGTGTTTACGGTTTTTTAAGGTAGTGGGATTAGAATTTTTTGGGAAATAGAGATTAGGGTTTTGAGGCCAACAGTTCATGGATTTTTCGGATCTGAGAGTTTTTGGTTTTTTGGTATGTGGTTTTAGTTTATTTAGGGTTGAGGGTTTATGGTTTCGAGGGGATTAGTATTTATTATTTTTTGATACTAATGGTTTAGGGGTTTTTTGGGATTAGAGTTTATGTTTTCTTGGGGTTGAGGGTTTTGGGTTTCTTGGGATCACGAGTTTAGGGCAAGGAATATTTGGGGGTCAGGCTTTTCCCGACCGACCGAAATTTATAATGAAAAGACACAACAGACAAGGGAGGGGAGGGGTCAAATGACCCAAACCCAAAAACCCTTTACAACTCCAACCCAATGACCCAAAAAAAGAAAGATCAAAAGAAAAAACAAAGATGTGAAGGAAAACAGACCAGTCAACATCACCACAAAAATCCAAAACAGAAGCCACACCATAAGGGTCACCATCCGCACCATATCCAGAGGCCGCATCATCAAAGTAGAAGTCAGAGTCATCCCATCCTGACTCATAATCCTCATTGAGCTTGAGGAGCGTCAGAAACTTCTCCCTACGTTTCTTTTGTTCCAGGGAATGTGGATGCTCCCTATTATTAACCTTGACTTTCAGCTTAACCGCCTTTGAAGAAGCCCGAGTAACCATGGGTCTAGGGAGAGTGGAGTAGTCCTGCCTCCGCCTCCTCTTTGAGGAGATCGAGGTGGGACCATCATCCATCCCGTTGACCTTATTTATCTCAAAAGAGAGCTCCTCCGCTTCCATTCCATGGACTTCATCCAGGATAGAGGAGGCTTCCTGATTAAGGGGGGACTCAACAAAAACTTCATCCTGAGGCAATCTTATATCCACTAAGGCAGGTATTTCTGCAATTCCTTCGGCAGCAACCATAGGCCATTTCTCATCCTCCTCATTCAGGACCGTCCCCTCATCTTCATGCCTGGCCAAGTAGTCAGGCTTATCAGCCAGCTGCAAAATCCCCTCCTCCCTTGGAACTGCCTCCTACACAGTAGCACCCCTGTGTTCAGGGGAATCCCCTATCCCAAGTCCCTTCCCCTGCCCGCACCCCGATCCTGCTTCAGGTGTGCCCTCTTGAGAAGCTGCCCCCTCCAAGTTATCCAATATCCCCTGCCCATTCACCTCCTCCAGCGTATTCTCTGGCACCTGCACCTCCACCTCCCCCTGGTCAGAGACATGGCCGGGAGGAGTACTACCCGTCCTCTCTATCCCCACCTCATACGCGTTCGAAACCAGTCCTATGGACCAGCAACCGACCAAACCTTCAGATCCATCCTCCCCAACCGCCCCCTTGCTGCTACCTCCCCTTCTACCACTGCCTGTCCAGAAAGCTCAACATTGTCACTGGCTAAATTACAAAGAAGGAGGACCTACTACCTCCCCTTTTGTTGATGATGTTTTAGGGTTTTGGGGGGATGAGGGTTTATGGTTTTTTAGGGCTGATGGTTTAAGGATTTTTGGGGTTGAGGGTTTAGGTATTATTTTGGGTAAAGGTTTGGAGTTTTTTGAGCCCAATGGTTTTGTGTTTTATATGTAAGTGGGTTTAGTGTTTTGGGGTGATGTGGATTTTGGGTTTTTTGGGTCTAAGGGAATATGGTTTTTTTGGGTCTGGTTATTTACAGTTTTTTTGGTTTAGGATTTAGTTATTTTAATTGATGAGAGTTTAGGGTTTTTAGGGTATGTGGGTTTAAGGTCTTTTCAGGTTGATAATTTAGATTTTTTGGGGTTGAGGGTTTATAGATTTTTGTAGAATAAGATTTACAGTTTTTTGGGGCCAAGGGTATAGTGTTTTTTTTGGGTTCAGTGATTTTGGATTTTGGGGGATGATGGTTTAGGGGTTTTTGAGGCGGTGGATTTAGGTTTTTTGAGGATAAGGGTTTCAGATTTTTTGGGGAAGAGGGTTGAGGGTTTTTTGGGGGACGATGGTATATGGTTTTTTTGGGTAGAGGGTTTTAGGTTTTTTGGGATGATGGATTAGGTTTTTTTAGGATTGGGTGTTTAGAATAATTTTTGGATGATGGTTTTGGGTTTTTTAGGGATAATGTTTTCAGGTTTTTGTCATAAAGGGTTTAGGGTTTTTTGGGGATAAGGGTTTAGGGTTTTCTAGGGATGTGGGTTTAATGTTTTATGGGGATGAGGGTTTAGGGTTTTTTGGGGTCGAGGGTTTTGGATTTTTTGGGGCCGAAGGGGTTAGGGTTTTTTTGGAATAAGGGTTTTGGGTTTTTTGGGGATGAGTGTTTTGTTTTTCTATGGATAAGTGCTCATGGTTATATTGGCCTGAGGGTTTATGTTTTTGTGTGGATAGGGGTTTATGGGTTTTGGGGGATGAGGGTTTAGGATTTATTGGGTATAATTTTTTAATGTTTCTTTGTGCTGATTATATACAGTATTTGAGATTGTGGGTTTAGGGTTTTTTGTGGATGAGTTTTGAAGGTTTTTTGGTGCCATGGTTTTATTGTTTTTTGGGACCAATGGATTAGGTATTTCTGGTTCCAAGGGTTTTGGGTTTTTTAGCGAATACGGTTTAGGATTTTTTTGGGATGAGGTTTTAGGGTTTTTAGGGGACGAGGTTTTAGGTTTTTTTAGGCTGGTCGATCTGTGTTTCTTGCAGCCAAGGGTTTAGAATTTTTTGGGATGATGGATTAGGGTTTTTTGGGGAGGAGTTTTTAGTGTTTTTTGAGTTATAGGGTATAAGGTTTTTTTTGAAGATTAGGGTTTAAGGTTTTTTGGATTCATGGATTTAATTATTTTTGGGGCCAAGGGTTTAGGATTTTTTTGGGGATGACGGGATTAGGTTTTGTTTGGCTAAGGGTTTATTGTATTTTGGGATGGATATTTTAGAGTTCATTGGTGTGGAAGGTTTAGGGTTTTTGGTTTCAAGTGTTTATAGATTTTTGGTTATTAGGATTTAGGGATTTTTAGGGATGAGTTTTTAGGGTGTTTTAATATAGAGTGTTTTGGATTTTTTTCCATATAAGGTCTAGGTTTTTTTATGGCTGAGTATTCAGGGAGTTTTGGGTCTGAGTGTTTAGGGTATGTTGGAGATGATTTTTTCGGTTTTTTTAGTGACATATTTTTAGTATTTATTGGGGATGAGGATTAGGGTTTTTGAGGGTAGAGACTTTAGGGTTTTCCCAGATGATGGTTTAGGGTTTTTGAAGGACTGAGGGTTTATGGTTTTTTGGGATAAGGGTTTAAGGTTATTTTGAAATTAGGGTTTAGGATCTTATGGGGATGAGTGTTTAGGGGTTTTAGGGAGGAGGTTTTCGATTTTTTGTGTTGATGGTTTTGGTTTTGGGGGATGAGTTTTTAGGGTTTTTTGGGGTTGAGGGTTTGGGGGTATTAAGGGTTGAGGTTTAGGGTTTTTCGAGAGGAGTGTTTATGATTTTTTGGGCCTATGGATTTAGGGTATTTAGAGGATGAGGGTTTATGATTTTTTTGGGGCTAAGTGTTAATTATTTTTTGGATATGAGGTTTGAGGGTTTTTTGGGTAGTGGGTTTAGGGATTTTTAAGGATAAGGGTTTAGGGTTTTTTGGGGATAAGGGTTTAGGAAATTTTAATATTTATTATGAATTTTTAGGGATAAGTGTTCATGGTTTTTGGGATGAGGGTTTGTATTTTTTGGGGATGAGGATTTAGAATTTTGTGGGGTTGATTTTTTAGGGTATTTGGGGAAGGGAATTTTGGGTTTTGGGGCTGGGGGTTCAGTTTTTTTTGGAGGTGAGGGTTTATGGTTTTTTTGGATAATGGATTCATGTTTTTTATGGTTGAAGGTTATGGGTTGTTTGGGGATGATGGTTTATTATTTTTTTGGGGACGAGGGTTTAGGGTTTTTGGGATATAAAGTTTAGTGTTTTTTGAGGATGACGGTCTAGGGTATTTTTGGATGTGCGTTTATTGTTTTTGTGTGGCTGAGGATTAGGAGTTTTTAGTCCTGACTATATAGGTTTTTTTGTAATAATGTTTTGTGTTTTTTATGGTAGATGGTTTAGGGTTTTTTGGGGCTGAGGGTTTATTTTTTTTACAGTTGAGGTTTTATGGTATTTTGGGGAAGAGGGTTTATGATTTTGGGGGATGATAGTTTATTATTTGGTTTTGGATCAAAGTGGTTATTGTATTTAGGGTCAAGGGTTTAGGTATTTTTGTTGAAGATGGTTGATGGAATTTTAGAGTTGAGGGTTTAAGGTTTTTTGGGGCCGAGTGTTTAGTGTTTTTAGGGGATGATGGTTTAGTGTTTTTTGGGGTTGAGGGTATAAGGTTTTTTGGGGATGAGGGTTTGTGGTTTTTTAGGGATGAGGGTTTAGGGTTTTGTAGGGATGAGGGTTTTGGGATATTTTGGGCTGAGGACTTTATGTTTTTTGGGTCTGTGGGTTTATGGTTTTTTTGTGATGAGTGCTTAGGGTTTTTCTTGAGGTCGAGGGTTTATGGTTTTGGGGTGTTTAGGGTTGTGGGTTTTTTGGTTATGGGGGTTTAGGTTATTTTGAGGCTTTGGTTTTGTGGGGTTTTTGGGACTGATTGTTTAGGTTTTTTGGGGTTGAAAGTTTAGGCTTCTGAAGGGATGAGGTTTTGGGATTTTTTTTAGTAGTGGTTTTTTTTCTTGCTGAAGATTTAAGGTGTTTTGGGGATGAGGTATCAGTGTGTTTCGGGGCTGAGGGTTATCAATTATTTTTGGGAAAAGTGTTTTCTATTATTTCGGGAAAAGTGTTTATGGTATTTTGAGGAAGGGGGTTTGGGATTTTTTTGGGAAGAGTGTTTTGGGTTTTTTTGGGAAATAGGGTTTTAGTTTTTTTAGGGTTGAAGGTTTTGATTTTTTGGGAGTTTAGGGTTTAGGGTTATTTGGAATGAGGGGTTTGTGGATTTTTAGGGCCATGTGTATAGTGGTTTTGGGGGAAGTGGGTTTATAGTTTTTTTGGCCGATGATTTAGGGTTATTTGGGCTATGGATTTTAGGTTTTTTGGATCTTTGGGTTGAGGGTATTTTGGGGCTAAGGGTTTAGTTATTTGTTGGGTATATGGGATTATTTTTGTTAGGAATGAGGATCAATGGTTTTTTTTGAAGATGAGTTTGAGATTTTGGAATTCAGCGTATAGGTTTTTTGTGGGTATAGGATTTTGGTTTTTTATATTTGAGAGTTTATGGTTTTTGTGGGATGTGGGTTTAGGTTTATCTATGGATGAGGGTTTAGGGATTTTTGGGGATGGATGTTTTGGTTTTTTTGGACTGATGTTTATGGTTTTGGGGGATGAGGGTTTACAGTTTTTTAGGGTCTAATGGTTTAGGGGTTTTGAGGATAAGGTTTTGGGGGATTAGGGTTTAGGGTTTTTTGGGGCCAAGGGTGTATGGTTTTTTAGGGCCGAGGGTTTAGGGTATTTGGGTGTTGAGGGATTAGGGATTTTTATTACATGGGGTGTAGGGTTTGTTTGAGGCTAAGGGTTTAGGGATTTTTAAGGACTGGGGGATTAAGGTATTTTAGGCCCGAGGGTGTAGGGTTTTATGGGGATGAGGGTTTATATTTATTTGGGGATGGTGGTTTAGGGTTTTTGTGGTTGAGTGTTTAGGGTTTTTTGGGGATAGGGGTACATGGATTTTTTGGGGATGAGGGTTTAGGGTTTTTTGGGGATTAGGGTATATGGCTTTTTAGGGCTGAGGGTATAGGGTTTTTGGGCTAGAGGGTATTTGGTTTTTTAGGGATGAGGGTATAGATATTTTTGGGACTGATGGTATAGTGTTTTCTAGGGTTGATTGTATAGGATTTATTGGGACTGAGGGTTTTTTGAGTTTTTTGGGGTTGAGGGTTTTGGGTTTTTTAGGGTAGAGGGTTTAGTGTTTTTTTTCAAGATGACAGTTTATGGTTTTTTGGGGATGTGGGTATATATTTTTTGGGGGGATGATGGTATAAGGCCTTATAAAAATAAGGTTGAGTGTTTTTAGGCCTAATGGTTTAGGGATTTTTGGGGTTGAGAGTTTAGGGTTGTTGAAGGATGAGGTTATAGGGTTTTGGGGGCTTAGGGGTATTGGGGTTTTTTTATAGATGAGGGTTTAGGGATATTTGGGCTTGCGGGTATAGGGTTTTTTGGGATTGAGGGTATATGTTATTTAGTGATGAAGGTTTTGGGTTTTTTGGGGCTAAGGGTTTGAGGTTTTTTGAGGCTGGGGGATTGAGGTATTTGGGTGCTGAGTGTTTGGGATTTTTTGGGTGTACAAGATTTGGATTTTTCGGGGCTAAGGATTGATAGTGTTGGTAATTTTATCTTTATTTTAATATATTGAAAAATCACTTCCTTAAAAAACTACAATTAATTATTATTATTAATTCCATTTATTTAAAAACCATTATTTAAAATCATTTATTTGATAATGGTTATTTTTATTATAATTGATATTTCTACTATTAATTTTTAATCTCATTAAATTATAATTATTTAACCATTTTTATTTTTATATTTTTCAATTGAAATTTGTGAATTTTAATACACAATGAAATCATTTTTTTATTTCATGTATTAATTTTTGATTTTTTTAAAAATAATTAAAAAAATTAATGATTATAATCATTTTATTCATAAGCATAAAATTTTAACTACATATATAACACATATTATTATATGTCTTATATTATGTTTTAAATTTTGTTTAATTTTTTTTAGAAATATAGTTTTAAAATACATATTATAATACTTATTAAATTAAAAATTTTAAATTACTTCTTATTTTTTTCTTAATGGTATATTTTTATAAATTCATTATTTGTAAATAAATAAATATATACATATATATATGGATATTTCAATAAATTAATTTTTATACACACACACACACACACACAGATAAATATTTTTTTGGGTAATGCCTCGGTCAAAGACCGAAGCACCATTTATTAATTAAAGAAACAATAGTTTACATGTGTCAAAAGGATGGGATTTTATTACAATCTCTTTCAAAGAGGTGAAGTAAATCAGCTGGCAGCGCATCCAGCCAAATCATGCTCTGGTGGACACCTTTGTTGGAAAGGGCATCAACAACAGTATTCACTTCACGGAAGACATGTGTGGCAATGTAGTCAATCTCCTGAAGCGAATTAAGGCAATTCATCCAATGCGTAGTGAGGGGCCAGGTGAGATGAATAACTCCGTTCCAAATTGCTAGAACAATGGTGGTAGAATCACTTTCAATCCACAATTTTTACCATCCTCTTTGGAGAGAAAAATCAACCGCATGGATGACTCCAAGAATCTCTGCTTCAATGGATGAGGCAATCCCACGCCCACTGTAGAAGCAACCTTGGCAATGGTCAGTAGAATCTCTAAAAATGGCCCCACAGCTTGCAGGTCCAGGATTGCCTTTTGAGGCACCGTCGACATTCACTTTAATCCAACCCGGTATTAGAGGTTGCCAGAATACTTCAAAGGGGTGTTTGGTCTTTGGGAAAATACCTGGGACACGGATACGTCTGAGGATCTCGAAGTCTCCAATATAATTGCTGCAACAATCTTTTTGAATTGAGGCAGCTTCATGTATCGCAATGAGAATTCGAGCTTTTCCTACATTGATACTGAAAGAGTGATTATTATGGATAAAATCGTTTCATACATACCAGATTTCATGTAGTAGTTCTACCACTTCCGCAAGAAACAAATTTTTGACTTGCTGAGAGGCTTCATGTTTAGTACATTTCTTCAAAAGTAAACAAATCAGGTCAGATAAGGATCATGAACAATTAAAAAGCTCCAAGATGTAGTTCCATAGAGCCGAGTCCGTAGCACAAGACAAGAAAAGATGATCAGAATCCTCCCTGTGTTGATTACATAAATGACATTTTGAGGAAAGTTGAATGCCAAAGGCTTGAAGTCGAGTTTCAGTGGGCAATATATTGTGAGAAATACCCCAAATAAGGGTGAACCTAGAGGGTTTAATCCAAGTCTTATTGAAGGTTCTCACCCATTTATAATTAGGTTCATTGCCAGAGAAGTTGTGCATGTATAAATTTTTTGAGTCAAGTATGCCATTGGGAGCAGGTTCCCAAACAAGGAAGTCCCCAGAAATGGAGAAGGTATAATTTTCAATGATTTGAGCAATGTTGTTGGGGAGATCATGCCTATGAAGCTGTATAACATATTTAATAGTATGGCTGGTGTCTACAGGAGTGTTATTGGGAGGCAGCATAGAAATAAAAGGATTACCCATCCTGTTGTCACACCAGAATTTAATGTCGGAGTCAGCGCTGACGATCCATCTAGAGTTAGCCATAATCTTCTGATAAGAGTTTCTAATAGAGGGCCAGATCGAGGAGTTAATGAAATTAAAATTTCCTTTTAAAATTTTATTTAGGAATCTATGATTTAAAAATTCATAAGCTTTAGGGTTGCTATTAATGAGACGCCAAGTGAATCTCGCTTGCAGGGCATCACTGAACAGTTTTAAGTTTTTTATGTTAATGCCTCCATTATCAAGAGGTTTACAACAGGTCTTCCATGGGATGGTGACGAGTTTCCTTTCAAAGATACTTCCCATCCAAATGAAATTTTTTATATAGGTATTGTTTTAATTTAAAGTACCTATGGGCCATTTATAAATCATGAGCAAGTAAACCAACTTAGAGACAATGGTTGATTTGAAAAGACAAATTCGACCAGCCATGGAAAGGGATTTCCACTTCCAAGTAGAGAGTTGATTTATGATTTTATTAGTGATATTATAGAAATAAAATGATTTAGGACGTCCCTAGAAAATCGGGACGCCTATGTACGTGAAGGGAAAGAAACCTTCTTTAATTCCAAGGTTACTGGTGATAGTGGTTTTCCTTCTAACAGGGAAATTTTTTCCAAAGAAAATATGAGATTTGTTCTAGGAAATAGTTTGGCCAGAAATTTTCTCGTAATGAGAGATAGCTTGATTAAGACATTGAATATTTCTTTGATCTCCCTTTATAAACAAAATAATATCATCAGCATAGAGGGGGTGAGTGGGGACATTGAGGTTTCTAGCGGCTTGAATGGGTTTATGTTTATTTTGATCGACCAGATTATGAATGAGTCTTCTAAAGTAGTCTTCCGCAATGACAAACAGAATGGAAAAAAGAGGATCTCTCTGTCTAACACCTTTAGAACATTTGAAAAAACCTCGAGGGGTGCCATTTATTAATATGGAAATGATAGCAGATTGAAATAAGGTCTTGATTCTCTTGATAAAAATATCATGAAAACCAAAGTTTTTCAAGACTCCAAATATAAATCCCAAATCAATGGTATCAAAGGCTATTTTAATATCAAGCTTGATGGAAACACAAACTCCTCTATTTTTTTATTGAGTATGTTGGTACATTCTGAGGGAAGACAAATGCAGTCTTGGATGGATCTATTTTTGATGAATCCAAACTGATTCCATGAAACAATTTTGTTGCAAATCAGAACCAATCTGTTGGCAATGATTTTGGTAATGATCTTGTATAGGGTATTGATAAGGGAAATCAGTCTAAATTGATTAATTTCAGAAGCATTATCAACCTTAGGTATTAAGATGAGGAATTGAGCATTGATACCCTGAGGAAGAGATTTGTGAGTGAAAAAGTACCTTACCAGTTTACAAACATCTGAACGAATGGTGTCCCAGTGATTTTGATAGAAACCATTGTTAAAGCCATCTGGTCCGGGAGCACTATCTGGCTTTAAGCTAAAGATAATGTCTTTAATTTCATGCTCCAATGGAATAGATAAGAGAGAGTCATTGTCTTTCTCATCCACCATTAATGGAATAATATTGGGATCGAGATCAATGTTTATATCAGGGCCATTGAAAATGTCATTAAAGTAAGAGACAACATGATCTGAGATGGCCTTTTCTGAGTCAATGATCAAGTCATTGTGAATCAGTTTAGTTAGTGGATGATTGGATTTTCTGGTTCTTTGGAGAGAGTTATAAAACTTAGTATTTCTATCCCCATCAGTCAGCCAACTGGTCTTAAACATTTGCTTCCGAATTTTATCCTTGAAGGTGAGTAAAGTGTTTATCTTAAGAGCTGTATTGACCTCCAGTTGAGGGTCAAGGGTAAAATCAGAGTTGGTACTACGAGTTTGGATTTGATTAATCTCTTCTTCAAGAGAGGTGATGTCAGAATCCATTTGTAAGCTCTTGGTTTTACACCAACCTTTGAGATCTTGTTTTAAAATTTTCAATTTGAAGATACAGGCAAAAGAGTCATGATGATGGTTTATAGAATTCCAAGTGTTATTAATCAAAGTGACATAGTCAAGGTACAGAGACCAAGCATCATTGAATTTGAAAGGAAGGGGAGTTCTGAGTTCATTAGATAAAGAGATGAGTAAGATGTGATGATGGTCAGAATTGAGCCTGGAAAGCGTTATACAATAGACATTATCCCAGATGTCCAGGGACTTCATGTTAACAAAGGCCCTGTCAACCTTACTGGAAACAGTTTTATTATAATGTCTTCTATACAAAGTGTATTTCGCCCCATTAAGGTTAAATTCAAAGATATTATAGTCTTAAATAGCATCTCTAAATTCTATTGTGGATATAGAAATATGTGAGGGTCCAATTTTTTCAGAGGGACTAAGAATAGCATTGAAGTCACCACTAATCACCCACGGATCCTGAATTGAGTTAGCCATTTCAAGAAGATCTTGGAAAATATTTCTTCTTTGTTGATACCTATTATTGGCATAGACCATCATGCAATAGATGTGCTGATCATTCCAGATAAAATCACAAGTGAAATGTTGTTCAGCGGTTTTAAAAACATTGATGTTTTTAAGGGAGGAGTGATAAAAGATCCACATAGAGTCCGTCAAAGGACCATTTTTGCAGGATCCTAAGAAGTTGTAATGAAGAGAGACAAGTCTCATGAAATTAGGATTGAAATTGACCTTGGGTTCAGAGATGGAAAATAGCTGAGGTTTATGAGTGTTTAAGAGCCTCCTAAGAGTTATGGAGGTGTCATTGTTGGCAATGCCTTGGCAGTTCCAAAATAGGAGATTCATTGTTACTTATGTTTTGGGTTAGAACCCCTTTTCTTGGATTTCCTAGAGTTCTTCTTACTCTTAGATCTTCTAATAAGAGGGGGGGGGAAGTAGATTCCGATTTGTTCACAATTGATATGACATTGGAAGTCAAGGAGTTAAGCATATCTGGCTCAACAGAATGAACCGAAATAGTGGTATCAGGAGTTACAGGTTGAGTAGAGCAATTCTGAGAGTGTTCTGGATCTGTTTTTTCAGCAGGATCAGCATTTGGTTTTAGTGCTCCAGTTGAGTCCGGAGCAGATTTGTGTTTAGGGGAAAGGAGATTAGGGGATTTAGTCAAGGGAGAAGGGGAGTCATCCAGCATAGGGAGAGAAGCAGGGGTGAAAAGTTGTAACTGTCTAGAAGCAGAGTCATACAGACCTAAGGGCGGTGTGGATGTCTCCCTGTGGGGGTAATCAGACAGAGGTAAGACATGCAATGATTTTTCAGTAGAGGGGGGGGGGGGGGGGGTCAGGAGCATGCAAATCAGAGCTTAATACAATAGAAACAGTGTTGACATTTGCCTCAATCTGCATGCTTGAAACATGATATACAGCTTGATCAATCATATTCAATTTTTCAGGGATAGTGATAAGTGTTTTAGCAGTAGAATCATTAACATCAATAAGAGTTTCAGTAGGGACATTTTTGTGGTTCTCATTGATGTGCATGTCATAAACAGAGTTTGTGATCTTGGCAGTCATATTAGAGTTCACACAGGCAGTAGTATTACTATTATCAGCAGAATCATGCAGAATAATAACTGAGTTACCTCTTTCTGGTGATTTTTCCAAGTTACTAGGTAAATCAGTGGGGTCATCACGAGAGGAGGGGTCCTCTTGCTGACTTCCTGGAACATTTAGATATTTGAGATCTGTCCCAGCCCCATCCAGACCAGATGCAGTTCTAGAGTTCTCAATGATCCTCCAAGAGGTCATCTTCGAAGCAGAGGCATTATGTGCAGGGTCATTAGGAGTCAAAAGGGGGGAAGTGGGGGGCTTATTGCTGTCAATAGTAGTTCCATTTACCTGCAAGTTGTTAGAAGTTTCAGCCCCCATATTTTCTTCTTCTTCCACTAATTTTCCCCATGATTTCCCCTCAAGGGAGGCAAAGCTATTCGATTTCATGACCCAAACATCATGTGTCTTAATAGGTGGGTCAGTTTTCTATATCATAACTTTACCTTTCTTATTATGTTTGATTTCTTTCCAATCATTTGTAATAGGGGGTCAACTTTCTTTCTAACCACTCTACAGTTAGAAACATTGTGCCCTATCAATTTGCAGACCTCACAAAAAGGAGGGTTCCTTTTATATTCTACCCGGATATCAGTTCTATAATTGGGAGCATTGAAGTTTATGATCAAAGGTAGTTCAGAAGCTAAATTCACCTCAACCATGATTCTAGCAAAAAGTCCATGGTCTCCATTCAACGTTTTATGGTCAATTTTAATGGGAGAACCTATGCAGGAAGCTATGTCATTTAAGATCTGTGGGTTCCAAAAGAGCCAATTAAGACCATGAATACGAATCCAGACTTGTGCCAAAGAGTTCCTATGTGTGTGAGGATTAAAAGAGACATCCCAATCTGAAATTCTAAGGAGACATAGTTTAAGATGAATATTACCTACTCTCAAAACCTGTTCGAGTTTCTCCTGAGAGTTGAGAAGAATATGATAATACCCTTTGCCGATGGGGATCATCTTCCAATTGGCCGAATTCCAACAATGTGCAATTCTGCTTTTGAGATCTGTTAGAGACCAGGGTCGGTCACCTGTGCTGTAGACGACGCGACCAAGAACCGAGTATTTTCACAATGATTCCATTTGCTTCAGCGCTTTGAGATCTGCCTCAACAGAGAATCCACCATCCTCTATTTTTTTGATGAGTGGAGGTCTACTCTCCTTCACGCTACTGAGATTCGAGCCTTGAAGTGCATCGAGGAAGGAGACAGGTAAAATTCGAAGTGGAACCTCAAGATTCCCCACATCAATTTTAGAAGATTCAGCATCTAAGGTTTTCGGAGTAGCCAAGGGGGGGGGGGGATTCCCATTGCGGATCGAAACTAGCCATCGACGAAGATTAGGTCGATACCAGGTTTAGGGTTTTTCACCGTAGCGCTTTCGTGAGCTCCATCTCTCGTTATCAAGATCACACACACACAGATATATATATATATATATATATAAATATAATAGACGTATAATACATTGTGGATTACCTTTATCTGCGCAACACGAGGATCAGTCTTTGGCACGAAAGCGATGACCTATCTTTTTTAGATGAGCTTATTTGGATCCTCCATCATTCCACAAAAAAAGATCGCATTTATACTTTCTCAACAATGCCCCGGCATTCATACAAACTTCCTCATGTGACTTGTAGTGACAACTCTCTATTTAGTTTTTTTAATATGTTTTCTCAAAAAAAAATATTTAGAAAATTTTAAGGTCAATTTTTAAAAAAAATTGTACTAAAGCTGAAATCGCAGTTTCCACCTTTTAGAGAATGTTTTTAATTTTTGTTAATATATTAAATTTTCTTTTTTTATATTTAATTTTTTTCTTTTTCTTTTTATTATATTTTATTGTTTATATATATAAATAAAACAAAATTTTTTATCAAAATATATCTACTATTTAATATCCAACAGTACTTTCATTACAAAAATCTAGATTCTAACAGAAACCCTCACCCAGGGCTCCCTTTTATAGGAGAGATTGCCTTGGAAATCATTCTACATTTCTGATATGGGATTTAAGTTCTTCCTTTCCTACGCAGAACATTCTACATTTTCAATGCGGGATTCAGAAATATTTAATGTATATGGATTTGAAAGACTGTAAAATAAAAACTATAATTCCAATAAAAATGAAACATAAAATAATGATTAAACATATAAGAAATAGTTGAAAAAAAATAATTTCATAACAAATAGGGATGAAAAATAATTTATATACTTTCAAATCCATAGAATTAAAACTTAAAAATGTTTCAAGTATGTGGGTTTCAAAGCCTAAAAGATATAAACTATAATACCAATATAAATTAAACTTAAAACATTGATTAAGAAAATATGAAATAGTCAAAAATAAAACGAATTTAGTAACAAATGTTGATGAAAAATAATTTATAAGCTTCAATATGACCAAGTTGAAACATAAAAAAATTTCAAGTACGGAAATATGAAAGTCTATAAAATATAAACTATAAGACCAATATAAATGAAAATAAAAACATGGATTAAAAATATAAGAAATAGTTGAAGATAAAATGAATTTCATAAAAAATCTAATGAAAAATAATTTATAAGCTTTCAAAACCACCTATATGAAACTTAAAAATGATTCAAATATGTGGCTTTGAAAGACTAAAAAATAAAAACTATAAGAAGAATATAAATCAAACTTAAGACATGGATTAAACATATAAGAAATAGATAATAATTAATTACTTAATTAGTAATATAATTTTTAATTATACAATTAATTAATTACTTAGTAATATCATTATTAATTATATAATGTTTAATTAGTAATATAATTATTAATTATATATTAATTAATTAGTTAATTAGTAATAGAATTATTAATTATATAATAATTAATTAGTTAATTAGTAATAGAATTATTAATTATATAATAATTAATTAGTTAATTAGTAGTATAATTATTAATAATATAATATTTAATTAGTTAATTAGTAATATAATTATTAACTATATAATAGTTCATTAGTTAATTAGTAATATAATTATTAATTATAATTATTAATTATTAATTATTAATTAATAATAAATAACAATTAATTATATAATAATTACAAAATATAATTAATAAGTATATTATTAATTAATTAATTAATTATTATATAATTAAAAATTATATTACTAATTAACTAATTAATTATTATATAATTAATAATTAATAACGAATAATTATAATGAATAACTTTAATTAATAATTATATTAATAATTAATAAATTATTGTATAATTAATAATTATATTGAATAATTATAATTAATAAATATTTTAATAATTAACTAATTAATTATTCTGTAATTAATAATGGTATTATTAATTTACTAATTAATTATTATAATATTAAAAACTAATAATTATATTACTAATTAACTAATTAATAATTATATTAATAATTTACTTATTAATTATTATATAATTAAAAATTAAAAATTATATTTCTAATTAACTAATTAATTATTATATAATTCATAATTATATTACTAATTTACTAGTTAATTATTATATAATTAATAATTAATAATTAATAACTAATAATTATAATGAAATATTATATAATTGATAATTATATTACTAATTAACTAATTAATTATTATATAACTAATAATTATTTAACTAATTAACTAATTAATTATTATACATTTAATAATTATATAATTAAATATTATATTACTAATTAAATATTATATAATTAATTAGGATATTACTAAATAACTAATTAATTTTATAATTAATAATTAATAATTAGTAATTATTTTACTAATTAACTAACTAATTATTATATAATTAATAATTATATTACTAATTAATTAATTAATTATTAACAATTTATTATATGTTTAATCCATGTTTTGAGTTTCATTTATATTTGTCTTATATTTTATATTTTATAGTCTTTCAAAGCCACACACTGGAAACATTTTTAAGTTTCAAGTATGTTGTTTTGAAGGCTTATAAATTATTTTTCATCAAAAATTTTAGTGAATATATTTTTATTTTCAAATATTTCCTATATTTTTAATCCATTTTTTAATTTTTATTTATATTGGTATTGTAGTTTATATTTTATAGGCTTTCAAAGTCACATACTTGAAAAAATTTAAGTTTCAATTTGGTGGTTTTGAAAGCTTATAAATTATTTTTCATCAACATTTGTTATAAAATTATTTTTATTTTTGGCTACTTCTTGTATGTTTAATCAATGTTTTATGTTTCATTTATATTGGTATTGTAATTTATATTTTATATGCTCTCAAATCCACGTACTTGAAAAATTTTCAAGTTTCAAGTAGGTGGCTTTGAAAGATTATAAATTATTTGTCATCAACATATGTTACAAAAATATTTTTATTTTCAACTATTTATAATATGTTGAATCCATGTTTTAAGTTTCATTTATGTTGGCATTATAGTTTATATTTTATAGTCTTTCAAATCCACATACTTGAAAATTTTCTTAATCCCGCATCAGAAATGCAGAATATTCTGCACAGGAAAGGGAGAACTTGAATCCCATATTGGAAATGCAGAATGATTTCTAGGGCAAGCCCTCTTATAACAGGGAGCCCTGAGTGGGGGTTTCTATCAGATTCATGACTTCTGTAATGGTATTAATGCTGGATATTAAATAGAAGATAAATTTAGCTAATTTTTTTCTTTATTTATATATATATAAACAAATCAAAATAAAACTAAAAAAATTAAATATATAAAGGGTAAAATAAAATAGTAAAAATATTTAAAAAAATTCTCTAATAGGAGGCATCCCCACAACCGCCTTTAGTACACATTTAAAAAAAATATATTAACCTACACATTTTTAAAAAATTAATTTTTTGAGAAAACATATTAAAAAAACTATCTCTCCGTCATCTAATTCATTATTTGTTAACTTATTCAACTGGTTCTATAGTTCTCCTTCGATGCTCCAGTTTAGAACAACACCAGTGTCACCACCATGCAAATCATTTTTAGTTACTCGTCGACCAGTATTTAAACCAAGCATGGCACCTGCTTCATTGATAGTAGTTTAAAACATACATCATCCTGACACCAGGACTACAACAGGCTCAACTGTTCATTACATCGCTTCACCGCCTAATCTGGTGGAAACCACCAGTGCGACATTAACTTATTCAGTGATGATTGTACAGTATACTAATGGAAATGGTATCTAACCTCATTCATCCATGGATGCATTTACTATTATTCAACTATAGTTTCATCTACCATCATGAAATGCATCTCCTTCCTTCGATTGTGTGATATGATTATAGTAGCACCTGCCATTTAAAATCGCCCCTTTTTTCATGCTTTTTTAGTAGCCAAACCTTCAACAACAGTGGTAGAACTTCCTAACTCTTAATGGTTTCTTTCCAGCTCACCTTCAATGACATCAGTCAGACAAAACATTAACCTCCTTTATGGTAGTACCACCGGACTAGTTCCACGATAGAGGTGGTAAATTTACCAACCATTCACAATGGTAGTGGCTCCACTAATCAACAATAGTAATAGTTTCAAGTGTAGTATAGGTAGTATCATCTACCATTGATAGTGATAGTAGGTAATATTAAAAATATCTACCCTTCTATCTCATGATAAAAGCATAGATAGCATCTCATCATGGTATTAGCTCTGTTTTGGTGGCAGTAACACCACGAGATTCTTCTCCTCACCATAGCTATCAAACTACAATGGTAGCACCCCTGTTTTTTCACGACGAGAAATTTTCTATTATTACAAGACAATTCTACCACTAGTTATTTTATTTTCATCTAGAATTATTTAAAATATTCATGTAAAAATATAATTTTTATTATTTTATTTGATGCAATTTAATTAGATTTTATTTCCTTATGAATCATTATTTTTTCTAAAAAATATAACTAAATGTTGTGTAAAAATTATTTTCATCATATTTTATGTATATACACTCAGGAATTATATTACACGTGTAATTTACGTTAGTATTTCTAAGACTTTTAGTATTTTAATAAAATGAATATTTATTCATATATTATTATTTTTTATTAATGTTTAATATACACATTTTTACTAATGGTCAAACTGGAGGCTTTATGTTTTTATTTCATACAGGATTAATGTGTGTCAACATTATAGATATTTAAAATTACATGTAATAGAATTATTATTTTTTATTAATCACTAACTCATGACTTGAAGTGATGAAATATTTTGAAACACCTTGATGATGTTGGAAGTAATGGTGATGCTAGATTAGTCAATTGGCATGTTATCAAGGAATTAAAAAGACATCATGAAGTTTATTTGAATTACAACATATGTCACATAATTCAAAGACACATACAATCACAAAATCCCATAAATTCTATTTCTTTACTACGATCAATGAATAATATCATTGTTTGACCTTCTCCAATTGATGTGACCAAAGATCATCAAGATTCATAATATTCAATATCTTTTTGACCATCAGATAGTTTTATTTGTATCCTAGTTTTCTTCATTTTAAATTTTCTTTATCAATTTGTAATCATTATAGTCAGTTTATACTTTTACCAATAAAAAAGTGTTCTCAATTTTTTATTCAACAACCCAAAAGGTTGTTTTGTGTTTTGACTCCTAAAAAAATAAGGTCCAGAATAGGTTAAGACTTCATTAAAAAGTCTGGTTTTTTCCTCCTGGTATTATAAAAGGAAATTTCTATAATATTTTATCATACATCTAAATGTGAATTCTTAATGGATACCAATATTCTGACCAAGTAGAGGAGGTTGATGATTGAACAAGGATCTTAGTGATCTGAACCACTATAAAAATATTTTGTTCTTTGTTTTTATGTTCACTACACTTCATATCATGAAAAAATCACTCACTAAGGACTCTTCAATTAATAAACACTCATTTACATTGGATAAAAGTTTTAAATGACTATTCACCCTACCTATATAGTTATTTTTCCATCATGTATAATCCAAAAATTTCTGTTAGATCATATTATTTGATTAGTTAGCACCATTGTTTGTTTAAATCCCTCTGGATATAGTTCTATAGTTTATTTTTAACTATTTTTCAATCCCAATCAGTTGAGACATAATAGTATAAGGAATATAGTCTACTTATATATGATTTCATGTGTTAGTGCCAATGATGTATAGATTCTAAAAAACTTCAATTCTTCAATGGAAGTGAATACTGATACTAGAAAGGACGAATGGAAGACTATATGAAATAGTTGTTTGTGGATCACTAGATAATCATGGTAAAAGAATATGAGATACCCCAATAATATATAAAAACCCTTATAGGTAATCAAATGGTAATGTATTTCTAGAATGGTAAAGTGAATAGTATTTTTTAATTTTCTGTATGTAGAAGTTTCTACAACTATGTTTTAGCATGTCAGAAAACCCATGACACATAGAGAATGCATCAAGTGACTCACTATGGGATGCAAAAGATGAAAAAAACAAATCTACGAATGTTGTGGGAAGAATATTATGACTTCAATATGGGAGATAAAGTGTTAGTGGACCAGATGATTCATTCGTTTACATGTATTAAAAATAAAATGACTGCCCTTGGTGAAGTACTGAACATCATAGATCACATGGAAAGAGTACTGAGAGCTCTACGAAAATGATGGAATGTAAAGAAGGTGTCCATTTAATACTGTAAGATATTTAATGGGTATACATTTGATGAACTATAATGTTCTTTTCTACATTATGAGTTATATTTGAAAATCATTGATTATAAGGATAAAAAAATGAGGAAAGGTGTGGATTTTATGTCTAATATTAATGAAATCTCAGACACTTATGAATATGAGATATAGGAAATTGATAAAGATATGGTTCACTTTAGCACTAATATTTTTAAATTTATGAAAAAATGGTGCCAATAGATAGTTCATAAGGAAGAATAAAAAATAATATAAGAAAGGTAATCCTAGAATTAACATTTATATTTTATAATTAAAATGTTACGAATTTAAAAATAAAGGTAACATAAGAATTAATTTTTCCAGAATCATGAATTCAAAGAATTTCAAAGATAATTGAAGAAAGAAAAATATCTTTGTTTGGAGGATGGAACTTCTCAGAAAATTCATATTCAAGCAGTTACTCAGGAAGTGAAAAGGAAATAGGTAACCATTATCTGATGGTTGTATAATGTGAGGTAAGTAATTCAATGTTTACTCAATTAAATAATCCTTATAATATTGATCACAATGAAATATCTGAAGATGAAAAATAAAATGGTTCTGATTATTTTTATGATTCTAATTCAAAAAAATCTAATGTGAAACAACTATATAATGAAAATGAGGAATTACAAAATGATAGTGTCATGATTATTGAAAAATATACTAACCTAAAAAATTACAATGAATGAGTTTATGAAAGAAATAAAAAAATGAAAAGGAATGTGATAATATAAATATGTCTATTTCCCAGAATGATGAATCTAAAAGAAATAGTGATTCTGAGATGTTAAAACTAATAGAATAAAATGTTCAAATTATAGTCATTATTGAAGTAAATTATAAATATCATAAAATAATATTTAATCCATTTTTGGAAGATCAAAATAATTTTGATTATGAATGTATGAAACATAATTAAGAAAATAAGAAACTAAGAAATATTGTTTCTATTTATATGAACATTTTTATAATGATTTAGAAGAAATTAAAAAGGGGGAATATGGATTTGAAGAACGATGTTTTTAAAATTAAGGTAAATTTATCTATATCTGTTCAAGGAAACGATAAATACGATAAACTTAAATCGGTGAAGCAAAAAAATTGTAACAAAAATTGGTTTTGTTATAATATTTTATCACCAATAATTTATAAGAATATATTTTCTAGAAGTTTAAATGAGAGTATTTATACTGCAACATGATTTAAATGTTGAATGAAAGGGAATTACTCTAATTAATTATAACTAATATTATCTTAATCTATTGGTAATACTAAAACTATTATATTTAATAATTTATATTCAGACTTATGTGTCTGAAATCACTTTTTGTGTTTAAAAGACCTTCTATGAATTTAGGTAAATCTAAGAAAACATGTGTCCTTAAATGATGACACTCAAATCCAATTGGAAATAAGATGGTCACCATGCCAATGTTAGTGTTCTCTTTCTATTATCATACATACTACCTACTATTATATACACTGTAGTGTTGGAATTAAATATATTTAATATAATATTAATGTTATTCTAATTTTAGTATTTTTAGGAATGTATAAAATAAATTATATATTGTTATAGAAAGTAAACCTAATGTAGCTTATTCAATTAAGAAGTTCTGTCTCATATATGATGATTATATGTTTACCATATCTTTAAAACATTCAAAATAATTTTTTTCTCTATCTTTAGATAAGCATGAATTTTGGGGGAGTCAGCACTAGTTTAATAAAATAATCAATATACAAGTATGTATGTTCTAAATTACTTTTTAAATATTCAGTATAAGAAAAGGTAAAATGTGACCAGTCAGTTTGGAATTCTCTTCATTATATATTTTATGTTTTATGAAAGAACTTATATTCAGTTTAGTAACTTTCGGTAACTTTATTTTATTCTTTAGTGTTGGAAATTTAATGTTCTTATTAATAAATATGTTATCAACCTATTTATCTAAACCGTTTATTTATGATAGTGTTTGAAATATAGTTGTAAACACTTATGATCTAGTTATGTTTTTCATAAACTTTTAAATGCCTTATGTATAAAATTTTGTTTATTTATTTCCTTATTTGTTTGAAATTCTACACAATATTCACATTGTTGACTTATGAAATAATATTTTTTGTGCTTGTAAATAAGATACATTTAATAGATTAAATCATTTTTTTAAACTTGTTGACAATTTTTTATTCTTTAAAGTTTTTAAAATAATATTGATAACAAAATTTTATTAATTAATTTTATTTTTTATGATATTTAATATGATAAAATTCATGGGGAGTTTTTTTATAATCCCCCAAAGAGTAGTGCCTTGTCTTTTTTTATGTATAATATTATATTTTTTTTCCTGTTAATGGATATTTTTTATCATGTTTAAATCCAATTAAATTATTTGTTAAATTATACAATATTTTAAATAAATACTTACTTGAAAACTCTTATTAAATGATAGTTTTTATAAATATGTTGTACGTTTTTAATACTAGGAATTAAATATTATTTTTGAGGGGGAATATTTTATAAATCAATTTTCTTTTCTCATTTTGATAAATTAAAAAATAGGGGAGAGACATTTTGGTTTTTTTTCAGTTTACAAAAAGGGGGACACTGTTAGTGTTGGAGATTTTATTATTATTATTATTTTGATAAATTTCATATTCCCTTCATAACAAACTTTAAATTAAATATTTTTAGTAGTTACTTATATTTAAAAAGCATTATTAAAAATATTTTATTTGACAATGATTATTTTTATTAAAATATTTATTTTTAGATTTAATTTTTTATTATATTAAATTCTAATTGTTTAAAATTTTATACTTTCTTATATTTAAATTGATATATGTGAATTGTTGTGAACAATTAAATAATTTATTCTATTTCATGTATTTTTTTGAAATGTTTTAAAAATAATTTCTTAAATTTTTTTATTATAATTTTTTATTCATAAGAATCAAAATTTACATATATATATATAATATATAATAATATATCTATTATCTTATGTTTTTCATTATGTTTAATTTTTTTATTAGTATTTTAATTTTAAAACATTTATTATATATCTTATTAAATTAACATTTTTAAATTACATTACATTATTTTAATAATGATATATTTTTTAAAAATACATTGGATATAAATTTTCTATATATATATATATTCAAATCAATATTTATATTTACTTTTTAATCAATGTATATATATATATAATACATGAATAATACATTATAGATCATATTCATCTACACAATAATATGTTTGACCACTAGTATGCAAGTGATGACCTATCCTTTTATACAATGTAGAGTCATTGGATCCACAATGAACACATCATAGAAATCTCAAATTTCTCCTTTATCGACAGTGCCCTTGATTTCATACTATCTTCCTCACATGACCGGTAGTGCCAGATGTTTCTCTTCTGGTCTATCCTCACCATCCCCACTTGAATGGTTCTTCAGATCTCCTTTGGGGATCCACCTTAGTGTGAACCTAGAGTCACTACCAGGCACATGAATTTCAGTGACTCATCAGCCAATAGCTCAATATGTTACAACACCTGCTTCAGCAACACCAGTTCACATCACACCTTCTCGAAACCAGCACTACTTAAGGCTCAACCATTTCATCACAAAGCTTCATCACTTGATCTGAAGATAATAAATAGTGAAACATCACATTCTTCCATGATGGTAGTAGAATCTAATGTCGATGACATTAGCTCGTCTCATCCAACCATAATAGAACCTTCTATGGTTCAACTATAGTTTTATATACCTTCATCAATAGTATCTCCTTCCTTTGACTATGTGATACCATGGTAGAAACACATACCATTTGACTTATCTCATAGGTTTTGAAGCTTCGACGATATAATTCCCTTAAAAACCGGTAGTAGCACTACCCAACGTATAACGACAGCTCACCACCTCTCCTTTGATGGAAGTAGTGAGACATGATGGTAGCCTCCTTTATTGTAGCACCGCAATACTGGTTCCATGGTATCCTTCATAAAATTACCTACCGTTCACAATGGTAACAACTCCACCATTTGAAAATAGTAGTATAGTCATGTGTAGTAGTTTTATTATCTTCTATCATCCTAAATGGTATCTAGTAGGATCGACGATTGCTCCCCTTCTCTCTCATGAAAACTACAGCAGTAGCATCTAATCACATTTTAAATTCTCTTCCAAGGAGGATTTAACCTATAGACCATACTATAAATTTTATCTATACAACAACGATATTATCACCCAATATTCTGTGTGATAATTGCATGTCAGGGGTAGAAACACATTTCTACCACAATGTATCTTATTTGTATTTACCGTTAGTTGAAATTTTCGTTTAGAAATATAATTGATATTATTTTATTTTGTGAAATTGAATTACATTTTCTTTAATTACTAATTTATTATATTTTTCTAAAAAAATAATTACATGTTGTGTAATAATTATTTTATCATATTTGAAGTATATTAGACAGGTGCATTATGACACACATATGCAGTATAGAACACTAGGTTTTTATAAAATTTAATATTTTATTAAAATTAATGTTTATTAATATATTATTAATTTTATTATTAGTCTATACTATACACATTTTCCCTAATGATCATACTAGAAGCTTTATGTTGTTATCTCATGCATAATTAATGTTCTTGGAAATTCATTGATATTCAGTGCATTATTTCAAATTATAGCTAAATACATTATTTTTTATTTTTTATTGACTAACTCATGACATGCTATGATTGGATATTTAGATCTTACTTTAATATATTAGATTCAGTGATGAAACATGATTAGTACATTGGAATGTGATCAAGGGATTAAATAAACTTTATATTGTTTATTTGAAGCCCAGTGTGTATTACATAATTCTACTACACATATAAACAAGAACACCCATTACTTCTAATTATTTTCATCAATCAAAAAATAAAATCAATGTTCAAACTTCTTCCAATTATTTGATCAATGATCATCATTATGTATCATATTTCTCATCTATTAATCATCTGCTAGTTTTCATTGTATTCTAGTTTTCTTTGTTTTGTCATTTCTTTCTATGTATGTGATTGTTATTATCAGTTTATGATTTTCAAAATGAATAGATGACCTATCTGTTTGTCATTCCACTATCTAAAAATGATGTTTTGGGTTGTGAATCATGAACAAAATTCATGTCCTCACTAGGTTAATAATCTGGTAAAAAATATGGGTTTTTTGTACTGTTATTGTTAATTGAAGAGTCTGTAACATGTTATCACACCTATAAAATTTAGTTTATTATGGGTACCAATCTTATCTTTAAGTATATAGGGTTTATGAGTTTACAATTATCTTAGGTATTTTAACAACTATAATAACACTATGTGTTTTTCATTTTTACTGCACTTCATATCTTGAACAAATCACTCACTATAGATTCTATAATTAATAAGATCTAATTTTTTGATAAAAAAATTAAAAGACTAATTACCCCAATAGTTTATTTTTCTATAAAGTATGATAAAATAAGAGTTTTGGAATTTTGTGGGATGAGGGTTTAGGTTTTTGGGTTGATGTTTTGAGTTTTTTGGGGTGAGGGTTTTGGGATATTTGGGAATGAGGGTTTTAGGTTTTTTGGGGGGATGAGGGTTTTGTGTTTTTTGGGCTTAGGGTTTTGGTTTTTTTTGGGTTTATGGTTTGAATTTTTTTTGTGTCTAAGGGTTTTAGGTTTTTCATGGATTAGAGTTTGGGGGTTTTTAGGGGGTGAGGGTTTTGGTTTTTTTGGGATTGGGGTTTTACAGTTTATTGGGGATTTGAATTTGGGGTTTTTTGGGGTTGGGGGTTTGAGTTATTTTTGGTTTATGGATTGAGGTTTTTTAGGAAATATGGTTTTGGTTATTTTTGTGGATGATGTTTTGGGATTTTTTGGGGGCTCAAGGTTTCGGGGTTTTGGGGGGATAGCAGTTTGGTGTTTTATGGGATGAGGATTTTGAGTTTTTTGGGGTCAAAGGTTTAGGGTATTTTCTGATAAGGGTTTAGGTTTTTTCTTGGGTTGAGGGTTTTGGGATTTTTTGGGTTGAGGTTTTTGGGTTTTTTGGGGGTTTAGGGTTAAAGGTTTTTTGGGACTAAGGTGTGTGGTTTTTTGGTGCTGAGGTTTTAGGGTTTTTTTGGTATTAGTGTTTAGGGTTTTTGGGGTATTATGGTTAAGGGTTTTTTGTGTGTTGAGTGTTTATGGTATTTTACAGTTGGAAAATATGGTTTTTAGGGGTTGAGGGATTAGGTGTTTTTTGGAACCGAGGGGTTAGGGTATTTTGGGGCTCTAAGATTTGGGTTTTTGGGGGATGAGTGTTGAGGGTTTTTTGGGGTGAGTGTTTCTGGTTTTTTAGGGATGAAGGATTTGGATATTTTGGGGCTAATGGTGTAGGGGTTTGGGGGCTATGTGTTTATGGTTTTTCGGGGCCAAGTGTTTAGTGCCTTTGGGGGGATGAGGGTTTAGGGTTTTTTTTGGGATGACAGTTTTGGGTATTGTGGGGTGAGGTTTTAGGTTTTTTTAGGGATGGGGATTTCAGGTTTTTTGGGGTGGTGGGTTCAGGGTTTTTTTGGGCTATGGGTTGAGGGGGTTTTTTGGGATGAGGGTTTAGGGTTTATATGTAATAGGTTTTAATGCTTTATAGGGATGTGGGTTTATGGTTTTTTTGTGATGCGGTTATAGGGTTTTTATAGGGTTTAGGGTTTAAGGGGTTTAAGGGGTGAGGGTTTAGGGTTTTTGGGGGTTGAGGGTTTTGTATTCTTATGGGGCTGATGGTTTTGTGTTTTTTGGGGTTGAGGGTTTAGGAGTTTTTTGGGGTTGAGAGTTTATGTTTAATTTTGGCTGAGGGATTATGGATTTTTAGGGATAATGGATTATGTTTTACATTGGATGAGGTTTTATGGTTTGTTTGGGAACTGGATTTATGGTTTTATGGTGCCGAGGGTTTAGGATTTTTCAAGGATGGGGCTTTATGGTTTTTTGGGGATGAGGGTTTAGACCTATTGAGGTATGAGTGTTTATGGTATTTGGGGGTTGGGGGTTTTGGTATTTTTGAGACCGATGGTTTATTATTTTTTGGGGATGACTATTTGGGAGGTTTTGGGGGATGAGGATTTATTGATTGATGGGGAATATGATTTAGGTTTTTTTAAGGATGTGGGTTTTGGGTTTTCTAGGGATCAGGGTTTTGGGTTTCTTGGGGATGAGGTTTTTGGGTTGGATGGGGTTGAGGGTTTAGGGTTATTTTGGGATGATTTTTATGGATTTCTAGGGTCGAGGGTTTAGGATTTTATAAGACTGAGGGCATGTGTATTTTTGGGATAATAATTTAGGGTCTTCTGGGGTTGAGTGTATAGGGTTTTCTGGGGATGAGGTTTTAATTTTTTGTGTAGCCGAGGGATTTTGTTTTCTAGGGATGAGGGGTTTTTGGTTTTTTGGGGATGAGAGATTATGGTTTCTAGGAGATGAGGTTTTATAGTTTTTTTGGGTAGATGTATTAGGGTATCTAAGGCTGTTCGTTTAGTGTTTTTTTTGTCTATGTATTTTTGGTTTTTTGGGGATGAGGGTCCAGGGGTTTTGGGGGATAAAGTATTAGGGTTTTCATTGGATGAGGTTTTAGGGATTTCCATGGATGTGTGTTTTGTGTTTTCATGGGCTTGGAGTTTAGCGTTTTAGAGGGTTGGTAATTTTGGATTTTCTAGGGATGAGGGTTTAGGATTTTCTAAGGATGAGGGTTATGGTTTTCCATGGTTGAGGTTTGATGGTTTTATAAGGCTAATGGATTAAGGTTTTTTTAGATGATGGTTTATGGTTTTTTTAAGGGATGAGGGTTTAGAGGTTTCTCGAGAGGATTGTTTAGGGTTTCATGGGGTAGGTGGTATAGGGTTTTATGGGGGTGAGGGTTTAGTTTTTTCTAGGGATGAGGGTTTCTGGTTTTCTGAGACTAAGGGATTAGATATTTATGTGGCAGAGGGTTCAGGGATTTCTAGAGAAGAGGGTTTAGGTTTTCTTTGACTAGAGTTTTAGGATATTTTTGGGTCTGAGGGTTTAGGGTTTTTTTGGATCAGGTTTTAGGGTTTTATAGGGACGGGGATGTAGGGTTTTCTAGGGAGATGAGTTTTCTATTTTATGGGGATGAGTTTTTAGTTTTTTATGAGTATGAGGTTCTAGGGTTTTCTAGGGCTTAGATTTTAGGGTTTTATAGGGATGAGGGTTTAGGGGTTTATTTGGAAGAGGGTTTTGGTTTTTTTGAGGAAGACAGTTCAGGGTTTTGGGGGGATAAGGTTTAAGGATTTTCTTATATTGATGGTTTAGGGTTATCTAGGGATGAGGGTTTAGGTTTTTATAAGCAAAAGGGTTAATGTAATTCTCAAGATAAGGGTTTATCGTTTTCTGGGGTTGAAGGTACATGGTTCTTTGGGGATCAGGGTTCAGTATTTTCTTGGCCCGGGGGTTTGTATTTTCTAGGGATTGGGGTTCAGGGTTTTCTAGTTATCTTTATTCTGTTCTTTTTGGGGTGCATGATTCAGGTTTTTTATAGGCTGAGAGTTTAATATTTTCAAGGTATGAGGGTTCATGTTTTTATAGTATTGAGGGTTTAGTTTTTTTTGGACTGAGGGATCAGGGTTTTTTGAAGATTAGAAATTAGGGTTTTCATAGGCTTATGTATTATGGTAACATTTAAAAGAAGGATAAGGGTTTTCTATATCTAATCGTTTAGGTATTTCCAGGGATAATGATTTAGGGATTTCTTATTCGGAGGGATTAGGTTTTTCCAGGGATCAGGGTTAAGGGTTTTCCAGGGTTGAGGGTCCATGTTATTCTATCTATATGGGTTTAGGGTTTGCTAGGACTGAGGTTTGAGGGTTTTCTGGGGTAGGGGATTTAGGTTTTTCTAGAGTTTAGGGTTCAGGTTTTTTCTGGGGCTGATGGTTCATGGAAATCTACGACAATGTTTTCATGATTTTCTAGGGATAAGGATTTATGGTTTTGTGGGGTTGAGGGTTTAGGGTTTTGTGGGGATATGGGCTTAGCGTTTTATAGGGATGAGGGTTCGTCATTTTATGTGGATGAGGGTTAAATATTTTATGGGGATGTGGGTTCAGGATCTACTAGGGATGAGGGTTATGTTTTATCTTGGGCTATGGGTTCATGGTTTTCTGGGGATGAGGGGAAAGTGTTTTTGGGGGATGAGGGTTTTGGTTTTCTATGGATAAGGGTTCAGGGTTATTTAGGGATGATGTTTTAGTGTTTTCTAGGGTTAGGGGTTCAGTATTTTCTAGGGATTAGAGTTTAGGGATTTCTTAGGATGAGATTTCAGGGTTTTCATGGGATGAGAGTTCAGGGTTTTCTAGGGATAATTATTCATGGTTTTTCGAGGTTGAGAGTTTAGGGTTTTATTTCGATGAGGCTTTAGGTATTTCTGGGGATGAGGGTTTAGGGTTTTCTTGGGGCATGGGTTTAGTGTTTTCTTGGGGCCATGGGATTAGGGTTTTGTTGGGAAGAGGTTCTATGGATTTCTGTGGATGAGGGTTTAGGGTTTTTTCGGATGATGGTTTTGGGTTAATTGGAGGCGAGGGTTTTGATTTTTCTCAGGGATGAGTGTTTTGGGTTATTTGGGGCTGAGGATTTAGGAATTTATAGGAATGTGATTATAGGGTTATAGAGATGATTTTATAGGGTTTTTGGAATTTGATTGTTTAGGGTTTTCTAGGGTTGAGGGTTTAGGGTTTTTTGGGGATGAGGGTTTACGATTTTTTTTTGTGGATTGTGGTATAATTTTTTCTAGGGATGAGGGTTAATGGTTTTTTAAGGATGAGGGTCCAAGTATTTTTGGAGAGGAAGGATCAATGTTTCTTGGAGATGGGGGTGTAGGGTTTCTTTTGTATGAGGGTTT
Organism: Viscum album; assembly: GCA_963277665.1. Lineage (NCBI taxonomy): Eukaryota > Viridiplantae > Streptophyta > Magnoliopsida > Santalales > Viscaceae > Viscum > Viscum album. Next base: position 640,206,915 of record OY728167.1, read on the forward strand.
AGGGGGTTTTGAGGTGAGGTTTCGATAAATACTTGGGCTATAGTATTGAGTGTCTTTTTAGGTTTAGGTTTTAGGGTTATTTGGGGCTGAGAGTTGAGGGATTTTTCCACCGGGTGTTTAGGGTTTTCTTATGATAGTGGTTATGGGTATGTTTGGGGTGAGGGTTCATGTTTTCTATGGATGAGGGTTTATGGTTTTTTGGGGATTAGATTTTAGTGTGTTTTGGGGGTGAGGGTTTAGGGTTTTTTAGGCTAAGGGATCTTGGTTTTATGGGGACTAGGGTTAAGGTTTTTTGGGGGGTTTTGGGATTAGGGTTTTATTCCTGTGGTTTAGGGGTTTTGGGAATGAATTTTCATTATTATATGGGGATAAGGGTTGAGGGTTTTTTTGGAATGAATTTTTAATGTTTATTGTTTCTTGGGGATCAGTTTATTTTCGGTGTGAGTGTTCATATTTTTTTTAGGTTAAGGGTTTTGGGTTTTTTTAGCATGAGGATTCATTGTTTATTATTTTTGAGGGTTCTCGTTTTTTGGGAATAGGGTTCATGGATTTTTTGGGATGAGGATTCAATTTTTTGGGGGGTATGGGGTTTAATGTTTTTTGTGGCTGAGGTTTCATTGTTTTTGGGCTTACGGACTCATTTTTTTAGGGATTATGCTTTGAGTGTTTTTTTAAGGTTGATTGTTTTTTGGGGATATGGTTTTAGTTTTTCTGGGCCATTGGTTTAGGTTTTTATGGGGATTAGGGTTCAATGTATTTTAGGGTATGAGGGTTCATTGATTTTTAGGGGTGATGGTTTAGGGTTTTTTGGTGATAAGGCTTTAGGGTTCATTTTGGATGAGGGTTTAGGGTTTTTTGGGGATGAGGGATTAGGGGTTTCTAGTGTTGGGTATTTTGGTATTTTTAAGGCTAAGTGTTAGGGTTTTGGGGGATGAGGGTCCAATTTTTCTTTAGGGTTGAGTGTTAAGGGTTTTTTAGAGATGAGGGAGGAGGGTTTTTTAGGGTGGATGGTTGAGGAATTTTTGGGGTTGAGTGTTTTCTTTGGTTGAGAGTTTAAGGTGTTTTGGGGATGATAATTTAGGATTTTTTGGGGAATAGTGTTTATGGTTTTTCAGAGATGAGGGTTGAGTTCTTTTTAGGGAAGAGCGTTCATAGTTTTTTTTGGGTGATGTTTAAGGGATTTTGTGGGGGCGGGGGATTGAGAGTTATGATTTTTTTTGGACTGAGGATTGAGGGATTTTTAGGGCTAAGTGATGAAGTATTTTTAGGCATGAGGGTTTACTGTTTTGGGGAATGAGGGTTGATGGATTTTTAAGGCTAATGGTTGAGGGTTTTTTGGGGATTAGGGTTTAGGTTTTTTGGGGATGAAGTTATAGGGGTTTTAGTGGACACGTGTTGAGTTTTTTGGGGTATGAGGGTTTAGGGTTTTCTAGGGATAAAGGTTGAGTGTTTCTTGGCAGTGAGGGTTGAGGTTTTAGGGTTATTTTGGATGATGGTTGAGGGTTTTTTGGAGCATATGTTTGAGAGTTATTTCATGATCAGGTTTTAGGTTTTTTTGGGGTTGTGTTTTTTGGGTTTTTTGGGGATTAGGGTTGGTGGTTTTTTGAGGTAGAGGGTTGAGTTTTTTTGGGGTTGATATTTTGGGTTTTTTGGTTCGAAGGGTTGTGGGTCTTTTTGTTTGAGGACTGAGGGTTTTATAGGTTTTTTAGTGATTATGGTTGAGATTTTTTTGGTGATGAGGGTTATGTTCTTTTGAGAATAAGGTTTTAGGGATTTTTCTGGATGAAGTTTTAGGGTGTTTTTGGGATGAGGGTTGAGGGATTTTTGTGGTTGATGGTTGAGTGTTTTTTTGGGGATGAGGTTTGAGGGTTTTTTAGGGATGAAGGATTTTAGGGATGAGGGTTTAGGTTTTTTGTTTTTCCTAGGTCTAAGGTTTTTGGGGAGCTAGGGGTTTAAATATTCTCTGGGCTACAGGTTGAGCGTTTTTGGGTTAGAAGGTAGATGGTTTTTTGGGGATGAGGGATAAGTGTTTTATGGGGGTAGGGGTATAGGGTTTTTTAGGTATATGGGTTGAGGATTTTGGAGGTTTTAGGATTTAGGGTATTTCATGGTTGAGGATTGAGGTTTTTATTGGGTCGTGGGAAGATGTTTTATTGTGATTGAGTGTTGGGATTTTTTTAGGGCTATGTGTTTTGGGTTTTTATGGTTAGGAGTTTAGGGTTTTTTGGGGTTGAGGGTTGAGTGTTTTTTGAGAATGAGGTTTTGGGGTTTTTTAAGGATGATGGTTTTTGGTTTTTTGGGGCTGAGTGTGATGAGTTTTTCAGTGTTTAGGGTTTATGAGTTTTTGGGGATGAGAGTTGATGGTATTTCTAGGGCTAAGGGTTGTGGGTTTTTTGGTGAGATGGGTTTATGGTTTTTTGTGGATGTGGTTTCAGGGATTTTTTGGGGATGGGGGTTTAGGGTTTTTTGGGGATAAGGGTTTATGTTTTCATGGAAATGAGAGTTGAGAGTTTTATGGGGATGGTGGTTTGGGTTTTTTTGTTGATGAGGGTTGAGGGTTTTTTAGGGATGCAGGATTAGGGTTTTTTGGGGCTGAGGGTTTAGGGATTTTACGTTTATGGTTTTTTGGGTTGGGGTTTTACTTTTTTTTTTATGATTTGGGTTAATTTTTTTTGGGACTAAGAGTTAATGGTTTTTTAGGGCATGGGTTTTGGGGTTTTTGAGGGCTTATGTTTGAGAGTTTTTTTTGGAATGAGGTTTGATGGTTTTTTTAGATCTATGTTATGTTTTTTTGGGGCTAGGGGTTTATGGTTTTTTGGGGATGAGGGTTTAAATTTTTTGGGCGATTAGGGTTTAGAGTTTCTTGGGACTGAGATTTTCGGTTTTCTTTTCTAGGGTTTATAATTTTCTAGGAATAAGTTTTTATAGTTATTTTATGAGGGTAAATAGTTTTTTAGGTTAGAGAATTTAGGGTTTTATGGAATATGGGTTAGTGAACTTTTTTAGTATTGGGGTTAGGGTTTTTTTGGGCTAAGGATTTGTGGTTTTTTGGGGTTGGGGGTTTATCATTTTTTGGGGCTGAGAATTCAGGATTTTTAGGGATGAGATTTTAGGTTTTTTTGGGGATTATGGATGATTATTTTTTTATGCTTAAGGATTAGGGTTTTTTGGGTTGGGGAGTTTATGGTATTTTGGGATCACAGTTTAGGGTTTTGGGGGATCATGGTTACGTTTTTTTGGGTATAAGTGTTTAGGATTTATGGGGGCTAAGCATTTAGGTTTTTTAAAGATTTGGGTTTAGTGTTTTTTTGGGGAATAGGGTTGAGGATTTATTTTGTTGAACATGGTTTAGAGTTTTCTAGGGATGTGGGTTTATGTTTTTTTGGGGATGATGGTTTAGGTTTTTATGAGGATTAGGGTTTATGGTTTTCTAAGAATGAGAGTTTAGGTTTTTTTTAGGGATTATGGTCTATGGTTTTGTAGAGTCAATGGTTTTGGATTTTCTAGGGGCAAGGGTTTAGAATATTATAGTGATGATGGATCAGGGTTTTCATTGGCTGGGGTTTTATGGTTTTCTAGGGATGTGGGTATAGGGTTTTTTGGGGATGAGGGTTTTATAGGGATGAGGTTTTAAGGTTTTTTGTTCTAAGGGATCATGGTTTTTCAGGGCTGAGGGATTTGGGTTTTATTTGGGATGAAGGTTATAGTATTGGGGTTTTGGGATTAGGGTTTTTTAGGGATGAAGATCTAGGGACTTTTGGGGTTGAGGGCTTAGTTTTTTGGGACTAATTTTTAAGGGTTTTTTGGGGGATGCGTGTTGTGGGTATTTTGGGGATGAAGGTTTAGGTTTTTTGGGGGATGATTGTTGTGGGTTCTATAAAGATGATGGTTTAGGATTTTGGAAAATGAGGGTTTAGGGTTTTTTAGATTGAGGGTTCAAATAATTTTGGCACGAATTGTTTTGGGTTTTTTGGGGATGAGGGTTCAACATTTCTTGGGCTGAGGGTTAAAGGTTTTTTAGGTCTGAGGGTTCAGGGTTTTGGGGGCCTAGGGTTCAAGTTTTTTTTGTGATAATGGTTCAATGATTTTTGGGGATGAGGTCTCAATGTTTTTTGGGGTTGATAGTGAAACGTATTTTGGGGGTAAAGATTTAAGGTTTTGGGGGTATTGGTTTCAAGGTTTTTTTTGACGAGGGTTGTGATTTTATTGGGTATAGGGTTTTGGGTTTTGTTAGGAAGAGGGTTCAATGTTTTTTGGGGAATAGAATATATGGTTTCTAAGAGATGAGGTTTTGTGTTTTTTTTGGGTGTGAGGTTTCAGGGATTTGGGGGATGAGTGTTCATATTTTTTTTAGGGATAAAGGTTTAGGGATTTATATGGGATCATGGTTCAAGGATCTATGGGTCTTAGGGTTTTGTGTTTTTTATGATGATGGCTCCATTAAGGTTTTTTAGGGTTGAGATTTTGGTGTTTTTTGGGGCCGAGGGTTAAGTGTTTTTAGGGATGATGGATCAATGTTTTTTGGCATTGGGGGTTCATGGTTTTTTGTGGATGGGGCTTCCAGGTTTTCTAGGGAAGTGGGTTTTTAGTTTCAAGGGTATGAGGGTTGTGGTTTTTCAATAGTTGAGAGTTACTTATTTTATGGGGTTGGGGGTTTAGGGTTTTTTTTGGAGCTGAGGCTTAAGGTATGTTTGGGGTTGAGGGTTACGAGATTTTTTAGGTTAAGGGTTTAGTTCTTTTTGGGTAGAGGATTGAGGGTTTATATTTATTTTTTGTGGATTTAGGTCGAGGGTTTTTTGGGGATAAGGGTTGAGGATTCTTTGGGGATGAGGGTTTTGGATTTTTCAGGACTAATTGTTGATTATTTTTTTAGGGTGGGAGTTTAGGGTTTTTTAGATGTGGGTTATTGGGTTTTTTGGGGCCAAGAGATGATGGTTTCTTGGGGATGAGGATTCATGGTATTTTGATAATGGGGGATTAGTGTTTTTTGTTCCTAAGTGTTTATGGTTTCTTGGGGATAATGGGAAAAGGGTTATTTAGGGATGAAGCTATTGGTTTTGTGGGGTTAAAGGTTTAGGATTTTTCATGGAATAGGGTTTATGGTTTTTTGGGGATGAGGTTTTTGGTTTTTTTATAGATAATGTTTTTGGGTTTTTTAGGGATGGTGGTTGGGGATTTTTTTCATGAGGGTGTAGGATTTTTTTGGCTGGGAGTATAGGGTTTCTTTGTCTTATGAGGTTTTTTTTTGGGACAAGTGGTTTGGGATTGTTTTGGATGATGATTTTGGTTTTTTTGGTCTATGGGTTTAGGGTTTTTGGGGATGCATGATAGTTTTTTTGGAATGTGGGTTTAGGGTTTTTTGGGGCTTTAGGTTTAGGGTTTTTTGAAGATAAGATATTATGTAATTTTTTGGTTGAGGGTTTGGGGTTTTTTGGGGAAGAGTGTATATTGTTTTTTTGGGGGTGAGGATTGAGGGTTATTGAGGTTGAGGGTTGATGGTTTTGAGGGGTTAGGGTTGGGGTTTTTTTGTTTCTGAGGGTTGTGGTTTTTTAGGTAAGAGGGTTTTTTGGGGTAGGGTTTTAGGGGTTTTTTGGCACAGAGGGTTGATGGTTTTTGGGGGATGAGAGTTTTGGGTTTTTTGGGATAAGGGTCTAGGGTTTTCTATGGGTGTGGGTCGAGTGTTTTTTGGTATTATGGTTGAGGTTTTTTTGGGGATGATTATTGAGGGTTTTTTAGGGATGAGCATTGAAAGATTTTTGGGCTCGATGGATAAGGGGTTTTTGGGATGAGGTTTGAGGGGTTTTTTGGAAGAGTGTTTAGGGTTTTTATTATGGTTGACTTTTTTTGGGGGTAATTTTTGAGGACTTTTGGTGATGATGTGTGAGAGTTTTTTTGGGGATAATGGTTTATGAATTTTTTATGGATATGTGTATAGGGTTTTTGGGGGTCAGGGATGATGTTCTTTTGGGTAGAGGATTTAGGGATTTTTTGGAGATGGGGGTTGAGTGTTTTTTTTGGTTGAGGGTTTAGGTTTTTTTGGAGATAAGGGTCAAGGATTCATGGAGATAAAGTTTTTTGGTTTTTTTGGTGATGGTTGATGGTTTTTTGGGGCTGAGGGTTCAAGGATTTTTGAGGATATGGAATGAGGGTTTTTTGGGATGACGAGTTGAGATATTTGGGAGATTGGTCTTTTGGGTTTTTGGGGAAAATGGATTTGGTTTTTTTAGGTAAGTGGGTTTAGGGTTTACTGATGATGATTGTTGAGGGTTTTTTTGGATTGAGGGTTGAGGGTATTGGGGGGTTTAGGGTTGAGGGTTTTTTGAGGCTGTGGGTTTAGTGTTTTTTGGGAATGAGGATTGGGGCCTTCTTGGGGATATGGGTTGAGGGGTTTTTATGTATAAGGATTGAGGGTTATTTAGGGATGAGGGTTTATTATTTTTTATGGATGAGGGTTAAAGGTTTTTTAGGACTAAGTGTTGATGATGTTATGTGGTTGAGGGTTTTGTGTTTTCGGGATGTAAATTTAGGGTTTTGGGGGGCTGACGGATGAGGATTTTTTGGGGATGAGGGTTAACAGTTTTTTATGGATAAGGGTTGAGGGTTTTTTGGGGATCATGGTTGAGGGTTTTTTGGGGATGAGTGTTTTAGTATTTTGGAAAATGTATTGATGTTTTTTTCCGGTGAGGATTAAGGGTTTTTTGGGGTTGATGGTTTATATTATTTTGTGACTAAGGGTTATTTGGGGATATCAGTTGAGGGTTATTTAGGGATTCTGTTTGATGTTTTTTGGGGTTGATGGTTTAGGGTTTTTTTGGGGAATAGGTTTGAGGGTTTTTGTGGATGAGGGTTTAGGTTTTTTGGGGTAGAGATTTTACGATTTTTTTTAGAAGATTGTTTAGGGGTTTTAGATATTTTTGGGGTTGAGGGATGATGGTTTTATAAGGTACAGGGTTGAGAGTTTTTTGTGGATAAGGGATGAGGGTTTTTTGGGGATGATGGTTGAGGGTTTTTTGGTTTTGAGCATTGATGGTTTTCTAGAGAAAATGATTATGGTTTTTTTGGGGTTGATAGTTGAGGGGTTTTTTGGGATGATGGTTTATGGTTTTTTGGGATGACTATTAAGTGTTTTTATAGCTCATGTTTTAGAGATTTTTATGGAAAAGGGTTTAGGTTTTAGGATTTTTTGGTAATGAGGGTTGAGTTTTTTTGGTGTTATGGTATTAATATTTTTTGGTGCTGAGGGTTGAGTGTTTTTTGGGGATGAAGGTTTTAGTTTTTTAGGGATTTAGGTTGAGGTGTTTAAGGGGATAAAGGTTGAGGGTTTTATGGGGATGAGGGTTTAAGATTATTTAAGATTGAGGGTTGAAGGTTATTTTTGGTAACTGTTGTGGGGTTTTTTGTGATCCATAATTTGTGTTTTGGGGGCTAAGTGTTTAGGGTTTTTTTGAGTTGAGAGTTTAGGGGTTTTTTTGAACTTAGAGTTTAGGTTTTTTTGGGTATTATAGTTGATGTTTTTTTGGAATGAGTGTTGAGGGTCTTTTGGGGATAAGTGTGGAGGGTTTTTGGGGTTGATGTTTGATGGTTTTTTTGTGGATAAGGGTTTAGGGTCTTTTTGGAAAAAGGGTATATAGTTTTTTGGGGACTGGGGTTTAGGGATTTTTGGGGTTGAGGGTTTAGGGTTTGTTTTGGTTGATGGTTTTTGATTTTTTGGGGATGAGGGTTTTGGGTTTTTTGGGATGAGTGTTTAGAATTTTTTGGGGATGATGGTTTAGGGTTTTCTTGGAATGAGGGTTTAGTGTTTTTCATTGTTGAGTATTTTGGGTTTTTGGGGCTGAGAGGTTATGGTTTTTTGGGGATAAGGGTTTAGGGTATTTGGGGATGAGGGTTTAGGTTTTTCTTTAGAGGTATTAGGTTTTTTGGAGGGATGATGGTTTATGTTTTTTATGAGGGTTTTGGGGTTTTTGGGGTAGATGGATTAGTTTTTTTGGTTGTGGGTTTTGGGTTTTTTGGGGATGATGTTTTTGGTTATTATGGGGATATTTTTAGGGTATTTTTAGGCTGAGGTTGTAGGGTTTTTGTGAAAAATATTTTATGGACTTTTGGGGATAAGGGTTTATGTTTTTTGGGGGTGAGGTTTTAGGATTGTTTAGGGATGAGGTTTTAGGGTTTTTTGGGAAGAGGGTTTTGGTTTTTTAGGGTTTGAGGGTTTATAGTTTTTTGTTGGTGAGGGTTTAGGGTTTTTTTTGTGGTTATTGGTTTTGGGTTTTTTGGGAATGTGTATTTTAGGTTTTTTGGGGCAGTTGGTTTAGTGTTTTCTGGGGATGAGGGTTTTGGGTTTGTTGGGGTAGTTGGTTTAGTGTTTTTTGGGTCCAAGGGTTTAGAGTTTTTTGGGGATAATTGTTTAGGTATTTTTATGGATGAATGTTTTGGGGGTTTTTTGGGATAAGTGTTTTGGGTTTTCTGGGGATAAGGGTTTACGGTTTTAATGGGGTTTAGGGTTTATGGGTCTTTTGGGATGAGTTATTTTTGTTTTTTAGCTGACAGTTTAAGGTTTTTGGGGGATGATAGTTTTGGCCTTATTGGGGCTGAGGGTTAAGGGTTTTCTTAGGATTAGGGTTTAGTATCTTTTGGGGAACAATGTTTAGGTTTTTTTGTGGATTTGGGATTAGCGTTTTCTGATGATGATATATTAGGGATTCATAGAGATGAGGGTTTAGGGTATTTAGGGGTTGATGATTTAGGGGTTTTAGGGGATGATGGTTTAGTATTTTTTGGTGCTAATACAATTTGGTTTTTTGGGGATAAGGGACTAGGGTTTTTTGGGGATGATGGTTTAGGGTTTTTTGGGGCTGAGGGTTGATGGTTTTTTGGGGATGAGGGTTTATGGATTTTGGGGGCTGAGGGTATAATGTTTTTAATGGCCTAGGGTATATAGTTTTATTTGGTATGAGGGTTCTGAGGTTTTGGGGGGATAATGTTTAGGGTTTTGGGGGTTGAGTTTTTAGGTTTTCCCGAGGATGAGGGTTTCAAGTTTTTTTTCGAATAAGGGTTTTGGAATTTATTAGGATATGCTTTCAGGTGTTTTGTGGATGTGGGTTTGTTATTTTTTGGAGAAGAGGGTTTAGGGTTTTTAGGTATGAGGTTTTTGATTTTTTTTACTAGATGAGCATTTAGGGTTGTATTAGGGATGATGTTGTGGGGTTTTTTGGGGGTTGAGGTTTAGGGTTTTTTGGGGGTTGAGGATTTAGTGATTTTTTGGGCTAATGTTTAGTGCTTTTTGGGGATTAGGGTTTGGGGTTTTGTAGTGATTTGGTCTTAGGTTTTTTTGGGGATGATGGTTAGGGTTGTTTAGGGTTGACAGATTAGTTTCTTTTGAGGTTGAGGATTAATGATTTTATGGGGATATGGGATTAGTGTTTGTTGGGTCTGAGGGTTTAGGGTTTATGGGTTGAGGGTATCTATTTGTTTGAGGTTAGGGTTTAGGGGTTTTTAGGCTGAGATTTAGGGGGTTTGGGGCTTGGGGTTTATGTTTTTTGGGGGTTGGGGGTTTAGGTTTTTTTAGATGATCTCTTAGGGTTTTTTGGTTGAGTTTTAGGGTTATTTATGGATTAGGTTTTAGTGTTATTTAATTTTAGTGTATAATATTTTTTGGGAGTGATGGTTTAGGGTATTGGGAATGAGGGTTGAGGATTTTTAAAGGCCAAGTGTTGGGGGTTTTGGTGGAAGATGGTTTAAGGGTATTTGGGGATTAGAGATGAGGGTTTTGGGGGATAAGGGTTTTGTGTTTATTGGACCTGGTAATTTAGGGTTTTAGGGGTTTTGAGTTTTAGGTTTTTTGGGTCTGAGGGTTGAGGGAATTTTTGGTATGAGGACTAAGGGTTTTGGGGGGCTGAGGGTTGAGGGTTTTTTGGGGTTGAGGGTTGAGGGATTTTTGGGATGATATATTATGGTTTTTTGGGGGATGAGGGTTGGGGATTTATTGAGGTGGATGATTTTGGGTTTTTATTTCTAAGGGTTTAGGGTTTTTTGGGGGTGAGTGTTTATTTTTTTCGTATGAGGATTTAGGGTTTTATAGGGATTAATATATAAGGTTTTTCGGGATGGGTTTTTGGGGTTTTTTTAGGATGAGGATTTTAATTTTATAGGGATTAAGGTTTAAGGGTTTAAGGGTTGAGGGTATTTAGTTTATTTGGATTATGGTTTTTTTGGGGTTGATGGTTTAGTTTATTTTTGGTCAAGGGTTTAAAATTTTTTGGGGTTGAGGGTTGAGGGTTTTTTTGGGTATGAATGTTGAGGGTTTTTTGGGGATGAGGGTTTAGGGTTTTTTGGGAGTAAGGGTTTGTGGTTATTTGGGTTTGAGTAATTAGGGTTTTTTTGTACAATTAGTGTTTTGGGGGGTTAATGGTTTAGGGTTTTTAGGGTATGGGGGTTTAGTGTCTTTAAGGGTGGAGGGTTTATGGTTTTTTAAGGATGAGGGTTTAGTATTTTTTAGGGATTAGTATTCAGGGTTTTTTGGAATAAAGGTTTAGGGTTTTTTGGGGTTGTGGATCTTTGTTTTTTTGGGGTAAAGTATTGAGAGTTTTTTAGGGTTGAGGGTTGAGGGTTTTTTGGGTCCGAGTGTGTAGGGTTTTTTGGGGATGAGGGTTCTGGGTTTTTGGGGAAAAGGGTATAGTTTTTTTCGGTGATGGTTATAGTTTTTTTGGCCTACAGGTTTAGGGTTTTGGATTTTGGGGGTTTAGGGATATGGTGATGATATTTTATTTGGGGGGGGGGGGGGGCAGAGGGTTTACTATTTTTTGTGGATAATGGGTTTTTATGGATGAGGGTCTAGGGTTTTTAAGGCTGATGGTTTATAGTTTTTTCGGGATGAGGGTTGAGGGGTTTTTTGGGCTGTGGGTTAAGGGTTTTTTGGAGAATATGGTTGAGGGTTCATTGGGGATGAGGGTTTAGGGCCTTTTTGGGGACACGGTTTAAGGCTGTTTTGGGGATAATGGTATAGTTTTTATTATCCTTGGTGTTTTAGTGTGTTTTGGGGATAAGAGTTTTGGATTTTTTTGGGCTGAGGGTTGATGGGATTTAGGGGATGATTGTTGAGGTGTTTTTTGGGGTTGTGGGTTGACATTTTTTTGGGGCAGAAGGTTTAGAATTTTTTGTGAAGAGTGTTTAAGGTTTTTTAGGGCTAAGGATTTCGGGTTTTTTGTTGATGAATGTTGAGATATTTTTAGGAATAACAGTTTAGGGTTTTTTGGGTGCTGGTGGATCTTGGTTTTTTGGGGATGAAGGATTAGGGTTTTTTGTGAATAGGGTTTATATCTTTTTAGGTATGAGAATATATGGTTTCTTAGGATGATAATTTAGGATTTTTTATGATAAGGGTTTTGGGTTTTATAGGGATGAGGTTTTAGGGTTTGGAGAAAAGTGTTTTTTGTTTTTTGTGTCTCGGTTTTAGTGTTTTGGGGATGACAGTCTAGGATTTTTTTGGCCGGAGAAATACTATTTTTTATGATAGTTTAATTTTTTTGGGGGATTATGTTTTATGTTTTTTTTTTATGAGGGTTGAGGGTTTTTTTGGGAAAACATTTATTGTTTTTTGGTATGAGGGTTTATGGTTTTTGGGGGATTGGGGTTTTGGATTATTCTGAGATTGAGGATTTTGTTTTTTTGAGGCTAAGGGTTTATAGGGTTTTAGGTCTAAGCATTTAGTGTTTTTAATGGATTTGGGTTTAGGGTTTTTAGGGGTTAATGGTTTTGGATTTTTTAATCTTTTGAGTTTAGAGTTTGTTTGGGGATGAGGTATTGTGGTTGTATGAGGTTGATAAAGTAGGGTTATTAGTGGCTGAGGTTTTAGGATTTTTTGGTGATGAGTGTTTACGGTTTTTTGGGTATATTGGGTATAGGGTTTATTTATACTAAGTCTTGAGGGCTTATTAGGGACGATGATTTAGGGTTATTTTGGATATGGTTGTTTTGGGTTTTTTTCTGGTTGAGGGTTGATGGTTTTATGGGGATGAGGGTTGAGGGTTTTTTTTGGGATGATGGTTTAGAATTTTTTTGGGATCAGGTTTTTGGGTTTTTGGGTTTTGAGAGTTTAGGGTTTTTTGGGGATTAGGGTTTATAGTTATTGGGAATGGGGTTTGAGGTTTTGGGGGATAATGGTTGGGGTTTTTTTTGGATTCACGAGTTAATGTTTTTTTGAGGGGATAAGGGTTTTGCGGGTTATGTATTAGAGGGTTTTTAGTTATGAGAGTTAATTATTTTTTAGGGCTGAGGGATAGGAATGTTTTTGGAGCAATAGGTTTAAGAATTTTTTGGGGTGTGGGTTTAGTGTTTTTAGGGTATTATAGTTTAGCATTTTTTGGGGGTTGATGGTTCATGGTTTTTTGGGGTAGATGATTTGGGTTTTTCAATGTTGAGTGTTTATGGTATTTTTTTGGATGAGTGTTTTGGTTTTTTGGGGGATAATGGTTAATTTTTTTTTGGACTTGAAGTTTTAGGGATGAGGGTTTTTTTTATGAGTGTTGTGGGGTTTTTTGGGCTAAGGGTTGAGGGTTTTATGGAGTTGAGAGTTGGGGGGTTTTGGTGGATGGGTGTTAATGACTTTTATTTTGGATGAGGGTTGAAGTTTTTCTTTTTCTATGGGCTTACGTTTTTTTGGTAAGAGGGGTGATGGTTTTTTGGGTATCAGGGTTTATGTATTTTTGGGTCTTAGATTTTAGGGTTTTGTGGGGATGAGGGTTGAGGATTTTTTTGGGCTAAGGGTTGATGGTTTTTTTATGATTAAGGGATACCAATTTATTGTGTTTGAAGGTTTTAGTTGTTTTGGGGATGAGGGTTGGTAGTATTTTGGGGATGAAGGTTGATTTTTTTTGGGATGAAAATTTAGATTTTTTGTGGGATGAGGGTTGATGGTTTTTTGTGGTTGGGGGTTAATGGATTTTTTGGGATGGGAGATAAGAGTTTTTTGGGGATAAGGGTTTAGTGTTTTTTGGGGCGAAAAGTTTAGGGTTTTTTGGGTCTGAGGTTTGAGGGTTTGTTTTGGATGAAGGATGAGGTATAATTGTGTTTGTGGTTTTAGGGATTATTGGGACATATTTTTAAGGGTTATTTAGTGATAGGGGTTTATGGATTTTGGGGAATGAAGTTTTTGGGTTTTATTGGTCAGAACATTGAGGATTTTTTAGGGATGAGGGTTGAGGGTTTTTATGGATGATGGATTACGGTTTTTGGAGATGGGCATTTAGGGGTTTTAGGTTCATAGAGTTTATGTTTTTTATAGTTGAGGGTTTAATTTGTTTTGGATGATGGATTATGTTTTTATTAGGATAAGGGTTTAGGATTTTTTGGGGAAGAGTTTTTAGGATTTTTTTATGAGGAGGTATTAGGGTTTTTTGTGGATGAGGGTTTAGTATTTTTCATGGTTGAGGTTATATGGTATTTTGGGCCTAATGTTTTACAATTTTTTTGAGTTAAGGGTTTTGGTTTTTTTTGTATTCAGGGTTAAGGGTTTTCTAGAGCTGAGGGTTTAGGGTTATTTGTGGATGAGGCTTTATTATTTCTTGAGCTACGGGTTTAGGGTTATTGGGATTAGGGTATCAGTTTTTTGGGGTGAGAGAATAGGGTTTTGGGGTATAAGGCTTTAGGGTTTTGGGGTCTGGGGTTTTAGGGTTTTTTATTGGGATGATTGTTTAGTGTTTTTTGCGGATGAGGGTTTATGATTTTTTTGGTACTAGGGATATTTATGAATGGGGGTTAAGGGTTTTTTTAGGATGAGGATTTAAGGTTTTTTTAGTGATAAGGTTTTAGGGTTCTTTTTGGGATGAAGGTTAAGGGTTTTTGGGGCATATGGTTGATAATTTTTTTAGTTATGTGGATTTAGGCTTTTTATGACCAAGGTTTTATGGTTTTTTAGGGTTCAGGGTTTAGTGTTTATTCAGCCTGAGGGTTTAGAGTTTTTTAGAGCAGTATGTTTTTTATTTCTAGTGATTCGGGTTGATTTTAATTTGGGCTAAGGGTTGAGGGGTTTTTTGGGATAAGGGATCAGGGTTTTTTGGTGGAGTGTTGAGGGTATTTGGGTGTTGAGCATTTAGGTTTTTTTTGGAGTTTGGGTTAATGATTTTTTAGGGAAGAGGGTTTTGGATTTTTTGATTATGAGAGTTTTGTCTTTTTGGGGGAATATGGTTTAGGGTTTCTTTGGAATGTGGTTTAAGGATTTTTGAGGGACGAGCATATAGGGTTGTTTTAGGGATGAGGTTTTATTGTTTTTTGGGGATGAGGGTTTAGAGATTTATGGGGCTAAGGTTTTAGGGTTTTTTGGGGCTATGAAGATTTTTGGAACTAAGGGTTTAGGGTTTTGTGGGATGAGGGTTTAGGGTTTTTTGGGGCTAAATTATTACATTATTTTAGGCTAACGGTTTATGGTTTTTTAGGAATAAGGGTTTATGTTTTTTTGGGGATGAGGGTTGAGGGTTTTTTGGGGATAAGTGTTTAGAGTTTTTTGTGTTTATATGTTAGGGTTTTTTGGGATGAGGGTTTTGGGTTTTTTCTGGATTGAGGATTTAGGGGGTTTTTAGCTGAGGTTTTAGGTTATTTTGGGCCATGGGTTTAGGTTTTTTTGGTACTGATGGTTTATGGTTTTTAGGGGCTTATTTTTCAGGGTTTTTTGGATTTAGGTTTTAGGGTTTTTTGGGGATGATGGATTAGGTATTTATGGGGATGAGGGTTTAGGGTTTGTTTAGGGTGAGGGTTTATGATTTTTGGTTATGAGGAATTAAAGGTTTTTGGGGCTGAGGGTTTAGGGTTTTCTCTGGTCGATTTTTGAGGGTTTTTTGGGGCTGAGAGTTTTTATTTTTTTGTTATTAGGATTTTGGGTTTTTCTTATGTTGTGGTTTGATGGATTATTGGGGTTGTGGTTAGAGGGTTTCTTGGGGTTGAGGGTTTATGGTTCTTTGGGGATGAAGATTTAGGGTTTTAGGGGGATTAGTATTAAGTTTTATTTGGGAATGATGGTTGAGAGTTAATTGGGATGATGGTTTAGGGTTTTGGGAGGATGATGGTTGAGTGTTTATTGAAGTTGTTGGTTTAGGATTTTTTTTGGTGTTGAGGGTTTAAGGTTTACTGGGATGAGGGATGAGGGTATTTTAGGGATGAGGCTAGAGGGTTCTTTGGGGCTGAGGTTTTTGGGTTTTTTAGTTCTAGGGTTAAGTGTTTTTTTATGGCTGATGGTTTAGGGTTTTTTGGGTTGTGGGTTTTTGGTTTATTGGGGATGAGGGTTCAAGTTTTTTAGGGTTTGAAGGTTTTAGGTTTTTTTGGTCTAAGGATTTATGGTTTTATAGGGTTGAGTGTTTAGGGTTATTGGGGGTTGAGGGTTAGTGGTTTTTAGGGATGTTGTTTGAGGTATTTTTTGGGTTTTAGGGTTGAGAATTTTTTGAGTCTAAGGGTAGATGGTTTTTTAGGGTTGATGGATTATGTTTTTTTTTGGGTTTGAGCATTTAGGGTGTTTTTGGGGCCGAGGGTTCATATTTTTTAATGGATGAGGGATGAAGGATTTTTGGTGTGAGGGCCGAAGGTTTCTTGGGTATGAGGGTTTATGATTTTTTTGGACTGGGGGTTGGGAATTTTTTAGTGTAGAGGGTTTTGGGTTTTTTAAGGTTGAGGTTTTAATATTTTTTAGTGCAGAGTGTTTTGGGTTTTTTGGGGATGAGGGTTTATGGTTTTTTTTGGGAAGAGGGTATAGGGTTTTATTGGGATGTGAGAATATGTTTTTTTGGGATGATAGTTTAGGGTTTTATTGGGATGGGGGTTTAGGGTTTCTTGGGGCTAAGGGTTTAGAGTATATTGGGTGTGAGGGTTTAGGGTTTTTGGTGATGAGGGTTTACGTATTTTTTGTGCTTAAGGATTATGGTTTATTTAGGCTGATGATTTAGTGTTTTATTGGGATGAGGGTTTATATTTTTTGTGGGGATGAGGGTTATGGGTTTTTTGGGTATGAGGGTTTGTAGATTTCTAGGGCTAAGGATTCATAGTTTTTTTGTACTAAGGGTTCCTGGATTTTTTTTGAATGAGGCGTTACGGTTTTTCAGATAAGGGTTAAGGGTTTTTTGGGTTTTTTGTGTTTATTATTTTTAAGAACTGAGGGTATAAGGTTTTTAGGGGCAAAGGATTTAGGGTTTTTTATGTTTGAGGGTTTAAGGTTTTTTTGGGATGAGGGGATAGGGTTTTATGGGGCTGAGGGTTTATGTTTTTTTTTATATATGAGGCTTTAGGATTTTTTAGGGATGAAGGATTCATGATTTTTGGGGTTTAGGGTTTATATTTATTCATTGTTGAGGGTTGAGGGTATTTTGGGGTAGAGGTTTTAGCGTTTTATTTGGAAGAGGGTTCTCTATTTTCTAAGGTAGAGGGTTGAAAGTTTAGCATTTTTTGTGTCAGATGGTTTAGAGTTATTTGGGGCTAATGGATTAGTGTTTTTTTCCTAATATTTAGTGTTTTTTTGCAGTGGGTATAAGATTATAAAGGGTTAGTATTTAGGGTTTTTGGGGCTGAGGCTATATAGTTTTTTAGGATGGAGGTTTAGGGTTTTTTGGGGATGAGGGATTAGTGTTTGTTGGGGCTGAGGGTTTAGGGTCATTTTGAGGATGAGGGTTTCTTAAGGATAAGGTTTTAGGCATTTTGGGCTGTGGGATTAAAGTTTTTTTTGGGTATGAGGGTATATTTTTTTGGAGGGATAAGGGTTGAGAATTGTTTTTGGGCATAGTGTTGGGGATTTTTTAGGGATGAGGTTTTCTAGTATTCAAACTTATGGATGAATAATTTTTGGGGCTAAGGGTTTAATGTTTATTGGGTTTGAGGTTTTAGGGTTTCTTAGGACTGAGAGTTTTTTATTTTATAGGGTTGAGGGTTTATTGTATTTTTGATATTTGGGGATTTTTTTAGGCATAGGGTTGAGGGTGTTTTGGGGAGGGGGGTTTACGGTTTTTTTGGGTTGATGGTTGAGGGTGTTTTTATGCTGATGGATTTGGGTTTTTTGTTGCTAAGGGTTTTTGATTTTTTTTTGGATGAGGGTTTATTGTTTTTTGGGGATGATGGTTTAGGTTATTTAAGGGATAATAATATAGGATTTTTTGGGGATGAGGGTTTATGTATTTTTGGGGATGTGACTTTATGGTTTTATGGTCATGAGGGTTTAGTATTTTTTAGGTCTAAGGGTTTAGGGTTTTTTTGGGGACGATGGTTTAAGTTTTTTTGGATGTGGTTTCAATATTTTTTCTACGCTGAAGGATTAAATTTTATGGGGATCATGGTTTAGGGTTTTTTGAGGTGATGGTTTATGGTTTTTTTGGGCTGAGGGTTGAGTGTTTTTTGGAGATAAGTGATCAGGGTATTGGTGGCTCAGTGTTTAGGGTTTTTTTGAGAAGGGGGTTTAGGTTTTTTCATGATTGAGGATTTAGGGTTTTTTTGGGGTGAGGGATTTAGATTTTTTGGGGATGAGGGTTTATTTTTTTAGGGGAATAGTGTTTATCGTTGTTTTGGGATGGGTGTTATTTTTTAAAGGGTTTAGGTTTAAGTATTTTTTGGGAATAAGCGATTAGGGTTTTATAGTGTTGAGGGTTTAGGGATTTTTGGTATGGAGTGATTATGATATTTTTTATTACAAGTCTTTAGGGATACTTTGGGGTTTAGGGTACATTAGGGACGAGGGTTCATGGATTTTTGGGGATGATAGTTTAGGTGTTTTGGGAAATGAGTTTTTTGGGTTTATTTAGGTTGAGGGTTGAGGGTTTTTTGGGTTGGAGGGTCACAGGTTTTTTGGGGCTGAGGGTTTAGTGTGTTTTGGGATAAGGTTTTTGGGTTTTTGTTTATGAGGCTTTATGGTTTTTTGGGGGATGAGGGTTTACAATTTTTTGGGGATGAGGGTTGATGGTTTGGGGTGATGAGGTTTTAGGGGTTTTTTTGAGTTTTGTGTTTAGAGTTTTTTGGGGATAAAGGTTTAAATTTTTTTGGGGATTAATGGTTGAGGATTTTTTAGAGATGAGGGTTTATTAGGGATGAAATATTTGGACTTTTTGGGTGAGGGTTTAGGATTTTTTGTGGATCACTGTTTTGGGTTTTTTGGGCTGAGGGTTTTTGGGGTTTATTTCGTCTAAGGGTTCATTGTTTTTTAGGGATGTGGGTTTCTAATTTTTTTGGGATGAGGGTTTATGGTTTTTTATGGATGAGTGTTTATGGATTTTTTTGAATTAGGTTCATGTGTTTTTTAGGTTAGTGGGTTGATTTTCTTGGGAATCTGGGTTGAGGCTTTTTTGGGGCTGACTGTTTAGGGTTTTTTGGGGCTGATGGTTAAGGGTTTTATGGGGATTAGGGTTTATGGTTTTTTGGGGATGATCACGTAGTTTTTTCGGCCTAAGGTTTGAGATTTTTTTTGGATGAGGTTTATGTATTTTTGAGGATGAGAGTTTAGGATTTTATTAGGCTAAGGGTTGAAAGGTTTTTGGGGATGATTGTTGAGGTTTTTCTTATGATTGGGGGTTGATGATATTTTGGTTATGAGGGTTTAGGGTGTTTTAGGGATGAGGTTTGGTGTTATTTTCGGACTGAAGGTTGAATTTTTCTTCGCTGAGGATTGAGATTTTTTTGGGGATGGGGATTGTGGGTTATTTGGGGTTAAGGGTTGACAGTTTTTTAAGACAGAGGGTTGAGATTTTTTAGGGAAGTGGTTTGAGGGTTTTTGTGGGTTAAGGGTTTAGGGTTTTTTGGGCTGAGGTTGAGTGTTGTTTTTGTGATGATGATTTACAGTTTTTTGGGGCTAAGGATTGAGGATTTCATCAGGTTTTCGGGATGAGGTTTAATTGGGGTTGAGGTTTTTTTCAATTATTGGGGCTAAGGGTTCTTGTTTTTCTAGGAATGAGGGATTAAGGTTTTTTTAGGGTGATTTTTTAGGGTATCCTAGGGATATGGTTTGAGGTTTTTTTATGGATAGAGTTGAGGGGGTTTTATACATGAGTGTTTAGGGGTTTTTCGGTAGAGGGTTTAGGATTTTTACTAGAAAAGGATTTAGGGTTTTTTATGGTTTAGGGTTTAATATTTTTTTGGATGACTTATTAAGGTTTTAAATGGATGAGGGTTTTTTATTTTTTGAGGCTGAGGGTTTATGATTTTTTTTGTGATGTGGGATTGGGGTTTTTGGGGGGCTGAGTGTTTAGGGGTTTTCAGGGCTGAGGGTTGATGTGTTTTGTGGCTGAGGGTTTTGGGTTTTGGGGGGATGAGTGTTTTGTGTTTTTTCAGTTGAGGGTTTTTTGGGGCTGTGTGTTGAGATTTTTTGTAGGTATGTGATTTTAGGTTTTCAGAGATGAGGGTTAATGGTTTTTTGGGAAGAGGGTATACGTTTTTTTCAGTTGATTGTTCAGATTTTTGGGGTTAAGGGTTTAGGAATTTTAGGGTGGGGTTTTAGGGATTTTTAGGGATGCGTGTTTAGGGTTATTTGGGTAAGAGGGTTTAGGGTTATTTGGGGATGAGGTTTTTTTTAGTGATAAGGGTCCAGGGTTTTTGATTTTGAGGGTTTATGTTTTTTTTATGAGGGTTTATGGTTTTTATGGCTGGGATTTGAGGGTTAATACGGCCTTAGGTTGAGGGTTTCTTGGGTATTATTGTTTCATATTTTTTATGTGCTGAGGGATGAGGTTTTTTGGGCCTGAGGGTTTAGTGTTTTCTGGTCCCTGATGGTGTAGGAATTTTTGGTGCTGAGAGTTTTAGTTTTTTTAGTGATGAGGTTTGATGGACTTTTGGGTGGAGGGTTGATGGGTTTTTTTGGAGATGCTGGTTTGGGGTTTTCTGGAGATGCAGTCTTAGTGTTTTTTGGGGTCTGCATTGAGGGGTTTTTTGGGATGAGGATTTATGTTTTTTTAGAATGAGGGTTGTGGTATTTTTGTGGTTGAAAATTGAGGGTTTTTGGTTCTGAGTGTTTATAGGTTTTTAGGTATGATGCTTTAGTGATTTTTGGATTATTTTTTAGTGTTTTATGGGGATGAGGGTTTAGTTTTTTTTCTGATGATGTGGGTTTAGGGAATTCCGAGAATGTGTGTTTATAGTTTTGTAGGGATGAGGGGTTAATTTTTTCCAGTGATGATGTTTTATCGGTGTTTGGGTCTGAGAGATTCGGTTTTTCTATTGCAGAGTCTTCAGGGGGTATTGGGGTTCTGTGTTATGGGTTTTTAATGGATTGACGTTTATAATTTTCTAGGGATAAGTGTTTTTGGTTTTTTTAGTTGTGGGTTAAGGGGTTTTTGGAGCTGAGGGTTTTGGGTTTATTTGGATGAGGGTTTGGGGTATTTTTTTGAGGAGGGTTTTGGGGTTATTTTGATACAGGTTTAGGATTTTCTAAGTGTGAGGGTTTATGGTTTTCTATGGAATATTATTTATAGATTTTTTTCTAGGGCTGAGTGTTTGGTGCTTTTTGGGTTTGAGGGTTTCATGATTATGATGGATAAGTATTTAGGGTTTTCTTGGTATGAATGTTTAGATTTTTATAGGGCCATGGGTTGTTGGTTTTTTTGGGATTAGGGTTGAGTGTTTATTGGGGAAGAGGGTTTAGGTTTTTCTAGGTCTGAGCATATATGTTTTTTAGTGATGAGGGACTAACATTTTCTGGTGCTAAGGGTGGATGGTTTTCCGATTCTAAGGGATTTTGGTCTATTTGTGTTAAGGGTTTAAGGTTTTTTGGGGTTGATGTTGTAGGGTTTTGTAGGGATGAGGGTTTAGGGTTATCTATGGATAATGGATGAGGGGTTTTTTAGGTTGATGGTTGAGGCTTGTTTTTTGGTATGAGGGTCTAGGGTTTCATGGGTATGGGGTTTGAGGGTTTTCTTGGGATAAGGGTTTATGGGTTTATGGTGATGAGGGTTTAGGGGTTTTTGGGCCTAAGGTTTGAGGGTTTGGGGGAAGAAGTTTGAGTTTTTTTTGTAACTCAGGTTTTAGGGTTTCTGGATGATGAGGGTTGAGCGTTTTTGGGGAATAAGGTTTGAGGGTTGTTTGGGCTTGATGGTTGAGGGTTTTTTAAGGCTAGGGGTCGAGGGTTTTATGGGGATAAGGGATTAGGTTTTTCTGGGGATGAGGATTGAGGGTTTTTTGTGGCTAAGGGTTGAGGGTTCTGTATAGATGGGGCTTGAGGTTTTTGGGGGGATGATGGATTATGGTTTTTTGAGATAATTGTGGAGGGTTGTCTAGGGACGAGGGTTTAGTTTCTTTTGGGGATGGGGTATGAGGATATTTTGGGGGAGATGGATAATGTTTTTTTAGGTCTGAGGGTTGAGGGTTGTTTGGGTATGGGGGTTGAGGTCTCTTTGGGGATGAGGGTTGACGGGTTTCTAGACCCGAGGGTTGAAGTTTTGTTTTGTGGGAGAGGGTTGACGGTTTTTTTCATTTAAGGACTAAGGGATTCTTTGGTCTTATGGTATTGGGTTTTCTAGGGATTATGTTTTAGGGTTTTCTTGTCTGAGGATTTGTATTTTTGGGGATGAGGGTTTAGGGTTTTCTAGTGCTAAGGTTTTATGGTTTTTTAGAATGATTGGTTATGGTTATTTAGGGATATATTTTTAGTGTTTTTTGGGTCCTATTGTTTAGGTTTTTCTTGGGATGAGGGTTTAGGTTCTTCTGGGGTAGTGGGTTTAGGGTTTTTTTAGATGAGTGTTTAGGTTTTTTTTGGGACGGAGGGTTATGTATTTTTTTAGGATGTGGGTTTAGAGTTTTTTGGGGGAGAGTGTTTAAGGTTTTTTTGGATGAGGGTTATGGGTTTTGTGGTTGAGGGTTTAGGATTTTTTGGTTTGAGATTTTAAGGTTTTTGGGAATGGGGGTTTATTTTCTGGGTGGTAGAGGGTTTTGGGTATTTTTTATTTGGTCTTAGGGTTTATTGGGGATGAGGGTTTAGGGTTTTCTATGGATGAGGTTTTAGGGTTTTTTGGGGCTGAATTTTTAGTGGTTTTTAGTGATTAAGGTTTAGGGTTTTTTGGTGCTATGGGTTTAGGGTTATTTAGGGATAAGGTTAAGGTTTTTTGGGGATGATAATTTATGGTTGTTTTGGATAAGATTCAGGGCTTTTGGGGATGATGTTTTATGTTTTTTTAGGGGTGAGGGTTTAGTGTTTTTGGGTCTAAGGTTTTAGAGTTTTGGGGGTTTAGGGTTTTTTTCAACTGAGAGGTTAAGTTTTCCTAGGGATGATAGATTATGTTAATTGGGGGCTGGGGGTTTAGTGTTTTCTATGATTAAGGTTATATGTTTTTTTGGAGATGAGGGTTATGGGTTATTTAGTGATGAGGGTTTAGGGTTTTTGGGATCATAGTTTAGGATTTTTTGTTGCTGACGGGTTAATAATTTTTTGGTCTGTGGGACACTGTGTTTCTAGGGATTTTATTCAAGGGTTTATGTATTTATAGGAATGAGGGTTGAGCATTTTTTTGGTTGGGGGTTTATGATTATTTCAAGATGAGGGTTTATAAGATTTTAGTCTGAGGTTTTAGGGGTTTTTAGGGCTGAGTGTTTAGGGTTTTGAAGGCATGAGGGTTTAGGGTTATATGGGATGAGTGTTTAGGGTTTTTTGGGGCTAATGGTTTGAGGTTTTCTAGGGATTAGGGTTAATGATTTTTTTGAGGCTGAGGGTTGATCATTTTTTGGGGCTGATGCTTGATGTTTTTTTGGGGATGAATGTTGAGGCTTTTTTGGATGATGGTTGAGGTATTTTTGGAGTTTAGGGTTTAGGGTTTTCTAAGGATGAGGATTTAGGGTTTGGGGGTTATGCATTTTATGTTATTTCGGGATAAGGATTTAGGTGATTATGGTGATGGGGGTTTACAGGTTCTTAGGATATGAGTATATGGCTTTGGGGGATAGGGGTTGAGGGTTTTTTAGATCTAGGGTTAAGGGTTTTTTGGGAGTGAGGGTTCAAGGTTTTTTTTGGCCATAAGGGTTCAGGTTTTTTTAGGGGATGATGTTTAGTGTTTTTATTGGGGATGATGGTTTAGTGGTTTTGGGGTAGAAGGTTTATGATTTCTGGGGGATGAGGTTAAATGGTTTTTTATGGTTGAGGGTTCAATGTTTTTTTGCGGTTATGGATTCGGGGTTTTTTGGGGACGAGGGTTCATGATATTTTAGGGCTACATGTTCAGGGTTTTTTGGGGCTAAGGTTTCATTGTTTTTGGGTGTGGGGGTTCATTATTTTTTGGGACTAAGGATTATGGTTATTTTTGGAGTTGAGGGATCAAGTTATTTGGGTAATTAGGGTTGAATGTTTTTTGAGGATAATGTTTTAGGGTTTTCTGGGGATGAGGGTTCATTGTTTTTTAGGGGATGAGGATTCAGGGATTTGGGGGGAGGATGGTTCATGTCTTTTGTGTCTAAGGGTTTAGGTTTGTTTAGGTTTTAGGGTTCAACATTTATTTTCTAGGGGTTCATGGTTTTTTGGAACTAGGGGATGAGGGTTTTGGGGCATAGTATTGAGGGTTTTTTGGGATAGAGGGATGATGGTTTTTATGGTATTAGTGTTGAGGGTTTTTTGGAATAATGGTTGAGGTTTTTTGGAAATAATGTTGAGGGTTTTATAGGGATAAGTGTTGGGTTTATTTTGGGGATGAGGGTTTAATGTTTTTTGGGATTAGGGTTCAAGGTTTCTATAGGCTTAGATTTGATGTTTTTTTGAGTTTAGGGTTTAGATTTTTTTTGGATGAGTGCTTAATGTTTTCTTTGGGGATAGGGATAGTGTTTTTGTGAGATTAGGGTTTAGGTTTTTTGATACTGAGGGATTAAGGTTTTTTGGGGATGAGGGCCCATGTCGTTCTAGGGATGATGCTTTATGATTTACCTAGTATTAGTTTCAGGGTTTTATGGGGTATAGGGTGTAGGTATTTTTTTGGATTTCAATTTATGAGTTATTAGGGTTGAGGGTTATGGGGATGAGAGTTGATAGTTTGTTTGGTCTAAGGATTAAGGGTTTTTTGGGGCTAAGGGTTGAGGTTTTTTTTGGGTCGAGGGTTGATGTTTTTTCTAATAAGGGTTGAGTGGTTTTTAGGCCTGATCATTCAATATTTCTTGGGGTTGATGGTTTAGGTTTTTATGGTGAAGAGGTTTTACGGTTTTATGTACCTGATGGTTTAGGGTTTTTGGGACTGAGGGAATTTGGTTTTGGGTGCTGAGAGTTTAGGGTTTTTCAAGGCCAAGGGTTTTGGTTTTTTGGGTAGATGATTTTATTTAGTATGAATGTTGAGGGTTTTCTGGGGTTTATAGTTGAGGATTTTTCAAGGGATGAGTGTTTAGGGTTTATCGGGGATGAGGGTCTGCATTTTTTTGGGCGGAGGGTTTATGGTTTTTTGAGGATGAGGGTTTTCTTGGGATGAGGGTTGGGGTTTTTAAGGGGGTGATGGTTTGGGGTTTTTTGGATGAGGGTTTAGGTTTTTGGGACTAAGGGTTTTGGGTTTTCTGGGGCTAATGATTTTGGTTTTTCAAGGGATGAGTGTTTATGGTTTTCTAGGTATGATGATTTATTTTTTATTTTGGATGAGGTTTTAGGGTTTTTTAGTGTTGACAGATGAGGCTCTTTTGATGCTGGGTGTTGAGGGTTTTTTGGGGATGAGGGTTGTAGGTTTTTTGGTGTTGAGAGTTGAGAGATTTTTGGGGATGAGGAGTTATGTTTTTCTAGGGATAATGAGTTTTGGGGATTTTATAGGTGTGGGTTTAATTTTTTTGGCTAAGGATTACAGTTTTTTG
This sequence comes from Viscum album, assembly GCA_963277665.1. Classification (NCBI taxonomy): domain Eukaryota; kingdom Viridiplantae; phylum Streptophyta; class Magnoliopsida; order Santalales; family Viscaceae; genus Viscum; species Viscum album. Next base: position 640,231,662 of record OY728167.1, read on the forward strand.
GGGGGCTGAGGGTTTATGGTTTTTTGGGTTTGGTGTTTAGGGTTTTTGAGGGATAAGGGTTTAGGGTTTTTTGTGGGTGATGGTTTAGGGTTTTCTAGGGAATTGGGTTTAGAAGTTTCCATGTCTATGGGATTAGGGTTTTCTAGGTATTAGGGTTTATATTTTTATGGGGTTGAGGGTTTAGGGATTTCATAGATTGAGGGTTTAGGAATTTCAAGCGCTGAAGGTTTGGGGTTTTCTAGGGTTAAAATTTTTGGTTTTTTTAGGGATGAGGGATTGGGGTTTTCATAGGTGTGGGTTTATTTTTTTATCAGACTAAGAGTTTAGGGTTTTATAGGTGTGAGGGTTTAGGTTTTTCATGGGTTGAGGGTTCACAGTGTTTTTGAATGAGGGTTTGGGGTTTTCTAGGGCCCATCATTTTGTGTTTTTTGGGACTAAGAATTTTAGGTTTTCTGGGGCTGAGGGTTTATGGTTTTTAGGGTATGAGGGCTCTGAGTTATTTGGGGATGGGGGTTTTTAGTATTTTCTCGAGAAGTTGGTTTACTGTTTTCTAGAGATGATTCTTGGGTTCAATTTTTTCAAAAGATGCTGCATTTTGGTTTTATTGGGATGAGGGTTTATGTTTTTCTAGGGATGATAGTTTAGGGTGTTTGGGGGTGGATGGTTTAGGGTTTTTTGGTGTTTATGGATTTTCATGTGGTGCTAGTAGTTTAGGACTTTTTTGGGGCTGGGGGTTTATTGTTTTTTCGGCCTAGTGTTTAGGTTTTTTTGAGCTGAGGGATTGGGCTTTTTTGGGTAGTGGGATTAGAGTTTTTTGGGGATGAGGGTAGAGTTTTTTTAGGGATGAGGGTTTAGGTTTTTGATGGATAAGTGTTTAGGGTTTATTTAGGATTAAGGTTTAGGTTATATTGGGGCTATGGGTTTAGGGGTTTTTAGTGTTTAGGCCTTATGTTTATTTGGGGATTAAGGTTTGGGGTTTTTTGGGGCATATGGTTTAAGGTTATTTAGTCTAATGATTTAATGTTTTTTTGGGCTGAGGGAGGGATTTTTTGGGTTGAGGCTTTAGGTATTTTTCAGGCATAGGAATTTGGGTTTCACGGGGATGAGGGTATAGGGTATTTTTGGTTTTAGTTTTTTTTTTGGGTTGAGGGTTTAAGGTTTTATAGGGATAAGGGTTTAGGGTCTTTTGTGGTGAGGGTTTATTGTTTTCTGGGGATGAGGGTTTACGGTGTTCTATGGATAAGGGTATAGTTTTTTCTAGGGATGAGGGTGTTGGTTTCTCTTGGGAAGAGGGTATATTGTTTTCTGGGGATGAAGGTGTAGGTTTTTATATAAATTAAGGTTTATTATTTTACATGTTTTGGGGTTTTGGGATTTCCAAGGTTTAGGTTTTAGTATTTTCTATGGTTGAGGTTTTAGGGTTTTCGATTGTTGAGGGTTTAGGGTTTTTTAGGGATGAGGGTTTATTGTTTTTTGAGAATGAGGATTTATGATTTTCTTAGTATGAGGGGTTAGGGTTTTCTGATGCTGAGGATTTTGTTTTTTTTGGGGGGGGATTAAGGTTTATATTTTTCTTGTACTTGAGGGTTTACGGTTCTCTGAGGCTGATGGATTAGGTTTTTTGGGGGTTACATTTTACAGTTTCCTGGGGATAATGATTTATAGTTTTATGTTACTGAGGTTTTTGAGTTTTTGGGGGGATGAGGCATTAGTGTTTAATGGGGTTGAGTGTTTAGGGTTTTCTAGGGACAAGTTTTTATGATATTATATGATTGAGGGTTTAGAGTTCTCCTAGGTTGAGGTTTGAAGATTTTCTACATATGAGGGTTTAGTATTTTCTGGGGTTTAGGGTTTATGGTTTTATAGGGTTAAGGGTTTAGGGTTTTTTAGGGATGCGGTTTTAATGATGTTTCATTTTGAGGGTTTATGGTTTTCTATGGATGTGGATTTTGGGTTTTTTGGGACAGAGGGTTTAATGAAGTTTTATCCTGAGGGTTTATGGATTTCTATGGATGGGGGGTTTTGGTTTTTGGGGACAGAGGGTTTCGAATTTTCTAGGCTTAGGGATTTAGGATTTTCTATGTCTGAAGGTTTGGGGTTTTTTTGGGTGTGAGGGTTTTGTGTTTTCTGATGATGAGGTTTGGGGGTTTTCTAGGATTTATGGTTTGGAGTTTTCTATGGATTAGAGTTTAGTAATTTTTTGGATTTAGGGTTTATGGTTTTCTAGGGATGAGGGTTTATATTTTTCTAGGGCTATGGTTTTTGGGTTTTCATGGGTTGAGGATTTATCGTATTCTAGGGATGTGGGTTAGGGTTTTCTAGAGATCATGGTTTAGGGTTTTATAGGGATGAGTGTCTAAAGATTTATAAGGTTTATTGTTTAAGTTTTTATGGGTTGGGTGGTTTATGTTTTTCTAGAGCTGATGGTTTGGGAATTTCTGAGATTGAGGGTTTGGGTTTTTTGGGGGATGAGGGTTTAGAGTTTTTTGGGGATAAGGGTTTGGTTTTTTATATGGATGAGAGTTTCAGGTTTTCTATGCCTAAGGGTTTTCTTGGGATTAGGGTTTTAGGTTTTCTAGAGATGATATTTTAGGGTTTTCTAGGGATGAGGGTCTATATTTTTACAGGGATAAGGGTTTAATGTTTTCTATCACTAGGGATTTAGTATTTTCTGTGGTGAGTATTTAGGGTTTTATGGGGCTTAGGGTTTAGGTTTTTATGGGGAAAAAGGTTTAGGTATTTCAATGGAAGAGGGTTTAAGGTTTAACATGGATAAGGGTTTACGGTTTTCTCGAGCATGAGGGTTTAATGTTTTTTGAGGCTAAGGGTTTCAGGTTTTTAGTGTTATTTGTTTAGGGTTTTATGGGACTGGGGGTTTTATGTTTTGGTTTAGGGTTTTCTGTGGCTGAGTGTTTATAGTTTTTTATTGCTGATGGTTTAGGGTTTTCTAGGGATAACGTTTTAGGGTTATCTGGGGATGATAGTTTGGGGTGTTCTGTAGATGAGGGTTTTGGGTTTTCTATGGCTGAGGTTTTCATTTTTTATAGGGTTTATGGTTTAGGGTTTTCTTGGAATTTTGGTTTCAGGCCTTCAGGTGGTGAGGAATTTCGGTATTCAAGGGATAATGGTTTCGGTTTTTCCATGGAGGATGGTTGGGTTTATTATTTTGTGGGTCGAAGGGTTTTGGATTTTCTAGGATTGAGGATTTATGGTGTTCAAGGCCTTATGTTTTAAGTTTTTATAGGGATGATGGTTTACGGTTTTCTAGGGATGGATGTTTTGTGTTTTCCTGGGAATATGGTTTATGGTTTTAGGAGGATTATGGTTTAGGGTTTCTATGGATGAGGGTATATAGTGTTCTGGGGATGAGGGATTTAGGTTTTCCTATTTTGAGGGTTCAAGTTTTTATGTTTTTGAGGGTTTTGGTTTTCTTTTAATGAGGTTTTAGGGTTTTCTATTTCATAGGGTGTAGGGTTTTCTTAAGCTGAGGGTTTGTGTTTTTTGGGGGATACACATTGGGGGATTTTTGGGGATGAGGGTTTTGGTTTTTTTAGCAATAATGGTTTTTTATTTTTCTAGGACATAATGTTTAGAATTTTTTTGGCTTAGTGTTTATAGTTTTTAGGTATATGAGTTTTAGGTTTAGATGGGATGAGGGTATAGGGCTTTTTGGAGCTGAGGTTTTAGGGTATTCAGGTGTAGAGAATTTCTTGTTTTCTAGGGATGAGGCTTTAGTGTTTTCTAGGCTAAGGGTTTCATGTTTTCAGGGGATGTGGGTTTAGGGTATTCTAAGGATTAGGTAAATTTTTTTACTAAGTATAAGGTTTTTGGGTTTTCTGGGGAAGAGGGTTATGGTTTTCTTGGGATAATGGTTTTGGGTTTTCTGGGGGCAAGGGTATAAGGTTTTATGGCGTTATGGGTTTAGGGTATTCAATGGATGAGGGTTTAGGATTTTCTAAGGTGAATGGTTTAGGGATTTATAAGGTTTAGGGTTTAGAGTTTAATGGCGATGAGGGTTTATGGTTTTCTAGGGATGAGGGATTATAATTTTATAAGGACTAGGAATTAGGTTTTTCATGGTTTGTATATTTAGGAACTTCTACTACTAAGGAATAATGGTTTTTTTGGGATGAGAGTTTACGGTCTTATGGAGTAGAGGGTTTATGGTTTTAATTTGATGAGTGTTTTGGGTTTTCTTGGGAAGAGGTTTTATTGTTTTCTAGGGATTAACGTTTTTTATTTTCATGGAATATGAGTTTAAGGTTATATAGGACCGAGGGTTTAGGTATTTCTAGGGATGATGTATTAGGTTTCTCTAGGGCCTAAAGTTTATGGTTTTCTAGGGAATATGTTTTATAGTTTTCTTGGTATTATGGTGTATGGTATTTTTGGGATGAGGGTTTATAGTTTTTTGGGGCCGAGGGTTTTGTATTTTCTGGTTCTGGGGGGTTTATGGTTTGCTGGGGTTGAGGTTTTAGTGTTTTCTAGGGTAGAAGCTATAGCTATTTTAGGGATGAGGGTTTTAGGATTTCTAGGTATGAGGGTTTGGGGTTATCTTGGGTATATAAGTTAGGGTTTATTAGGGTTTAGGGATTCCATTATTCTAGTAATGAGGGTTTTGGGTTTTCTTGGGATGAGAGTTTTTGTTTTTTATGGATGAGGGTTTGGTTTTTCAAGGGATGAGGTTATTGGGTTTCTCAGTTTGAGGGTTTAAGGAATTCATGGGTTGAGAGTTTCGGGTTTTCACGGGATGGAGGTTTAGGGTTTTTTTGTGATCAGAATTAAGAGTTAATGGATTTATTTGGATAAGGGTTTTGGTTTTTTTGGGATGATGGTTTATGGTTTTTTGGGGATGAGGGGTTATAGTTTTAGGGGATGAGTGTTTTGGGTTTTTATGGGGTTGATGATTTAGGATTTTTTGGGAAGAAGGTTTAGTGTTTTTTGGGGCTGAGGGTTGATGGTTTTTTGGTGATGAGGGTTTAGGGTTTTATATGGTAGAGGGTTTGGTGTTTTTTGGGTCTGAGGGTATATTTTTTTCGGGGGTTTGTGGTTTAGGTTTTTTTGGGCTTGGGGGTTGAGGGTTTCGGTTTTTTTTGTGGCTGAAGGTTTATTGTTTTTTGGTCTACGTGTTTTGGGTTTTTTGGTGATGTGGGTTTTTGGTTTCAAGTGGCTGAGTTTTTAGGTTGTTAGAGGGTTGATGTTTTGTAGTTTATTGGGGTTTCATTTTACGGTTTTTTGGTGTTGAAGGTGGAGCATTTTTTGGGGATGAGGTTTAATTGTTTTTTTCTATAGAGGGTTATAGGTTTTTTTGGGATGAAGGTTGAGGGTCTTATGGGGATGATAATTTTTTTTTCTATGGTTAAGGGTTTAGGTATTTTGGGGGATATGTATTTAGGGTTTTTTGGGTTTTATGTTTTAGTGTATTTAGGCGATGAGGGTTTATGGTTTTTTGGGATAGGTATTTAAGGTTTTCTGGTGTCGAGGGTATATGATTTTCTAGAGATAAGGGTTTAAGATTTTTTAGTGCTGAGGGTTTAGGATTTTCTATGGGTTAGGGTTTAGGGTTTTCAATGATTGAGGGTTTTGGATTTTATGGGGAATAGGGTTTAGGGATTTCTCTAAAAGTGGGTTTAGAGTTTTCTATGGTTGAGGGTTTGGGGTTTTCTAGGGTTCAAGGTTTGGCATTTCTAGGGGATGAGGGTTTTTGGTTTTCTAGGGTAAGATTTTAGGGGGTTTTTTGTTGAGGTTTTATGGTTTATAGGGATGAGGTTTTTGTGTTTTCTAGGGTTTAGGTATTAGTGTCTTTTGGGTATGAGGGTTTGGGGATTTATGAGGACAAGGGTTTATGAATTTCTTGGGATGAGGGTTTCACGTTTTTTGGGGTTGAGGGTTTATGGTTTTTTTAGGATGAGGGTTTCAATTTCTCTAGGGATGTAGGTTTAAGGTTTTCTAGGGAAAATGATTTAGGTTTTTATAGGAATGATGGTTGTGTTTAGTGTTTTCTAGTGCTGATGGATTTTGGGTTTTCTAAGGATAAGGGTTTAGGGATTTCTAGAGATGATGATTTATGGTTTACTGGGGATGATGGTTTAGGTTAATCTGGGATTTTTGGATTTTGTTTTTGTGGTACCGAGGGTTTATGGATTTTCGAGGCTGGGGGTTTATTGATTTTTAGGGTCGAGTGTTAAGGGTTTTTTATGGCCAAGTGTTAGGGGTTTTTTTGTGGTGGGTTTATAGTTTTTTTGGGGATTAGGGTATATAGTTTTTTGGGGATTAGGGTAAAGGATATTTTTGGGATGTGGTTTTAGGTATTCTTGGGGATTATGGTTTAAGGTTTTTTCAGGATTAGAGTTTTTGGTATTTTTGTGTTGTGGGTTTATGTTTACTTATGGCTGTGGATTTACAATTTTTAGAGTTTAGGGTATATAGTTTTTTTGGGGATGAGGGTTGAGGTTTTTCTCGGTCATAGTTTTTTGGTTTTTTTGGGGATGAGGGTTCATTTTTATTTTTGGGATGGGGGTTTAGGTTATTTTGGAGCAGCGGTTTTAGGGATTTTTAGCACGTGCAGTTTAGTGTTTTTAGGGATAAGGTTTTTTTTGGGTATGAGGGTTTATGGTTTTGGGGTGATGGTTCATGATTTTTTGGGGGTGGGGTTTTAGGGTTTTTTTGGGATAAGGTATTATTTTTTTTGGGGGTATGAGGGTTTGAGGATTTTTTTAGCTGAGGGTTTAGGGTTTTTGGGACTAAGGGAATAGGGTTTTAAAAGGATGAGGTTTTAGGGATTTTATAGACTTGGGGATTGGGGTTTTTTGGGGTTGAGTGTTTATGTTTTTCTAGGGATAAGGTTTTAAAGTTTCTGGTGGTGAGTGTTTAGTGTTTTATAAGGAAAAGGATTAGGTTTTTCTAGGGACGAGGGTTTTGGGATTTCTAAGGATGAGGGTTTAGTGTTACCTAGGGTAAAGGGTTTATGTTTTTCTGAGGCTGAGGTTTTAGGTTTTTCAATTGATTAGGGGTTAGTGTTTTCTTGGGGTTTGGGTTTAGGTTTTTCTAGGGTATATGGATTAGGATTTTTGAGGGATGAGGGTTTATGGATTTATATGGATGAGGGGTTAGGTTATTATAGGTTAAAGGGATTAATGTTTTTAAGGGAGGTGGTTTTATGGTTTTATTGGGCTAGGGTTTAGTGTTTTCTGGTACAAAGAGTTTAGGGTTTTCTATGCCTGAGGGTTTATGGTTTTCTGGGGAAGATAGTTTGTGGTTTTCCCGGGCTAATGATTTAGGTTTTTCTCGGGATGGGGGTTTATGATTTTATGGGGCTGAGGGTATAGGGTTTTCTGAGGCTAAGGGTTTAGTATTTTTTGGTGTTAGGGGTTTTTTGTTCTGTTGGGGATAAGGGTTTCGGTTTTTCTATGCCTATGGTTTTGGGTTTTTTTGGGTATGAGGGTTTAGGGCATAATGGGGATTAGTTTTTTTTGGTTTTATGGGGCCATGTTTTTAGGGTTTTCAAGGGATGAGGGTTTATAATTTTTTGGGGCTGATGGTTTAAGTTTTTTTGGTTATTAGGGTTTATTTTTTTCTAGGGTTGAGGCATTATGGATTTCGGGGGTTGATGGTTTAATGTTTTTTATGGATGAGGTTTTATGGTTTTCTAAGGATAAGGGTTTTTTTGGGGGAGAAGTGGGTTTTGGGTTTTCTGAGGTTTAGGGTTTTGGGTTTTCTTAGTATGAGGGTTTTGAATTTTCTTGGATGAGGTTTCTCAGTTTTTTCAGGATGAGGATTTTGGGTTCTCTAGTGCGGATGGTATTTGGTTTTCAATGGATTAGGGTTTAGGAATTTCTTGGAATGATTGTTTACCATTTTCTATGGACGAGGGTTTAGGATTTTCTGGGAATGAGGAATTTGATAATTTGGGGGTTATGGGTTTATGGTATTCTAGGATGAGGCTTTGGGTATTCTAGTGATCATGGTTTTAGGTTAACTAGGGCTTAGGGTCTTGGGATTTCTATGCATGATGTTTTATGGTTTGCTAGGGATGATGGTTTAGGTTTTTCTAGGGATGAGGGTTTAGGTTATTTTAGGGATGGTGGTTTGGGGTTTTCTGGTGATGAGGGTTTATGGTTTACTAGGGCTATGTATTTGGGGTATTCTAGGGGGTGTGGATTTAGGGTTTTTCGGCGATGAGGGTTTTTTATGGGGATGGGGTTTTTGGGATTTCTATGCCTATGGATTTATGATTTTTTGGGGATGAAGGTTATGGGTTTTATAGGTATTAGGATTTTGGGTTTTCTAGGGATAAGGGGTTAGGGTTTTCAGGGGTTGGGGGACCTGGGTTTTCTTCGGATGATCATTTATGGTTTTCTGGGGGTTGGGGTTTAGGGTTTTCTCAGGTTGAGTATTTAGTGTTTTATAGGGATGAGGTTTAAGGTTTTTATAGGAATGTGGGTTCATGGTTTTCTGTAGATGAGGGTTTTAGGTTTTTTTTGGCGTAGATGGGTTAGGGTTTTTTAGGGCCGAGGATTTAGGGTTTTCATGGGCTAAGGGTTTATGGTTTTCCAGGGTTGAGTGTTTTTGGTTTTCTTGGGTTGATGGTTTGTGTTATTCTATTGATAAAAATTTCGGGTTTTCTGGGGTGTGGGTTTTGGATTTTATGGGTATTAGGGTTTAGTGTTGTCTATGGCTATGGGTTTAGGGTGTTTTTGGGCCAGGGTTTAATTTTTATAGGGATAAGGGTTTGGTGTATTCTAAGGATTGGGGTTGAGGGTTTTCTAGGGATGAGGGTTTTAGGTTTTCTAGGGATAATGGTATAGGGTTTTATGGGGATAAGGGTTTGGTGTTTTCTAAGGATGAGGGATGAGTGTTTTCTAAAGATGAGGGTTTTAGGTATTCTATGGATAAGGGTACATGGTTTTATGGGGAAGTGGGTTTCAAGCTTTCTAAGATGAGGGATTAGGGTTATCTGGGGCCGATGGTTTAGTTTTTTCTAAGGAGGTTGGATGGGCTTATGATTTTATAATGATGACGGTTTTTGGCTTTTCAGATGTTTAGGGTTAAGGGTTTCCTAAGGCTGATGGTTTACGTTTTTGTGGGGTTGATGGTTTAGGGTTTTTAGGCTCATATGGTTTAGGGTTTAATGGGGAATAGGGTTAAGGTTTTTATGTTGAGTAGGTTTAGGTTTTTATTTGGTTGAGTGTTTTTGGTTTTTTGGGCATAAGGGATTCTTCATTCATTATGTTTAGGGATTAGGGTTTTTTTGGTGCTAAGAGTTTGGGTTTTCTGTGGATTGGGGTTTGGTATTTTCTATGGTTGAGGGTGTAGGGGTTTCTTTGGATGAGTTTTTTTTGATTTTATAGGGTTGCGCGTTTGGGGTTTCATGGGGATGAGGGTTTAGTTTTTTTATGGATGTGTATTTGGGGGTTTTATGGGGTTTGGGTTTTTTGTTTCTAAGGGTTTAGGGTATTCTATGGGAAACAGTTTATGGTTTTCTAGGGTCGATGGGATAGGGTTTTATGGTGCTGAGAGTCTACGGTTTTCTGGTGTTGTGGGTTTGTAGTTTTCTCGGGAGGAAACTTTATGTTTTTCTATGTCGAGGGTTTCTTGTTTTCCATCGATGTGGTTTTCAGGTTTTCTCAGGATGAGGGTTTCAAGTTTTCTAGGGATGTGGGTTTACAATTTTATTAGGAATATGTTTTTTTATTTTCTAGGGATATTTTCTATGGTTTTTTGGGGATAAGGGTTTAGGGTTTTCTAGGGATGTGGGTTCGGGGTTTCTTGTGGATGAGGTTTTAGGATTTTATTGGATTGAGGGTTTAGGGTTTTGTAGGGATGTGGGTTTTAGGTGCTTAGGTATGAGTTTTTAGGGTTTTTTGCTTGAGGTTTTAGGTTTTTCTGGGAAAAGGGATTCAGGTTTTCTATGGATGTGGGATTAGGGTTTTTCTGGGGCTATGGTTTAAGGATTTATCCTTCTAAGGGATTAGTGTTTTCAGGGTATGTGCAAATTTGGTTTTATAGGGAAGAGGGTTTATGGTTTTCTAGGGCCGAGGGTTTAGGGGTTTCTATGGATTATGTTTTATGTTTTTCTGGAAATAAGTGTTTATGTTTTTCTCACACAATAGGTTTATGTATTTTTTAGAATGAGGGTTTAGGGTCTTCTATGGATGAGGGTTTAGGTTTTCTTAGGGTTTAGAGTTTAGGTTTTTCTGCGTCATAGGGTTTAGGGATTTATGGGGATTTCTTTATGGTTTTACGGGGCTTGGAGTTTAGGGTTTTTTGGGGATGAGGGTTTAGGGTTTTTTAGGGATGGGGTTTTAGTGTTTTCATGGGCTGAGGGTTTAGCGTTTCTTGGGGTGTATGGTATAGGGTATTCTTTGGATGAGGGTTTGGTATTTTATTGGGATGAGGGTTTGGGTTTTTCTTGGGTAGAGAGGTTAGGGTTTCTTTAGTATGAGGGTTAGTGTTATTCTGGGTCTGACGGTTTGGGGTTTTTGGGGGTGAGGTTTTTGGGTTTTTTGGGGATGTGGTTTAGGGTTTAATGGGGACGAGGGTTTAGGTTTTTATGGGGATGGGGGTTTAGGGATTCCTTGTGTTGGGGGTTTAAGGTTTTCTCGGGTTTAAGGTTTAGGGTTTTATGGGGCTTAGAGTTTAGGGTTTTCTGAGGATAAGTGTTTACGGTTTTTTGGTAATGAGGTTTCATGGTTTTTGGGAGATGGGGGTATAGGGTTTTCTTGGAATTAAAGTTTAGATTTTTTGATATATAAATGTATTGGGGTTTCTATAGCTAAGGTTATAGGGTTTTCTAGGGCGTAGTGTTTATATTTTTATAGGGAAGAGGGTTTAGGGTTTTTAGGGTTTGGGGGTTTAGGTATTTTTAGAGTTGATGGTTTAGGGTTTTCTGGTTATGAGGGTTTAGGTATTTCTATACAGAAGGGTTTAGTGATTTATAGGGAAATGGGTTTAGGGTTTTTGTGGCTGAGGGTTTAGTGTCTTATTAGGCTGAGAGTTTAGGGTTTTCTAGGAATAAGAATTTAAGGATTTCTAGGGATGTGGGTTTAGGGTTTTATGGGGATGTGGGTTTTGGGTTTAGGGGGGTTTAGGGTTTAGGGTTTTAGTGGTCTGGGGTTTTAGTGTCATTTGGGGATAAGGGTTTAGGATTTTTGGGGGGTAAGGGTTTATAGTTCTCTAGGGCTGAGGGTTTAGGTCATTATGGGGATGAGGTTTCGAGTTTTCTTGGGATGAGAGTTTAGGTTTTTTTGGGACTGAGGGTTCAGGGTTTTCTTAGGATAAGAGTTTATAATTTTCTAGGGATTAGTGTTTATGTTTTTTCTTTGGTTAAGGGTTTAGGTTTTTCTTGGGATGAGGTTTTAGTTCTTTCAAAGGCATAGTGTCCAAATTCATTTGAGGCTGAGGGTTTTGGGTTTTATGAGGCTGAGAGTTTAGGGTATTGTAGGGCTGACAGTTTTAGGATTTGTTGGGCCAAGGGTTAAGGTATTTTGGGGGAAGAGGGTTTTAGAGTTTCTAGGGATTATGGATTATTGTTTTCTAGGGTTTTTGATTAAGGGTTTTCAGAGAAAGATGGTTGAGGGTTTTTTGGTGCCATGGGTTTAGGGTTTTTAAGGGATAAGGGTTTAGAGTATTATTGGAGTTGAGGGTTTTAGTTTTTTTTGTGATAATGGTTCATTTTTTTTGGGATAAGGGTTTAGGGTTTCATTTCACTAAGGGTTTAGTATTTTTTTGCACAATGGATTCAGTGTTTTTGGTGGATGAGGATTTACGGTTTTTTGGGCCAAGGATTTAGTGTTTTTTGAGGCTGAGGGTTGAAGGATTTTTTGGGTAGATGGTTTAGGATATTTTGGGGATAAGAGTTTATGGTTCATAGGGGATTAGGGACTAGGTTTTTTTGGGGTGAGTGTATAATATTTTTTTGGGCTGAGGATTTATGGTTTTTTTGGGATTAGGGTATTGGTTTTTTTAGGAATGAGAGATTAGTTATTTTTGGGGGATGGGAGTTTATGTTTTTTTTTTGGATATTTTGGTTTAGTGTTTTCTTATAAGGGTTTAGGGTTCTCTAGGGATGTGTTTTTAGGGTTTTTTTGGAGATATTGGTTTAGGTTTTTCTAAGTCCGAGGGTTTATATTTTTTTGTGGAAGGGGTTTTTGGATTTTCTCAGAATAATTGTCTAGGGTTTTCTGGGGTAGAGGGTCTGGTTTTCTCTGAGGATGAGGGTTTGAGTTTTTTTGGCTGATGGTCTAGTGTTCTCTGGGGTAGGGGGTTTACAGTTTCCTAGGGATAAGGTTTTAGGTTTTTCTAGTGATGGAATTTTATAATTTTTCTTCAGGATGATTGTTTAGGGTTTTCTATTACTTATGATATGTGCTTTTTTTGGGGGTGAAGGTATAGATTGTTTGGGGGATGAGAGTTTAGTGTTTTATGGGACTTAGGGTTTTGATTTTTTTGTGTCTTAGGTTTTAGTATTTTATAGGAATGAGGGTTTAGGATTTTCTGGGGTTGGGTGTTTTGGTTCTTTGGTGATGAGGGCTTTGCGTTTTCTAGGTCTTTGGGTTTTCTGGGGATGAAGTTTTAGGATTTTCAAAGGTTGAGGTTTTATGTTTTCTAGGATTTCTGGTTTATGGTTTTCTGAAGATCATGGTTTAGTGTTTTATGGAGCTAAGGGTTAATGGTTTTCTTGGGAATATGGTTTAGGGTTTTCAATGGATGATGGTTAGGTTTTTCTTAGGATGAGGGTTTAGGATTTTTTGAGGATGATGGTTTAGGTTATTCTGGGGATGAGGGTTTAGGATTGTCATGGGATAAGGGTTTAGGGTTTTTTATTGGATTGGGGTTTAGGGTTTTATAGATATTAGGGTTTATGGTTTTCTAGGGATAAGGTTTTAGTGTTTTCTAGGGCTGAGATTTTACGGTCTTGGGGTCATAAGGATTTAGGGATTTCTAGGGACAAAGTTTTAGAGCTTTCTGGGGATGATAGTTCAGGGTTTTGAGGGACATAGTGTGTAGGGTTTTGTGGGGATGAGGGTTTAGTGTTATTTTGAGATGAGAGTTTAGTATTTTCTGTGGTTGAGGGTTTTTTGTTTTCTTGGGAAGAGGGTTATGGGATTTCCAGGAATGAGGGTTAGTGGTTTTCTTGGGGTGGGGGTTTGTTGTTTTTCGAGGGTGGGTGTTTGGGGTTTTCTAGGGATGAGGGTTTTGGGTTCTCTAAGGGCTAGGGTTTTGGGTTTTTTTGGGATAAGGGATTTTTGTTTTTTAGGCTGAGGGTTTGGGGTTTTTTGGGGATGAGGTATTATTTTTTTATGGGGATTTGGTTTTGGATCTTTTAGGGTTGAGGGTTTTGGATTTTTTTTGGAATGAGCGTTTGATGCTTTTTGGGGATTAGGGTTTAGGGGTTTTTTTAGGTTGTGGTTTTGGGGTTTCTTGGGGATAAGGGTTTTGGGATTAATGGAGATTATGGTTTTTGGTTTTGGGGGGATGAGGGTTTGTGGTTTTTTTGAGATGAGTGTTTGGGGATTTTTGGGGGTTGTATTTTATATTTTTTGGGGTTGAGTTTTTGGGGTTTGGGGATTTTTGGGAAGAGGGTTTTGGGTTTTTGGGGGATGATCTTTTGGGGTTTTTTGGGTCTAAGGGTTTGGTATTTTTTGGGGATGAGAGTTTGGGATGTTTTAGAAAAGAGGGTTTAGGGTTTTTTGGGGATAAGGGTTTATGTTTTCTCTGGGATGATAGAATATGGTTTTTTATGGATGAGGGTTTAGGGTTTTAGGGTTTTGGGGTTTTCGGTTTTGAATTTTTAGGGATGATGAATGAGTATTTTTAAAGTGGATATTTTAGTGATTTTTAGGTATTTGGGTTGAGTGTATTTTGGGGTAGAGGGTTAAGAGGGGATGATGGATTTTTGGGGATTAGGGTTTAGTATTTTTTGGTGCTGGGTTTTGAGAATTTTTTTCTTAGGGTTGAAGGTTTTTTTAGGAAGAGGGTTTAGGGTTTTTTATATCAAGGGTTTAGGATTTTTGTGGATGAGAGTTCAAGGTTTTTTTGGGTTGAGGTTTTAGTGTTTTGGGGTAGAGAATTTGATGTGCTTATCGAATTCAGCATCAATTTTTGAGGCATGAGTTGGGTGTGTTTGTCTGGATGCCTATTTTTATCCCTAGTGATCTTATTTAAATCCCATGTTGTGGGTGGACACCTCCAGATCATGGACTTCCATCTCGGTGTATTATATGTGAATACATCATGGTATTTCTTAAAAAAATATGTTTACACCTCATATTCTACATAATTCATGTCCACACAGATCAAATTAGGTCGTGGATCTTTATCTATACCTAGATTTATTTCTATGAGTTCGTCAATATTGGTGGAGACACCATCCTCAAATGTTGGAGGGGTGTCTATGAGGTCTTCCTCCTATTCCTATTCCTCATTCTTTACCTCTTATTCCTCTTCCTAGAAAGTAGGTGATGAACCATGTTTCCTAAAGTTAGGGGAGGATTCTACATTTGGACATTTAGAAGATGAATCAACTATTTACTGCTCAATTGATGGCGCAAGGATGTTTGGGAGATCTAAAGGGGAGAAGAGGGATTGAGAATGAGAATCTTAATTTTATACCATTTACATGATTATTTCTTCTGGGATATCCAAAAGGACAAGGATTTTTTGAATCTCAAGATATTGAATGAATACATTTTCATCCAGGATCTCATTATTGCTAAGAGATTTGAAAACTTCTCCAATGTTTTTGGGTTTAGTTGTCATGAATGAGATCAAAAAAGTCACTAGATGTGTTCTTTAATTCATTCCAATCCCTTCAATTTGGTTTATGGGAATAATGTACACAACATTGATCTATTTGGAAGGGTTGGCTAGAATAATCTTTAGACCATTCAAGGCATTTATTCAAGTTGCATTTTCAATCACAAACTATTTCCCTTCACAATGGTAGAATGATTCATCAATTTACTACAAATAATAGGATTTGAACGGGGATTTTTCACCAAGAAATGTTCTAAATTTTTCATTGTAACAATATTTGAGGCATTGGTGGTATAATGAAGAGATAACGACATACTGATGAGGACAAGGTATTCCCAACAGAACGTTGGAAGATATATCTTTCCCAAAAACCAAAAATATGAGAAATATATGAGATCCCCAAACTGGTTTTAAATTTTTATTTCTCTAAGAGGATTTTTCTCATTCTTTTCATAACCTCGTAACATTAAAGTGAAGGGGGGAAAGTGAGATTTTTTGAAACCCAGTTGATGAGGTGTTCGTATTAGAATGAGGTTGACTTCTGAGTTGTTTTAAGTGAAGGCTCATTAGAAATAAATATCATTTATCCTTCAAGATATATACAAGGGTCCGACATGTCCTTGTATGATGGAATCCTCATTATTGTTTGTGAAAGAGATGACTATGTGGCATTCTGCATACTATTCTCTGCACAATACTCTTCGGTAGTGGAAAATTCGACTTCAAATTTCAGAGGTCTTTAAAAGTACTGTATGAGTGTTTAACTGAGGTCTTTTGATTGACTATAGGCATCCAATATTGATGACATAGCTGGAACCAGTGCTAGTTATTTCATAACATCATACTTCTAGTCTAAAGGACTATGCTTCCCAATATGGGGAATCTATTTTTCATGTGATTTAGGAACTGAATTACTTGATGTGGATGGATCAAACCTTGGAATAGGAACTGGAGGTTCTTCTTCTCTCATTAGATTAGGTCAACTAGGTTTACCTATATGTTGAGGCTGATTAGGTGATGACATATCCTCCAGAAAATACTATAAGATGATCATGTCAGGGTAAAACCTATCACGTGTGGGAAAATTTTCTTGTTCCTACTGAGCTCGTTAGAGATCTCTCTCACAAGTTTTTCTCATGTAGACAGTTCAAGAAGGGACATAGTTAGATTAGTGACTCCTGGCATGACCATGTCTTCCCCTATATCCTTGAATATGACAACCTCTTCCCCTAGTTCACCAACCGAATTTAGGGAATTCGGGTTCATAATTACACTCATCATCTGAGAAGGTATCCATCATGTGAATAACATTAATGGAACCAAAGAATAATTCTTCATCTGATATAGATTACATATGGAGGGTTGACTCTTGTTTTACCGTTTGGTAAGGTAGAAACCATTCTTTGGTTATTGTAGGAATGGAGTCTGCTAAATTTAAAGGAAACTTCAGCCTCAAAACATGCTCATATTCTTATGCTTTCTATTTTATCTTATGTACATGTATCTTTTTGGAAGACTGTCATTCCTAGGATTGTGACACTGAAGGGGTTGGTTGTGTCATAGTGGAATTGGTTGAGGGAACAGTTGGCTATTTCAACTATGCTTGGAGGAGATCATGAGTCTAGTTGATCATTTTATGACTATAAAGTTACTAAACTTATATTTACACTTGTTATTAACTTCCTTCCATTCATTATCCTCCTCCAAATTGGTGGACGAGACGTATGCTACCTGGGCAGGTGGCTTTCACAACTTTACATAATTGGAGTCCACCTTCTTCATCAGGATTTCATTAAAATTTAAAAATTCCATGATGTCGTACCCCTATAACTGATGTAAGGGAAAATAGTTTTAGAGATATTTATCCCTATATTTGTCGAGCCTATTGGGCTTTAGAAACTTGACTATGTTGTGTTCCAGTTCTGAGATGAAGTAGCCATGGACTTGGTCACTTTGAAAATAATATACCTTGTTCTTCATCTCCTAAAATTGTTTTCACCTATTCTATCTTTGTCATCATTAAGATGTGAGTTTTGTTGATGAAACTCAAGAGGCATATCCACGTGATATGGTGCGGGATTTGGAGAGGGAGTGGGTTCAGGGGCCTGTATAAGTGTAATAGTGGAATCCTCTTCATTCCCTATTCTCTTTCACTAAGATGATGGAATTAATTGGGACTTAGACATGGTCTATGATATGGATACTTACACTATTTGAGAAATCTCAGTGAGGTAAGAAAACCATTATATGTATTTCATAGGGATGAGTGTTGTGAGAAACTATTCATGAAGATTCTCTATGCAGATGAGGAAGAATAATTCTTGAGAAAGCTGCATGTTTAGGAAGTATGTTAACCCTTTCCATCAAGCCATGAAATATAAGACCCTCTCATTCACCAACTATTTCCAATTTTAGAGGTCAGGGACTGTTTTTTTGTATTATTGAGATTAATTGTAAGATAAACTTGTGACATAGATCTTACCACACTATAATTGATCGAGTCAGTATTCTAGTGTATCATATAAAGGCTGGTCCTTGTAGTGATTTCATGAATCGCCTGAGTTTCACTACCTCTTTTTATTTTAGGGTTTCCATCATGGGATCAAAGTGGGAAAAAAAATGTGTTAAGTGCTTCTCTGGGTCCCCAGAGCTATTGAAAATTGGGAATGTAGGATTCCCTAAGTTCAGTGGTAGAAGAGTCAGATCGACCCATTCATAGTAAGGCTTATTCTTTGGTTTTAATGGAACATGAAATTCCTCCATAGATACCAATTGATCCATTAGAAACTCAATGGTATTCAGGATCCCTTGAATATTTTCTCGATGAAAAGGAGCCTGATCAGATGTTCTGGATCCATTTTCATTACTACGACAAACCCTCTTTTTTGAGGTATGCCGATTGGGAGTACGAGTTGAGGATATCCTTACAGAAAATATCTAGCAAGAATTATTCCTTGGATTATTTCTATATTGAGTCTCCTCAATTCATTCATCTATTACTCTTTTTGAAAAAATATTTCATCAAGAGTAAGGGATCCATCCCCTTTAGAAGGTGGGCGGGGCATAATATTTTTTTTACACTTTTCCTTGTTGGATTCTCTATGAGGAGGTAATTCAGGATTGTTTGTGGGAATACGAAAATTCAGGGAAAGAATCTTGTTCTAGGTAGTCACACCTCCTTCAATAGTTTCATTTTGCACCATATTTTGAACCAAAATTTCCTCCTTTAGCTTCTCCTCTGAATTGACCTTATATTCTACAGGGTCTTTAGGGGTTGTGTTAATGTCATTCACTGATTCACAATGCATTATAGGCATTATATCAATTCCTTTATGAGTCTAACTTCTTCTTTTCCCTCCATGAGGATTTGTCCTTTTCTTCATTAATTATATGGGATATGTTTGGTGTAATATAATACATATGGAATCTCTAGATAGTTCATTTTTTTTTCACATTTCTAATTAGGATATCAGATCATTAGATAAGAAGAACTAGGAGGATCTATTCATTCACATTTACCCAAATCGAGAGAAGACTAATACATGTTGAGGAGGATATTGTTGAGGTGAAAAATCCCCAATCCCTGATGGATGGAGATGTTCCCATTCCGCTTTCAAAACTCTTCATTCTTGGTTTTCTGACCTCAATAGTTGTGTTAAAAAATCCCTTATCCCTGCGGGTTGGGGTTTCTCCTAAACTGTCATGACTGCTACTGTCACGACTTCCCTACAAATTTTACACAATTTTATTCAAACATGGGATGGGTGCATCATTTGGTATGCACTTTAATCACCCACTTCCAAATATCATTGTGATATTTCCAACATTTGTGTTATTTAACGATTGAATTCCCCTAAAAGGGAGGCTTACTTGATATTTTTTGATTCCTGATGGAAAAGTATCTCAATATCCTTCTCTTTTCTGGCCTTACATCATTGAGATATATTCAAGACCTATTTTTTTGATCATGTCATCGATTGTGAACATATTTTTTTGTTGAATTTGGTCTGAAGATATTACATTTCCTGGCACTACATTCAATGGACTTTAATGGTTGGGGAGTGTAGTAGAATGTAATAATCTTTCTTCACCCCATCCCCTGATATGAACACTATATGGGTCAACGACGATCAGTTGTCACAATATTTATAACATGATGAGGCATTCATGTTGGAGGGATCCTTATTGTTTCTTGAACATTGTATTTCATGCATCCAAGAGAGTTTCAAAATCAATTTTTCATTTCATCCCTTTTATTACCTTGACGTGACATCGATACACAACATATGGTAATACTTTTTCTCTCATGTGATGAAATTTTTTCCATATATTGAGGAAAATGTCGTGCGCACAATCTTTTGATAACAATTATAGAATATTTTGTTGAGGGGTGGCTAAAGGAAAGAACATTATAGCCACATCATCGTTGGCTAGTTATTTCCTCATGTTTAACATGTCATTTTTTTCTTATTCTAGAGGCTCCTCAACCAGATCTGACCAAAGTGTATTTTTTCCCACTGCTTTATCATAAATAATAAGATTTGTAGGAATACCCTATATCATGATAGAAGGAAAGAGATGCAAGGGGGTTTGTAGAATGACCATCTCCTTGGGTTTTATTCTAATTTAGAAAGGATTTCACTTGTCAATGAAAAGGTATTATACATGATTATCCCTATTTTCCCATGTTCCTTACATAAATAGGGATTTCTCATCCTTAAATCTCCAAGGGGAAGTCCTTTTTTGATGAAATGAAACACTATTTTGGAGAGAACTTTTGTAATGAATTCCATCATGGGGAAGAATGACATGGTGGGTTACAATAAGGGAGGTGGAATGTGGTTACTCTCATTAGGAGATAGTCTCTCAAGACTGATCAAATTATGGTTATGAAGCAACCCTTCATGGTGAAGTGTCTGAATAGGATGTTCAAAATTATTGTTGCTGCTCCCGTGATTAGGTAATGAGAGAGTGGGATCTTGAGCAGCCAAAGATTAGTGTATAATGTATTTAAGAACTCCAACATTAAGTGGAGAGGGATCACAAATTAGCTTTTCATTTTCCAGTCATATTTAGTGAGGCTTATTATTTGATTACTTTTTACAAGAAACTAGGTAAACTTGCTGGGGGGGAGTGGTTTTCAATTATGGAATTTTTCTTGATTGGATCCCGTGTTGCTGCTTGGATTTTCTAGCTGGATTCAAGAATTTTGGTAGGGGTTTGTGCCTACCTCAGAGTGGCCATTTGAATGGGAAAGTTACCTTTTATTGAAACTGGTGTATGATCCTGATATTTTTTTCTATATATCATGAGGGAGTTTGCCTCATGACCCTCCTGGACGGGAGAAAATGTGTGTGTCTGCTCTGGGGTGACATGTTGATGACCTTCCTAGTTTATGGGGAAAGAGCAATGTGTTCATCCCTATGACACTACAATTTTCTCCATTATGATTAATTGGTAAGTTTTTAGGATATGCATAGGAATTTTTGTCTGACCTTTCACCATTTTTTGGATAAGTTTGGTGACATCAGTGACCAGAACACGATTATATACCCATTCTGTATCTAGATCATGGGTAAGTTCCAGCTCATATCTTCTATTTCATTTCAGTGGATACTAAAAGTACTCACGTGTGGGGGATGAGATTTTTTTTATCCCCTATTAATCATTGGGACCTTCTGACTAACTTCTATGGGTGCTTCCATAAAAGTTTGTTGGAAGGCATGATAAGTGTGTGAAGGTGTGTGTGTCTGGTTGTGGTTTTCCAAAAAATTCAACTGCAGAAAATCTCTAGACACCACTAGATGAGGTAGATAGTAGGCGTGATTGATGTGGGTCCGTGTTTGTTCCTACTCACTACTTGCTTCCAAATTTGAATATTGGGATTCAATGGCTGTTTCTAGATGATTCTACTGGCATGGTTGGTTAGTACATGAAAGTGTTTGTTCTTACTGACTATGTGCCATCTGACTTGAACGATGAGCTTCTTGGGATTCTTCCATATGAGTTTTTTTCATCTGAATTAGTGTGGGTGGGGGTATTTTCTCATTCATATTTTCCATCAAATTTTATTGGTGGGCTTCTTCGAAAGGGATAGAGGTGTTTCCCTGCTCCCTATTGGCCGGTTGCTGCCCCCAGAGGGCCGTCATGCACACCTAAATCTAGATTACCTGGGCCGAACTAAGGAGGATGATGTCCTCGTCATTGAAAGGGTTCACTATTATAAGGTGTTGGAGACAGTGACTACTGGAAGGAGAACCTTGGAAGGACCCCTGTTTCTTCTAGATGAGACCATATTTGGCCCTCTAATCGAGCTCCCTAAGATAAGGGAGGGGCTATTTATTGTGTTATCGAGATAAGATCATGAAATAGTTGAACACAAATATGGGTTCCGTCTACTTATGGACCACCAGTCATCACTAATTGGATGATCAGTGGTTATTTTCAAGCTAGAGGCCCAATTGGGTGGCCTCTAAAGTCAGGATTGTACACTTTTTGTGATACTCCCAGAACAGTACATTTCAGAACCATTGTTAAAGATGATGAGTTGGTGACGACATCCTCTAGTTGAATGAGGACCCAACATGAACTATAGCCAGGGTATACATCAGTGAATGTTGGTTGAACACCATTCAAATTAAAGGGAGATATTTTTGGAAGTGATTTGAAGGTATCTAAAAAACAAAAACAAGAAAACTCTATCAAATCAGCACCTCATTTAAAAGAACACATGCACATTTGATTGTCTTGTTCTACCCAATTTCATTTTGAAAACGAAAGGGACCTCACATGTGGGTGACACTATCATCTTGTTTAAGGATTCACATTATGTTCACATTTTTTGTTTTTGAGGAAAAATAGTTCACCGGATGATTGATTTCAGGGGTGAATTTTGTACAATCATACATGTCAGGCTCACTATTTCAGAATGGATTAAAAAAATATTTTTTCACGGAACCATAAAATCCCAACGACTCTATATCTCTGAGGGACCTACTTCCAAAATGCAGATGCTCATTAGGGAGTTTGTCCAACAATACTTAAGAACTCACATTGGTTGAGAGGATGGGAGTCCATGGCTCATCACACCCTTTTTGGGGGAATTTATTCCCTCTATGGGGATCTCTTATATATTTACAATATGTTAACAAATCCTTCATTGATTCTCAAGTATAAATTTGGTCACCCTTGAATTAACACTCAATTATTAGCTTGTATGGAACTAAGAATAATTTTTATGTATCCAAGGTTATTTATGAATGGAGATATTTGTATGTATATGAGGTTCTCCATCAATGGTATCATATTATGAACTAATTAGATATTATTTATTTGTTATTGCGATGATGCTGGTTTTTAGACACATAGTGGGGAACTCTGGAGTGTTTCATCATACAGGGATATGAGAGTTATTTTTATGTCAAGATCAGACCCATGAATGGGATTCCTATGAATCCTTATGAAAGGAATCATAAACCATGTAGTTCAGTTCTACTTAATGGGGAACATCATACCTTTTAGTTCAAGTGATAAGGACTAAACCGTTCAGTTTAATATCATTTGATAAGGGAATCTAGGAGAAAGATGTCTAGTCAAAGTTTGGTGTGGGACTTATTCCAAATAATCCCAGGGAACCAAGAAGGGATATAAATTCCCAGGTTGAATAAGACCCTTCTAGTAGTGTGGCCCAGAGAGAATTAGGGTTGATTTGGGGTGTTGGGTTTGGACCTCATGGAGGCTTCCTATGTATCCCACTTAGATAGGAATCAAATCCCATATAGTTCAGTTGTGAGTACACATGCCTATGAATGCCCTATAAAGGTTCTTCTCATAGGGGAGTATGTCACTTTGAGAGGATTAAGTTGGGGATTATTCCTAAAAAGGATTCCCTAATGGTTTGAGATATTTTGTTGGGGCTTACTCCTAAGGAGGATAAACTTGGATTAAGTTGGGGATTACACTTGGAATGATTCCAATTGGTTATATTTCTAGGATTATTATTAAGAAGGATTCCCTAGTTTGGTTGGGTATTACACTTGAAATGATTCCCATTGAGCTTGGGCCTCAAGTAGGTGTTCTATGTATCATGATTATAGAACGAATCTGAGTTCTCATAGTTTAATTCATCTGGGATTACACACTAAAGATTCCTTTAGGTGTGGGATCATCTGGATGTCATGATTACCACCAACCTATAATCCCACATGATTCATTCTTGATTTAAGAACAAGATGTGGTGGTAAATTTAGGAGACCACACAATATTTTTTTTCCATTTATGAATGAGTCGAAAACCCAAGAAGAGAGGGGAAGAAAGTATGATCAAGTTCCTATTCCCTCTCTTAATTTTACCCTAGGCCTAAAGGGAGAGAGGGGGGATTTGAGGTCCCATATCCTCTTTTTTTAGTATCTAGGATACTCATTTCTGGCTCCTATCTATACTCATGGGTATGAAGGAGTAAGGAGTGAAGTAGGGGAGGTCCTCAAAAAATGCTAGGGGATTAATCCAGGTGGGATTCCTTAAAATTTGTTTCCAAAGGATTATCTCATTTCATGTCGATGGGAAAGGAAAGCATGATCCTCACCCTCCCCACAATGAAATGGAGGCTCTGGGTATTAGATAAAACTAGGGAAGGATATGGTCCTTACCCCAGTACTCGAGAGTAGGAGTTCCTTGAAACTTCCCCCAGGGTCTGGGTCCTCATGACCAAGGGAATGCATACTCACATGCACCCCAAGGACCCTACCCATCAGGTAGGACAACTGTTGGACACAACTAATTTAAGGCATGAATACCCAAATGGGAGACATGATGGTGTGACTCTTTCCATGGGTTTTCAAGTTTGGAGGATTTGGTGGAGTTTTCAATTTGGTCCCTCTCAAATAAGGTAGCCAAAGAAATAGATTCCATGATATTGGTGGCTTGGAAGAGGGTCTATGAAGTGGATCGCATAGGGTAGAGGCATGAGTTACCCAAGGGTTTCTCATGTAGGGTATTCCTACATGTCTAGTAATTCTTCACATAGGTAGGCCTACGCGAACTGAAGGTACTTTCATAAAAATACCACCTGGGAAACAACACTTGGGTGAGGATTTTCTCAAGGATTCAAGGGTTGCCACAGGTGTTCCCAAAAGTGTCTCACACAGGTACCTAATTAGGGAAGGGTACCTCATTATAGTGGTCATTAACCATGGGGATTGGGTTTCTTACACATGTGTTATGTGGTTTTGGACTTGGGAGAACTTTGGTTCCACTTCTCCCCTTAATTCCCTCTTCATTAGGTTTTAGAGGGCTACCTTAAAGGTTTTGTAGGGCATGGGTGAAGGAATACGGTGAGAAGAGTGTCAAGAGTTCTTCATGATTTCATTTCCATGAAGATGAAGATCCCAAAGGTCCTACTTATAGGAAAATATGGGACCCTGGGAAAAAGGGTTGGATTGAGAAGGTCTGTAACATAGGCTAATGTGTAGGTTTTTCATGCAGGCTGATGTGAAGGCCATTGCATAGGCTCATCCATAAGTACCCTATGCACCAATTATATTCTATGGGACCTATGAAGAGGGCCTTCAATGAAGTTATGATCCATGGATTTATTCACTTCTCTTATTTTGTTTTCCTTAAGGTACTTTTCTTTAACGCCTTTTTATCCATGTGAGAAAATAGAGTGTGAACACATTCGTACATACCTTGACCCATTGACATAGATTTTTTTGCATAATTTTGTGGATCTGGTGCATGTTCACCTCACATGTCAGCAGTCATAGAAATCATTAGTGAGGAATGGATTAAATTCCTACTACAATGAAATATAATGTGAATTGAAAGGACTCATGTAATTTTTATTTATTTCACACACATTTCATCAAATATAAAGGAGTGGTTGGATCAAAAAACTTTTCTCGGAAAAGATATGATATTTCATTGTCACATAACCTTGAAATACCATATAAAGGTAAAATATCCATTACCCATTCATTTGATTCATCAACAATGAGAAATTCATCAAGGCTTATTTTCTCAACACTGGGAAATAAGAGGCCTTTAATGTTTTTTTTTCAACTACCAAAAATTAAATATCATCACTATCATATATTGGAAAATAGGCATCTACATGCATGAAACTTCGGATATGATAAAGAGAGGAATTAAACTTCTATAAGTAGAAGGTTGTAGAAAACTTTATAAAGGCCATTCCAAGGGTCCAATCAAGTTGAACTAGATACACTAATTTCATCTAAATCACATGTTGGTATCATGATAATATTAAGAATATTTATAGAAATATTTCCCCAAATTCAAGTATGGTTTTTATAAGGGACACACATACGTAAAATGAAATGTGGGAGAGAGAGATAAAAGGTGGAGGTTGACTCACACCTGTTACATCTAAACATTTGGGATGTAAAGTACCAGGTAGAGTAATGTAGAACTATAATGTGATCTTGTCTTATATAAGTGATCTAGTGAAATAAGAAAATTCTCATGGATCCATATTGGAAGTTTTACAAATCTAATAGATATAATTTATGTCTAAATTTCATTGACCAAAGGGTGGTTTATTCTATCCATTCCATTCTGATTCATCTCATATTCATCCCATCCATTTTAATTTACTTTTCATTCATTAATCTTAATCTATACATCCATTTTATGTAGGATTTGTAGACTATTAAAGAATAATGGGTTGAGCTGCATGACAGAGAATAAATTTTTACTCTATTTATAGATTTTTTAGTAATCTAGACTAGGAACTCTTGTGGGGGTAAATGGTATTTAATTCAGTAATCGTTTCATGTCAATTTAAATCTATATATATGTGATTTAGGATCTATTTATTAAAAATATAATTGATTAACTACTAGTTGATAGATCTTAGGGTGAGGGTGATAGAGAGAGAGTGGAAAAATAAATCTTGGAAAAGATTTATGATCAATGTATTTTATTAACATAATTTCAGGGTCTTTATTGGGAATATAATAAAAAATGAATTAACCACTTCACGTAAGGAATAATCACAACTTATAGGCACTCATGACCTTAGGAGTATGTCCTTGGATATATTATGGTAGAACATTAATTAATTCATGATGTTGATAATTTTTTATTATAAATTCATTTAATATGAATCCTAAGGCTAGTTACAAACAAGATTACCCTATTTATCTATTATGATATCACAAATAAATTTTTCCCTTCTGATAACTCATTTTCACACTCACATAATTAATACAAAATACCCAAAAAATTTACATTTTTATAATGATTCACCAAAACAACATCATCTATTCTTAGATTTAATTCTTTGTACATAAGTAAATCAACGATCTAATTAATATCTTATCATCATGGATATGGTAAATTCCTTTCTAGTTGTTGTGTTATAAATACCTTATAAACTTATAAAAGTTTTTTAGTTTAAAATTACATAAATACATCATGAAAAAATTATCATTATCTGTAGGGATAGGAGGGGTAAAAATAGTTTCAAAGAAATATTTTAATGAAATAAAAGAATAAAGATTTGGGTTGTTACTATGTGATTTTTTTCATAGTTTAAATAATTATATAAACCTTGGTATTCTTGAATCACTTTCATATTGTCAAGTAAAATAGAAGAAATACATGGTATGTTATGGGGAACATCTTAAGAGAATTTATATATTATTTATTGTATATATATTTTTAGAGGGATCATCATGACTCATCATAGAGGTATAAAGTAAACTATAATCGAGCTATAATTTAGGAATTTCAAGGGAAATTCAAATAATGAAAAAAGGTGTATTATAAAATGGGATTATTGTTCTGTAAACTTTTATTTTTTCTATAGAAGAAACAAATATAATGATTTCAGAGTATTTTTCATAAAATTAAATATAAATGTAACACCCAAAGATTTCATAGCATGTTATTTCTTAAAAGTAATTCAATAACTTGTGCTACACAAAACACTGAGTTCGAGTGCACCATAACTTACCAAAATAGCCATTCAAAAAGAGGTTATGAATAGTGTTAACTATATTTTGAATTTCATATACACCATATAATTTTAACATTCATATTATGCATTTTTATACATAATATACGAACAAAATATATTTTTCAGATAAAGGAAGTAATTTTCAGAAAATGCAATTTTACCACCTTTTAATGGAGAACCATTTTTAAATCCAATTTTGACACTTTTATATATTCAATTTAATGATATTAAATTATTATTTATAAGTAGGACATAAAAATTTAGTTTTGATAAAATTTTGGTGTTTTTTCTGATAACTTTCATATTTTGGTGAATAGTGAAAAATACTAAAATTTAACTGAAAAAAACTTTTTAATCAAAATAATTTATAGTGTTAAATTATAAATATGTGTGTTTTGGAAGTGTAATTATATTATATTTTTATCATTTAATAAAAGTTAGGTCATTATAATTAACTTCACATTTAAATTTTACATAAACACATGTCAATCTTTTGATAGTTTTTACTTTCTTAAAAACCTGCTTTTTGGTTTTAACAATGAGAATTAATTTTAAATTAATTAATATAACTTTTATGTTGTGAATTTTCTAAAATAGACTTAATTTTTTAATTCAGAATATCAAAAATATCTTAGGGTGATTTTTTGTTGTTTTTCTAAAAACTTTCAATTTTTGATGAATAGTGAAAACACTATGTTATTATTTAAAAACAACTTTTTATTTAAATAATAAATTATTTTATTTAAATTTATTTTAGGTCAAAATAGATACATAATACCTATATATGTTCAATGTAATTCATTGGATTCATTTTATAATGATTTTAGATATATAAAATTTTATTGAACTTTTTACCGTCTTTTACCCACCTTCTATGAGCATTTAAAAATTTGCATAAAACTTAATTTTACCACTTCTGCGAGTTGAATTTTAAAAATCCGAGAGACACAATTAACCTCAGTAAGTAGAATGTGGTTCAATACGATGAAAATAATTTTTGGTGAATAATTACTTTTGACTTTTATTTACCACGGTTAAAAGTAAATAGGGTAATTAAGGGTAAAAATGATATTATAATTACCCTAACACATGTCATAATTCTATTGGATAAGTGTAATTAGAAAAAAAACAACCTTAGGAATAATATATGATCCATTAGGTCCACTTGGATTAGATTAGGACATTTATTATTATATAATTTAAAGAAGAGATAAAAGTGTTAAATTCAAGTTTTCATAACTAAAACATTTGTAATATAGGGTTATACATAAGCTAAAGTCGACTATAAATATTCAATATAAAGTTAAAAATATTTGCTACATAATGGTACTTTATATATAATTTTTAGACATTTAATAATTTAATTTATTTATGACATAATGTTGATAAAGTAATTACCTTCTTAATGAAATATTAAAATAATTGATATTATAAAAATTAAAATAAATATAATTTAAAGGTTTTGGTGCCATCCAAGAATTTTCTAGGTGAATATGACATTTTAGGGTCAATAAAATGTATTTATTTTGAAGTAATAAAGTTGTGATGACTTTCACAACAACCAAATACTAAATAGTGTCAAAATTAAAATAAATTAGTTTTTAAAACAAAAATTATATTATTAAATGGTATAATATTCCTAAAAATATAAGGTTCGGCCAAATGGATTAAATAATATTATATATGTCATTAATGAACCAATTTAGGTTCTCTTGGAAGTTTAGAGTAAGTTTATTAACCATATAGTGTAAGAATACAAGAAGACAAGGTAAAAGTTAAACTATTTAACTAAGAGTTAAATCTACAATATAAGGTTAAAATGGTAACCTAAACTTGTCTAAAACCTATTCGTTGAGATGTTTTCCCCCCATAACCACTTTATATTCAAAATAAATCAATTTGGAGCCATTATAAACCGAAAATAAATATATAATAAAATAATATTTTCACACTTTCTTAAAGAGCCCCTCCTTCCCCTTATAAAAAGCCCTCACCTCTAACCCATTACTCACACCTCTAAAGTCCATTGTCTCGTCCAAAATCTGCCAAAACAATCTCTCAAGATCCCTCCCTTCCCCCTAGAATCCTTACCTTAGGCATAAAGCACTTTAAGACATCCTTTTGGTTCTAACCAAAGGGAGTTACCCAATTTTAAGGTAACGTCTTCCCTAAAGTTATCTTCTTTTATTTTACTTCTACAACCCCCTAAACTATTTTAATTACTTTATTTTATATAAAAAATTGTATCCTAAATATAGTAGGATTTTTTTATGAGTAGTATTCGAGTTACACTTACACACACCTCCATCTAATGTTAAAACAATATATTGTTTTTGTGGACGGCGAACTACTGCCTCACGAAACAATGGTTGTTCAATTATCTCCTACTGCCTCTTATAGTGTCCATTATGATGGCACTGTATTTATATATGATATATATTATTTTTATGTTTTCTCTATGCTTCTGTAATTTTCATTTACAAACATACCTTTATGCTTGCCAATATGTGTGAACACGATAATTTCATTTGAGGAAGTGCGGACTACCACCCCTTCAAGGTTATATGATTCATTCATGACATACATGAAACGTGTAAAGGATGGAGTTAATTAAATTATGAAACACATATATCATATTATATTATACTATAATTATAATATACCCATGTATCATTAAGTTTTAATTTCATTAAATATGAAATAGAAATGAATGTAGCGTTCATGCGTACATACGGCTTACCGTCTCCATGAACAATGCATTTCATTTCTTACCTCCAAATATCATGACCTAATTATAAATGTATATATATATATATATGATATATATGATATTTAAATCATGAATATGATACTGGAGATAATAATTCTTTTGACCACATGGACAATTTGTAATTATAACAAGTTCATTTTTGACTCAAGTACCAAATATCGAAAAAATGATCACTGTTAATGTAAATGATTACATAATGTTTATAACATGGTAATAAGTGATATAAAAGGAATAATAAACCTAAAAAGGATCTTAAAAAAGTATAAATTAACTTTAGTTTATTATTCTGGAGATTAAAGAATGAACGAGTCAAGTCGGACACGAGGTAAGGGGTTTTCATCTCACTTTTTATTCCCATGAGATCCATGCTATAATTGCCACTATTTCCTTTTGTGTGGTGTATTTACTGCCCATGATTGTATTATTTATGTAATATACTTTAACTTATGGGTATTTACATTTTCTTGGTATGATCCTTCTTTTATGGGGTGTATGTTTCGTAAGTTACCAAATCGGTAAGGGTTAATTCTACAATCTCTTCATTATCTGAGGTTGTTTTTACGTAAGTATCTACTGGGACATCTTTGTCATCCATATCCGTGTTTTCCTAAAAATGTATTTCAAAATATTTTTTTTATTATTTACTAGACAAAGCGTAAAAGTCATTTATACCCTTATTTTAGCTTATATGTTTGGAAAGGAATATTTTTGACATTTTCCAAACAATTTACTTTATGACTTTTTTGACAAAATTAAGGTAAGAATGTTTTTTAAACTTGTATGGCGGGTGCAGATATTTTCCTTCATTATAACATCATTGAATCTCCCCTTACAATATTATAACAATATTTTCAAAATAAATGTTTTCTTTATAATTATGTGACTCTTAAAATATTTCAAAATAGAAATAGATATTTCTCTCAAATAGTTTTGATTTCATCTAGGTTAACATCCTGTGGTAAATTTTACACTTGTTTGAAGTTGATTTATTATGATACAAATCTTGGATATTGTATTTAAGGTTTTGTGATATGTTTGACTGTGGATGAGTTATTTTTATTCCAGTCATGATTTATGGTTAAAGTATTGAAATTTCGTATGCTAGTTTTAATACGAATGTTTATGTTTTATTTCAACCTCTTTTAAAGATGAATGTGTTAGACTGGTATGTTCTGGGTTGGGGACCAGTAAAAGTAATCCCTTCAGGGTGGGGTCCGGTTACAGGAGACCCTACGAGTTGATGTCTAGTTATAGAGGCTATCCGGATTAGAGTCCGGTTACAAAGGATCTTCAGGTTGGAGTCCGGTTACAGAGGCTCTCTGGGTTGGGGTCTGGCTACAGTTAGCCCCTAGGTCCTGGCATGAGGCCTTGACACAGAAACTAAAGTCTGGTATTATGAATTCCATCATTATGAAAGTGGATATTGATATTGCATGTGATTATTTCACTAGTAGAAAATCCATGTGAATAAGTAAATGGAATTATTTGATTTTATCTTTTCCATATTATGCTGAAGTTAAAGTTTAAAAGGCTTTTGTTTTAGTCTTATACATTGCCTTAAAATATTTATGCTTATTTAAGAAAATTTCCACTATATTTTTATCCTTACTGAGCATCTGAGGTCACCCCTTTCTATGTTTTATTTTTTCCAGAATGCGAAGAGGTATATTATGACTAACCTGCAGGGATAGTCTATGGGATATGACTCTGGTTAATGAACATAATGTTGTTGTTGATTTTTTTTCATTTTATAATGTAATGTAAACTTTATGAATATATCTAGTAATTCCAAAGCTACTAAACTGATAGGTCTTTCGGGACATGATTTCCTTGTATCATGCCAATGTTATGTAATAATGAACTGAATCTGGGTAACTGGGGTCAGGGCGTTACAGTTGGTATCAGAGGACATTTACTACAAACCATGGAAACTAGATTTAGATAAACTCTGATTAGAGAACATTACCCTAAGATAGACTTTGAGGATTAGTATAGAAGAACTTCCTAGAATTTTGGTACTGTAGAAATTCTGTGAGTTTTCCAAGAAATACATCTCTGTCTAGATACGAGAAGGTAGATGCGGCTCTGGCATAAATGTACCTAGGGTTAAAAACTGAAAACACCTCCTTGATCTAGACTGAAACGGGAACAGGTGTACATCAACGGGCCTTGCTGCACTCTTTGTTATGACAGTCACCGGGGATATGGTTAGGATAATTCACATTTTCATTACAAGACATTAGGAAGAATTTAGGATTAAATACTTCCTTATAAAAAATTATGATTATAGATTATATGCATAATCATTTCAATTTACATTTATTATATTACAAGTTTGGAATTATGCATTGTGATTCATAAACTAACCTAGAGTATGCCATTGTTTAGAAATGGCTCCTAGTAGAAGGAATGAGAACTCCAACAATATGCATGATCCAAAGATTAAGAAGGATCGTATATTTCATATTATTAAGACAACATTTATAAGATAACTAGTCTCCCCCGTATTCTCATCATATGAAGAAATAGTATCATGTGTAAGTAAAGAATTATATGAGTAATATGGATTTAAAGGGAAGAAAATGAAGAAAAGGATGGAAGAGAGAAATATGGATAAAGGGAAGAGGGGAAAGAAGGATTTTCCCGTATGTGATAACTGGGAAAGAATCACCTTGGTAAATCTTGAAGGTAATGGAAGTTTGTTATAAGTGTGGAGAAAAAGGACACCAAGTACGTGATTGTAAGGGTAAGAAAAATGTTTCAAATTTAAAATGCATCGTCTTCAAGGAGTTGGGATACTACACGAATCAATGTCCTAGTCATCAAAGTATGTCCCAAATGATGCTA
The DNA here is from genome assembly GCA_963277665.1 of Viscum album. NCBI lineage: Eukaryota > Viridiplantae > Streptophyta > Magnoliopsida > Santalales > Viscaceae > Viscum > Viscum album. The sequence continues at coordinate 640,264,016 of OY728167.1, forward strand.
TTAGATGATAATCAAGTTATGATACTACCAAAGATGAAGAGGAATGATTAGTTTTATTATGTTGTTATTAAATAATTATGTCCTTTAAGTGTTGTATCGATGATGTACCAGTTATATGAATTATAGAAATAAATAAGGATTGAACTGCAGTATTATTTCATTATGGATTTGAGATTATATGGTACTATGAAAAATGACTCAATAGCAAGTTAATTTTTTTTGGAAAATATATGGTTGGATGAAAGATAAACCTTAATATGGTTCTGATACAGAGATAGTAATTTTGGAATAAGAGATGGTTGATTTGGATAAATTATATATGATGTTCTTGACTACTTTGAAACTAATTAATTGTTTGTTTATTCCATTTTTGTTGGATTATACAACATTTTTGGATATAAGGAGTATATTCAGTATTCTATATATAATAAGGGAGAATGAATGTAATCAATATGGTTTTATGGTAATTTAGGTTATTATCATTTTCTAAAAGAATAAATGATGAAGGTATTCACATGTTATTATGTGGTAAAAAGATATCTTCATTGTGTTTACCTTCCTTATGAATTTTGGACTGTGAGTCTGGATAGAAGTATTTTGGATAATTCAAAAGGTTGGAATGGATTATATTTGACATTGGAAACTATTTTTAAGGTTAAATATATTCTGAAGATTATTTCAGGATTGTTATAAAAAGGACAACCCGAAGGTCGGGCGACAACCCATCGCTTCCATCAAGGCCACGAGACTAGAACCCACAACCGAAGGGTGAAAAAGGTGAATCACCTACTATTGTCCTACATGATGTCCTAGATTGTATAATTTAGTTTTTTATAGATTAATTATAAATCCATTTTTTCATTAGAACCCTATATAATTAGGATAAATAGAATATTTTTAAGTTCTATTATCTTTTTGAGTGAAAGATGAGTTTATGGTGGAAATTAGTTAAAGGATTTAAATCTACTTGTCATGTTTTGGGAAAAAATCCCTCAAGTTATCATTGAATCATTTTTTAGGAGACTGTTTTTGTTGACAAAGTGGACATCTGTGTTGTGATTATTGAAAAAGAAAACAATGGCATACAAATTTGTTGACAAAGGGGTTTTCATGGTGGAATTTCGAGTTCAAGAGCTATGGTCAACGATCCATGTTTGATTCAAGAATGTCAACAAAGGAATGGATGATCTGGAGGTGGTACGAAAAGAGTAGATACAAGGCGGCGTCATTTTCCAGTGTTTGCCAAATTTTTGGGCCTAAAAATCAGAAAAAGGAGAAAAGGGGTTTTGGAAAAGAGACTTGTGCACCCTGTACTTGAAGGAGAGGAAACTTGTGCGCCTAATATTTTTCAGGACCAGAAGGTCAAAATATATCAAAGGAAAGAGGGTCGCGCAGGTATTGGTGTGGTCGCGTAGGTGACTTCCACGCCCTGAAAGGACTTGTGCGTCGGTGCCTAGGAGGATTGGAAAGTTGTGAACCATATGTTTTTCAGGATCTGATCTTCGAAATATGGTCAAGAAAAGAGGGTTGTGCAAGTGACTTGTAGGGGCAGAGACCAGCGCGCCGAGACTTACGCACCGAGGGGAGACTTGCGCGCTGTCACGCAGGGTGTCCAAATGCCTATACATACTGGACCACCCCTCCTCATTTTGAATGGAGTTCAACACTTAGAAAAATCAGAGCTCCCGTCGCGCTGGTGTGGTGGTCATGCAGGTGTTGTGTGGTCACGCAGGTGGACTTGTGCACCATTTTTTAAAGTTGTGCATCAGTTGGTAGTTGTGCTCCAATGCTGGTTTGGGTGTAAATGGGATTGATTCATGCAAGTTTAGAGTTGCAGAAGATTTTTTCATGTAGGTGGATGAGGTAGACCTACGTGCAAGTTGTGACTTGCGTGCCGATACTTACGTGTCGGGTTAAACTTGCGTGCCAAGAAAGGTTGACTCATAGCGGATATTTAGTGCTACGTGAAAGCTGAAATATTTCTCATTACCTTCGGTGCAAAGTGAGATTCATCTACGGGTGAAAGTTGAACTTCAACAGAGCATCTACATTCATAGTAATATTCATTCCATCATGCAAATGAAGATACCTACAAGTCTATAAACTGTGAGTGGATGCGTTCTGACGCAGTGATCAAAAAAAGAGGAAGAAGGTGATCCTCTCCACCGGCAATGAGCCAAAGAGAGAGAAACAGGGAGTGACCCTTGGGAAAGCAGTGAGCTGACCCTAAACCTTGTAAAGGCAGTGAGCCTGGGACAAAGTGACTGTTCCCGAACCTTGTAATCCATAGCTAGTGAAGTTTAGTGGAATTTGGTACGACCGACAGCCGGTCGGTGTATGCTCCTTGGACGTAGCCCTTAGCGGTGAACCAAGTAAAAATTGTTGTGTCTTGTGCTTTCTTTACTTTCTATTTATATCGTTCAACAGGAAAGAGAGAGAAGAGTATTTTTCTTAATAGCAAAACAAGATCAGAGTGGGCTTTAATTTGAAATTAATCATACCCTGATTCAGCCCCCCTCTCAGGGTATTCAGCCTTGTGGACCTAACATCAAGTATAATTTTTTTCCTCTTATTCTTGGAATAAATTAATCCTTAACCTTTAGGGAAGTGATCTTAAAACCAAAAATGAGTTATCCTAATACCTTATGTTTTGTTGAACCGATGATATTTTAAATCATTATAGATTGATGGATTTGAGGCCCTCAATTTTACACTTGTTTTTGATTGATGACCTCAATTACTCCCTATAAATATTTACATTTATCCTCTAATTATGTGTCTTTAATTTCCACCAATGTTCTCCTAATTGAGATCAAAATTTGGTGGGGACCTTTTCATTTCCCTTTCCCTCTTATTAAGACTAAATTTTATTAACCCAATTTCCGATGTGGGTTTTCCACAAAGGTATTTTTCTATTTTTAACCTTTTATTTTTGAAGAACAATTTCGAATTACGAGGACGCAATTTATTGAAAGAGGGGAAAATTTAACACCCCAAGATTTCCTAGCATGTTATTTCCTAAAATTAATTCAACAACTTGTGCTACACAAAACACTGAGTTCGAGCGCACCACAACTTACCAAAATGGCCGTTCAAAAAGCCGTTATGAATAGTGTTAACTGTATTTTGAATTTTATATACACCATATAATTTTGACATCCATATTATGTGTTTTTAGACATAATATAAGAACAAATTCAATTTTTCAGATAAAGGAAGTAATTTTCAGAAAATGCAATTTTACCGCCTTTTAATGGCGAACCCTTTTTAAATCCAATATTTGACACTTTTATATATTCCATATAATTAAATTAAATTCTTCTTATTAATCGGGGAATAAAAATGCAGTGTTGACAAAATTTTGGTGTTTTTCTGATAACTTTCATATTTTTGTGAATAGTGAAAATTCAAAATTTTAACTGAAAACAACTTTTTTAATCAAAATAATTTATAGTGTTCAGTTATTAACATGAATGGTTTGGAAGTATAATTATATTATATTTTTATCATTTAATACAATTTAGGTCATTATAAGTAATTTCACATTTATGTTTGACATAAACACATGTCAATATTTTGATTATTTTTACTTTCTTAAAAACTTGCTTTTTGGCTTTAACAACGAGAAGTAATTTTAAATTAATTAATATAACTTATATGTTTTGAATTTGGTAAAATAGACTTCATTTTTAAATTCAGAATATAAAAATTATCTTAGGGTGAATATTTGTTATTTTTCTGAAAAATTTCATTTTTTGAGGAATAGTAAAAACACTACGTTATTGTTTAAAACTGAATATTTATTTAAATAATTAATTATTTTATTTAAATTTATTTTAGGTCAAAATAGATACATAATACCCATACATGTTCAATGTAATTCATTGGAGTCATTTTATAATAAGTTTAGATATATAAAATTTTATTGATCTTTTTACCGTCTTTTACCCACCTTCTATGAGCATTTGAAAATATGCATAAAACATAATTTTACCGCTTCTGTGAGTTTAATTTCAAAAATCCTAGAGACACGGTTAACCTCAGTAAGTAAACAGTTTTTCAGTAAGATGAAAATAATTTTTGATGAATGGTAACTTTTGACTTTTATTTTACACGGTTAAAAATAAATATGGTAATTAAGGGTAAAAATGATATTATAATTACCCTAACACATGTCCTAATTCTATTGGATAAATTTAATTATACCAAAAACAACCTTAGGAATAAAATATGATCCTTTAGGTCCATTTATATTAGATTAGAACATTTATTATTATTTAGTTTAAAGAAGAGTTAAAAGTGTTAAATTCATGTTTTCATAACTAAAACATTTTTAATATAGGGTTATAAAGAAGATAAATTAGACTATAAGTACTAATTATAAAGATAAAAATATTTCTTACATAATGGTAATTTATTTTTAATTTTTATACATTAAATTATTAAATTTATTTTTGACACAATGTTGATACAGTAGTTACCTTATTAATGAAATACTAAAATAATTGATATTATAAATATTAAAATAAATATAATTTGAAGGTTTTTATGCAATCCAATAATTTTATAGGTAAATATTACATTTTAGGGTTGACTAAATGTATTTGTTTCTATGTAATCAAGTTGTGATAACTTTCAAAAAAACCAAATACTTAATAGTGTCAAAATTGAAATAAATTAGTTTTTAAAACAAATATTATATTATTAAATGATATAATATTATTAAAAATATAAGGTTTGTAAAAAGGGATTAAATAATATTATATTTGTCATTAATGAACCACTTGAGGTTCTCTTTGAAGTTTAGAGTATGTTTATTAACCATATAGTGTAATAATACTAGAAGACAAGGTAAAAGTTAAACTATTTAACTAAGAGTTAAATCTAAAATATAATGTTAAAATGGTAACCTAAACTTGTCTAAAACCTATTGGTTTAGAGGCCTTCGACCCATCACCACTTTATCGTCGAAATAAATCAATTTGGAGCCATTATAAACTGGAAATCATTATATAATAAAATAATATTTTCGCACTTTCCTAAAGCGCCCCTCCTCCCCCTTATAAAAATCCCTCACCTCTAACCCATTACTAACACCTCTCAAGCCCCTTGGATCATAGAAACTCTACCAAAATAATCTCTTAATATCCCTCCCTTACAACTAGATGTTTTACCTTAGGCATAAGGCACTTCAAGACATCATTTTGGTTCAAACCAAAGGGAGTTACCCAATTTTAAGGTAACGTCTTCCCTAAAGTTCTCCTCTTTTATTTTACTTCTCCAAACCCCTAAACTCTTTTTATTACTAAATTTTATAACAAAAACAGTATCATAAATATACAAGGTTGTTTTTATGAGATGTATTCGAGAAACACATATGAACCCCTCTATATAATGGTAGAATAACATATTGTTTCGGTGGATGGGGAACTACTGCCACACAAAACGATGATTGTTCAATTATCTCCTACCGCCTCTTATGGTGGCCATTATTATGGAACTGTACTTATATATGATATATATTATATTTATGTTTTCTCTATGCTTACATGATTTTTATTTACAAACATACCTTTATGCTTTCCAATATGTCCGAACACGATAATTTCATTTGAGGAAGTGCGGACTACCGCCCCCTCGAGGTGATATGATTCGTTCATGACATAAATGGAACATGTAAAGGATGGAGTTAATTAAATTATGAAACACATATATCATATGATATTATAATGGAATTATAATATATCCATGTATCATTAAGTTTTCATTTCATTAAATATGAAATAGAAATGAATGTAGCGTTTATGCGTACGAACGGCTTATCGTCTCCAGGAACGGTGCATTTCATTTCTTACCTCCAAATATCATGAACTAATTATAAATAAATATATATATATACTGTATATATATATGATATATATGATATTTAAATCATGAATATTATACTAGAGATAATAATACTTTTGACCACATGGACAATTTGTAATTATAGCAAGTTCGTTTTTGACTCAAGTACCAAATATCGACAAAATGACCATTATTAACGTAAATGATTACATAATTTTTAAAACATGGTAATAAGTGATAAAAAAGGAATAATAAACTTGAAAAAGGTTCTTAATAAATTATAAATTAACTTTAGTTAATTATTCAGGAGATTAAAGAACTAACGAGTCAAGTCGGACACGAGGTAAGGGGTTTTCATCTCACTTTCTATTCTCATGAGATCCATGCTATAATTGCCACTATTTCCTTTTTTGTGATGTATGTACTGCCCATGATTTTATTCTTTGAGTAATATACTTTAACTTATGGGTATTTACATCTTCGTGTTATAATACTTCATTCATGGGGTGTATGTTTTGTAAGCTACCAAATCGGTAAGGGTTAATTATACAATCTCTTCATTATCTGAAGTTGTTTTTATGTAACTATCTACTGGGACCTCTTTATTATCCACATTCATGTTTTCTTAAAAATTTATTTCAATTTTTTTTTACTATTTACTACACAATGGGTTAAATTCATTTATACACTTATTTTACTTTATATGTTTTGAAAGGAATCTTTTCGTTGTTTTCCAAACAATGTACTTTATGACATTTTCAACAAAATTAAGGTAAGAATGTTTTTCTAACTTATACGGTGGGTGCAGCTATTTTCCTCCATTATAACATCGTTGAAGCATCCCTTACAATATTATAAGAATATTTTCATAATAAATGTTTTCTTTATAATTGTGTGACTCTTAAATGATTTCAAAATAGAAAGAGATATTTCTCTCAAATAGTTTTGATTTCATCTATGTCAACATCCTGTGATAAATTTACACTTGTTTGAAGTTGATTTGTAATGATACAAATCTTCCATATTGTATTTAAGGTTTTGTGATATGTTTGACTGTGGATGGTTTATTTTTATTCCATTCAATGTTTATGGTTAAAGTATTGACATTTCGTATGCTAGTTTTAATACGAATGTTTATGTTATATTTCAACATCTTATTATGATGAATGTGTTGGACTAGTATGTTATGGGTTGGGGACCTATAAAAGTAATCCCTCTGGGTTGAGGTCTGGTTACAGTAGACCCTCCGGGTTGGATTCTGGTTAAAGAGGCTCTTCGGTTTGGATTCTGGTTAAAGAGGCTCTCCGAGTTGGAGTCCAGTTATAGAGGCTCTCCAAGATGGGGTCTGGTTACAAAGACTATTTGGGTTGGGGTCCGCTTACAGTTATCCCCTAGGTCCTTGCATGAGGCCTTGACACAGAAATTAAAGTCTATTATTATGCATTCCATCATTATGAAAGTTTCTATTGATGTTGCATGCGATTATTCGACTAGTAGAATTTCCATGTGAATAAGTAAATGGCATTATTTGATTTTATATTTTCCATATTATGCAAAAGTATAAGTTTAAAAGGATTTTGTTTTAGTATTATACATTGCCTTAAAATGTTTATGCTTATTTATGAAAGTTTTCGCTATATTGTTATCCTTACTGAGCATCTGAGCTCACCCCTTTCTTTGTTTCATTTTTCCCAGGATGGGAAGAGGTATATTATGACTGACCTTCAGGGATAGTCTATGGGATATGACTGTGGTTAATGAAGACAATGTTGTTTTTTTTTTTTTCATTTTATAATGTAATGTAAAATTTATGAATATATCTAGTACTTCCAAGGCTACTAAACTGATCGGTCTTTCAGGACATGATTTCCTTTTATCATGCCAATGTTATGTAATAATTCACCGACTCTAGGTATCTGGGGTTGAGGTGTTACACTAAATTATCGTGGAATAAAGAATGAATATAATTCCTCATTCAAACAACTGAAACCCATATCCAGTGTACTCAAGTAAAATTTTCTTGATAAATGGATTGACCAATTTTCTCTAAATATCCATACATATATCACAAACTTTTAAATCTAAGTAGAGAGGATGGATAGATAAAATAGTGTGAGGGATAACGTAAGAATGATAATTAGTGATAAATTTAAACCAATTTAGTGTGTTATGGAACTTACTATATGTAATAGTAGTGATATTTCAGAATAAGGTCCAAAATATTTAAACAATGAGTTAACGAATGAGAAAGAAGATATACTGTAATTTATGAAATGACACAACCATATATGGGAAGAGAATTTAAGGAAGATAATTAGTCATGGAGTAAAGGAAAAAATGGAATGAATTTGGAAACATTTATTGAAGATGGGATACAAAAATATGGACATTCAATACCATTCAAAAAGGGATAAATTAAAATAAACTAATGAGGGAACATCATTCATACAGGAAAACCACCATGTCATTTGTGAAATTGGAAATTTAAATTTCAAATAGGATAAAATATAAAGGAGACATGTTTTTTTCAAGAGGTCAAAAATAATGGAAAATAGAAGACTACATCAAGGGTGACATCATAATAAAAGACAAGACTTTTGTATAAGATACAAAATTGCATATGGATTTGTTATCACAAGAAGTTATTGTTTTTACAATTATAAAAAATAAGTGGAAAATTTACATACATGAAGGGATATTATAATAAAAAATCTCAAAAAAATATGTGATTGATTTAGACATAAAGGAAGTATAAGTAAAATCATTTGTTTAAGATCCACTTGGGTTCACACTAAGAAAGTTCCAACTACCCATGGACTATGTATGAAAATATGGTGAAGAATTCCGAATAAAAATTTAAAATAACCACCCTTGGGTTGAAAGCTAATAATTTGACTTTCAGTTTATTATTTTAATTATTTTTCTCAATAAAAATATCATTCATCCCATTGAGTGTGTTACATTGTATATAAAGAAAGCTCACTAAAAATACAATATAATGGAAATATGGATGAAAGACACAAATCACATGGAAAGACCACAAAGTAATTGGTGTATTCTACAAAAACATTATATATAACCTTCCTAATATATTTATTCATTTTTAATTCATTCAATAAGTCAAAATTTTAGTGTTTATATTGAATATATAAAAACATAACCGAGGAGGGAGTACATGTAGTGTGTTTTGTGTATGAATAAAATATTTGAGAGAACCTTGTCCATCAAAGTCAAAGATACAATCTCACATGTAAATCATTGAGTCACCTATTCTTAGGACTTTAGGATTAAATTTAATTGAATATTATTTAATTTAATTAATGTTTATCTTGGATGAACTAGTTTAATAAAATCAAACTCGAGTGACTTGTGTGTTGTGAATGAGTAGAACTTCAATGATTCATTCTAAACAACCAGTTAGATAAAGTCATTTTAATTGTAGTAAAAGGATTATTTCGGAACATAGCATTATGTTTATTAGGAAATCAAATTCATGTGTGTGTGTGTGAAAAAAACTAAATCCATGAATAAATTTTAATAGAAATCTAAGAGCTAGTTATCATGTATAGCTTACATGACCTAGTTACCAAAATTAAACATAAAGGTATGTTTTATATTTGGAATGGTTTAGTTCTAGATTTTAATATACTCATTGCATGAATAATTATTATTCATAATAAATGGACTAAAAAAAATAAATATATGCATTTTTAAATCATTCTTTTTTATTAAAGGGCATGTTGATTATGGGTAATACTGAACTATGATGTCTAATAGGAAAATGAATGTATCTGATTAGTTGTGTAGTGGCGAATCATCTATTTGGGGAAAGTTTACAGTACAATGAGAATATTAAATTATAAAAAAATTATAATGTGTTGTTATATTAACATTAGGATTAAAATAATTCTTTCCAATTAACATTTTATTACCAAAGCCTCATACATTTGATGAAATGATGTTTAGTTAAACTTTTTATTGCAATAAATTACTTTAAGTCAAGTAGTCTCTAAATTGTGGGGGGTGGGGGTAAGGTTAACATATATCTATTATTAATTTCTTATCATGGTTTACATATATTTTATGGTTTTATATATTTTATTATATAAAAATTATTGTTTTTTTGTTTTTTTTAAAAAAAATATTTTAATTATCCTTACTATAATTCGTATTGTTTTTCATGCATGTATATATCAAATATAGAGACAATAAATAAATAAAAAGTTAAAAAGCTTATAAAAAGATAAAAAAATTAAAATTGGTTTTAAATTAAAGGGAAGGAAAACAATAATACCTTTCATTAAACATGAAAATCGACCATTTCTCCTTCAACGATCTCTTTAGACTAATGAATATTTTATTCACGTTGAACTATGGTGTGTTGATCATGCTATTGTGTAACAAAGGCAACAGTCTCAAGTTCATCTCATTCAATTAATAACACTCTTCACCTTTACATTTTCATAGAAGATTTCTAATTTGTATTATAGGTCAAGGTAATGAATAAAAATTGATCGGCTTGTGATTCCAAAATGGAAGTTTCATTACTAACTTATTCATCTCTATATAACATATTATTAAAGCCCACAAATGTAAACTGGTATTGATTGGATTTACTTCAAGGGATTGGATCAACCCAATTACACTCTAATAATATGTATTTCAACCCATATTCATATAAAACTTAAATGATGAATTTCAATTGATCATAGTAATAACCAGAATGGATATATGGATAACCAATGCTACTATTTTGTGTTACTCATTTTTCATCAACATCTTTAATGAAAAAAAGAATTCATTAGAATATAAAGCTTTTTAATAAAGATACATTTTATATAGACCCTCATCTAGTTGTTTAAATTCTTTATTTAATGTAAGGTCACATAACTCCCACAAGTTATGGACCTATATATTTCATAGAATTTAGTAAAAATTTATATAGAAATAAATTAGTACTATAATTCCTTCACAATGAAAATACATTTATATATACATAATCCTTGAACTAATCATCAAAATTTGAATAATGGGAATTATTAATTTTAAAATCACTCACACAATACATCTATTATTTAGGATCATTAATGTGTTTAATTAAAATTATAACTCCATGTTTAAATGATAAACTTTTATATGAAAACAAAAAATGTAAAAGTTAAACAAAAAAGTGATAAGACACAAACTACATTGATGGTGCAACTGAGTATTGAACAAGATAAATCCATGAGCTTGTACCCACTCAATGTTGACCATATAAAATATAGTTCCTTTTCCAACTAGACCATCATGAATCTAGGAGGGATTATCTAATTTTGCTTCAACACACATAAGATATTTTTCACAAAATTTAGTACACACATCCATCAAATAAAAATTCTATATTGATTCCTCTAGACGATCTCTATTATGTATGAATAATTTCAATGTATTTAGATGCATCTAAATATAATAAATCCACTGGAATTTCACTGGAACAGTTTTCATTACATCAGTATTTTGGTTCAATGTCAAGTGAACCATGACATCGAACAATGAGAGTGGAAATATTTTCTCCATATGAAAAAGAATAAATTAAATTATATCCTGATTTTTTTAAATCACTAATTCATTTTTTCTTAATCCAAGATGTCTAAAAAACTACTCATCTCAATGAGTGGTTGTAAAAAATTGGGTGTTAAACAATCATGAAATGTGATTGGAATCATATGCTGAAGTAATATGTGATTATCACAAATTTTCAACCCTTGAAATGCCATGATATTCACATTCACACATTTTAAAATTTTGTAAGAGTAACCATCATACACATTGAGAATCATCAAAATAGAAACAAATGTCTCTTTCTCTTTATTACTCATCATATAATGTGAACTATAAATGTATTCCTTCTTTCCCTCATCAAACTGTAAATGAAATTGTTTCCTTAAACCCATTTCTTATAAAACACATCTTGTATTGACATGGCCCTTTGATTTTCTGCTGACACCTAAAATGATCTAGAATATATTATCACAATTTTTTTTTCAATGTGCATGACATCCATAAGATGCCTTAGAATATCAGTTTTCTAGTAAGGGAGATTAAAAAAAATACTTTTCTTCTTCCAATTGCGACTAAACTGTCTACCCACTCCACAAATATTGGGTAAAGGATGATCCACTGAATCCATAAATTCCAATACCACGCGGATATTTTTATACCAATCGGTGATAATATTTATACTCTTATTATGATCTTTGGTTCTATTTTTAATTACATAGAACCATAAAATGCCACTTTGTCCTTTCTGAACTTGTTCTGAGGGGGAATAAAACATCTATGACCCATGTCTGCCCATTTTTTACAATGTTTCACCCATGAAGAATTTTTACTTTAATTGAAATAAGGGAAAGTAAATTCCCCTTTAATACTATATCTTGAAAAATCAACATAAGATGGGAAGTCATTGATTTTCCATTATAAAGTATCATGTAGTTTGAACATTTCATTTGTTTCAAAGTCATAAGTCATCACACCATCACCCCAAAATTCATTCAATTCATCAATCAGTGGATGAAGGTAAACATTAATATTATCTCTTAGACTTATCAGGCTATAAATAAGAGTGGAAAGTAATATAAATTTTTTATAAAAATACATAAAGAAAGATTATACGGAACCAACACAACATGTCATGTTCTATGATTTGCACCAATCATAGACCTGAATGGATTGTAACTATCTGTGGGCAACCCCAATTGGACATTGCGACTATATTTAGAAAATTCAAGATGTCTCTTATTAAAATACTTCTAAAAAAGAGAATATTCCAAGTGGGTTATCAAATCAATTTCCACATTTTTTTACATTACATATCATTAATTTAGAAACTTTAGTGTACAAAAATAATATTTTCTACCTCAGATTCAGTCGGAAGTAACATGTTTTCTTTACGACAATAGGTTTCCCCTGTTTCATAGAATAGCTTTGATGAGTCTGATTTCTTCATTATCTTTCCACCTAAAAGATTCAAAAACAATAAAATTATCAAAATGTACAGTTTCCTTAAGAAACAACATAAATTTGTTTTTAAATTCATCAACATTCTCATATGTGAAACCTAAGTTCTGAATAAACTTATGAGCATGGCCATTCGACTCATGAATCATAGCATCCACAACAAGTACTATTTTTAATAACAATAAGAGAAATTATAATGATGTATATGACCATTGACTGAAAGTATTAAATTACTACAACTCCATGATAATTGAAAATTTACTGTAAGTATTACACTCGAAAACATAATTTATTTTATGCATCATCAAGCATTTCCGAAAACCTCAATGAATCACAACCTTAACCAGAGCACAGATTGATCACACCTGTCTCAACATTCCAAATGTTAGTTACTTCATTACCCAACCCACGTACCATTTTAGTAGGCATTTCATTCATATTTTTTTGTGATGAAAATGTATATATTATTCCCCATGACTAGTCCAACTCTTCTAATTTTATAGAAACTCATTCAAGAATAAGTAACCCCACATTGTATCTTGTATGAATTTTTATCCATTTTCAAAATTTCTATATGGGATACTAATATATCACTTTGAAATCATATAGTAAAATCATTAAAGTTCATAACACCCTAAAAATATTATCTAGATGTTCCATTTGGAAGAAGAATCCATCTCTTATCAATATTCATATATGTACAACAAGTAGTAACTTTTACACAAGACTTCATATTGCATGAATTATTATAATTTCATATCAAAAAATATATTTAAAATAAAGACTAACCAATTGTATGTGGAATTCAATTCATACACATCCAAAACAAGAAAATAATTCAAAAATTTCACGATCATCACATTTTATATTGTATTAAATTATTTGAACTTTTTTATTTTTTAATTTATTGTTTTCTACATGAATAAATATTTTTTAGAGAGGTTCTTATAAAGCAATGGACGAAAAGAAAATTTAAAATGTGAAAAAAATAAGACATATATATTAATCTATGAAAAATGGTTATTTTATAAATTTAGTTATCAGAACACTATACTAAAGAAAATTATGTTATTAGACTATCGTTGATATGTTAGATTATCAATTAATAAAAAATAATATATCTAATTATATATTTCTAATTTGAAAAAAATTATATTTTTCAATAAACATTTTATATTTTAAATTACATTTATATAGGTTTTTTGATAGAATTCCCATTTTTTTGGGAAAAAAATAATGAAATATATGATAGAAATTGTGGGATGTTACATGAGACGAATAATACAGAATAAATGTTAGTGGTTATTTCATGTGTAAAATTAATTAATTTAAATATTTTGAAGATGAAAAAAGTATATGATTGGTAAAACTATCAATGTAATTATAGTTATAACATTAGAATATAATAATAAATATTAGGATAATGAATCAAATCCTAATAAATATTATAATGATGAATATAGATTTATTGGAAATGTAAAAATAAAATCATTAAATTATAATATTTATCATCTCCATAATTATAATTATCATTAAAACGAGTTTTAAAATGGGTTTTCAGTTTAATCATCACAATATATGATAAATAATAATATTTATCATCATCATCATAATGATCATTAAAATCAAGACTACTTTTAAAAATAGTCATCATCATTTTCAAAAAATATTAATTTTTTTCATCATTATTATAATTGTGAAAATTCTTTTTTGAATATATCAATTTTCAATTTTCACAAATAATAATATTAATTAGATTCATTAACATTTTTAAAAGGTTTTGTCCTTGACTAGCTATCTTGGAGATCATAGGTTCAACTCTCTATGGGTGCATGTGTGTGTATTTTCATTATATTTCCACCTTTTCTAACCCATATAAATTATTAGAATGTGTTCTTTATACTATGGAGTGTAAATTGACTTTTCCAATGAAACATGTCAGGATAAAACAAATATTTTTTAGAGAAAAAAATTTTTTATCAAAAGAAATCTAAATAATTAATTGTAATGAGTAGTAAATTAGGTATAAAATGTTGAACCAAGATAATCTCTAAACTAATCATAGGGTTTAGCTTAGATAGCATGATGAATATGGGATGGAAGTGGTAATATCATCTCTAGTAGGGCTATAACAAAGGTAATGGAGAAGATGGGGAGGGTGGATGGGAAGAAGAGGAAGGCCAGAAGGGGTTTTGGTGAGGGTTATTGGAGTGGGGGCAATGAGGGCTAATGGGTTGTGGTGGTAGCTACAAGTGCGGTGGAGGGGGTTTTGTGTGTGGGCAGTCAGTGGAGGCAGCGAATACTCTAGTTTGGTAGGAGAGGGGTGTGCATGAGGGGGAGGGATGTGCTCAAGGTGTTGGAGTGTGGATGGGCGGCGATAGATATGGATGCAGTAGTGGCGGTGAGGGGGATGGTTTGTGTGAGGTGGTTGGTCATGAGGGGGAGGAGTGGGTGCGAGGGGGGAAGGGGGCGCAATAGGTTAGAACTTTTTTTATGGCCAGTGACCATCTTTGGTTGTCATCCATTTCAAGGGGTTATATTTCCCATATTTTTAGAAGTGATTCCAAAGTTTGGCGACCAAAAATGGGGGTCTAAGGTAGTACCATAGGGAATCTATACACATAATTAGAGTGTGCGGTAATAGATAAAATAAATGAGCATCATACAAACATAGTATACATCTATAAATAATAAAAAGGAAACATGGAAATCAATAACAATATTAAATTCAGAATCAATATAGTCATATAATGATGATTTTACACTCATATTAAAACAATTAAAAATAAATACAAGAATAAATAAACTTACAGAAGGCTTTCTAAATCCCCAAGCCTTACCTATTCTTGATAACCAATCCTACTCAGACTACTCCAGATCAATAATAAATAATGTACCAGGCCTCTACCCTACCGATGACGGGGAAATGAGGGAGATATTATTGGGCACCAAATTTTCATGTCCTCCCATGAAGGGTGTGATTACATAAATTGGTAGGTAACCACGAACACAGTTCAATTCATAATCAATAAATGTAGTTTATGTGCATATGACATACCCAAAATAAATAAATAACTACCATCATCGATCTGTTGGTCCAAAACCTTGATCGAACATACCTTCTTTAGGAAACTAGGACCAATAGAAAAGTACCACATTGATGAAGGCACAATTTCTAGATCCAATGAATATTAGGAATACCTATAAACTCCATATCAATAACCTTAAAGCTGATTACTAGGTATCCTAGGAAATCTCTGATCAATAACATCTTCCATATCATCATGCCAACCGACCAGATCCTAGCCATCCTGGAAATCCCAATAAAATATAAATATCATTAGTCCCTACTATTAAAGTCCTAGGTATGACCTTGTAATTCCATTTAAGTGATAATAATAATAATAAAAATAATAATAATAACAGCCATGTCGATTGGACGGATCCTATACATTCTATGCATCCTAAGGGCCCTTGGAATCTAAGGTATCCCACATAGACTCAAGGTTTGTATCTCGATATCCTGGGAATTCCATCATGAGGATCAATATTAGGATCATTAGAATCACATCTAGGAATCCACATCTATATGATCATCATAATCTCATATACGATCTCAAAATCCAGACCCAAGAAGCACATTTGTGCATCCACAAATGTATCAGGACTACTCTAAGGGTGTTTACCGTATCGAACTATTTGTGTTTTCCATTTCGATTTTCATAATTCCCTATGGGAATGTAATATATTATTAATATGTATATATAAATACCATAAATATGGGTTTCTGTATGGTTAAACCATGTTTCAAACCATGGTCAGAATCCTAGTAGCACGACCCAACTTGATACGACCTAAAATATAAAATCATCGATCCGGGTTCTATAGTGTCACTTGTGATTATCACTAACAGTTCAAAAATTCCCCCTATAACTAGGGTCACAAATCAAAAGGATTTCTAATAGGGACCCATATGTATCATTGAGGTCTCTTTGACCTCATAGGTAAGTCAAGCTAGGGAGATGGCCTTAAGCTCATTCCCTTTCGAGGGGATCCTAGGTCAGTCCAAATATCTAATTTTATTTGTAGTCTCCTCAAGTCCTATATACATATGTAATCAAATACTATTGGGGGAGGAACAATCACCCCATGGTACTCTCAATGATATCTATCGTTTTAGGGTATCAAAAGTTTTATTATGGCCTACATGGACCAACAATTATTATTTAAAACCTTCCTTCATATGGAAGTGTCTGAGGGAACCTATAAAAGGTCCACTAAGGCTCAATAGGGAAAAAAACTAATTCCAACACACACATTTATAATTAGGTGTATGAGTAATCCTACACCAGGGACACTATGTCACATTCAATTCATTTTATCTTAATTACTCACATCATGGGGTCTGTGTGTTCCAAGGCACATGATTCAATTTATATTCTCATCCATAGGAATCTGAGACATCCAAACAGTACAAAAGGGTCCATCATTTTAATACTTAATTATTTCAAAATAATTCCACATTCAATAGCATACTAGACACGCAACACTAATCTAAAATGAAAAATATAATATTACTATTTTATATTAAACTTATCACTCAACCATTAAATTGGAGGGTATGAATAGGAACAACAATATTATGAAATATATATATATATATATATATATATAAATTTCCTACTCAATACATTTTTATTGATTAATTATCAGAAAAGTATCACTTAATTTTTAATAAAGTCATTTTATGCTTTGAAAATATATTTTCATCAAAAATATTTTTTGAGGAAAATTTATAAATAATTTAGAGAAATTATAGAAATAGTATTTTATAAAAAGGATATTATTTTTGAATTCAACATCTCAAAATTATCATCAGATTAATTTTTGGGATTTTCTAAAAAGGTTAATTTTTTGTTGAATAGTTAAAATATAAATTTTTATTAAAAATGGTATTTTGTTTTCAAGGATTTAAAATTTTATATTTTCTTATAAAATGGTTTAAATGTAAAAATAATTTCTATAATATTATTAATAATCCAATTATGTTTATTTTAATCAAATTTATGGTTGAATTTGGTATAAAAATAGTTTACACATAAAAAAGAATTTTTCAAAAAAACTATTTTTATGCACACAAAGGTGTTTTATATTAATAAATTATATAAATCACATTTTTTGAATGATTTTAATGAAACATATATATTTTATATTTAATAATATATTTTAACACTCATCTATTATTTTTTAGGAACGCAATAAGAATAAATTCAGTTTTATGATAAAAATTGTCTTTTTCTAAAAAGAAGTTTTCATTGCATTTTGTGAGATTATTTTAAAATTAAATTATAACACATATAGAAATTGAATTTGATAAAATTTATTCCATATTTTTAAATATGTTGAGTCAATAAGGATATATTATGACTTATCCATTACTTATGGTATTATGTTTTGAAAATCACAATTACTTTTTCTCAAGTTCTGATTATTTTCTTAAGTTCTGTTTTTTTGTTCTGAAATTGTCATTCCGATATTTTTCAATCTGCATTTTTTAATTCCGTTATACTTATATATCTTTCATTATAATTTTCCATTCTGTTATACTTACAGATCTATCATAACAATTTTCTATTTTGTTATACTTAGAGATATATCATTACGATAATTGATTCAGTTTTTATGACACCGATTTTGGTGTATATGTGATGCTGATATATATGACACCGATTCCAGTGTATATATGTTGTCATTCTTTATGATACCGATTCTGGTGCATATATCATACTATCTTCAAGATACTGAATTTGGTGTATAAGTGATTCAGTTTTTATGATTCTGATTCCGGTGTATATGTGATTCAGTTTTATGATTCCGATTTCGGTGTATATGTGATTCAGTTTTTGTGATTATGATTACCGTGTATATGTGATACCATTTTCACAATCTAATTTAATTTTTCTTAATAATCCTTTTTCTTGATAATGTTAGAGTTGGAAAATGTATCATTCCAATGTTATCGAATTCTAAGACTTCTTATATTAAACATTGTTTCTGTTACTTGAAACGATGTCGTACAATCTGTTACAAACTAACCGTTATATGTTTTCACATGTCTAGATCCCTCTAAAATTTAAATAAAATATGATCTTTGGAGAGGGGTCGACCGTTGGAAAGATTTTCCTATAAATACAATCTCATTTGAATGAGAAAAGTACTTCGACTGGACTTAACAGTGAATAAGCTTGTGAAGTGATTTCTAGAGAGAGAGGCTCTTACAACTCTTAGTGCATCATGTGGATGTCATGAACAACTTATTCAGGCATGAACTACTTGTTCAGAATTGCTTTTTGTAGACTCCGATCATGTTGATCGTGGGATTCCGGGTTTGGAAGATTGAGGCTCTAATTTCCTTCTAAATCGAGGGTTTGAGGGGATATCAAGATAGATACCGTTCTTCGGATTGAGGGCTTACATGGGTTTGGGTAAGACAGACATTCTTGAAAGTATAAATCAAGGGACCTTTATCCAAGGTTTTTTTATACCCTTCTCTTTGGGTTAAATTAATCTTATTGTTACTTGTTTTCTTTTACAAGTTGTTTTAATTCTGTTGCTATTTTTGTAACATTGTTAAAATTATAAAGTATAACATTCTTATACTTTGTAATTACATTAATCTAATTATATTACATATCCTATATGCTTTAAGGTAGAATCTTTATTTTAAGAAATTAGAAAAAAATTTCATTAAGAGGTATTGTGAATGTTTTTTTAACCTTGTTAAACTTAACTTTAAAGGTTCCAAATGAATTTTTAAAGTATAAAATTCACCCCCCTCTTGTATATTGAGCATCTACATTCATCATTTTGATCCAAAAAATTAAGAGGTTCAAATTTGGTATATAGGATCCATTTATTTATTTTTCTATATGAATAGTATCCATAGTAAAATTTATCACCTTAGCAAAGGATAAATTGGGTTAAACTAGTTTAAAACTAAATGATAAGGTCACTATTTTTCATCTTAGTTCTTATTGTATGAGGTTAATTTTAACATTATCACCTTATTCTTTAAATTTAATTTTTTTAATGGAAACGTTTCCTTGAAAATGATTTGTATATAATTTAAATCAAAGAAAGATAAAAAATGTCACTCTCTTAGTTTTAAATATATCATATTTGTCTACATAAAGAAAAAATAATGTTATGAATGAATATAAATGTCTATTTTGAGATTAATGAAATTATTTTTTTCTTATAAATTTATTTCTATTTTTAGTAATTATTTATTTTCCTTAAAATCTTATATAACACCGATGCAATATTCCGTTAATTATTAAAAAAATATAATTAATTATTTTAAAAATATTAAAAATAATATAATTTGAGTGGTTTTTTTAGGACCCGACCCATTAGGGCCTGCCTAGCCATAAATAAAACATGTTTGACTACCCCATTCATGCCTCCAATAGGCTAGGGTATGGCAACCAATGCCGAGTAAGCATAACACTCACATGGGAGGCCTTAGCCTAATGTACCTGTATAGACACACACACACATATCCGAACCCATATAGTACTGAAAGGTAAAATATAATTGTAATAAAATGCATGCATATATAAAAATATTATGATCAGAGTGCAACAAGAAACAAGGAAGTAATAAGGTCCAAATAAAATCCCGCTGAAAGATGTAAAGAAGAACAACCTAGTAGTAAGAGGGTACTACAATAAAATATGACTCCTGGAAAGAACCACATCATGTATAGACCAAATCTATTCTTTTCTTACTCCTGGTCCACCAAGAACATGGTTGAATGACTGTTCATATTCATAAAACATGACACATGTGGGTATATCCCATGCATGGGTGCGTATAACAATACCCGGTAGGACACCTCAAAATGACTAAGCATAAAGCATCAAGAGTATTCAACTCATCATAGGAAATATCAATCAGAATATGAGAAATAAAAAAACGCACACACACAGATATATATATACTCATATATGACAATTATTTTTAAGGTAAATTCACATTAACACTTCCATCCTAATATTCTACTCGAGAGTTCATAACTACACTCGTCCGGGTGAACTCACATCGTGAGTCTTGTAGCACCGATGCCATCCAACTAAGATGTTATGATAATTAGGTATATCCATAAGGAATTATAGGATGTAAGTATAATGATATATTTACACAGATTGGCATAACACCCAATTCCATAGGGTATACCAACAACCCAATCTGGATTAACCCGCTATGTAGGGGATCAGTGCCCAAGTAAAGTTGGTTACACCGATTCTAATAAACCCGTGAAGGGAAAAAGATTATAGAGGAACCCATCTGGGACTCTAGGAGGGATTAAGAAAAATTTATCTAAAAATAATATCTTATAACGGGTCACAATCCTTTTCTTAGGAAGTAATTCCATAATATATCCTCTATAACACACTGATATTTTAATAGAATAAAATTATGTCCGATAGCGTCCGTGACATGAAATGCTGAGCTTAGACGAGAATGTAACACCCCGATACTTTATGATATATTTATTTCTAAATAAATTTAATCTCTTAAACATATTTCAATATACAGAATCTTGATAATTTGTTTAGTGTTCTATAGCGTATTCAATACGCAACATCAAGCTTAAACTACCCATGATATATATAATTATTAAAACCTATCCATTAAATTGAAAAGTTTGAATAATATTAACCACTTCATGAAATATATTAATATGTATATATATATATATATTTCACACTCAATATTAGTTACTGATAATTTTTTATTAAATAATCAATCAATTTTTAGTAACGTAATTTTACTCTTCAAAATATATTTTCTCCAAAAATGATTTTTATTGTATTTCAAGGGAAAAATATTATCATTAATATTTAAATTTTTTTTAAAACTTAGTTGATGAAATAAATTTTTTTTATCACAATATCATAATTTTATTCAGATGAATTTTTGGGATTTTTTTGAAAATATTGATTTTTGGGTGAATAGTGAAAAATTACTAATTTTTGTACAAATGTCATTTGTTTTCAATAAATTAAGAAATTTAAAAGTTACATTATGTTTTGAATATGATTTAAATTAAAATAAGTATTATTTAGTTATATTTAATCTAATTAGTTACTTTTTAATAAACATTATATTGGTTTTTAGTAAAAGATTGATTTTGGGTTTAAAAATGATATTTTTCTAAACATTATTTTAAAATGGGTAATGTTTATCCATTTTAATTAAATAAAATAATCACTAATTGGGAATGTTTTAAATGAAATTTATATATCATATATCAATAAATTTTAATTTATATTCATAGAATTATTATTATTAGACATATAGTTAATATAAAATCATCTTGTGCTTGAAAAAAACACACTTATCCAAAACTAACATTTTCATCATATTTTCAATTTTTGTTTTACATTTAATTTTTTAAAATTTAAAAAATTATTTTAAAAAAATTAAATCATCATTTCAAAATTATACAGGGTTTTTTTTTATAATTTTATGAAAATTTTCATTTTTGATGAATACAAAAAAATACTGAATTTTAATAGAAAACTTCATTTTCTGTTAAATTATTTACAAAGTTAAATTATTTATTATATTGTTTTTAAATTAAAATTAAATCAAATATATATTTATTAATCTAAATTATTCCATTTTTAAGAAATTTATATTGAAATTGGATATAAAAACTATGTAATCTTTTGAATATTTTCTCTTTAAAACCCTAATTTCTTGTTGTGTCTACATGGTTAATTTTAAATTTTAAATCTAAAATTATTTGAATTGAATTTTAAAAAATGGATTCTATATTTAGAATCATAAAAATTTATATTTTATAATAATATAAAATTCATTTTTTCTGAAATGAATAGCGAACATAGTAAAAATTAATTACCGTAGTTATGGAAAAAATAGATTTACCGAAGGGGTTAAACTGAAAAGATAAGGGTAAAAATTACCTTTAATCTTGAATAAAAACTATTTCATGGAAATATTTTTACCATTAAATATATATGGTTCGATAATCTCCCAATTTAGACCCTTTTTACATATAAAAATAGGGGAGCACTCAATTCTTATAAAAAATAACAAGTGTGTCCTCTCCCCCACTTATAGAAGGCCACTACCTCTCCTATCTTCTTACAACCCTAAAAACTCTTTGGTTTGGAAAATACCTACCCAAATAACTTAAAAAAATTTCTCCCCTAATCCTATAATACTTATTTTATTAAATAATCCAACCTTGTAAGGAATTAGTGAAAACTTATGGAGGATACCTGAAGAAGAGGTAATAATCTTCAACGAGAATCTTTGTTTTATTTCTTTATCCACCTCCTTGATATATTTTTACATCATGATGATATAATTAAATAAGTATATTCAATATATTGTTATTTTTTTATAATAATTTAATGAGATAAAACCATATCCACATCCATCAAATGGGTTACGAAATCATCATTTGTGTGTATGACGGACTACCACCTCGCAAACTGATGCCTTTCATTCATCCATTACCACCATTCATGTTTGAGTATGATTATGGATATAAAGTATATATATTATATTTATAACACATTTTTACCTATTGCGTAATTATATCATATAAATTTTTTTAATTTCCATTCCTTAGCAGATACGATAACATAGTTCGTGTGTATGGAGGACTACCGCCCCCCAAAGCGGTGATATTTGTCTTCACACTAACACTTTACATGGAAGGTAATGAGGATAAAGTAAATTATTATATGTGATATAAAGGACATAATTATGATATTCATGACATATTTATCATTCTTAAATGATACTATATCATTTTATTTTTTACACTAAAAAAATGAAAACATCGTTCGTGTAAGTGTGGACTACTGCTTTCACGAAGCGTTGTGACTCTCTTTTCATCACCACACCACATGGATGATATATTTAAGTATATTTACACCGATAATATAGTATATATGATATTATTATAATTATTTATAGATAAAATATTACTTACCTCTTTTCCATAATGATCCTTGAAAAATGGAAATGTTACTCACGCGTACAATCAACCTATCATCCCCAAGATTGTAATGTATTTAATTTTTCGTAATCATCTATAATGATTAGTTTTAAAAGTATAATTGATGTATAAATATGATATTTATGTCATGATTATTATTCTAGATATGAGATAAATATATTGTATTCACACTAATATGTACTTTCTAAACAAAGAATGAATGAGAAAAAAAATAGGATTAACACCCGAACCAATAAAAATAACGAATGATTATTAATGAATAGGTTATAAGATATTATAAAAGGGCCATATATGATAAAATATATATTAATATTGTTTTTTAATAATTTAATAACATTTTTGAAATCATTATACATGATTATATATTATGTTCAACAAAAAGGAAGCATGAGGTAAGGGATTTCCATCTTATTTTTTACTTGTGTAATACATAAGCCATATTGACCATCAATTTCATTTATGTGGTGTATATACTGCCCTATAATTTATTTTTTCATGATTCTATAGAAAATTATTTGTATTTACATATCCATTTGAGTCTTTTTATCTCATTGGGTTTATTATTCAAAGGTACCAAGGTGGTAAGAATTTTATGCTACAATCTCAACATTTATCGAGCTTGTATTTGATTAACTCTCCAATGTTGAAATATTATGATATACCTATCAAAAATTAGCATGAAGTTTTTTATCCTATGTATATTCACTACATTTTCAAGTAATATTACCATTTTTATAGTCTTTGGTACTTACAATAATTGAGAAAATGTTTTTAATAAATATCATCTTTATTTCTATCTTCGATCGAAAACCCCCTTTCTTCCAAAACAATTTTTTAAAAAAAATGTTTCAAAAAACGTTTTTAGCATTATTAAAATGATTTATTAAATTCATATTTACCTAATTTTGTTTTTTATAATTTTTTTGAATGGAATTTTCATGTCACTTTCCAAACAATGCTCATTTTGATTTTATCAAAAATATGTAAGGAATATTTATTTTAATTTGTATGAAATGAACATAATTTTACACTTTCATGGCCATTATTTTATTTAAATATTACATTGGATGTTTTCAAGGGTTTTTTAAAAGAAATTGATTTTAAATTTTTTTAAAAAAATTCTTTCAAAATGAAAATTTTATTTTCCTCATGAAATATTTTAAATTATTTTTAAATCTTCCTTTATATGTTTCCAAGGTTATTTTCAAAGAAAATAATTTTTTCAACATTTTGTGAAATATTAGTTTTAAAAAAGTGATTTTCAAAATTAAAATTCAATTTTACTAGATATTTATTTAATGGTATTTACATTAATAAATGGAAATAAACATTATTGTTACTTATGCTCCAATGAGGATATTTTTTAATGATACCATCTTCATTCTTTATTTGGATGGAATAAGATTGTTTTAACTAGATTTTTTTAGAACCCATTTATTTTCCATAGGTTAATCTTGTTTATTGATATTTATATTGGATCTATTTCTTTTCCATGGGTTAAACATATTTCAAAGAGATGTTTATGGAACCCGTTTCTTTTCCTCGGGTTAATAATGTTTCAAGATAATGACATTAAACCCATTTTTTCCATGGGTTAATAATGTTATGAAAGGAATAATGATTTTTAGGAGTTGTATGATGAAACGAAAGCTCTCTATAATTTATTCATGTTATGGTTCATGGAAATTAATTATAATAAGTGGAATCCCAAATAGTGTTGGGTGATCCTGTTATAGCTTATACGATGGTGTTCCCCAGATAAAGTTGGGTGATCCCATTATAGATTAAATGATTGGTGCTGTAACGCCCCGACCCCAGCTACCCCGAGTCGGTGCGTTAACATTGGCATGATCATGAAAGATCAAGTCTCGAGAGACCGATTAGTTTAGTAGCCTTGGAAACACTAGATACATTCATAAGTCTTACATTACATCATTAAGTAAAACAAAACTACAAAAACATCTTGTCTTCATATCCCCTCATACTACCCCTGCAGGTCATTCATAATATACTTCTTCACATCCTAGAAAAATTAAAACATTGAAAGGGGTGAGCTCAGATGCTCAGTAAGGATAACAATATAGCGGAAGCTTTCATAAATAAACATTAACATTTGAGGCAATGTATATCTAAAACACAAGCCTTTTTAAACTTGAACTTCAACATAATATGGCAAAAATAAAATTAAATAATGCCATTTACTTACTCACATGGATATTCTACTCGTCGAATAATCACATGCAATATCAATAACCACTTTCATAATTATGGAATGCATAATGCCAGACTATCATAACCATGTAGCCAAGGCCTCGTGCCAAGACCACCAATAAGATTTTGTCAAGGCCTCGTGCCAAGACACTAGTTTGTCTCATGAGACCTACCGATGCATCGAGGAGCTATAGCGGGCTCCACCCGTCACTTATTAAGTCCAATGCATTCCTCATATGAACAGGTTTAAACATATCATAAACCATAACATAATCGTATCACATAAAACATGCATAAAGGAAACATAACATTTACACATTTCAATCACAAGATATCAATACAACACATTGATATAATAAAAACACTTTCAAAACCATTTTCAATACCAAAAGAAAAGAAAAGTAAAACATGGTATTTATTTTTCTTTTAAAAAAAGGTATGGCTTGTAGAGGAAGCCGAAACTCAAATAATGGTCACGGCGGCAGAGAAGTTGTTGTCTCCGCATACGTACAAAAAACATTCGTTTTGTCGTTTAGTAAAAACACTTCGTATAAAAATATTCCTTTTGAATAAAATTAAAAGTCAAATGGGTTTATACACCGTATAAAGGATTGTTGTGTATAAAACCAAATATGCCTCAATGAAAGGATATTGAGACGAAGACCCTTACAAAGATCATTTTTTTAAATAAAGTAGATCTATTATGTGTATTCACTAAAAGTTCACATAAATAAAGTACAAATACAAGATAGGACATAATAATATCATGACATAATTTTAAAGTAGGAGATTAACCCAAAGAATAGAAATTGGGTTAAGAAGTTCCCTTACCTCGTGTCCGAATTCACTCGACCGTTCTTTGATCTCCTGAATAATAAACTAGAGTTAATTTATAATTTCTTCAGAACGTTTTTCAAGTTTATTATTCATTTTATATCACTTATTACCATGTTATGAACATTATGTAATTATTTATGTTAATAACGGTCGTTTTGACGATCTTAGGTACTTGAGTCAAAAATAAACTTCTTATAATTACAAGTTGTTCATGTGGTGATATATCCATTATATACAGAATTATATTAATGATATTGATATCATATATCTCATATATATCCAGTATATACATGCATTTATAATATTCCATAACGTTTAGAGGTAAGAAATGAAATGCACCGTTCATGGAGACGATAAGACGTACGTACGCATGAACGCTACTTTCATTTCTATTTCATATTTAATGGAATAAAGTTATAATTATATAAAGGTATAATATAATTACAGTATAATATAATGTATAATACCATTTACTCCATCCTTTATACATACCACATATGGCATTAACGATTCAAATCACTTTGAGGGGGCGGTAGTCCGCACTTCCTAAAATGAAATTATCGCATTTACCCATAATGGAAATCATAAAGTATGACAAAAACGAGAAATAAAGAAGCATAAGGAAAACATAAACATAATATATATATCATATATGAAAATAGTGTCATTAAAATGGCCACCATTAGAGGTGTTAAAAGAATATTGAACAATCATCGTTTCGTGAGGCAGAAATTCGCCATCCACAGAAACAGTATGTTCTTTAACCATTAGATGTAAGTGTGTGTAAGTTTAGCTCGAATAATTCTTATAACAACATCCTAGTATATTTATGATACTTTTTTTGTTACAAAAGTAATTAATAAAAAGAGTTTTGGGGGTTGGAGAAGCAAAATAAAACAAAACAACATTAGAGAAGACATTACCTTAAAATCGGGTAACTCTTTTTGATTTGAGCCAAAGGCTTCCTTGGGAAGAAATCTGCCCAAAGTGAGGATTCTAGGAGGAAGGGTGGGATGTTTTTAGAGTATTTGGGAAGAGTTTGTCCGAGCCAAAAGGCTTTGAAAGTGTGAGTAAGGTGGTATTGGTGGGGGCCTTTTATAAGTGGAGAGGAGGGACACTCTTGGAAAGTAATAAAATGTTACTTTATTATACAATGCTTTTCTGATTCTAAAGGTCCCACACTTATATAATTTAAGGATAAGGTGATAAGGGTTCTAAATATTCTCATCCAATAGGCTTTGGACAAGTGTGATGCTTAGATTGTACATTATCTTTTCATTTTATTTAAATCGTTAATTAATGAGGTAATCGCTGCATCATCATGGTGTCATAAATAATTTAATTTATTTAATGTCTAAAAATTATAAAACAAATATCATGATGTATTAAATCTTTTTATCTTTCTAATGAATATTTATAGTCAGAAATATGACTTCAATAACTCCATTTAAAAATTGTTTTAGTAAAACAACTTATGTTTGTGACATTTTTATTTTAACTTTAAATAAAAGTAATTTATGTCATTTTCCTACCAAAGTGGCTCCATGGAGTCCCCAAGTTGACCCATGGATTTTCGTGGTCATCCATGACACATCCAATAGGGGTAGGACAAGTGTTAAGGTCATTTCATATTTTTATAATACCATTTTTACCTTAAATTTCACTAATTACCTTTAATCGTGATTAATTAAACTTAAAAGTTACTATTCACCAAAAAATTATTTTCATCCCATTGAACCACATTTTACTTCCTAATGACAACCATGTATGTCGGATTTTTTAAAATAAAATCAGAGAAGTGGTAATGTTTCATTTAAATGAAAAATCAGTTTTTAACTACCACTTAGTGGTTTCACTATTCATCAAAAATTGAAGTTTTTCAGAACAATGCCAAAATTTCACCCTAAGCTATAATTGATATTCAGAATAAAAAAATGATGTCTATTTTACAAAATTACAAACATATAAGTTGCATTAATTAATTTTATAATTAATTCCCGCTGTCACAACAAATAGCGTGTTTTTAAGAAACAATATATATCAAAAGATTGACAATTGTTTATGTCCAATTTCAAAGTGAAATTAATTCTAATGAACACCATTGGATAAAATGGTAAAAATATATTCTAATTATACTTTAAAACCACTCAATAGTATAATTTATCACAATAAATTATTTTGATCAAAAAAGTTGTTTTAAGTATTTTTCACTATTCATAAAAAATGGAAGTTCTCAGAAAATTACAAAAAATTCAACTTAGGATAATTTTGATATTAAGAATACAAAAATAAAGTCCATATTGAAATATAAGATTTCCATAATTTTAAAAATTGGGTAATACTATTCGTAACGGCTACTTTGATTAGTTGTGGTGTGTGTTAGAACTCGAAGTTGCGTACAACACACGCTACTGTATTATTCAAAGAGAATTGTACTGTGGAAGCTTGGGGTGTTACATTCCCCCCTCCTTCAATAAATTGCGTCCTCACAATTTGAAAATGTTCTTCGAAAATAAAAGGTTGAAAATAAAAAATACCTTTGTGGAAAACCCACATCGGAAATAGGGTTAATAAGAATATAACATTAAAAGAAAGAAAGAGAAGTACAAAGGTCACCCGAGATAGCCCATACTAGGATTCTATGAAAATATAGATATGGAGGAGAAACAAACCATCAAGGTCTAATGGAGAGTTGTAGAAAACAGGATTAGGAGAAAGTTAACCATAAGAAAATCACAAAATTTTGATTGGTTAAACGGTCATTGAATCCCCAGTTGGAAAAGTTAACCGACAACGGTTTTTGTTTTAAGTAACCTTTCATAAAGTTGAGGAATTTATTTAAGAGATTTACTAAGAATGTAAGGAAATATACTTACTTGTCATGTAGGATTTCATTCTTTAATAAATTTTTACCATGAACCCATCTTTCACTCCAAAAGGTAATAGATTTCAAAAATATTATATTTATCCTAATCGTAAAAATTTCAAAATATTAACACAGACCATTTAAATTAGGAAAACTATTTTGTAATAACCAGGGACTTCATGTAGGCTAGTGTTAGGTAATAAAGGCCTGTCGCACTATGGTTGTGGGTTCGATTCCTGCAGCTTTGTCCGACGTGACGGGTTATGCCCCACCCTAAAGGTTTTCCTTTTCCTAAAACTATAGTATTATAATATTCCAAAAATAATATTCAGAAATGTTTTAAACATAAACAATACTATCCATGGTTCAACTTAATCCATTCCATCCTTAATAGTTATCCAAAATACCTCTGTCCAGACATTCTCTAAAAGGTCTCTAAATTCCAAAATCAATTATAACATCAGATTCCCCAAACAAATTAAAGTTTCTCTTTTTGTCACATACTAATAATATGATTTCCTTCATCATATTAAAACCTTACTGAAACAACAAGTACTGCAGTACAATCCTTATATATCACATTATTCTTATAACCAGAATATAATCCTTGATTATAAAAACACAAATATATTAATTATTCAACTTCATCTGTAGCAACAACATAAGCTTGGACATGATCCCTTGGCCTTTTCTGAGGTAATTTTCCTTGGAACTTAGGACAATCATTTGCATAATGCCCCATTTCCCTACAATTTTATCATTCAACATTGATAGCCTCTTTCTTTCGCTTGAAATCACGAGCCTGGTGACCTTTTTCTCCGCATTTATAACAAACTCCCATTCTTTTTAGGCAGGTACCGGGGTGATTCTTCCCACAATTATTGCATAATGGAAAATCATTCTTTCCCTTTTTACCTTTATCTGTCTCTTGTTCCACCATTCTCTTCATCTCTTGCTTTACTTTATTGTCATAAGATTTAGAGAATTACTTTTCTGTCTTGATAGAACACGCGACTATATCTTCGTATGTTGAGAAAGATTGTGATACTAGTGCTCGATGGAGAAACGGTTTTAACCCATCAAAGAAATGATCGATCTTACTTCTTGGGTTACGTATATAATCTGCAGCATACCTCCATAACCTTGTAAAGTTGGCCTCATACTTTGCGACATTCTCATCCTCCATTTGTCTCAGACTCAGAAATTGCCTTTTCATATCTTCTCGATGGTCACGAGGAAAGTATTTTTCTAAGAAAATCTCTTTGAACTCCCTCCATTCCATATTCGATACGTCATCATCTTCCTTTGTGTTTTGAATCAGTAACCACCACTGATCGGCATCTCCAGTGAGGCGGTAGACTGCCATGACAACCTTCTCCCTTTCGCTACTCCCCAAGGCATGAAATATTTTTTTTAAGGAGTTTATCCATTTCTCAGCTACTAATGGATTTGTACCCCCATTAAATGTTGGTGGTTGTTGCCTCATGAAGCGGTCTAACATTTATCCTCCACG
Organism: Viscum album; assembly: GCA_963277665.1. NCBI lineage: Eukaryota > Viridiplantae > Streptophyta > Magnoliopsida > Santalales > Viscaceae > Viscum > Viscum album. Next base: position 640,295,354 of record OY728167.1, read on the forward strand.
TTGTGGATCAGGGTGCTCCATACGAGTAAGGTTATTATTCATAACCTGAGTGAGTTGTCCCAGTATGGTAATAAGTTGATCAGCACCAATTGTATCTCCAGATCCACAATAATTATCTTGAGCAGGAGGGAAATCCCTACACGGAGTGCGTGCATTGATACAGATTCCATTCCTTCCACTAGGCGCCATTTCTAAACAATGGCATAAACTAGATTAGTTTATGAATCAAAATACATAATTCCATACTTATAAAATACTTAACATAAATTGAACTATTTATGGATATAATCCATAATCATAAAAAAAAATTTCTTTGAGGAAGTATATACTCATAACCCTTCATAGTGGTTTGTAAAGAAAATGAGAATTATCCTAAGCATATCCCCCGGGAGTGTCGTAACCAAGAGTGCAGCAAGGCCCGTTGTCATTCACCAGTTCCCGTTCGAGTCTATCTCAAAGCGGTGTTTTCGGGTTTTACCCCTAGGTACATCTATGCCATAGCCACCTCTACCTACTCGTATCCAGACAGGGATGTATTTCTTGGAAAACTCACAAAATCTCTATAATACCAAAATTCTAGGAAGTTCTTATATACTAATCCTCAAAGTCTATCTTTGGGCTATGTGCTCTAATCAGAGTTTATCTAAATCTAGCTTTCAAGGTTAGTACTAAACTACCTCTGATACCAAATGTAACACCCCGACCCCAGCTACCCAAAGTTGGTGCATTACTTCGTAACATTGGCATGATCACGAAAGATCATGTCTCGAAAGGCCGATTAGTTTAGTAGCCTTGGAAACACTAGATACATTCATAAGTCTTACATTACATCATTAAGTAAAACAAAACTACAAAAACATCTTGTCTTTATATCCCCTCATAATACCCCTGCAGGTCATTCATAATATACTTCTTCACATCCTGGAAAAATTAAAACATTGAAAGGGGTGAGCTCAGATGCTCAGTAAGGATAACAATATAGAGGAAGCTTTAATAAATAAACATTAACATTTAAGGCAATGTATAACTAAAACACAAGCCTTTTTAAACTTGAACTTCAGCATAATATGGAAAAAATAAAATTAAATAATTCCATTTACTTACTCACATGGATATTCTACTAGTTGAATAATCACATGCAATATCAATAACCACTTTCATAATGATGGAATGCATAATGCTAGACTATCATAACCACGTAGCCAAGGCCTCGTGCCAAGACCACCAATAAGATTTTGTCAAGGCCTCGTGCCAAGACACTAGTTTGTCTCATGAGACCTACTGATGCATCGAGGAGCTATAGAGGGCTCCACCTGTCACTTATTAAGTCCAATGCATTCCTCATATGAATAGGTTTAAACATATCATAAACCATAACATAATCGTATCACATAAAACATGCATAAAGGAAACATAACATTTACACATCTCAATCACAAGATATCAATACAACACATTGATATAATAAAAACACTTTCAAAACTATTTTCAATACCAAAATAAAAGAAAAGTAAAACATGGTATTTTTTTTCTTTAAAAAAAGGTATGGCTTGTAGAGGAAGCCGAGACTCAAATAATGGTCACGACGGCGGAGAAGTCGTTGTCGCCACATACGTACAAAAAACATTCCTTTTTCCGTTTAGTAAAAACACTTCGTATAAAAAGATTCCTTTTGAATAAAATTAAAAGTCAAAGGGGTTTATACACTGTATAAAGAAAGTTGTGTATAAAACCAAATATGCCTCAATGAAAGGATATTGAGACAAAGACCCTTACAAAGATCATTTTTTTAAATAAAGCATATATTCTATGTGTATTCACTATAAGTACACATAAATAAAGTACAAATACAATATAGGACAAAATAATATCATGACATAATTTGAAAGTAGGAGATTAACCCAAAGAATAGAAATTGGGTTAAGAAGTTCCCTTACCTCGTGTTCGAATTCACTCGACCGTTCTTTGATCTCCTGAATAATAAACTAGAGTTAATTTATAATTTCTTAAGAACCTTTTTCAAGTTTATTATTCATTTTATATCACTTATTACCATGTTATGAACATTATGTAATTATTTATGTTAATAATGGTCGTTTTGACGATCTTAGGTACTTGAGTCAAAAATAAACTTCTTATAATTACAAGTTGTTCATGTGGTGATATATCCATTATATCCAGAATTATATTCATGATATTGATATCATATATCTCATATATATCCAGTATATACATTCATTTATAATATTCCACAACGTTTAGAGGTAAGAAATGAAATGCACCGTTCATAGAGACGGTAAGCCGTACGTACGCATGAACACTACTTTCATTTCTATTTCATATTTAATGGAATGAAGTTATAATTATATAAAGGTATAATATAATTCCAGTATAATATAATGTATAATACCATTTACTCTATCCTTTATACATCCCACATATGGCATTAACGATTCAAATCACTTTGAGGGGGCGGTAGTCCGCACTTCCTAAAATGAAATTATCGCGTTTACCCATAATGGAAATCATAAAGTATGACACAAATGAGAAATAAAGAAGAATAAGGAAAACATAAACATAATATATATATCATATATGAAAATAGTTTCATCAAAATGGCCACCATTAGAGGTGTTAAAAGAATATTGAACAATCATCATTTCGTGAGGTAGATATTCGCCATCCACAGAAACAGTATGTTCTTTAACCATTTGATGTAAGTGTGTGTAAGTGTATCTAGAATCCTTCTTATAACAAAATCCTAGTATATTTAGTATACTGGTGTTGTTACAAAAGAAATGAATAAAAAGAGTTTTGGGGGTTGGAGAGGAAAAATAAAACAAAACAACATTAGAGAAGACATTACCTTAAAATAGGGTAACTCTTTTTGATTTGAGCCAAAGGCTTCCTTCGGAAGAATTATGCCCAAAGTGAGGCTTATAGGAGTAAGGGAGGGAAGTTGGGAGAGTATTTGGGCAATGGTTGGGCGAGCCAAAAGGATTTGAAAGTGTGAGTAAGGTGGTAGTGGTGGGGGCCTTTTATAAGTGGAGAGGAGGGGCACTCTTGGAAAGTAATAAAATGTTACTTTATTATACAATGATTTCCGGATTATAAAGGTCCCACACTTATATAATTATAGGATAAGGTGATAAGGGTTCGAAATATTCTCATCCAATAGGCTTTGGACAAGTGTGATGCTTAGATTTTACATTATCTTTTCATTTTATTTAAATCGTTAATTAATGAGGTAATCGCTGCATCATCATGGTGTCATAAATAATTTAATTTATTTAATGTCTAAAAATTATAAAAAAAACATCATGATGTAGGAAAGCTTTTTATCTTTCTAATGAATATTTATAGTAAAAAATATGACTTTTATAACCCCATTTAAAAATTGTTTTAGTAAAACCACTTATGTTTGTGACATTTTTATTTTAACTTTAAATAAAAGTAATTTATGTCATTTTCCTACCAAAGTGGCTCCATGGGGTCCCCAAGTTGACCCATGGATTGTCTTGGTCGGCCATGACACATCCAACAGGGGTAGGACAAGTGTAAAGGTCATTTCATATTTTTATAATACCATTTTTACCTTAAATTTCACTAATTACCTTTAATCATGATTAATTAAACTTAAAAGTTACTATTCACCAAAAAATTATTTTCATCCCATTGAACCACATTTTACATCCTAATGACGACCATGTATGTTGGATTTTTGGAAATCAAATCACAGAAGTGGTAATGTTTCATTTAAATGAAAAATCAGTTTTTTAACTACCACTTAGTGGTTTCACTATTCATCAAAAATTGAAGTTTTTCAGAACAATGCCAAAATTTCACCCTAAGATATAATTGATATTCCGAATCCAAAAAAGATTTCTATTTTAAAAAATTCCAAACATATAAGTTGCATTAATTAATTTTATAATTAATTCCCGCTGTCACAGCAAATAGCGTGTTTTTAAGAAACAATATATATCAAAAGATTGACAATTGTTTATGTCCAATTTCAAAGTGAAATTATTTCTAATGAACACCATTGGATAAAATGTTAAAAATATATTATAATTATACTTTAAAACCACTAAATAGTATAATTAATCACTATAAATTATTTTGATCAAAAAAGTTGTTTTAAGTATTTTTCACTATTCATAAAAAAATGGAAGTTCTCAGAAAATTACAAAAAATTAAACTTAGGATAATTTTGATATTACGAATACAAAAATGAATTCCATATTGAAATATAAGATTTCCATAATTTTAAAAAGTGGGTAATACTATTCGTAATGGATACTTTGATTAGTTGTGGTGTGTGTTAGAACTCGAAGTTGCGTACAACACACGCTACTGTATTATTCAAAGAGAAGTGTACCGTGGAAGCTTGGGGTGTTACAGGTGCACCTAGATAGAGCACTAATGCCTTGGGAAAAGTAAATTTTATTGAGAGATAATAATGAGGGAGTTACCTTAAGGATTCTCATATTAATTTAACTGGGATCTAGTTATTTATGACACAAGTTTATCATGGGTTATGAAGAAAAATGTTCTAAGATACCAATAAATTTTTGTGAGGCATGTTATGGGTTTATAATATTTCTTACAATCAATATTGATATTACATGTCTCATGATTATTGATTCTGATTAATCCTTCATTTTTTATGTTTTCATATATTAGGATCTAGGTATTGATGGATATGAGTTCTTTTATGATTATTTCATTCACTCTAATTATGTCATTATACCCTTAATAACTTATATGCTCATTTATTAAATTCAATTGTTATTAATTATTTTTACCATTAAAGATCATTTGAGCCAACCCCTATAATGTTTCCTTTTCTCCAGGTTATCAAGAACTGATTTTGAAATAATTATGTGTATTAGTGTTTCATATGGATGATGATTATGACTTGATATGAAATAATGAAAGATGAATTATGTGGTAGAAATGGTCATTTAATGACATGGATATTATTTATGTAGGAATTTTTGAAAAATATCTAAAGTTATAAAACTAAAATTTCCTTGATAATGTAAGTGATCCAATACTTCTTTTAGATATTTTATATTTTGGATTTTTAAAATTGGGTCACCTCTATCGGTATCAAAGATGAAAATGTACAATAATGATTTCATCGCAAAATCTGGGAGTATGGGTTTGGGGTTGTTATAGTTGGTATTATAGGAAATGTTTAGATAAATTTCAAGAATATTATGTTTTCATGTGAGGTTATATTAAGAATTATGGATTCCATAATAGGGTTGTAAGATTAAGGATGATAATATGTTCAAAGTCTTAGACACCCCTTCGAGGTTTTGGATGATGAGATCTTAAAGTGATTAATTAAACATTTAGAGATGTTTGAGTAGGTTTAATTATTTTTAAAGTCATGGTTTAACATAGAGTATGCATTTAAATTTTTTGGAAATAATATTAATGATATGGATAACCTTTAGATTTTATATGATCATGGATATTTAGAACATAATTTTTATCATATAGATAAACAAATGATTGAAAAGTGATTTGGTGACCATGTGACTAATTTTATCTCAAAATAAGAGAAACATTTTTTGGGATTGAAATATGAACTTTATGAGATAGAAATTTAGGTTAAAATACCCTTTAATTTTGAGGTTATTTATTTTATTTGGGATATAGGGTTATGGAATGATTTGGTTTAAACCATGGGTATTACTGTTGAATTTTTAAGATTAATGTATCATATAAAGGTTTATTAATTTTGGGAAATAACTTACAATGTGCTAACCATTTTGGTATAGGTTAATGTTTAAATACACGAGGAATAACTGTTTATCCATTTTATGGTTATGTGGTCTTTAAAAGTTGATTTCAGTGCTTCCTACATGAACAATTCATCTTGAATACTCATTACTTTGAGAAAAATATGATATTTTGGTGAAAATTCACAAACGTATTAAATTATACTCATAATGAAGTGTATTTCCTTAGGATCTTGGTCTATATGGTAAATAATTTCTCAACTATAAGAAAGGTATCTTAAAAAAACAGTATCATATTACATTCATATCTAATGAATAAGATTGTCTTTTAGATCATCATAGATTTATGGTTTGGAGGACCTTAAATTTTCATTGATCATTCAGTTACTTTTGATCAATGACCTCTATCACAATATATAATTACTTACATTTTTTCCATTCTAACCTATGTTCTCATATTTAGAAACCCAGTCATGTGTTATTCCATATAACATTTGTACTTCCCTTTCTACCTTATTAGGATGATATTTTATTAAATGTTTTTACGATGTGTTTTTAAAACAAAATTATTTTCAAATTTCCATCCTTTGATTACCGAGATAATTTATAAATTGTAAGTATGTAATGTACTAAAGGGGGAGGATGTAACACCTTGAGATTTTAAAAGAAGTAATCTATGTTTGATAGCGTTAATGACAGGAAAAACTGAGATTAGATTAGAATGTAACACCCTGAGACTTTATGATATATTTCTTTTTAAATAAATTTAATCTCTTAAATAACTTGCGATACATGCAACCTGGATATGTTTTTATGGTTGATAGTGTATTCAACACATAGCATTGAGATTAATCGACCCATGATATATATAATCGTTAAAACAAATCCACTAAATTCACAGGTATGAATAATCCTAACTAGTTTCTAATATATATATATATATATATCAAACTCAATATATACTATTGATAAATTTTTAGTAAATAATCAATCAATTGTTAGTAAAGTAATTTTATTCTTCAAAAATCAATTTTCTTAAAAAATGTTTTTATTTGATTTCATGGAAAAAATATTATAATTAATTTTTGTAAATTTTATAAAATTTATTTTGTAAAATTAACTTTATCAAAATTTACATTGGGTGAAAAATTAGGATTTTTGTAAAAATATTGACTTTTTAGTGAATAGTGAAAAATACAGATTTTTGTAAAAAATGTCATTTCATTTCGATAAATTAATTAATTTAAAAGTAACAATAGGTTTTGAATATGATTTTAAGTAACATAAGAATTAGTTATTTTCATTTAATCCACCTAATTACTTTTTAATTACCTTTATATTGGTTTTTAGTATATGTTTATTCTTGGTTTAAGACGAGATTTTTCACAAAATTACTTTAAAATTGATAATGTTTCTCCATTTCAATTAATTAAAATAATTGATAATGGGTAATTTTTTAAATGAATTGTATAGATTATATACCAATAAATTTTAATTGGGATTTATATAGTGATTATTATTATACAAAGAGTTAATATAAAATCATATTATGTTTAAAAAAATACACTTATTGAAAACCCGCGTTTTCATCACGTTTACTAGTTTTTATTTAAATTTAAATTTTTACACTCTTACAAAATATATTTTAAAAAATATATTCCATTTTTTAAATATTATTCTCAAAATTATATACGGGTTAATTTTTGAATTTTTTTTGAAAAGTTTAATTTTTGGATGAATAGTGAAAATTCTAATTTTTAATTGAAAACAGCCTTTTCATTTAAATTATTTATAAAAATAAAATATATTTTAAATGGATTTTAAATTAAAATTATTAAAATATTATATATATATATATTAATCAAATTTATTTCATTTCAAGAAATTTAATATTGAAATTGGATGTAAAAACTTGGTAAAATTTTAAACATTTTCTCGTTAAAAACCTACTTTCTCATCGCATCTACAGAATTAATTGTAAATTAAAATTTTCCAATTATGTGAATTTAATTTGGAAAAATAGATTCTTTATTTGGAATAAAATTAATTTATATTATCTAATAAGTTCAAATTTATTTTTTACAAAAATAAATAGTGAGTGTAGTAAAAATTTATTATCACGGATATGGTACAAATGGGTATAACCGGGTGTTAAACAAAAAAGACAAGGGTAAAATTTACTTATAAAATTGTATAAAAACTATTTTATGCAATTATTTCTACCATTAAAAATATAAGGATCTTTAATGGCCCATTTTTTACCGTTGTGACATATGAATAATGTGGGAGCACTTAATTCTTTTCAAAAATTCCAAGTGTGTCTTATAAACCACTTATAAAATGTCACCCCTCTCTTCTCTTATTCACACCTTAAAAATTATTTTTTAAAAATATACCTTCCCAAATCACATCAAAATATCCAAAAACTCATCCTATGATCCTTATTTTGGACATAAATCCAACCTAGGAAATATTTAGTGAAAACCTAAGGAGGATACTCGAAGAAGAGGTAATGTTATTCAACGAGTGTCTTTATGTTATTTTTTTCTCCACATCCACAATTAATTATTAAAAATGATGATATAATAACTGAAATATATTAAATATTCTGATATTTAGTTATAATAAGTTCATTACTAAAAAAACATCCACTTCCATCAATGGATTACGAAATCATCGTTCGTGTGTATGGTGGACTACCGCCTCACGAACCGATGTCATTAACTTTTCCGTTTCCACCTTTGACGTTTGTGTATGATGATGGGTATAAATTATATATATGATATATATAACATATTTATACATAATGAGTAATTATATCAAATAAAACTTTTTTACATTCCATTTTGTAGGGGACACGATAACATGGTTCGTGTGTATGGCGGACTACCGCCTCGCGAAGCGATGTGATTCCTTTTCTCAATAATGATTTACATGAAAGGAAATAAGGATAAAGTTAATTATTATATGTCATATAAATGAAATTATTATTATATAAATGAAATATTTATCATTATTAAAAATATAATATATCATTTTCTTTTCAACACTAAAAAGATGATAACATCATTCGTTCACGTGTGGACTGCTTCCATCACCAAGTGATGTGACTCTTTTTCATTACCACTCCACATGGCTGATATATTTATGTATATTTAAAGAAATAATATATTATATATTATATTATGATTTTATTTAAAGATAAAAAAATGATTACCTCTTTTTCATAATGATCATTGAAAAATAGAAACGTTACTTATGCGTATATATGACCTATCGTCCCCATGGTTGTTACATACTTAATTTTTCATAACCATATTTAATAAATAGATTTAAAAATATAATTGATGTATAAATATTATAATTATGTAATGATTATAATTATGGAGATGATATAACTATATTATATTCACAATAACTAGTAATTTCATAAAAATTCATGAATGAAAAAATAAGGCGATTAACACCCAAAACAATAAAAATAATGAAATATTATCAATGAATGGGTGATAATATGTTATAAAAGGATCAGATATGATACTATAAATAATAATATGGTTCTTAAATAATTTAATAACATAGTTAAAACCATCATATATGATTATAAATTATGTTCAACCCAAAGGACATGTGGTAAGGTATTCCCATCTCACTTATTACTTTTGTGAGACACATGCCATATTCACCACCTATTTCTATTATGTGGTGTATATACTTACCATGAATGTATTTAATGATTATTATACTTAAAATAATTTTTATTTACATATCCATTTGAGGATATCTATTTCATGGGTCTTACGATTCACTTTTACAATAGTGGTATGATTTTTATGTAAAATCTCATCATTTATCGACATTGTTTATGATTAAGTATTTAATGTTGAAATATTATGAAATACTTCACAATAATTATCATGAATTTTATTATCCTCTAGATATTAATTATATTTTCAATTAATAGTACCATTCTCCCACTATATGTTACTTACAATATTTAATAAAATATTTTTAAGAAAAATATTCTTTATTTCTCTCTTCGGCCAAAAACCCTTTTTCATCCAAAACCATGTTTTCTAAAAATATTTCAAAAAAATGTTTTTAAAATTCTTTAAATCTTTTATTAAATATTTTTTTACCCATTTTAGTCTTTTTAAATTTTTTTAAAGTATTCTTCTTATTATTTTAAAAATAATGCCTGTTTGGATTTTACCTATGAAAAATTATTTGTTTTAACGTGTACGACGTGAAAAAAATTCTACACAGTCATGACTATTATTTTATTTAAATATAACATTAATATTAAAAAATTATTTCACAATAAAATGATTTTCAAAATGTTTTAAAATGTTTTTTTCAAAATGGAATTGTTATTTTCCTCAAGAAATGCTTTAAATTATTTTTAAATACTTCTTTATATGTTTCCATGGATGTTTTCAATGAAAAGTATTTTCTCAATATTTTGTGAACTATTATTTTTTAAAAAGTTATTTTCAAAATGAAAAGGATAATTTTCATAAAATGTATTTAATGGTATTTAAATTCATCAATGTCAACAATAATTGTTGTTACTTATGATCCAATGGGGATATTTTATAATGATACATTCCTCATTCTTTCTCTGGATGGGTAATTATTGTTTCAAAAATATTTTGATGGAAACCATTTCTTTTCCATGGGTTAATCATGTTTCAATGATATTTTTCTAGAATCCATTTATTTTCCATGGGTTTACCATGTTTCAAAGATATTGTTACAGAATCTGTTTCTTTTCCAAAAGTTAATCATGTTTCAATGAGACTAAAATGAAACCCATTTATTTTACTTTGGTTAATTATGTTATGAAAGGAATAATTATTTGTTTTAATTTTTGAGGGTCAATCCCCCTTTATTGAAGATAAAAAAGAGAATTACTCTTTTTAAAACTGGGAAAAGAGAGAACCCATTTCAAGAAAGGTGATTTTTTTTAAAGAAACAAGACAGTTCTGGGTGAGCCTGTTACAACTTATAGGATGGGGCAGTCCAAATATCAACACATGAGCCTGTTACATCTTATATGATGTGGTGGCCCAAAAAGATCAAGTTGAGCACGTCATACCCCTATTTACTTATTATTCTCATTGATGATATTAAATTGTTAATTCTTATGTTTACCCTTACTGAGAATTTGATCTCATCCTTATTATGTTTCTGTTTCCCAAGGTTATTTATAAGTTATATTTAAATAATTATGTTTAGAAGTATTTAATAGGGATGATGAGGATGACTTAATGAGAAATAAGGAAAGATATATTAAGTTGGAGAAATTATCATTTGAAAACATGGATATTTTTTGCTGGATTTTATCCTAATTATCTAAATTATAAACATAAATGGTCCTTGAGGATACAAGTTATCTCATATTTTATTTTGATATTGTAACATTTTTATGGTGAAAATTAGGTCACCTCCATCGGGATGGATTATGGGAACTCGCCCTTAAGGAAACTAGTCAACATTGAGGGGAACATGGTCTATTAGTCATATTTGAAGAATCACATGGTTTGTACTATTAGTACATGACATGTACCTTCAAAACTAGTTCTACCCATATATCACGGCCCATGCCCGTGTCTGAACCTGTGTACACCTAGTCATGCTTGTGTACCTAGCTGTGTCCTTGTACTAGGCCATGTATGAGTACATGGCTCTATCTATTTACTCTAGCTATTTCATGTACATAGCCATTTCCATGGACATGTATCGTCCAAGATACATTCCATGATTCTAGGTAAAGGTCACATGGTGTCTGATATTGAATTTCATGTGGAACTCTAGCACCGCAACGAGGGACCCACACATGATGTTTATTATTCCATTACAAGCCATGTAATACTGAAATTTCCAGAATTTGTGATTCTTCATGTGGACTCCTCCTCCACTCATTCATCATCAATTTCCTCCCTAATTTTTTCTTCAAAACATGGATCTGAGTCAACTGATCTTTATCACTAATAAAGATCCAATTTCTTACCATCCAAATTGATTAAGGAACCTTTATCGTCGCTTAGTTCTATCGTCTCATGAAAAAACCATAACCAGAGGTCCCAAAATCCAAACCTGATTCCCTTTCATCACCGAAAACCATAATCTATAATTAATAATAAACTTGGATCTTTGGTATCAATCTTTTTTTCTAAAAAATCAGTGTATAATGGGTGATTTTTGAGTTTTTTTTGAACCACCAGTCAAATGAAACACCAGTGATGAAGGCACGATGAATAAGGGAATAAATGAAAAATACAAAAAAAGAGTAGCATAACGTGGACATTTTTTGTGTTAGAATTAATTAATTGACTTTATAATTATTAATGAATAGATACAATTACTCAGAAATAAAAATCCAAAAATTCCAAATAATAATCATTTGCCAGTAAAATGATCGACTCAAAAATAAATATATTGATTGATTTGATTCGAGTTTGTCATCAGATAATTAAACGGGGATAAATCAACAAAAAAAGTGTCATACCTCAATTTGGATAAATTTTTGGAAAATAATGGATGTGGGAATTTTTTTTTAATGAGATCCATATGTTCTGTTGGAACACCAATCACCAAAGCTCGATCTGTTGATGTTCACCCATGGAAGCTCCTCCACTGACGCCTCTCTCAAATTCCTAGGCTATGAGGTTAACCCTAAAATTTTGTTATGAATAGTTATATATATAATTTTATTAGGTAACCATGAAATCCTAAATAAAAATTATTAAGTAATTTATTTATTTATTATTTATTCTTGTGATGACTTTTTCAAAAAACACATGATGTTGAAAAAAAATTATGTTGTGATTAAGGTAAAATCCACATTCTGAGCTCAACACCAGTCCTAGATTTCTAATAAGAGACTCTATTTGAGATTTATTACACTATTTTATGAAAACTGATCATGTGTGATATTAATATACTTAATATTTTTCAAATATATATTCTGGGCACATCGGTCCTTGGAATCTCGCACTGTCTCGAAAATTATCTCTAAAAATATTACTAGATATATTTCAATTATTTACATGGAAAAAAATAAGGCATTAAATTCTTCCCACCTTATGGATTTTCATCCCAAAAATAAAAAATTACTAATAAAAAATATGTGGCTAATGAGCTCACATCCGAGTATCTCACACTCAGGTGCTCTCTGGAAGATTACCATGCTTCCATCAAACATGAACCAAGGTAACTATTTTCTCATAAGGGATCATCTCCTATTGATCCTTAATCTCCACTAGGTACTCTCAAAATGTAGATCCTTTCTTGATTTCTATCTCTCCCTAGTCGGTAACATGTGATGGTTCATTCACATTTCTCTTTAGCTACAACATTCATAAGATATCACATACCCAGTCTAACGGATGTGGTAGAGCCAAGAGGTATTCCAACTCACGAACTCTACATAGTATATTAAAAGGGCCAATGAATGTTATAGATAACTTGACACCTGACCAAATATTCATAATATACATCAATGTGAGACTATCAAGAACACATGGCCTCCATCCTAAAAATCCAAAGGCCTCCATAGTTAGTCTTAATAGGACTTATAATGGATATGTGTAGCCCCTATCCACCCCTACATTATCTTCACCTTCTCTTTTATAGCTACACTAACTCTATTCCCAGGAGTGATGACTTTCCTAAATTAGTCCAACTACGTTGTGACCTATAGTTTTTCCAATATAAAGTCTCAAATGCTTCCATACAGATGGTGGAATGGTAGCTATTATTATAAGTAAGCTCCACCAAGGGTAGATGATCCCACCAACTATGGCCAATGTCCAACATTAAGGCTTGTAGCATGTCCTCCAAGACCTCAATGGTATTCTCTATATGGCCGTCAGTCTTGGGGTAAAACGCTATGATCAAATTAAACTACATTCCAATGCAATCCTACAATTATTTTCATAACCATGACATGAAGCGAGCATCACAGTTTAAAACAATTATTGAGGAAACTCTATAGTGTTATATTATCTCCTACTCATAAAGGAATCCCAAGATCTCTATTAAACACTACTCTTAAATATATAGGAAGTTGGATGACTTGGTGAGTCAGTCTATGATCACCCATATGGAATTGTATCCTCTGGACATATATGGTAAACCCTTCATGATTTCCATAAATATTCCATCCTAATTCCACTCTCACACCTCAATGGGTCGATCTAAATACGCAAGAACCTAGTGGTCAGCTTTCACCGGCAGAAAAGTGAGGCATCAAGATACAAAATTTTATATTAACTTCTTCATTCCTGGCCACCATAACTAATACCTAATATCCTGGTATATATTCTCCACACTTGCATATAACTTTAATGTATATGTATGTAACTCCCTTATCATCTCCTTCTATGGTATCACCAGTACCATCATCCATCCTAATAAAATGATAACATACTCACCACCATAAAAACATCCATTCACAGCATGTCCAGTGGATATATGAGTACATGAGGACTCATAGTGGGTATCTCTATGTTGAGCTTCTATAACGTGCTGTAAATACGGTGGGGTAATAGTCATCGATTAAAGATATGAAGAACCATCCCTTTCCAATAAGAAATACTGCAGCAATGAAAAATCCTCTAACGCTTTATCCAAAAATTGAGAAAGAGATCTCATAATAAGATAATATGACACCAAATCCACCTTCTCATAAGTATAGACTATCTTGAAGTCATATTCTTGGAGGAACTCTAGCCATAGCCTATGTCTCAAGTTAAGATCCTTCTAAGAGAAGATATACTTGAGACTCATGTGGTTAGAGTAGATGATAAACGAATTATATGTATCCACTATAAATCCACATATAACAATTTAAAATACAAAAATACATAATTAAAATTCAATAAACACATAATATTAGCATGACATAATCAACAAAATAGAAATTTAACCCAATGAGTGGAAATTGAGTTAAGAAATCACTTACCTTAAGCTTTTTTTAGTTGAACATCTTTTAACCTCCTCTATAATGGTTTTAATAATGTTATTAAATTATAATAAACTGATATTAATATATATTATATTATATATGATCCCCTTTTAATATATTTTTTTAGGTACCCTAATAATATCTCATTATTTTCAATTTTTTGGGTAATAACTGGTTTTTTAGTATGTTTTGACTTGTTATTTTTTGTTTCCTATTACTTGGATCATGATTTAATAATCCCCAATATGTAAAACATTATATAAATATCATATATTTTCATTATATATATTTAGATTAATCCATAAAATTCAGTGATTGGAAATGAAATGCACCTTTCATGGAGACAGTGGGTCGTACGTATGCATGAAGAAAGCTTTTAATTTCATGTCATATCATAATAAATAAAAGTAAATAATATATGTATATATTATAATTATATTATAATTATTATTTAAAATATATAACATATTTTTATGAAAAAAATCCATAACACATTCCATGTAATGCGTGAATGAATGACATCATTTTGAGGAGGTAGTAGTCCACACGTCGACAAACGATGTTATCGTATTCCCAAAAAATGGAAATCATGAAGGTGTGTGTGATATAATAATTAAAGAAGAATAAATAACTCTAAAAAATTATTAATATAACATATGAACACTAAAATCATCACTATTCCCAACCTTGAAAGGTGGTAATGGAAGAACGAACGACATCTATTCACCAGGCGGAAGTCCGTTGTACACACGAACGATGATTGCATATCCCATTTGATGGAAGTGTGAAAAATTTTAGGTAGTAACCATAATCTAAAAACATATAATTATATTTAATATACTATTTATATTATATCATAATGATATAAGGATAATTTAATGAGGTGTATAAGGTAATAAAATGAAAAATATTTCCGAAAAATGTTACCTCTTCTTCAGGTTTCTTCCTTCGGTTTACACTAAAACCTTGAAAGAGGATTTATTTTTACTAATATAAGGATTATAGGATTACGGGAGGGATTTTGGGGAGTGAATTATATAGGTATTTTAAAATCATAATTGGTTTGAGAGGCGTGAATATGTGGTAGAGGGGGTGTCCTTTTATAAGTGGGGGAAATGACACACTTGGTATTTTTTAAAATAATTATTTTCTCCCCAAATTTTAACCTAAAAAGAGGCTTCCCTAACCCAAAAAATTAGATTCATGATGTTCTAAGGTAAAAATATTTCATTTCAATGGGTGTTTTACTGGTTTAGGTTCATTCATACACCTGATATTATAATGTTACAAATTTTGTAAACTCGTTTTTACCTTAATCACTATAATTAATTTTAACTTCATTCATTAATCATTAATGTAAAAAATTAATTTTACACTATTATACATTATAAATTATACTTATTACAAATATGGAATCCATTTTTCTAAATCTAAACCACATAAGTGTAAAAAAGTAATTTATAATTAATCCTGCAGACGTGATGAGATAAGAGGTCTACAAAGTGAAAATGATCAATGTTTTGAATTTTTTTTATCAAAATTCAATATAAAAATGATCCCAATTACCCAAATCATATTAATAGATGTAAAATTGATCTAATTAAAAGTTAAAACCAATTAAAAATATAGTTTATCCTTATATATTATTTAAATAAAAATTTAGTTTTTAATTAAAATTTAATATTCGTTTACTGTTCACCAAAAATGAAACTTCTGAGAAAAATACTAAAATTTCACACTAAAATAATTTTCAAATTTCATTTTAAAAAATAAAGTTTATTTTTTCAAATAAAATTTATAAAATTTTCATAATTTAGTTTTTAAACAAGTGCACCATTAAAAGGCGACAAAACTATCCTTAGAAAAATATAGCTTTTAATGCGTAAAATTGATTTTATTCATATGTTATATCTATAAAATCTATTTTATTTTTGTAAAAATAATTTATTTAATATATAATATATAAATATAATTTTTATAATTTAATAATATATAAAATGTCACTAGGAGCATAAAAATAGTTTTTTAAAAGATAATTTCCTTTATATTCAATTTATTTTTATTTTATTTATCATTAATTGGAAACTAATTAATTAAACAATATATTTTAATAACTTAGTAAATACTATTTATAACATAAAATTTAACTTTTAGGATATAATTTAATTATAAATAATAATGTTAATATTATTCAGTAATACTTGGTCATGTGTGAAACACATGATAACTCAATGTTGTGTGCATTGAAAACTATATTATAGATTGAATTTATTTAAAAAATTAAATATACTATAAAGTATCAAGATATTATATTCCTTTATATTATTGGTGTTTCATTTCATACATGCTATTAAATACAATGTACATTTTTTAAAACATTAGGGTGTTACATTCACCCCACTTTAAATAAATGGTATCCTCACAATTCAAACATGATATTTATAATAAAGGGACTGATATTTTAAAATACATTTACTGAAATACCACATCATGAGAAGAGTAAATAAAATATCCCCTTAATATGAGATAAAGGTGAGTATAATGGTCATATGAATTAACACATAACTAGGTTTCTACATATGAGAACATTCATGGAAAGTGGAGATATGGTCATGGAGGAAATTGAAAATAATTATAGAGAGTTAGTGAGTTCATTGATTACAATAAAGTGAGTGATCAATGGAAAGTTGAGTGTCTAAAAACCATAAATATAATAGGTGTAAAGAGGTCAATGATATCATCATAAATGATAGCAACATGATAGAATTTTATTTCAAGATCCTTTTCTTAATATTGATGAACTCAACATTAATCCCACAAACTACATGTAGTATATCATAATCATAAAATACCAACCAAGTGAATAACTTCATCCTATATTCTCTTGAAAAATGGTAATAACTTTTATTACCATAAACCCTTATTGAAAACATGCATTCTTCCTTATTCTTTAAGTAAAAAAAATATTATTCTATATATTCCATAAATCTAACAGTGTCTCCAAATCCATAAATGACAACATCAACAAGTCATTAATTAGTAAAAAGTTATTCAGTATTATCCAATTTACTTTCTTCACATCAACCATCTCTTTTTCCAACCATCATTATCCCAAAAATAGGAATATATTAAGGGTTCTCATTCATGTGTCTTCCAAGAAGTTCAACTTATCACTGAATTGTTTTTCTTGTTCATCGGTACCATAAAAAATATGCTCTCAAATCATTAATGAAATAATAATATAGAAAATTCCTTATATATTTCATAATTCTTATGCTGATAATGTCATAAATGAAATACTTTTACAACATATTTTGTGGATCCAAATACACAAAAACACTAATCATTCCACTTTGTTTGTATCAATAACAAAAGCTTGACCTTGATCCCTTATATTCCATTGACGCATGTGGAATTTATTTTTATAGTGAACCATACAATATAGTTAAAACGTTGAATTTCAATTTTTTATTTCTTCCCTCTTCACTCCTTTTTCTAGTGACCCTTCTCTTTACATTTATAAAAAACTTTCTTCCCCATCAATCATGTGCAAGGGTGTTTCTTTCCACATTTATCACATGTGGGAAAATCCTTCATTACCTTCTTACCTTTATCTATTTTTCTATATTACATCCTATTCTTATCCTTATTATCTTTGAATCCTTATGACTCTAATAATTATTCATATTTATTTATAGAACATAATAATATTTCATCGTATGAAGAAAAAGTTCGAAATACCAGTGCCCTTCGGAGGCTTGGCTTAAGTAATTAATAAAAGTGGTCAATATTGCACTCCTTGTTGCATATGTAATCAGAATCATTCCTAGGTAAACTTGTAAATGTTTTTGTATAATACAAAACACTCTCTCCATCCTTTTTCTTTAAGTTAAGGAACTTTATATTCATCATAGTTCGTTTCTCATGATGGAAATATTTGTCAAAGAATGTCTCCTTGAAATTTTTCCATTCCATTATTTATATTTCCTCTTCCTCACTAGTATTATGGATCAATGACCACCATTAATGAGAATCACCTTAGAGACAATACACTGAATATGTAGCCTTTTCCTTTTAGCCACATCCCATGGCTATAAATATATTCTACAGATAATTAATACATTGCTCGTATATAATTATACTAGTAACCCCACTAATTGATGGGGGATTATATCACATAAAGTGATCCATCATAGAAGATTATTGAATAGGTTACTCCATCTAGGAATGGTTATTTTTCATAAACTGATTAATCTTCCCTAATATATTCATAATTTTATCAGTTATAATACCTGTTGGATTAGTTTCCTCATCAGGTAAATCTCTACAATATCCATGAGTATTGACACCATTATTCCTTTCATGTGCCATTTAAAAATAAATTCATACACATGAAACATATATTATAATATCAAAAATAGTGAAATACTTAAAATAAATTGAAAAAATTATGAATATATAATCTCATAATAATAAACAAGGTTTGTTTGGGATGTTATTTTATACTTATCCTCAATGTATATCATAGGTTTATGTTTGCTAATATATGTTTTTCCAAAATATAGTTCCCAAGGTTTCTACTAATATCCTTTGATACCAACTCTAGTGAACCTAACCCCATAAGCCCAAAGACGATGCCTTACTTTATTACATTGACATGATTACAAGGAATCAAATCCCAAAGGACCAACCAGTTTAGCATTTTTGGAAACCATATTACATATATGATACCCATTTTTTATTTGGAATAAAAAAATAATACGTAATGAAATAAAATTCTCATCATCCTTGAAACTCATTCCAAGAATTCACTTTCATACCTCGGGGAAGGAAACAAAATAAGTGTGAGTACGAATGATTTGTAGGGGTTAAGTACAACGAAAGAAAAAATGAATATTTGAGCATGATCTAGATAGAAATGTAAATAACTAATCACATATTATATGTAATCAATAAATTGATAAGGAAGTTTGTGAACAATATTGCAAGGTAAATAAATGAACACACATGCCATTTAATCAAAAAATTTGTCATAGAAAGGTAGGAATAAATGGTGATCAAATAATACCATATAAATAATCGCATGAGTTTGACCATGGATATTATGACTAATTTAATGACCACATGGAATATCAATAATTATGGAATGCATAATTTCTAACATTTGAACTATCAAGATCTATCCTCAAGACAGTTATTTTTAAGATCTATCCTCGAGAAAGTTTAAGTGTGTGGGTAAATACCCATCTGAACTATCAAGATCTATCCTCAAGATAGTTACTATCAAGATCTATGCTCAAGATAGATTTTAAACTACTTTTAAAAAAATGAAAAGGGGTTGTATCAAACAAATTTCAACCCATGATACTATCAATGCATAAAGGGGATTATATTAAATGGTAATCATCCCATTTCATACCTATCCAAATCATTCCTTATATATAGAATAATCGATTTAATTTATAAACAATGTTCCTTATAAAATATCCGTACTGATTATAAAATACAGATTTATCAATATTTCCCTAGATGATCAAATAAATATAATATTAAACACCATTTGTAAAAATGGTATATGGTTTAGAAAATAACCATATCTATGATAAGTAATGTGGATATTTAGGGAAATTTAATTTCTTATTATCATAGGAAATTTAATATTTCAAGGATAAGTTAATGAATACAAAATGAATCAAAAAATTAAATTTCAATACTATCCTTGATCAAAATGATCATCAACCATCCAGGGAAAGAATAATGATTATGTTAATACGACGTATAACCATTGGAGTGAGAATAAAGGTTGTTGTTGTAACACCCCGAGATTTTATGAGAAATACTCTTTTTAATTTCATTGATGTCTTGTGTTTTACGCTACACCAAGATTATCTTGCGCTATACGCAACACCGTTTTTTCTTGTAGTATACGCAACACTATTCTTGGCTCGTGTTACCCACAATTTCAAGTTCATTTGGTACAAATTATTCTACGCAACATTGAGTATAGAGTTTTTTCAATGTATTAATGAAATAAATTTTTATTATATTATATGCAACACTAAAGGAATCTTTCACTACACGCAACACTGACTTGGCTTGCGTTACACGCAAGAGCGACCTTCCTCGATAGCTTGCGAGGTACACAATACCAAGTTTCACTAAATAATGATATATTATTATATTATTATATCCATTATGAATAGTATTAACTGAATTTTAAATTTTATAACATTATAATTCATCCTACACATTTTCTAGAGTGAAGTATGAGAACAAAATCAATTTTTCGGATAAAAGAATTATTTTTTTTAAAATGCAGTCTTACCGCCTTTTGATGGCGCACCCATTTTAAATATAATTTTTAACAAGTTTATAAGTTAAATTTTACCAAATAAACTTATTCTTTTGAACCATGATATAAAAATTTACTTTGGATAAATTTTTGATATTTTTCTGATAAGTTTCTTATTTTCATGAATAGTAAAAATACGGTAAATTTTAATCGAAAAGAACTTTTTTCATAAAAATAATTTATATAGATAAAATATATTATTTAATGGTTTTAAAGTGTAAATAGAATATATTTTTAACATTTAATATAATTTATGTCATTATCATTAATTTTACATTGAATTCATAGGTAAAAACATTTCAATCTTTTTGCAATGTTTTAAAAAAAACCCGCTTTTTTCGACAACGAGATTAATTTTAAATTAATTTCGGAAACTTATATATCTTGAATTTGGAAAAATGGATTCCAAATTTGGAATCAGTAGGTCCAAATTATGTTAATCAGATACTTTTTATTTTTGGGCATTATGAATAGTAACTACGGTAAATTTTATTTACCATAGTTAAAAGTAAATTAGGTAATTAAGGGTAAAAATAATATTATAAAATTACCCTAACACTTGTCTTAGTATAATTGGATGATTATATTTCATCCTAAAATATACTTGGGTCGAAATGGTATCTATTAGAACCCACTTGTATGTGATTAAGACCTTTAATTTATTTTATTTAAATGAAAGTGAAACATGTATCACTGAAACTTTAATAATTAAATTATTTTTAATATAAGGTTATACAGAATATAAATTCGGTAATAAATACTCATTTGAAAGATAAAATGTTTTTATTTATCATGGTAATTAATTTTTAATTTTTAAGAAATATATAATTACTTTAATAGCTTATACATTAATGATGCAGAAATTATTTATTTAGTGAAAATTCAATAATATAGTTTTTATTAAACTAATAATAACCATAAAAGGCCCCAATAACTGACCAAAACTTATTGGTCGTGTACATATAAACCATAACCATCCAAAGGGCTAATTTTTTACCATTTGGAGCCTTGTAAAAGAAATTATGACACTTATATTATTTAATTTAAATGATGTCAAAGTTGTCACCTTGATAATTTAATAAACATAACATTTTAAAAGTTGGATTTTTTAGGAGATAAATTCGATTAAAAGTATTCTTATGAAATATATTAGATTTATCTTCATCATAGTATTATATTTTTAATTTTTATGCAACAAATAAGTATATTAAATAGTTATACAAAAATGTTGTAGTAATTATTTTATGAATAGAAATATCAAATAAATGGTATTAAAAATATTAAAATAAATATTTTATGAACTATTTAATATTATACACGACTTTTATAGACAAATATGACATTTTATTAATCTATTAAATATTTTTGTTTGAATATATCATCTATGTGAATTTTATTTAAATTCAAATAAATGAATAGTGTCAAAATTGACACTATTGTTATTTTATAAAAATAAAATATTATTAAATTGTTTAAAAATCACAAAAATATTTAGAAATTATAAATTGAAATTTATATGGTCCAAAACTTCATAAATTATCCAATTATGGACAATTAACAACACATAATTAATTATTTATAACAATTAGAAATTTAGAATATTATTACCGCAAATAAAATTAAATAGATTAAATAAGGATAAATCAAGTTGATAAGGTTTAAAATAAATTCCCAACATGTCTAAATTTTTTTGGTTGATGATATTACAACCCCATCTCATCTCATATTATAATTCAGTAATTTTTGGAGGTTTTTAAGTGGGGTTTGAATTTATTATAAATTAATAATTTTGAGGTTTCCAAAAGTGCCCCTCTCTTCCCTTATAAAAGGGCACCTCATCCCTCTCCTCTTCACAACATTTTTAGCCATAAATCTTGGAAAAAACCTGTAAATTTATCTTATCCACTTTCATATCAACATACTAGTGGTCTGGGTCTTCTCAAAAGACCAACTCTAGTGCCCTAAGAAGAGGTTTAGAAGAGGCGCGTCGAAGAAGAGGTAATGTCCTTTACCGATTCTTTCAAATTTATTTCTTCTTATACTTTATATTATTTATTTGATTTATTATAAATTAATAACATCAGTGTAACTAATATACCGATATTTTATTATAAATATGAAACAACCCTATTTCACCTTCTATCCATCCTACGGAAAACGAAATCACTGCGCGTGCGTACGTACGGAATACCGTCTCCACGCTGTGGTGTAATCTGTTTTTCCACCACCACCTTACTTGGATAGTTATAATGGTGGAAATAAAAACTATATATGATTATTATAACATCATACTTATTCTGATATGTTATATCACCCACCCAAATTCTATTAAATAAATATGGGAACGATATCATCACTCGTGCGTACGTACGGATTACCATCTCCACGACGCGATGAGATTCATTCTTCATGTTAACCATTAAAGAATGATTATAAAGTATATATAATAAATAATCATTAAATATATTACATAATAATGATACTGGATTTATGTACATATATGTTTCATTTACTTAATTCCATTCAATTCAATAAGGAAACGAAAACAACGTTCATGCATATGTATGGCCTACCGTCTCCATGAACGGTATATTTCACTCCATTTATTGTTCTATTATATATTTATATTCTGAATATATATTATATATAAATAATTTTTTACATTCTGGAATTACGTAATCATGATCTAAGTAATCATATGAATAATTACAAGTCAAAACACGTACGATAAATGAAATAATTTTACCCAAAACGCTGCTTTAACATGGAATTGACAAATGAACGGGTAATATAAAGCCACAAGTGAATAATATATGCTATCATAAATATTTTTATGGTTATATTAAAAGTTAATAATATGTTTAATCCCACTATAAAGGAGTCTCTAACTCATATGAAAGCAATTGGACACAAGGTAAGGGGAAATATCGCAATCTCAATTTTTATCCGAGATTGTTTATACTTCGGTATTTACTAGGGCATATTTATCATCCACATCCATGTTTCCTCAATATGTATGATTATTTCTATCCAACTACAATTTTTTAAATCCAATTTTACCTATTGGTGAATTTATAGTAAAATATATGAAAGGAATATTTTTTTTTATTTTCATTATGAGATACTTTTTGACTTTTCCAGCCAAGGTACGAGAAGAATGTTTTTTTAACTTATACGGCATGAACAGATTTTTATGATTTCATAGAAAAATTTTTCGGTGAAGCTTCCTTTAGATGTTTTAAAGTTTATTTTCAATTAAATTCTTTTATTTTAAAATTATATGACATATTGAGAAATGAAAAATGTTTTTATGAATAAAGGATATTTTCCCTAGGAATTGAGTTCAAGTGTCTTATCAAAATTATTTTCCATATAAGATAATATAGGGTTATTTTTCTATCCCTATTATTACATTGATTTGATTATGTTATGATGTAATTACATTTATTTGATTATGTTATGATGGAATTATTTTTATGAAGACCTTTTATCTTATATGGATTATGTTATGATGACCTGATGTTTAAGAATCCCATTTTTTACATGGGTTATGCTATGATGTATGATTTTTGATGTTGTGGCACAAATAAGAATGGTTTAATTATGATATTGGTAGGACCTATATCTCCCTCCAATTCATTGGGTAAATATTTATATCTCATGAGATAGACATGGCAGGAACTACAAGTAAAATCCGGTTTAGTAATATAGGGCTGGAACGACAAGAAAACCCGGTTCAGTAATGGACTTTGTCCACTATGATGGTCTTGGCAGGAATGCCTTGGATACTATGAAAATCATAACATGTGCTTAATGGTTTCCACAATTACATGTTTTACTTCCATGCTATTTTATCATTATTAATGTTCCATTATGATCTATGCCTTATGTACTGCCAAGATTTATGTCATTACTAATGATTTTGATGTTTTATGTTCATGGTTTTACGTTTAAATGTTTATGGGTTGTTTTATGTCCTCCATGTTTTACCATAATTATTATTTGAGCTCACCCTTTATATGTTTTATTTCCCCAGAATTTAAAGAAAGGTTTTAGGTAAGAAAACAAAAGGGGAAGATCGTTATGGGAGATATTGAATATATTTCAACATGATTAGAAGATTATGTTCTTAGTTTCCAAGAGACTAAACTAATACTGTCTTTGGGCATCTCTTTCTGTTATATTTTAAGTATTCCGCAAAACTAATGTAATTTCCATGTACTTCAAGATTTTGGTTTTATAGTTGTGGTTGATGAAATAAAATATTTTAAAAAATTCTTCAGGAGAATATCATTTTCATTTAAAAATAACTTTTGAAAATCATTTTATTTGAATATTTATTTTAAATAAGATATTTAAAAATATATTCATAAACATTCAAATGAATCTTCAATTAAACTATGGAGGGTATTTCCATACATGTCGTACAATTTAAAAGAACATTTTGTTTACATTATAAAAACATTAGAACTATTAATTATTCAGAAAGAGACAAGAAGTTGCCTTTGAAAAAAATTAAAAAATGAAAAATGGGTAAAAATTTATTTTAATAAATCACTTATAAAAGGTTAAATATTTTTTATAGAAAACATGGTTTGGGAAAACATGTTCCTTACCTCAGAGGGAAATAACGTCAGGTTTTTGTAACAACATTTTTTAAAGAATAATAATTACAAAAGTGTAGAATAATAGTACTATTACATGAAAAAATTAATAAATAACTGGAGTATAAGAAAATGTAAGGGTCTCATAGGAAATTATCATGTAATTTCCATCAACTATTATTTAAGAATAAATAATCTTAAATAGAACGAGATTATAAAATAAACCCTTAAAAATATCATAACTTTGAGATGAGAAATAATAAATGAATTGATGATGTATATCCACTATAAATCCAAATTAAAAAAGTGGAAATATAACGTAGGATAATTAAATTTTTATATACACATAATCATAAAATGACATAAACAACAAAGTACAAATTTAACCTAATGAGTTGAAATTGATTTAAGAAATTACTTACCTTACAGTTCCTTTAGTTGAACATCTTTTAACCTCCAGTATAATGTTTGATGCATGTTATTAAATTTTAATAGAACCATATTAAAATATATGATATCATATATGAGTCTTTTACAACATATTATTTCCCATCTGTTAATAATCTCTCATATTTTTATTGTTTCGGGTAATAATTTCTTTTTTTTCGAATATTTTATAACTTGTTATTATTTTTTTCCCTTTTACTTTGAATATGATTTAATAATATCTAGTATGTAAACCATGATATAAATATAATATTTATTCAATATATATTTATTTAAATTAATCTATAAAATTTAGTGATTGGAAATGAACTGCACCATTCATGGAGACGGTAGGTCGTATGTATGCATGAACGTCGCTTCCATTTTATTGTAGAATTAAAAGAAACAAAAGTAAATGTTATATATGTATATTATAATTATAATATCATTTTTATGTAATATATATCACATATTTTTATTAAAACCATCCTTAATATGTTCCATATAAATTATGAACAAATCACATCGCTTTTAGGAGGCAGTAGTCGACACGTCCACAAATGATGTTATCATATTCCAAAAAAATGGAAATTGTAAATGTGTGTGTGGTATAACATTTAAAAAAGAAAAAATAAATCTCAAATATCATAAATATCATATAAAAACTATAAATCCATCATTATTCCCATCCTTGAAAGGTGGTAATGGAAGAATGAATGACATTGGTTCGTGAGGTGGTAGTCCTCCGTACACACAAACGATGATTGTGTATCTCATCTGATGGAAGTGTGTGACGTTTTAGGTTATTACCTTAATATAAAAACATCTCAACATATTTAATATACTTAGGCTATTATATAATCAGTATATATATCACAAACCAAGCCGGAGTTCCATCCGATCCAGCACCTGACCCAGCCCGCGGCATGGCTCGAAGGGAATTCCTGATCAACAAGAGTTAGAAACTAGTTTCTGGGTATCAATAATATTCTTTGGGAATTATTTCACCCATTTTCATAAACCTAAATAACCAACAGAAATGAAAAACACAATAATAAATTTCCAAATCCAAATAAGGAAAAATAATCTTCAAATTCAAAGTTTACACTTTAAACAAACCATAAAAATAATAAATTGGAAGGAAACCATAAAACACCCCAAAATCCTCCATGAAACATAAGGGGCATCACCCTCAAGCTACCACCCCCAATACCTACTACATTAGGAACACTAGAAATCCCAAACCACTGACTTCCATGCCTCATATTGCCTTTACTTGGTTCATAAATAGTAATGTCTATAAACACCCACAAGTGTATGTAGGGTGTGATCAAAAGCCCAATAGGATGCCACCCAAATAAAGGATTTCATGCTATAACATTAATAGAAAAATTATTATGCACAACAACATAAAAGCATTTTAAACATTCTCAAGAAATCATTTTAAAGAAAAATCATTTTCTAGCACAATACTTTTAAGGAAAACACTTTTAAAGGTAACATTTAAAAAGGAAAACATTACTAAGATAAACTTGTTTAAAAGAAAAAATAAATATACTCAAGGTACTCCTTATACCGATGGATGAAACCACGTCATATAAGTCGCATGTCACAAGTGAGAACCATAAGTAATTCCCTAAGGGAAATCCAGCTCAAGTGAGACTCTAAAACCTAGTATCTCTATGAAAGGTTGTCTCGTAACCATGACTAATAGATTTCCCATGCACATGCCACTAGGAGGGGACCCCCCATTGGCCTAGTGGTCTCCAATCATCATCATAGTTTAGTTAGTGTTGTATGCGTCAAACATTTTCATTGAAACTGGGACATGCCACTTCCAAGTCACTAGCATACTAAATCTAGTCAGGCCACCTAGATACATGATTTTTCCTTTATGCTTAAATTATCATTTCACATATGACATAACTAACACTTTCACTGCACATTCCAATACACATAAGTACACAAGGAAAATCACCATTTTTATAAAGAAAACCACATTCCATTTTACATTAACAAAAACCATTTTGAAAACACATTTGGCATCACATGCACATTTCATAAACCCCATTTAGAAATACCACATAAAATCACACAATTGATCCAATTATTTCCAGTGGCCAATACCCTTTTTAAAACAACATATAAACCAATTCCACATTAAAACATACTTTCTAGCCTTTAAAAAATTTACAACTCAAATTAAAAGTGTACAAAAAGGTATCCATCATGCCATAAAAATCCATTTCTTTTGAAAAATCACTTTAAATACATTCACACATTAAGTTCCTTTGAAAACAAAATCCACGCCTTTTACAAAATTATAAAAACACATTTACGAAGAAATACAAAAAAGAACTTAAAATATTCCCTGTTTTCCATTGAAAATCCCATTTTAATTATATATTCTTCTCAAAACACTTCCAAGATAAAATTTTCACCACACAATAAATTAATAGAACACGTTTATAAAAAAAATAAAGTATATCAAAATAATCTAAAAAAGTTAAGGCATGGAACCACCTACCTCGAAATTGGAAACATCTGAAAATAGGTGCTAAACCAAAACCGCACCACCAAGGGACACTATCAAGGAATATCTATAATAAAAATAAATATTGAAACCTAATAATTAAGATATAACCCTAAATTGGACACCCAATCCATTAAAAAACAAAACCTCCAAAGAGGAAGAGGGGAAACCCTACTAAAGAGGAGAAATCAAAGAGGAGAACCACTTACTTGATGTTTCTTTGATGAATCCACATAAAATCCACCAAAATGAGGGATACCAAGGTAGAGGATAGTAAGGGGGAGTTGATACTAGGGAAAATACCAAGTGGGGGGGAGAGAAATTGGTTTTTGGGGTTAATAGTTGGGGGTGAGAAAAAGGAAAACCAAAATTTTAATGACCTAGATAGGCTGCACATTTTTCCTGCACAGCTTTACAAACCATATAACAATCGTGCTCCCATAACTATACAAGAAGGACATGATTCATGTTTATACCAAACGGTTTACAAATTTTTTGCTAACCATGCAATAATCCTTTGTCCAAAAACACCACTTGGTTGCACGGTTACCAGGGCAAGGGTGCACGGTTTGACAAACCATGTGCCAACAGTACGCCACCTCTTGTTTAACAAAATTTTCTTATCTTTCACCAAAAACATAAGAAAACCCCAAAAGGAAAAATGATAGAACCAAAATATATAGAAGATATTCCTCAAAATTCAAGCCTGTCACACCCGAACTCGAAGTAAAAATTGAGATCAAAAAATGAACTGGGGTAAAAGATGAAAATGAAAACCCAGGTGTGACAGTTCTCCCCGCCATGAAAGCTTTCCACCCCCAAAAATTCAACCCATGTATTGATTAGTGATCAAAAATAGATATTCCTCCTTGAGTCAAGTAAATTCCCAAAAAAAACATTAAATGTAAAGAAAGGAAGAACACCATTAATAGAAATGAAGATTCGTAAGATTCAAATTGGGAGGCTGGAGTGGACTCCCCACCATATTTCTGCTACCCTCATAAGTTCACAACACCACCAGTTTATCAAAATAAAAGTAACTCTCAAAAAAAAATAATCTAACCACTTAATCTACGAACACCTCAGGAATTACCAAAAAAACACATACCTTGTACTTGAGGTTAATAAATAGACTCAAACCACTTCTTGATGAATGCTTCTACAACCTTTGTTTCAACAACACCGCTGGGCACACTCCAGCCCCAACATTTACTCAAGGAAGAAAATCAAAATTAGGTAACTCTGAATGAGACTACCCACTACTAATCCAATACCATAAACTAAACTTTATTATCAACACAGGAGGCCCGAACAGAATCACCGCTATTTGAAATGAGCTAACACTGATTTACCCCAGAAGGAATTTTTGGTGAGACCTACGGTGGGTATCCCCACCATGATAAACAACAAACTTAATTAACCAAAATTGAACAAAACCAAAACTGATTTACATGGATTAACACACAAGTAAAACGACACGAAGATTTGCATCTAAAGTGATATAACCAATAGAGTTTAAGAAAAAGAGAAAACCATGCCTCCTTATAACTAAGTAGGAACTATTCTACCCACATGGGTCGTAAAAAATAATGGGGCCTTTAGGAAACTTCCCATAGTATGGGGCCTTTCCAAAACAAGGGAGTTACAATAGTGAGGCTTGAACTGTCCATTTCCAACACTGGAGACCAAGCCAAGACAAGGCCCCTCACACCCCCCTGTGATTCCGGACTATGTGCGAGCTTCACCTCGGGGCCTATGGATGGAGATAAAATGTTTGAATAATCTCTTGAATCGCAGAGAAAACCAGACAATCCCAGACCTAGAAACCTTATTTGGTCTTGCGATCAACCACAAAACATTCCAGGAAGAACCTATAGAACATAACACAACATGGAACTCACCTCACCTCAACAAGGCACTTCACTGAAAAGGAGATTCATGGGACACATACACATAAACCTCTAGTAAAAGCTGGAAAAAAGTACATAAAATGGACACATCCATTTAAAATATAGGCATTCATAAATTTTAGAAAAATAACATGCTTTCACGAAAATATAAGTTATTAATAGAGTCACAATCCAACTCTTACATTCCGAGCCAAAAAGGTAACACCAAAAAACACCACCAGACGTGACCATTACAATTGATAGAAGCATTATAAAGAAATGTAATTTAAACTGACCCCAAATAACACATTATTTCTATAAATAGACATGGTTATTTCTTATAAATATACTCGCCACACTGAGGGAAAAACATGATCCTACACCTAAAGGAAACTGATGAAATATTCAACATCCTTTCTCATACCATATATAGTGCCAATAGATTCGAGATGCTTTATATTACTATAATTCCCTTCACCGCTTCCACGTCGGACCTTCAAGCATAAAGGTGGAAAATTCAACCTTTGATGACTCAGGAAACTCAGGGAAACTAAGCTTCTTTCAATCTTCCGCATCCGCTATTCCGCTTTGAGAGGATCTACATGACCAAGAAAGAGAGGTGTATTAAATTCCAAAACTCAAAAATAGAGACCATACATTGACCAAATGTAGGGTCTTCTGATGGTGAACCACTCATGGCCACACTTTGAATATGCACTGATTCTTTATGGGGGAATACACTAACCAACAAAGAACCCAAGAACCCAACCAAAATAACCAACAAGAAAATACATTCCCTAAAAAAACTACAAACACCCAATGGGAACCAACCTAAAGGATTCCTGAATCGTTATTTAGAATAACCCACTAACCATTATCTCAAAACCAACTTATTGACAAAAATGAATACTTGAAACTTCATTCAAACAAGAAGGGTTTTTGAATTCAAGACACCTTGTGAGTGAAATTACCAAATAACAGGAAGACACACCATACAAATATTGGTTATCAAAACATCACATTTTCTCTTAAAATAACCTTTTAAAATAAAACAATCTTGCTGGGTTTCACTCTCACCAATGGTATTCCATGGAGCCTCACACATTCATATTATCATGCCATACAGGGCACCAATCTATTCATACCAATTTAAGAACTCTCCCACTCATTCCATTACCAATCCATATTTCCCGAATATCCATGCATGTGATGCTCATGGAAATAGAAAAGGTCTAAACAAAATCATTCCACTTTACAAGACAAGCCTTTGACCCACACTTTCAACTTTTCAAAAAACATAATAAAACTTTTTGAAATTCCACCAACTATGAAGAAAAAAACCATTTTAAAACTCCACACATCAATCCAAAAAAATTTATTCCATCAAAAATATTTTTTACAGCTCAAAAAACCACACTTAAAATAGATTTTCCAAAACCCACCTTGAAATATTTCATGTTTTTCAGACAACCAATTTTTAATAAACTACATGTGTTTATTACAAAAATCCAATCTCGATAATCTCATCCCCATTTACTAAAAAATCATTTTATAAAATTAAACTATTATAATGATTTATTTAAATTTATTTTGAAAATTGATTTTACACCATTCCAAACCTGAACCATTTCTTATTTAAAATCATGTTTTCCAAGTTCAAAAATAAGAGTTTTTCAAAATAATTTTCAGAACTGAAGGAGACACAGAACAATCTGCAAGGGAAACTACTGTCAATGGGTGAATTGTCAATATTGTTGCAATCCCTACGCAAATCACACCACAATCCTTAAGAGTATTCCAGGATCATGTCCTTAGCTCCATGTGGCTTTCTAGCCCCTGTGAGCTCACGAATACCATTCGCTCGACTCTCTTTTCATTTCCCAAACATTAAAAAACCACAAGAACCAAATAACCCATATAAAACCTAACTTCCCCTGGAAACATGAATCCCATCACAAGGTGTGCTGGACAGGAACCATACTCATAACCAGGACATCATGTCCCAAAAATCATAGCTCTGATCTACCTAGACTTTTCCCTAGATAACGTGACCCAAAAATATCATGACCTGCTCTGAGACCATTTTTTCACGAACCAAGATAGCGTACCATCCAATCTGACACCCAACCTAGCCCATGGCATGGAAAGAAGGGTTTTTATGATCACCATGATCTAGAAACTAGTTTCTATGTATCAATAATATGTTTTGGGAATGATTCCACCGATTTCAATAAACCTAAATAACCAAACATAATAAAAAAACACAACAATAAATATCCAAATCCAAGCAAGGCACAATAATCTTCAAGTTCAAGGTTTATACTTTAAACAAAACTAAAAAAATACTATAATGGAAAGAAACTATAAAATGACCCAAAATCCTCTCTGCAATATGAGGGGCATCACCCTCAAGCCACCACCCCTAATAATTACAACATGCGGAACACTAGAAATCACGAACCACTGACTTCTATGGATCATCTTACCTTTACTTGGGTCATACATAATGAAGTATACATACACCCAAAGGTTTATGTAGGGTTTCATCCAAATCCTAGTAGGATGACACCCAAATAAAGTATTCCATGTTGTAAAATTAATAGACAAATTAACATGGACATTAATACAAAATCCTTTGAAACATTCTCAGGAAATAATTTTAAATCAAAACCATTTTTAGCACAATAATTTTAAGGACCACAATTTTAAATGTAACATTTAAAAAGAAAACCTTTAATAAGTTAAAAAATTTTAAAAGAAAAATTAAATATAATCAAGGTCCATCATATTCTGACGGATGACAACACATCATATAAGTCCCATGTCAAAATTGAGAACCATAAGTAAATCCCTAAGGGTAATCTAGCCCATGTGAGACACTAGAACCTCGTACCTTAGTGAAAGGTTGTATAGAAACCACGATTAATAACTTTATCATGCATGATCCACTAGGAGGGGACTCCACAATGGTGTAGTGGTCTCCAATCATCATCATAGTTTAATTAGTGTTTTAAGTGTCAAAAATACTAAGTGAAATCGGGAAAAGACACTTCTGAATCACTAGTGTACTAGATCTAGTCTTCCCAACCTAGATACTTGTGATTCCCTTTGTGCTCAAATTCTAATTTCTCATGTCACATAACCAACACTTTAACAACACATTCCAATACACATAGGAATAGAAGGGAAATAAAAATTTCTATAAATAAAACAAAATTTCATTTCACACGCACCAAAACCATTCCAAAAACACATTTTCATAGCACTTGAACATATCATAAATCCCATTTAGCAATACCATACAAAATCACAAAATTGATCCAATTATTTCCATGGACTAATCCAATTTTTAAAACCACACATAAACCAATTCCCCCTTAAAAATGCTTTCCAACTTTTAAACAATTCACAATTTAAATTAAAAGTTCACAACAAGTCCATCATTCTAAAAAAATCCACTTCCTTTGAAAAAATCACTTTACAAAGATTCTCACCTTAAGTACCTTTGGAAACAAAATCCTCACCTTTCACATAATTATAAAAACACATTTAAGAAGCACCATAAGGATTCACTTAAAAATGTTCACTATTTTCCTTTGAAAATCCCATTTTCATTACATATTCATGTAAAAACACATCCAAGATACATTTTACACTATACAATAAATTAATAGAACATATTTATAAAGACACGAAATCATATAAAATCATCTAAAATGTAAAGGAATGGAACCATATACCTAAAGCTTGGAAACTTCTAAAAATTGGTGATAAACCAAAACCTCACCACCAAGGGACCCTATCAGGCCAATATACAACAATAAACATCAGGATCAAACCCTAATAATTAAGATCTAACCCTAAATCAGACACCTAATCTATTGGAAAACAAAACCCCCAAAGAGGAAGAGGGGAAACCCTAGAAAAGAGGAGAAATAAAAGAGGAGAACCACTTAATAATATTTATTTGATGAATCCACATCAAATCCACCAAAAGGATGGATCCTAAGGTAGTGGAGGGTAAGGGGAGGTGCGCCTATGGAAAAATCCTAAGTGGGGGGAGAGAAATGGGTGTTTGGGTTTTAAAATAAGGGACAGAGAAAAAAGAAAATATGAATTTTAATGACCTGGATAGGCCGCATGGTTTACTCGTGTGGTTTACTGAACCGTGCGAAAACTATGCTCCCATCACTATCCAATAAGGACATTCCACACAGTTAGCCCACACATTTTACAAATTTTGTAGTTACCATGTGATAAGCATATGTCCAAAAACACCACTTGGCCCCACAATTATTTGGTAAAGGGATCACGGATTAAAAAACAATGCGGAAACCACGCTCTACCTTCTTTTTACCCAAATTTTTTATCTTTCACCCAAAAATCAAGAAAAACAAAAATAAAAAATGATAGACAAAAAATATACAGAAGAGATGACTCAA
This sequence comes from Viscum album, assembly GCA_963277665.1. NCBI lineage: Eukaryota > Viridiplantae > Streptophyta > Magnoliopsida > Santalales > Viscaceae > Viscum > Viscum album. The sequence continues at coordinate 640,330,327 of OY728167.1, forward strand.
AATTCAAACCTGTCACACCCAAAATTGAAGGAAAACCCAAAATAAAAAACTGAACCGGGGTAAAGGTGAAAATGAAAACTCTACTGTAATAATATATGTATAATTTAATGAGGGGGTGAAGGAAATAAAATGAAAATTCGTTAAGAAATACATCACCTCTTCTTTTGGGTTATTCCTTAGGTTTTCACTAAAACCTAGAAATGTTTGATTTATGCCCAATATAAGGATTTTGGGATGAGGGTAGGGATATTGGTGAGTTAATTGGGTATTTATTGTATTAAAATAATTAGTCTATGATGTGTAAAGAAGTGTGAGAGGGGGTGTCCTTTTAAAATGGGTTAAAGGACACACTTGGCATTTTTGAAAAGAATTATGTGCTCCCCATGTTTTTACCTACTAAGAGGATTCTATAATACAAAACATTATGTTCTTGATGTGTTAAGGTTGACATATTTCCATAAAATAGGTGTTGTAAAAGGTTTGGGTAATTTTTACACCTTACATTCTATGTTCAGTCATTAAATAAGTATGTTTTAACCTTAATCCCTGTAATTAATTTTCACTGAATTCACAAATCATTAGGGTAAAAAATTAAGTTGAACCTATTAGAAATTATAAAATATTATAATTCCAAATATGGATTCCAATTTAACAAATTCAAACCACAAATGTGGAAAAAATTAATTTAAAATTAATCTTGTAGACGTGGCGAGACAATGAGTTTTTAATGTGATAATGTTCAAAAGTTTGAAATATTTTTATATTCAAATTCAACATAAAAATGATCCCCCTAACCTATATTGGATTAATAGATGTAAAATTTATATAATTAAATTTTAAAAACTACTAAAAATATAATTTTACCATAAAAATATTTAAAAGAAAATTCGTTTTTCATTTAAAATTCAGTACATTCTTATTATTCATGAAAAAAATTAAACTTCTCAGAAAAAACCAAAAATTCACCCTAATAAAATTTTTACATTAAAATTTCAAAAATAATTTTTATTTTATCAAATAAAATTTATAAAATTTTCTAAATTTAGTTTTAAAATAAGTGCGTCATTAAAAGGCGGAAAAACTGACTTTTGAAAAATACAGCTTTTATGATTAAAATTTGATTTGTTATTATCTTATGATTAAAAAGTCTATTTAATGAATGTAAAAAAAATTGATTGAATATATAATATATAAATTTCCTTATTATAATTTAATAATCATAACTAAATTAATTTATTAAGATAAAATTCCTTTGGTTGTATAAAAATAGTTATTTATAAGAACTTTTCCTTTATATTCAATTGGTTTTTATATTCATTTATATATAATTGTAAACCAATGAATTAAAACATATACTCTCATAACTTATCCAATAATTTTTATAATCAAAAATTTAATGGCTAGAAGATAATTTTCATTTTAAATAATAATGTTTATAGTACTCAGTAATACTTGGTATTATGTGCAATGAAAGATAACTTAGTGCTACCTGAACTACAAGCTATGCCATATATTGAATTAATTTTAAATGTTAAATATATTGTAATGTATTGGGATATTATATTCCCTTATGAACTTGGTGTTTAATTTCATACACTCTATCAAATAAAAAATAATTATTCTAAAATCTCATGTTGTTAAATTTACCCATGCAAACTAATAAACTTGTTGGAAAACATTTCCATACTAGAACACTTTGAAAATATACCATTTTCAAATACACTTTTAAAACCCCTTTGGTTTTCAATAAAAAAAACCAATTTTACAAAATAGTTCCTAACATGGTTTAAATAAAAAAATAAAGATCAAGACTAAACATGCTCAACATATACAATAAGGCGTAATAAAATTGTGCCCAAACATCAATATCATATAACCATATCAATAGAAATGAAAAAATGGGAATAATATATCTCATAAAATAAAAATGGAAATAATCAAATTCATAATAATATATGAAATACTATAATGGGAAATGTGCACCTATGGGGTCTAACAATCAACCATATCATGAGTGATTAAAAAAGTATACTAGCTAACTCAGCCAAATGGAAGCTCTCACAGTCTTCCTCGAGACCAAAATAGAATCTAACATGGTATTTCTACCCAAAGGGACTCATGGTCCCTTGGAAAAAAACTTATAGTTTTACACAGTGCTCCATCAGATGGATCACAAATCCACTCAAAGAAACTATATTGGAAGCTCTCGTAGTCTTCCCTATAAAGGCTCTAAAAAACCCCTCACCCACGCCCCAGTTAACCCATGTGACACTCCATTCCAACACATCCACAAACAATTTTCCATATGAATAAATATATAACAAAATCCAACTTAGCACCAAAAAATCCCATTTTATCATAACACCCTTTCTAATGTAAAATAATTTCTAAAACCACTTTATAAATACTTTGAAACCCATAAAACCATTTGAACCATTTTATTAAATACTTGTTGTTCATACAAGAAGCACCCATTTAGAAAACCCACTTAAAACTCCAAAATTACCAAACACATCCATGAATCACATCAAACATAGAATACACATCAATCATAAATCATTTAAATGAAAATTTAAACAAACAAAAACAAAATAATATTATAAATTTAATGGTATTACTTGGAAAACACCTTTAAATAAATACACCTACCCTAGATTCACCCTAAAGATCATTTCCCTTGATGAATTATGCCCATAATAGGAAGAAACAAATCCTCACAGACCAATATCATAATTTAACAAACCAAAACCTCCATCTTAAACCCTAGTTTCATCATATAACTACACTAGGGTTACACCCATCCATATAAATAGAAGAAAAAAGATTAATAAGAGGGAAAAAAAGAAACCATGAATAAATCAACATACCTCAAGCCAAAAAACCAAGATATCAAAGAGAAAAAAATCAAGGAGGAGGGGAAGAAGCTCAAATCCAAGGGATAAGGGATACCATTGTTTTAATAGGAAACTGAAATCATAAAAACATGATAGGGGATAAATGTTAAAAAGATACTTTTTAAGTGATCTATATAGGGCCACAGGGTTTGGCTGCATCACTAGTAGAACCATGTGCCAACCATGAGGGGCTACTATCTCCACAAAAAACCAGTTGTATGATTTCCCCTAGGTGTCACGCGGTTTGAAGAGCCATGATAAAACCATGAAAATTACCTTTATCACAAACTGTAGCACCATCAAATGGTTAAAAAAGGTATAAACTAACCATGAATCATAGTTTTTCTTCTAAAAAACTACCTCTTCGATCCTCAAAACCTTGAAACTCCAAGAACACATTAAAAGATAAACAAGACACAAATTTAGATGTACTAATAACCTAGTGGGTGTTATAAACTCCCCACCATGCATATTTATTCCACCATAATTTCCTAAGAATTTTCCTAAATAAAATAGGTGAGTCTATTGTTCCCTCACCCAAGTTTCCCACTCCCATGTATCATAGATATCTCCTCTACACTTACATATTGAATGATACAATGAGATCGATTTTATATAGATAACTTTCTTCTAACCATCCATGACACAAACAAGCTACTCCACCATGGTAAAATCAGTCCCTAACTCTATATCCTACAATTACAACACTTGATATGGGTTTGGATGGTATCTCTTAAACTAGGATACATTGAAGACATCATGGATCTAGGTCGTCCATAAAGGTATATCCAATCAAAAGGATACCTTTCCTAGATGCTTCACAACATGAAATGACCTGACATTACAAAATGTCAGCTTCCCCTATATACCCAATCAGGAGTTTCCTTGACAAATAGATACTCATAGAAACACCATATCCCCAACCTAAAACTCCTTTGGATGATAATGATGTTCAGAATATTACTTATGGAGAATTTGATATGTATCTAACCACTTTTATGTTAGCCTCTCTATCTTGATCGTCTCCTCGATGACACTAGGAATAACCAAGGAACACTCACCGACCTCATCCCAACACTAAGGAGATTAGAACGACTTCCCATACAATGCCTCAAATAGGGATATCCTGATTGAGGCCTAGTAACATTTTTTATAATAAAACTCATACAAAGAGAGGTTCCTTTCTTAAGAACTATGAAAATAAAGAACACATTCCCAAAACACATCCTTGATATTTTGGATGGTATGCACAGACTGATCATCCGACTGCGGGTGATACACAGTGATCAACATTAGTTGAGTTCCCAAAGCCTCTAGGAGTCTGTTACATAAATGAGATGTAAAACAAATATATAAATCTAAAAATATTTATAAGGGAACTCCATGAATTTGAATGACCTCTCAAACATAAAGTCATCTGATCTCCTCTACCTTTATCAACTCCCTAATGAGAATAAAGTGGGAATATTTCATCACATGATATAAAATCACCCATAATCCTTCCCACTAAAAGTATGAGGTGGTTCTATAAAAAATTCATAGTGATCTAATCCCACTTCTACATCGGCATGGGTAGTGGCTGCAACAACCCGGTTGGGTATCTAATACTTAACTTTGATCCTCTAGAAGGTCAAGCACCAAGAAACGAAGTCTACCACTACACATCTCATATCAAGCCACCTATACCAACGTCTAAAGGTATAAAATATCATGGTCACCCTAGGGTAAATAAACTAACTAGAAGGACGCACCTCATGAATCACCTCCCACCTCAGGATCAAAGTAACAACCAGCCACTTCCAAATGGAAAGAGAACCATCAGGAGATCAAGACCAATCACCTGAGGTCACCTAACCATTTAAGTCACTTTTAATATGCTGGCACTTGGGGTTGGGTACCTACTAAATTATCAATCAATAGATGAGAGAGGGTGTAACCTACACACCTTCCAAGAATACCTACCCTCCATCCTTCTGCAAATTTATCCTCATATAACAAAACAAGCTAACCAGACCACACTCATTTGCTGAATCCTGAATGGCCTAAAATGGAGATTTCCCTCTCAATGCATCAGTAACCACAGTTCACTTCTCAGACATATATACAATCTCGAAATCAAATCTATGAAGATAAGCCACCCAGTATTTCTCTGTGAGTTTCAGGTCCCTTGGGGTCAAAATATACTTTAGGCTATTATGGATCGAATATACCATAAAACACTCTTAGAATAGGTAATTTCACCATGTCTTTAGCGCATGAAATATAGCTTCCAAATTCAAGGTCATGGGTGGGATAATTCCACTCATGTGGGTGTAGATACCATGAACCATATTCCACCACATGGACTTCTTGCATCAAAAAACACCCCATACATACATTGTAAGAATAAAAAAACATCATCATCTCTCCCTTGCTAAGGTAGAATTTAAATAGGTGCATATGTCAAATGAGTCTAGAACTACTCAAAATCACTATTTTGCATCTCATACCAATTAAAAACACCCCTTTTATGAGAACATACATCAAGGGAGAAAATGGATTAGGGAACTCCCAAATGAAGTGTCTATAATACACAGCCAAGCCCAAAAAACTATGGATATCGAACACATTCTTGGTCCTCTCCCCAATACATGATGAATCAAATATTATCTAGATACATATAAACTCCTGCCTCAAAAATCATGTGTCCCATGAATTTCACTTCTTAAATCCAAAAGTGGAACTTGGGAAACATGGAATATAGACTATTCTCCCTCAAAAAACCCAAAACAACCTCCATATGGTTGATGTGATCCTCCTCTATCTTGGAATACAACAAGATTTCATCTATAAACACAACTATTATGGAGTCTAAAAATTGGTGGATGATCCATTTCATCAATTCCATGAAGACTATATGATCAATTTTAACCCCAATGGAATAACCAAAAACTCAAAGTGTCCATACCAGCTCTGAAAGGTGGTATTCATAACATCCTATCCCCAGACCAACAACAAGTGTGACCCTAATATTAGATCGATCTTTGAAAACCAACAATACCCTATGATCAGATCAAACAGATCATCAATTATAGGCAATGAGTATTTATTCTATATTTTCACATGGTTTAGCCTATGATAGTCTATGAAAAGGTATAGGCTAACATCAGACTTCTTTTCAAAGAGAACTATAAAAGCTAATGGGGAAATACTAGAATGGATAAAACCTTCCCTTGAGATCCTTTATCTATACTTTTAGATCTTTTCTCTCAGCCATAGAAATTCAATAAGATGGAAGTAAAATCGGGATTGGACTAGGGAGTATATCAATGGTAAAATAAACATCTCTTAGGGTAGAAATCCAAAAAATTCACTAGAAACACAGCTAGGATCCTCAACACATCAATATGAATCTCTCCCATTGAACTATTCTAAATATCCTAAAGAAAAAAATCTATAAATCCATCATGATACCAACACTAACTCTGAAGGATCTACTGCTTCCATCCTCGAACATGGATCCCACTCACCCTAAAAAATGTGAGTGCTCTAGTTAGGCATAAGGAACTAGAACTTGCGATGATAAACTTCACCAGTGTCTTGAAGATGATAAAATAATCTATATTGATAATGTGGTCAAACAGATCTATGTCCAAGACATGGATGTACCAAACGACCTCCACACCATCTACCATGACATGGATATCATGGAACTTGAAGCCTCACTCCTTATTACCCAACATGGTTAAAAAAATCCATAATATACAAAATCAAATGATCATATATTCCCAATTAATCAATCATATTAAACCAAATAAAATAACGTGAATCAATGTTTTCAAATAAAATGATTCCATAGTATAAGAAATAAACACCGTAACTCTAATGGTTGTTGGCCCAGAATCTGAGTCCTCTGGCATTACCTTTACGGTGTGGAGATGCCCTGACTCAGAACCTCCCTATGAATTCTTCCCATGGTGATAATCCCCATTACCATTAGGATAGGATCCTACAACCATCAAAACCTATGACTACACCTGAGATCCATTTGGAAAAGTAGATACCACACTGCATCGATATGAATCCTACTGACAGAAGTGTTGGATATGACAAGACTTACCATAATGGTGGCATGTCCTTGGAGTCTTTGGGAACTTCATCCTAATGTGTCCCAATTTCAAGCATTGATAAAAGACAAAATTCCCACGACTTTTTGGAGCCATAGAAAATAAACCAGTTGACTATTGGACACTCTTTCCACTTCCTTTATGAGACTCATCCATCTTCCACTTCTGTCCTAAAGAAGAACACCAGATCCTTCCCATACAAGGAATAACACTGAGACCTATTTTTTCAGTCAAATTTTCATATTCCATTACTTCCTTTTCAAACACCTCTAAATATGTTGGTAGACATATAATAATGTGCATATATATGATCCATATCCTCAATACCATCTCAAAACCCAAATCTTTGAGGTAATCATTCGTGAGGAGACCCATAGAGACATGAACTAACTCAGGAAATATGGAACCATACACCATCATAGAAAAATCACCCTACTCCAGCTTCAAGAACTCATAGGAATCAAGCCCATCTATGAAAATATAGTAGCATAATCCATCAATAAATAATTAACAGAGATCTAATCTCTATCCTCAATATTGTCTCATAATATCTGTTAGAATTCTTTGGGTAGAAATTTTGGTTAAAGGCCACTTTAAATGTGGTCCATATGAGGTTCTCATGCTTTCCAGATAGCACCATTGATTCCAAACACTTTCTACCTGGTCCACCCATCACATACATGGAAAATTCCACTTTCTAGGTTTCATGGGTCTTAAATAACTAAAAGACCTTCTTCATATGATCCAACCAATCCTTAGGCTCATTGGGTCCCTTATCACCACATAACATCAATGGATTTTTCCTTGAATACACTAGAGCATGGTCCAGAGTCCATGTATTCTCATAACCACCCACTAACCCAAGGTTTGGATCATATGAATCACCAACTCCACCAATATCAGATCAAGCAGAGGGTTTATCGGTGGGGTACATTCCACTACACCCACTCTATGCATGGATAAGGTCCTTCTAGGATTCATTTTCTACAACACAAAAAAATAAAAGATTCATCAATCATAATTTAACCTCAAACACCTAAAAATATCCCAAATAACCCCCAACATAAATTTCAAAAAGAAAAAAACATTTCAAGAAAACCCAAATGGAAAAGGAGACAAAACATCAAAACTACCAAGTATTTCCCACTGTGCATGGTTTGGATGCATAGTTTGGAAAACCATGGGTCAACCATGTGGGTGTTACTATATTGGGAATTCAAGGCCACATAGACTGTTTATGGTCTCTAATAACCATGCATACTTACTGTAAACCTCTTATAGACCTCCTTGTTTCACCCCAAAACTCCAAACATCCCTTGTACATACCCTATAACTTCCCACTAATTGGGAAATATCTTGAAAATTCATAAAAAATAACCAATAATTAGGATCAAAATGTTTATACATTCTCATACCACATAAGAAAACACATGGTTTATAATGAAGAAGATTTGGCCAAGAACTTCCCCATTCTTTCCTCTCGAGTCTCTAAGATCCTAGATCCAATCTACCACTAAATATCAAATAACAAAAAAACGTTCTCTGATGTCATTTTGTAATGAACAAAATAGGTGTGATCAGACCCGTCACCCAAGATGACCCACCACAAAGCCTAAAACCCACTCTTGATCACCACGGGATGGCGATAAGCACCAAGTATAACCAAATATCACTTTCGAATGATTTAACCATTGGTAAATTGGAATGACCCATCCATAAATGGTATGTCACACATAGATCATTAGAGTTAGTATAAAAAGGGATGTTTATACCATAAACAACAATATACATCCATATACAAACATTCTATAACTGGACATAAACATGGTATCTCAAAAAAAACTTAAAACCCAAATAAAGGGGAACCATTCCAAACAAGGCCCAAGTATATACCAATGGATACAAAATACCAAAAATGTATCCATTAGAGCAAATACCAATGATTCCATATCTCCTCTACAAAACACAGGATGGTGATAATCAAGAATAGCCACCCTGAAATGCAGAACCCTTGACTTTACCTGTGTCTTGAAAAAAAATATAAAACTTCCCAAAATCCCAAGTAAGGTGTGAGGCACAAATCCCAGTAGGATACAAAAATTAATCTATTTAATTATTTTACCAATGAAAACCAATAAACTAGTTTGAAAATATTTTTATAACTAGAACTCTTTGAAAACATACAATATTCAAATACACTTTTTTAATCCCATAGTTTTCCACTTCAAACAAAACATGTTTAACAAAATAGTTCCCAACATGGATCAAATAAATAAAAAAAGATAGTTTCTCAACATGCTCAACATATCCAATAAGGCATAATAAAAATGGGCATGAACATAAAAATCATATAACCATATCAATGGAAATAAGCAAATGTGAATATTATATCTCATAACATCAAAATAGCACTAATCAAATGCATAAGCATATAAAAAAACATGAATGGGTAATATGAACCTAGGTCCACTAACCATCAGTCCTATCATGAGTGAGTAAACAAGTATGATAGCTAGCTTAGAAAAATGGAAGCTCTCATGGTTTTCCCTAGGCCTAACATGGAAGATCACATTGTCTTCCTACCCAAAGTCTCTCACGGTCCCTTGGAAACTAAGTTGGAGCCTCACTTGGTACTCCCTCCAATATTTCACAAGGCCACTAAAAAAACCATAATGGAAGCTCACATAGTCTTCCCTCCAAGTCTTACATAGTACCTTGATAAAACCCCTCACTCACACCTTGGTTAATTCTTGTGTTACTTGATACCTACATATCCATAAACAAGTTCACATATTAATCAAGCTATAACACAATCAATTTCACAACCAAACATGACCATTTTATCAAAACACCCTTTCCATGGTAAAATCATTTATAAATCCTTTAAAACCCATAAAACCCTTTGATCCATTTTATCAAATACTTGGTGTGAATACAAGACAAACCCATTTAGAAATCCCAGTTAAAGCACCCATATTTCCAAACTAATCCGTAAAACATATCAAACATGGAACACACATCAAGAATAAATTTTTTAATTTGAAATTTCAAAAAAAAACCATAGGAAATTATAAATTTATTGGTATTCCATGAAAACCCCTTAAATAGATAAATATACCTAAGATTTGATTCAAAGTTAGGTACCCTTGAAGAATTCCACCCAAAAGAGGAAGAACAAATCCTCACACACCTATTACATAAGGAAACAAATAAAATACCCTATCACAAACCTTATATTTTTCCAAAAACCACACTAGGGTTACCCCCTTCCATAAAAATGGAAGAGAAATACTTGTTAAGGGGAAAATAAAAAAGAAACCATGAAGAAATCAACATACCTCAATCCAAAACACCAATATCTCCAAGATAAATCCAACAAGGAAGAGGGGAAGAAGATACAAGACAAGGGATAGGGGGGTCCCACAATAAAGAAGAAAAATTATCCCTAAAATCATAAAAATGACTAGGTATAAATGGTCAGAATACAATTTTTAAGTGAGTTGTGCAGGGCTGCATGGTTTGGCCTTATTGTTAGGACAACCATGTAGGGATACTGTCTCCCCCAAAAACAAGCCATGTTTTTACAATCTATAATCAAACCATTACAAAACCCTGAGTCATAAACTAAATCACCCAAAAATGGTTAGCTGCACAGTTACACAAACCATGAGTTATCCATATACCTTGGTCTGTGTTTTCAAAAACTCCCAGTTTTGACCACTAGAACTCACAAACTCAAAGAAATCATAAAAAGATAAATAAGAATGTAAATTATATGTACCATTGAACATATATGTGTCATAGAAATTATGAGTACTCCTATTTTGAATAATCATACCATAGTCAAGGACAACATGTTTCAAGAAAATAGAATGACTTGTGAATAATCAAGAATACATTTCTATCCTTTCAAGGGAAGAATGATCTGGAACACTCATTGGAGTGGGGAAAAATTTTGAACACATGTTTGGACTTCACAAATTCTTAGAGGATAAGAAATTATTATTGGAAGAAATTAATCTCAATGACTATGTATTTATTTAGTGGGACTAATTGTAAGTATACAATGAAATGGGGAAAAGACAATTCAAACATGGTAAGAGATAAATATTGTAATGTAAAAAAGGTTGATCTCTAGTCATTACTATATATATTTACATTTGGATTTATACATCTTGTGAAAGGTTCTTTAGGTGTGGATGATTACTATAATGAAAGGGGAATATAAATGATTATATCAAGTTTGGAGGATAGTTGAGAAGTTATGATATAAAGTTTCATCACTAGATAAAATCTAGAAATTATAAATATGGTGGAGTTAAAATCCAACTTTGACATGGTGGAGTTTCTACCTAAGGTGGTAAAGGTGGAGAGGCAATAACAATCCCAAATAAATCAATTAAGTTATCCCAATTAATTGAAATATATTGAAAAGGATTCCAAATTAACCATTAAATGGAATGAATCAAAAATATGTGATTTTAAATCTTCTCAAAAATAATGTGAAGTTGCATAAAAAATTTGTCACTTCCCATTCTAAAGGTAATAGTGAGCCCAAATTCCCTTCTAAATATCGTAATATTATGTATTTTATGTTTCCTAGATTTTGGTATATCACATCCCAATTCTCTAACAACAGGAAAATTATTGTTTTGTATAATAGTGAAATTTTGAGTGAAGTCTCTAAAAAAATGAAATTCCATCGTTGGAGGAATTCAATGATGTGGAAGTTGAAGAACTTGTTCCTGGAGATCTATTAGTGATAATAATATCTCTAAAAAATCAAGACAAATATTATCACTATTAGGAGAAACATAAGAATATATTTCATACTATATGTAACATCCTGAAAAAGGAATGTATCAAGATCATTGATAGTGGGAGTTTCACTAATGTGTCTAGTAACTTGTTGCTATAGAAGTTCATTTTTCCAACTAGTCATAATCCTAGACCCTATATATTTTAATGGTTAAATGGAAGTGGTGATGAGTGAGTAAAAAATCAATCCATAGTTTCTTTTTCTATCAAAAAATATCAAGAAGGGGTGGTTTGTGTTGTTTATTCAATATAGTCATGGCATTTTCCACTTAGGGGACTATATCTGTTTGATAAGAGGGTTATATATGATGTCTACACACACTATTTATCCATTATTGAATGGAATGAAAATTATATTAGCACCATTGAGGCCCATACAAGAATATTAATATCATGTGAGGATAGAGAAATAATACAAAAAGATAAATGAAATGTTTGAAAAAGAATATGGGAAAAATAAAAAAGATAGGGACAAAAATAGTGTACCGAGTTGAGAAAAAAATGATATTAAAAGAGAAATAAAAGTGCAGAGTAAGAAACAATTCAAGATAAAAATTAGATAACAGAAGGGTATTTTTTCTAGAAAAACTGATGTGAATAGAATATTGTTTAGTAATAATGTATTATTACTCAATATTAAGTATTCTTTCCTTGAAATTAACAAAATTTATCATTCTTTACCCTCTTATGTTCTGTCTTTTCTATATGAATATTATGATTTGTTTAGCAATGAAAAAATTGATGGATTTCCTCAATTGAGAAGCATTTAACATATAATTGGCTTCATCCCCAGAGCTTAATTCCTAACAAAGTAGCATATAGAACTAATTGAGGGCAGACTAGAGAGATACAACACCAAGTTGAATAACTCATGAGTGAAAAAATGAGTCTATGTGTTTTTATGGTGATCCAGGTACCTAATAAATATGGAACATGGAGAATTTTCATGGACATTCATGCCATAAAAAATAATAGTTAAGTACGGATATCTCATCCATCAACTTATTAGCATTATTTATTTACAGGGGGGTACCTTTCTTTTCAAAATTGATATTAAATGTGGTGACCAAAAAACATGACTGAAAAAAATAGATGAATGGAAATCTGCTTTTAGAATAAAATTTGGTTTGTATGAGTGGTTATTTATTCCATTTGGTGTGACCAATGCACCATGTGAATTATTGAGATTAATGAACCATGTTCTTCATTAATTCATGGAAAAATTTCATGGTTGAATCTTTTGATTATATCTTGGTATATATAATAACCATATATAACCATGTAGATAACTTGTGTTTGGTGTTTTGAACTCTTAAGAAAAACCAATTTTATGAAAATCGTCAAAAAAAATATTTTAAAATAGACTATGTTGTGTTTATTGGTTTTGTTCTATGGGAAGAAGGGATCTGTGTAGATGGAAAAAAGGTAAATTCAATTCAAGAGTTTCCCACACTAAATAATTCAGTTGATGTTAAATGTTTCCATATATTTTAAATCATATATAGGTGGTTTGTTAAGGATTGTTCATCCATCATTGCACCTCATAATGAACTTTTCAAGAAACATGTGGTTTATAAATGGGGTGCAAAATAAGAAAAATATTTTAACATGGTCAAAGGATAATTGGTCAATGATTCAATATTAATTCTTTCAGATTTGTAAAAAGTTTTTGAGATTTGAGTGTGATACATTAAGAGTTGGTATTGGTGATGTTTTGACTAAATATTTATGCCCAAATGCTTAATTTAGTGAGAAATTTAATGGGGAGAATTAAATTATTAAACTTTATATAAATAACATTATGTTGAAATAAACCATGGAAACATGGAAAAAATATTTATGGCCTAAGGATTTCATTATGACCATGAAATATTCAAGTATATGAATTCTTCAGGTAAGTTAAATCATAGGCATATATCAAAACTCTAATTCATTGAGACTTTCCCCTATATGATCAAAAAAAGAAAAATGTGGTTGTTGATTATCTTTCTTGATGGTTTTTACATCATAATTTTATTCATATTATATTACATGGACATGATATGTTAAAGGCAATTTATGAAACTGATGTTTTTTTTTCAAAAATTTAGAAATATAGTAAAAAAACCTTTCATTAAATAATTTTACAAAAATGATGGGTTTCCTTTTCAAAATAGAAAAATTGTGCATTATAAATTTCTAAAATCAAAAAATAATTTCAAAAGAAACTCATAGGGGTGAATTAATGGGAAAATTTTCTTTTTATAAAACTTTAGAAACTTTGTGTGAACATTTTTATTATCCAAACATGAGGAATGATGTTGTTTCTTATAAACCTAAAATGTATGGGGATGTGAAATTTATACAAATTTTTTGTCATGATTACCTTGATCACCATTTAGAAAAGATATCATCTTTTTTGTTGTGGATATATTTAAAAAAATTGCATATTTCATTGTATGGTCAAAAAATAATGATGGTGTTTATATTACAAACTTGTTTTTCAAAGAAATTATTAGATTTAAGTAACAAACAAAGACCAATGTAAGTGATAAGGATATTAATTTCCTTAGCCACTTTTGGATAACTCTATGAAATAAACATGGAAAAAAAATTTGTTCTCAATTATTGCACAACCTTAAACAGATGGAAAAACTGATGTGATGAATGAGACTCTTCCAATTATCTTGCATTAAATTCTTGACAACATTATAAATAATTAAGAAAATTGTTTGAAACAATTGGAGTTTTAATATAATTAAGTTGTATATTCCACTACTCACTTCTCACCATTTGAAATTATCTATTTATTTTACCTAATGAAATTTAACCTTTTCCAACTAATGAAGTTGTTGATCTTGTAGGTGATGAAATCGTAAAAAAATTAGGAGTTGCTTGTTTTAATTTGAATCTATATAATACATCCTTAATAGTTTTGTTTTGAAAACTTAATATCTTCTATAATTTATTAAAATAATTTTTTTAAATAAATAATCATTTATTATTTACATGTTTTAATATTGAATGTTTTCTTAAAATCTTAATTTTATATGTTTTTCATTTATATATCTTCAACAATTTCTTGGTGGATTTTATTAAAAAATAAAGGGACCACCAAGGCTAACACATCCAACCATCAACCATATATGGGGACCAAGGGGTCAAACTCACGGGATAACTAGCTCAAGGTCCATCCAATGCTGCAATAGTGCACATGTTTATAAGGCCTAGAGGAGCACACTAGGGACTACATGAATCATGCCAACTATGTCAGCAGGTCGAAGCCTAGGTGAGTGGATAGTGGTGTGTGGGTGATGATCCCACACTAGAATATCTATGGTGATATGGGAGAAGTTAAATGATATACTAGAGGCTCATCCACGAAAAGACACATTGTGGGACTACAAAAAATTATACCAGCTTAAGGTATCAAGTCATCTAAATCTCAACTTAGTTCAATGACACCTAGAAGCATCTAGAAGCAGCAACACACATTAATCATGGTAAGTAACATTACCATGAAGAATCCTTACAAAATACCGTAAGTGAACCTACCATGTGTGTTAATTTAATATGAGAGATATCTTACCATACTGTGTGTTTTCTTCTTATCATATATCAACTCACATTGTCGTAAGTATGAAGGTGAACTTTCCATGAGTATTTTATTTTGTTTACCCATATTTTACTGACTGAATGATTTTTTTAAAAGTGATTGTGCTATCACAATCAGTATACCTACTATGAGGTGAATGGTAATCATACCAACCATGAGGCTTGTGCCTCACATAGTCAGTTTTACACTTTTTTTATTTTAGAGAAAATTTATATTTTTATGACACTATGTTTTATTTCTCATTTTTAATAAATTGTTTTACTGCAAATTTTTTTATATTATTTAAACTATTTTATTGATTTATAAAATAATTATATATCATAAATACATTTTTTATAAATATTTGAATATAAAATATGGGTTGAATTCATATGGAAATTATATTTTTTATGTTATTCATTTCATGCTCTTTTTTCTATAATATTTTTATTATTATTTTAATAAACTTTTATACATGAAATTTTACTTTTTTAATTATATTAAATACTCTCATTTACTTTAATGGTTATATTGGATATTTTTTAAACAATTTTCTTACAATAATAGAAGAAAGTGTAAACTCTTTGTTAATGAGTGCTATATTTTAAAATTATGGGTAATGAAAATATTTTTTTGTTATTCACTAACCAGTGAAAACTAGTGACTTGACCTATTGAAGCTCTGAGAAGATCTTTCAATTAATTATTTTATGGGATTAATCGATTAGAGATGTGATAAATGAATATAAAACAACCACAGACTAATCATTTGATTACTTTTTAATAAATACAATTGTATTACACAATTCTTTCTTCGCTCAGGTGACCAAGAAACTTTTGTAACATCTGTTCCACTTCTATGATCATAGAAGAAATTCAATATTTGACCTTATTCCATTGAAATGACCAAAAATCATTGAGATTCACCATATTCCATATATTTTTATCATATGTTTATTTTTCTTTTTATTTTTCTCTTCATATTATTCTTTCTTTATCTATTTGTAATCTGATTGTATGATTTTTATGATTTCCCCAATCAAAAGTAGGTCTTTTTTGTTTTCTTAATTCATCCACCTAAAGAGAATTTTACGTTGTGACTCTTGAACAAAACTTCGGTCACATAATTGGTTTAGTCTCTTATAAAAAGACAAGTTTATTCATTTGGTTATTATAAAAGGCAGGGTCTATAATAGGTTATCACACATTTAAAAATGTGTTTCTTAGTGGTTACCAATATTCTCTCATAGTATAGAAGTTTGAGTAGTGTACTAGGATCTCAGTGATCTGAACAACTATAAATATATGTGTTCTTTATTTTCTATTTCTACTACATTTTATTTCTGTAAGATAGATCTCACTACCAAATATTTAACTAATAAAACTCAGATTTTTTTTTATTTTTTAAAATGCATATTCAACCCCCATTATGGCCTTAATTTTCATCGCTTATGATCCAAAAATTAGTATAAGAGGAGGTTATTAGTTAAAAGGATATTGGGAGTCTCTGATTGTTTCCATTGTTTATTTGTAATTCTGTGTGAACCTCATATCCTAAAATTTACAATCTAAGGAATAAAATAAATTTTTATTTTTAATATTGGAGGTATCAATGCGAATGATGGATGGATTCCAAAAAAACCTCTATTCATGATAGAAGTGACAACAGCTACTGGAAAGATAGAATAGAAGCCTGCCAGAAATAGTTAATTATGAATCACTGGACTATCATGGATAATCCATATGAGGTACCAAAAGTTGATCCAGAGATACATGTAGGTAATCAAATGGTACAATATGTTCTGAATTATAAATTTAAACATATTTTTTAATGACCTATAAGTAGAAGTTCCTATATCCATGTCTCAACTTGTAAGAAAACCCATGATATATGGAGAATACATAAAGTGACTCACTATGGGACTGAAAAAATCAAGATAAAAAATTTAGGAATGCTTCAAGTATAATACCAAGACATCAAAATGGGAGATAAAGAATTAGAAAACTAGATGTTCCATTTTTTTACAAGTATCACAAATGGTATGAGTGCTCTTGTTGAAGTACTAGAAAACACATTTCAGTTTGAAAGATTATATAGAGCTATTTAAAAAAAATATGACATTCAAAGAAGGTGGCCATCTATGAGAGTAAAAATTTTAAAGATCATACCTTAGATGAACAAATAGGATCTCTGATGTAGTATAAATTAGTGTTGAAGAAATTTTTTGATGAGGATTCTATAAAGAGTAAAGGTATATATTTTAAGTACAATGTTAATGAAATCTCTAACACTTTTGAATATTTTTTCCAGGAAAGTTATAAATAGATGGCTCATTTTAGCATGAATTTTTTCATGTTATTGAAAAAAATGTGGTAATTGATAGATTGAAATAAAGTTAAAAAGGATTATAAGAAAGGTAATTTTAATAATAATGGTGTTTTAGAATTAACATGTTAGGAGTGTAGAAATAAATTTCACATTAGGAAAGAATTCCCCAAACATAAACATACAATGAAGGTCAAGTAAGAAAGGAGAAAAGAAAAGAAGGATTTTTTGTAAAGGATGGAACTACTCAAACTGTTATTACCCATGCATTGATTTTGGATGTGAACTAGATATAGGGAACCAAGCTCTGCTGGTTATATTTTTTGAGGTAACTAATTTACTTTTCACTTAATTAATTACTACTACTAATGTAGATCATAATTATTTATCTATAAATGAAAATGAAATTGATTCTGATTTATGCTATGATTCTGATTCTGTGAATTTCAAAGTTAAACAAATACTTAACAAAAATAAAGAATTAAGAAATAATGTAGTCGTGACAATTGAAAAGTACACTGACATAAAAATTATAAATAATAATTTGACTAAATAGAATGATAAAATAAAAATAAAACGTGAAATTATGAAAATATATAATTCCAAGGATGATAAATCTAAAGTGAATTATGATTCTGAGTTATAAAAACTAAAAGAGGGAAATTGAGGAGATAAAAACTTTCTAGATGTGAATTACAAAGATCAATAAATAATATTTAATTTAGTTCTAGATGATTTAAATAAAGTTGAAAATGATTATAAGAAACATAAGTACAAAAATAATAAATTAAGAAATGCAGCTTCTAGATCTAATGTGAATATTTAGACAGATTTAGAAACTTGTCAAAAGGATTTTATGAATTTGAAAACTGAGTTATCAATCATAAATATAATTTATCTACATTTTATTAAGGTAAATAAAAATATGATAATATTATTTCTTTGAAGACACGAAACAAAAAAAATTAATGGTTTTTTTAATTATGGTTTATCTCCAATGGTAAATTAGAATAACCTTGTTAAAAGATCAAAATGAAGTATTTTTAGTGTAAACTATTTTAAATAGAGAATAAAAGGGAATTATACTAATTTATGTTCACTAATATTTACATAGTCATTTGGGTGTACTAGAACTTTAATTGATTGAGATTTATTTTGTAAAAAACACACTAATTAATGCTTTAAATCTATTTGAGTCCCAAAAGTTTCTACTACTAACCCAGTTGGACCCAAGTTAGCATGTGTACCAAAATAGTCGGTTTTATTGTTTAATTTAAATAATATTACTTATAAGTATCAAAGACTCATGTTATTTTTTCAGTGGATACTCTAGGAACATGACATGTGACATTTAAAATTTTATATCTTTAAATTCATATGATGGTGGCCTTATCACATTTGG
Source organism: Viscum album (assembly GCA_963277665.1). Lineage (NCBI taxonomy): Eukaryota > Viridiplantae > Streptophyta > Magnoliopsida > Santalales > Viscaceae > Viscum > Viscum album. The sequence continues at coordinate 640,349,446 of OY728167.1, forward strand.
AGAAACAATAAAGGTTATATTAAAGGTATTGGTAATGTTGTTTTTTATAAAACTGTTATTATTTAAAAAGTATTATTTATAGTTGGTTTAAAACAAAAGCTAATAAGTATATCAATTCTGTATTATGATGGATTAAATTTTATTTTTTAAAATGATAAATGTACTATTTTGAAAAATAAATATTTTTCATTTTATAAAAATAAACAAGGGAATGTTTAAACTATTTATTTCTCCGATCTAGAAAACAAAAGTTTAAGTGTTTGAATGCTATAGAAGAAGATGAAATTTTGTTGAATAGGAGGATTAGGCATGAAAACTTTAGACTATTTCAAAAACATTCAAATCTTAATCAATTAATGAAATTTCCAAAATTACACACAAGTAAGTAATTTATAAGTGATTCGTGTTTAAAAGTCAATTAGTATAAAGAAGTTTTTAAAATTTTAAATGATGTTTGTACTGATAGACGTTTAGAACTATTAAATCTTGACTTTTTTGGACTTCTAAAACTTGTTAGTTTTGGTGGTAAGAAGTAAGTATTTTTAATTTTAGATTATTACAATATATTTATCTTAATTTATTTCTTATCACATAAAAATGAAAATTTTACTAAATTCTATGTTTTCTATAAACTTATTAAAAATATTAATAACTTTTAAATCAAAGCTATCATAAGTGATATAGGTGGTGAATTTTTAATTTATAATTTGATAATTCCTTGGAAGAAAATAGATAAAATTTTATTTTCCAGCCCCTAGAACACCACAACATAAAAGTGTGGTAAAAATCAAGAATAGATCTATATAATAAATGGCTAGATTGGTACTTATGGAATTTAACGTGCCTAGATATTTCTTGGAAGAAGCTATAAATACAAATTTTCTTGTTTTAAATAATGTATATATTATAAATTTTTAAATAAGACCCCTTATTAACTATTTAAAGGGTTTAAACCTAATTTTGGATATTTTATGTTATTTGGATGCAAAATTTTCATCTTAAATGTGAAATATAATTTACAAAAAATAGATTATACATGTGATTAAGGGATGTTCTTATAATATTCAAATACCAAAAAATTTTATAGAGTTTTTAATAAGATAAATTTAACAGTTCAAGAGTCTATAAATGTTATGTTTATTAAAAATAGTAATAAAAAGAAAAATTTTGTTTTAGAAAAAGATGATGATGAATTTAGATAATTCAATTTTTGTGAGGAAAATTTCCTATAAAATGAAAATACCTCAATTGAGGGGGATAATATATTTTCTGAAACTGATCCTAAATAATTGAAAACTCATAAATATCATCAAATAGATAATGCAATTGGTAATGTAGAATACGATATACAATCCAAAAAATATTTTTTACTTTACTGTGAATTTTTTTTATTATTGATTATGTTACTTTTAACATTGATAATTCTATACTTAATTCAAATTAGATTACTTATATGTATGATGAATTAAAAAAAAATTAATGGAATAAAATTTGGAATTTATTTTATTTTATAAAATATAAAACTATAATAAGAAACAAATGGTCTTTTTGTAATAAGAATGATGAATCTTGAAACATTTTTAAAAATAAAGAAAGGCCAGTAGGTCAAGTTTATTCAAAGGAAGAGGTAATTGACATTAAATAGTCTTTTTCTCATGTTTCTAGGAAATAATCTATTTGAATTTTATTATCCTATGCATATTTTCAAAATATATAATTATTCCAAAGGGATATAAAAAGTTCATTTTTAAATGGAATAATTTCTAAGGATGTTTATGTTAAACAAACCACTAGATATGAAAATGACAAATTTAAAAATCATGTTTTTAAACTTAATAAAGATTTATATGGTCTTAAGAAATCTCTTTGAGCTTGGTATGAAAGACTAATTAAATTTTTAATTCAAAATGATTTTGTTAAAGGTTGATCATACCTTATTTATAAAGAAAATTTTAAATGATATAATGATTATAAATATGTGTGTTAGTGATATAAAATATGGTTCAAAAAAATAATTTACTGTGTAATTATTTTTCAAATATAATGAAAAGTGAATTTGACATGAGCACAATGGGAGAATTGAAATTTTTCTTGGTTTAAAAATTAATCAAATAAAATATAGTATTTTCTTTAATCAAGATAAGTATGATAATGAACTTGTTAAAGGTTTTGGGCTTGATTCAAGTAAGACTATGAAAAATCCTATGAGTAACAATTTCAAATTATATTTGGGTAAATCTGGATAGAGAACTGATATTAAACCTTATAGAGGCATGATAGCCAGTTTATTGTATCTCAATGAATTTAGAATAGACATAATGTTTTTAGTTTTTTTATGTGATAGATTTTTGTCCAACCCTAATAAAATTCATCTTAAGGTTTTTAAAATATTAATTAGATATATTAATGGAACTGTAAGCACTATTTTATATTATTCAAATCATATTTTATTTTTGATTTATTATCTTACTCTGATTCTATCTTGGGAGGTTGTAGTCTTGACCAGAAAATCACAACATGCATGTGTTATTTTCTAGGTAAAAATCAAATTTCATGGAGTTCTATGAAATAACCATTTGTATCACTATCTACAGTAGAGGATGAATATGTTTTTAATGCAATTTTTTGTTCACAATGTATATGGATAAAACAAATTTTATGTGATTTTAATATTTGTTTTGATAAAATTCAATATTCTGTTATAATTCTAGTGATATTTTAATTTCTAAAAACTCTTTTTAATACTCTATAACAAAACAGATAGATGTTATATTTCATTTTATGAGGGATCATGTAAATAAAGGTGATATTGGTTTAGAATTTGTTCCTACTAAAAAAACTAGCTAAAATTTTCACTATACCTTTATATTCTATCAAATTTGAGAAAATTAAATTTGAACTAGGTATTCTTGAAGCTTAAAATTTCTATTTAGTGTAATTATAGATTTTATTATTCTTGTCTCTATTTTCAACATTTCTTTACCTATGTTGTGTAACTAAATGTTACCCTTCCTGAAAGATTTCTTCTATGTGAATTCTAAGTATTTGATACTCATTAAGAGGAATAATTATTTAAATATTTAGTTTTAATGTACCTTTTGAAAAAATTTAAAAAGTTGGAGAATGTTTTTGAAAATTTAATAAATGTTATGTATTATAATTTATAATAAGGGGAGATTTTTGGAATTTGAATATGTGTATTAATTCCTTAATTGTTTTTTTATAAATTGTTATCACCTCTCAATTATTAGATTAAAATTGTTTAAAGAAATAAAATTTTATTATTTACATGTTTTAATGTTTAATGTTTTCTTAAAATCTTAATTTTCTATGTTTTTTATTTATATCTCTTCTAATATTTCTTGGTGGCTTATAGTAAAATATTCAGTGCCAACCTGGCTAACCTGGGTTATCCCCAAACCACATAGGTTACCCAAGGGGTAACCCCATGGGATAGCCAACCCAAGGGCCAGTCACTTTGGTAGTAGTGGTCCCATGTATAAGGCTCAGAGGAGTTCTCCCATGAGTGCATGGATTAGGATATATATATCGGCAGGTCAAAACCTATGTTAGTGGATAGAGGTGAAGAGGTGTTGATCCCACGCTGGAAGCTCGATGGTGTTATAGGAACAGTTGAATGATATACCATAGGCTCAACCATAAAATGATATGATGTGGGACTATAGCGTGTGATACCAATGTAAAGCAGCAGCTCATCCAACTCTAAACTTGGTTTAGTAACACATAGTAGAAACAAGCAGTAGGAAGACTCTTTCAACACGGTAAGTAAACATACCATGAGAAATCCTTACACTATACCATGAATGAACCTACCGTGTGAGTGAAATTACCATGAGAGTTACCTTACTATACCCTGAGTTTTCTACTTACAGTGGATCAACTCACCTTACCATGAGTGTGAAGATAAACTTACAATGAATATTTTATTTTATTTTTTTTAATGGCCATGTATTTTTTTAAAGTTATTGTGTATTTATGGTTATTTTATGGATTGGGAGTTTCATGGTAAGAATAGTGACCATGAGGATTTTTCCTCGCATGGCTAGCTCTACAATTTCATTATTTTTTTAAAAATTATATTTTTAGGATACTTTTTTTATTTCAACTTTTTGTAAAATGTTTTACTACAAGTTTTTTAGATTTTTATAACTATTTTATTGATTTATAAAATAATTATATATCATGTTGTCCTTTCTGAAAAATTCTTGAATATGTAATATGGTTGAAATTCATAAGAAAATTATAATTTTTATGTTATTAATTTATTCTATATTTTCAGTAATATTTGAATTATTCAATTAATGTAATTTTATAAGAGAAATTTTATTGTTTTAAATATTTAAAATACTATCATTATCATTAATGAATCTATTAGAAGTGTTTTAAACAAGTTTCTTGTAGAAATCTAATAATGCACAAACTTTGTTAATAAGTGCAACATTTCCAAATTTTAGGTAACAGTTATATGATTTTTTATTCTCTAACAATTGTTATACAGTTATTTGATCTCTTGACACTCCAAGTAGATCTTTCAATTAATCATGTTATGTGATAAATAGATAAGAGATGTGATCATGAAATATAAAAAAACTATATACAGATCATTCAAGATTACATTTAAAAAATAAAATGTGGTTACATAATTTTTTCTTCTCTCAAATGATCAGGAAACATCTATAACATTTATTCATTTTATATTATCATAAAATAACATCAAAATTCAACCTTCTTTCATTGATTTAATCAATAATAATTGATCTTCATCATCTTTTTCATCTTTTGGTGGTCTTCCAGGTTTTATTTTTATTTTTTTCTACATATTATTTTTTTCTTTATCTGTTTGAAAATTTTCATGTTTGGTTTATGATTTTCCCCATCAAGAGAATGTATTTTTCATTTTGGTTATTTTACCACCTAAAAGGAAGTATAGGTTGTGACTCTTGAATAAAATTCATGTCATAGACTTGGTTTAGTATCTTTTAAAAATAATGGGTTATGCCTCTATGTATTGTAAAAGGAAAGGTCTGTAATAGGATATCACACCATTAAAAGTGAGTTTCTTAGTGGGTATAAATATTCTCATAGAGTGGATAAGGTTAAGGAGTAAACTATGATATTGGTGATCCGAACCACTATAAATATATACTTACATTCTTTTTTATTTCTACTGTATTTTATTTCTTGAATATAGATCTCAATACATAATATTTAATTAATAAAACTCTCATTGTTTTATTTTTAATTTTTGAAAACAACTATTCACCCCCTCCCCCTCTAATATCAATTTCCATTGCTTATGATCCAAAATTTCATGCTGAAGTGAAATCCAATATTGTAAGAATAAATGAATAATATTAAGAGGATGTAAATGATGATCTATATAAGGTTATGCTTGATCCTGGGGATTTGGTGTGGGTACATTTGAGGAAGGAGAGATTTCCAACCCAGAGAAATTATAAACTACATCCTTGTAGAGATGGTTCATTCCAAGTCTTATATTGGATTAATGATAATACATGAAAGATTAACTATCTACGATTTTAAGGAAATTTTAGTTCAACTTTCAATTGCATTGATCTTTCTTTTTTTGATTATTCATATTTGAGGAAGATTCCTTTTCAGAGGGAGAGAATGATGGAACACATCTTGTTTACAGTGAGAATAATGAAAGGAGTGATACGGTTGAAGAGCTTCTAGACTCAAAATTCTAAATTCAATTGATCCATGATAAATAATTGGTACCCCAAGGAAAAGTGATATATTTATGATGATAAAATAGGCTTTACAAGTCCTAATTATAAATTTTCAAGATAAAGACCACCATTCAGGAATGGGAGGAGAAAATGGGACTACAATCACTCTTTTTAAAGATTAAAAATAAATTAAAATGGCCCACCCAAGTGATCCTATAAATTACAATCCACTTACGAAAATGAATCCATCAATGTCAAAAACGGTGGGCCACTTATCTCCAAAGTCAAGGTGGGAATCTTCAAATTCTTTCAGGTGGTACCATAATGTTTTCCTAATATATATGTTTCCCCCTAAATCAAAATATGTGTGTAAAAAATGTCAAAAATATTGATTTAGATTTTATACTTTTGTGAACTAGTTGTTTGGAATATGTCTCTTTCATTTGCTATAAATGGCCACATACTTTGTACTCCTTGGAGGCTCATACAAATTTGATTGTTTTCTAGTATTTATATACATGTGTTCCTTATGTTCTTAGGTGAATGTAAGTAAGAATTATCATAGGATTGATCAACCTTCCTAGAATAATTGTAATTAGGTTTTAAGGGGAAATTATCCTTGGGGACCTTATTAATCATCCCCCTTCCCATCTAAATTCCCTTCACATTTCTTTTCATTTTTACATCTCACTTCTTATATTTCCATTACTTGTGTTTTCCCAATTTGACAAAAAAAATCACCCTATATGATATCAAATCATAAGGAATATGAAATTCATTCAAATAAAGGCTTAGAAATATATGATACTAAAAACACCTACAAGTACAGGCATGGTGTGACAACTATCCAACCCCCACTTTTTTAGACATAGCATATGATCTAAAGCCAGTAAGTAGTTCGGTTCCAAGTATCACTACTCATAGTTCAATACTCAGTAGATACATTTGTTTCATTATACTTATAATACCTAATAGCTATAAAATGTAATTAACATAAAAATTCACGCTCATAGATCCTTAAAAAACAGAATATGAGGTTAAATAAAACTAAATATTATGATAGAATTGTTACATGTTCACTAAAAATACATGCATAAGATATATGAACACAAACATATAATGAATTAACTATATATATAAATAATATTATATTATACAGTGTACATTTAATACATGAAAATTATCGTGCATATGTTGCATGAATATAATATATATATATAATTAAATATCCATGAGATTCATATATAATTGTATGTGATGAAACATATATCCTAAATGGTTGCAGTGGTTTAGAACCAAGGAGTTGGTTCATTTAAAGCTTTTCATCTATTCATTAAAATGAGTTATTGAATTATTATAGCATCCCGCATTTTTATCACATAAACTTTCATTACATTATACAAAACTGAGGATCTTTAAGGTTTAGTGTCTTGGAAACCAGGAACTTAAAACATGAAAGCATAAAACATTCTTCTAAAAGACTTGAAAGGCTTCTCCTCATGTTCATCCTAGGTTCATTACGGCATCACATAACCTGGGATCATACATCAAAAGAAAGGGTGAGCAGAAGGCCCAGTAAGGGAAACAAGGGAAACATTTAACATGTGAACTTGAGATACATCAACTATGTCATGAACAAGAACTTTAAGGCATGATAAAAAAACATGTGGCATATCATAATAAAAATAACATTTTCATAACTTGAAGATGTGGCTACATCATTTAACATAGACAATCATGAACATATCACCAAGGTCCATCCCCAAGGTGTCATTTGAAAATTACCAAGGTTATTCACCAAGGTATCGTGAAAATTGTAATCTCTAGTGGTTACATCATTACCCAATGCATTGGAGCGCTATCAGGGCGCACCCTTAAATTTGCCTTTATTATCATGTGAGCCACATATATCATCATCAAACATTTCATAAATAACCCATATAGCATAAAGGAAATGGGTTTCATTTCATAATCATAACTTTTTAAAAACTGCTTTAAAGACATGATCTTTATATCACTTTAAACCCCACAGAAAAGTAAGGTGGGTCTCATGTATGTAAATCCCAGAATTTAAAATAGAACATTTTGGTATATATGTGAATACCCCTTTAGAAGAAAGAGCTTTGAGTATTCACTTAATAAAATAAAAGGACTTTAGAAAAAGAGATAGACATTTTGAGACAGAAATTCTGCAGCATAACGACAATGTTCCGAGGTTTTAGAAGACATTAAAAGAGAGGTAAAATGGGTAAAACATTCATAAATGACCCATAAAATAGTACATGGACAGAATAATAAGGATACATGATCATGGTAATGAGATTTCAAGGACATACCATTTGAAATGAAAAACATGGAAGGAAGAAAAGAAAAAGATTTCTCTTATGAAAGTTCGGCAGCCTAACGGCGTTACTTAAACCTCAACAAAAATGATTTGAAAAGATCAAATAGGATCTCTCATCATGTGAACATAAGAGTTCAGTATGATAGATATAGAGATAATTCCCCAACATAACAAAAAGGAACTTGAAAGAATTGACATGAAAGTAGAACTTCAAAATGAGAAGGGTGAAGAACCACTTAAAAATTCGGCAGCCTAACGGCGCCACTTAAAACATCAAAATACTGAATTGAAGAGATCAAATGGGGTCTCTCATCATATGAAAATAAGAGTCCAGTATGATATATATAGAGATCATACCCCAATATAACAAAAAGGAACTTGAAATAATTGACATGAAAGTAGAACTTCAAAACGAGAAGGGTGAAGAACCACTTAAAAATTCGGCAGCCTAACGGCGCCACTTAAAACATCAAAATACTGAATTGAAGAGATCAAATGGGGTCTCTCATCATATGAACATAAGAGTACAGTATGATATAAATAGAGATCATACCCCAATATAACAAAAAGGAACTTGAAATAATTGACATGAATGTAGAACTTCAAAACGAGAAGGGTGAAGAACCACTTAAAAATTCGGCAGCCTAACGACGCCACTTAAAACATCAAAATACTGAATTGAAGAGATCAAATGGGGTCTCTCATCATATGAACATAAGAGTCCAGTATGATATATATAGAGATCATACCCCAATATAACAAAAAGGAACTTGAAATAATTGACATGAAAGTATAACTTCAAAACGATAAGGGTGAAGAACCACTTAAAAATTCGGCAGCCTAACGGCGCCACTTAAAACATCAAAATACTGAATTGAAGAGATCAAATGGGGTCTCTCATCATATGAACATAAGAGTCCAGTATGATATATATAGAGATCATACCCCAATATAACAAAAAGGAACTTGAAATAATTGACATGAAAGTAGAACTTCAAAACGAGAAGGGTGAAGAACCACTTAAAAATTCGGCAACCTAACGGCGCCACTTAAAACATCAAAATACTGAATGGAAGCGATCAAATGGGGTCTCTCATAATATGATCATAAAAGATCAGTATGATAATTTAGATATCATACCCAAACATAATAAAAAGGAACATGAAAGGCTTGAATGAAAATAGAACTTGAAAACGAGGAAGGTGAAAGAATCCCTTAAAAATTCGGCAGCCTAACGGTGCCACTTAAACATTCTTAAAATGAATTGATGAGAGAAAGGGGGGTCTCTCATCATATGAAAATGAAATAGGCAGTAGGATGAATATAAAAGAACATCCTCCAACATAAGAACATGGAGTATAAAAGAAATGACATAAAAGAGATTACTTGAAAAGAAAGAGAGAGGTCGGATCCCTTACCTTAAAATGTAACTCTTAAACCTCAAAGGTTGGGACCTTGAGGGCTTTGGGGCACCTTGGGAGGACTCATTGAGAGGTAATGAGACCATAAATTCGTTGGGAATGAGTGGGGAGTCGAATGGATGAGAGGAGGGCTTGGTATTTATAGGGAAAGTGAGGGGACAAGGCATTAATGGCCAAGGGACACCTCACTAGTGGTTTTGGCAAACCCATGGGCTTGCCCATGGTATTTGCCCATGGTATTGGCCACTTGGGACACCTCACACCTTAACTTACTATTCATAATTCGACCATATTGAATATATACTTAATACATCATTTAATGATGTCATTAAAAACCCGTAACTTAAAAACTATACTTTCACTATTCACCGAAAATTCAACTTTCTCAGAATAATCCAAAAATTTCACCTTAACCAAATATCAATGCTATGATTTCAAAAATGAACTCCATTTTATAAAAATAATTTTCTAAATATTTTTAATTTTATTTTTAAATAAATACACTATTCATCGAACATTCATTTTTTTCAGAAAAATCCCCAAAAATTACCATAACATAATATCGATGCTTTGAGTTCAAAAATAATGTCATTTTTATAAAAATAATTTTCTAATTATTTTCAATTAAATTTTTAATTAAAAAAACACTATTCATCCGAAAAAACTAATACTTGAATAATAATTTATGAAACCGTTATTTAACCATTTTATTGAATCACATTACTTAATCAAGGTGCCTAGATTATTTTAAAACTTTCTTTTAGTGAGATTACTAATCCATTTGGTCATATTACTAATCCTAATCATAAAATCACTATTCATAATTTACTATTCATCAAAAATCAAGTTGATCTTATTAGACTCTAAATTTCGTACTGAACATAATTGTAGAAGACCATTTTTTGAAAATCATTACACATTTTTAATTATTTAGGGTTTACATAAACATATTTAAAATATCCTTTTTCTAAAATTCATCAAAAATATGAATACTATATTTATCCGGTCATTTCAAAATTCATAAACTTCATCATAAGATGAAATCCCAATTTTTATTTAAAACAAGGATTACACAAGGTAGTTACGGTCTCGTTACATAACCCCTTATAATACCAGCATAGGACCTAAGAGTAAGGTGTGCTAGGGTGATAGAAGCTTGGGGCGGCTCAGTCAACATTGCCCGAGTAGTAATTTCTATTAGTTTGAACTTCTCACGAAGGCGATTTCGTTCCAGCTTCACATGATGAAGTTCGGCTTGGATTTGATCCAGAGCAAAGCCCAGTGGTGCTACCTCCTTCCCAAGCTCTGTTAGATGGGCTTCGATCGGTCCAAGACTACTAGGTGAGGCCATCGAATCTTATTTCTATAATAATTAACCAAGATTATTTATATTTAGAGAAAATAATCAAAACATTTTGTTCACAGCGGTCATGTTGACCGATGGTTATATAATAGTCAAAACCCACTGATCTCATTTTAATTATAATCATGTTTATCAAATAAAACATTTTTGTTGAGTATAACAATAACACATAAAATTAGGAAACAAAATTTATTTAAAAATTTCGGGTCGTTACAATTATAACCAATGAGAAATAACTCATATGATGCATTATGAATAAGGAGTCTTGGGGTTATCCTATAAAAGACAAATGATACCTTTTGTTGGGGGTAGATGAATTATTTTTTTCGAATGATTTTTGATCACCATTTTGATGAAAATTACCTTAATCTATCATCTTTATAAAGTTTTGTTTATCATTTTTGACAATGGTCCTAGATCCCCTTAATCATTCAGGTATCCTCTTAATACAGTGAAGGATAATTCGGGCAGGGTAATCCCTTAGAGGTCAAGTACTTTTGTACATTTCTCCTAATTATCTTCCTCAAATATTCTAGCAAATTCAAGGAATATGGTTGTTGGCGTACATGTGTTCTAGGTCTATTGTGATGCTTTTTTTTCAGTTATACATACACATTAAGTTCTTGGATATAGATAAGCATGTTTTTTGGGTTGTTTTTACTTACAATGATCAATAGATGACTAATGGAATCTCATCAGTGGCATCATAACTTGTTTCTTAAATATTTAAATGTATTTGAATTATTAGTTTTTTGATAAAATCATAATTGGAAATGAAGAACTCTATTTTCATAAAATTGTAATAGACTTCCAAACTGTCATGTGAGCTACATAGGTAATATGTGATTTACCATTATGTGAGTGTTCAAATAAAGGTAACCTTGAGACTTACCTTTTTGTTATAGGTTCACAAAAAGGAAGCTTGATTATGACCTTTACATCAATAGTTTCCATAAAGTTAATCTATTACTTGAAAATTCATAAATGGTTTATAGAAAGGTAATATGCAACTCACCTTTACACAAAAACATTTGCATTATGGTAAATAGAGTTTACTCTTACACAAATGATATGTTTCAAGGTAGTCAGTTAGTTTCATTTAAAATGATGGGTTATGTAATAGTAAACACTAACTTACCTTTACTCAAGGGGTCCCGGACAACCTACATAAAGGTAGAGAATGGATTACACATATGAAGAGTGATCGCGTAAGGGTAAAATGAGGATACCATTATGAATAAATGATTTTAAACATTTGAGGATTTTAATGGTTTTTGAATTTTTTATAAATAATGATAAAATTTATTTGGAGAATATTTAATTTATAAGGTAATTATAAATTAAATAATTAAATATAATTTTTTTATAATTATTTAAATAAATTTTTATGAAGCATATTTCCCAAATATTAAACATTTATATTAAAATACCTTTTAGCAAAATTATATGGCATGTCGTGTGATAAATAAATAAAAGGTTCATTTATAAATCATAAGGTATAATTTATAAAGTATTTATAAATAAAAAATAGGAATAAATATAAAAGAGTTTATATTTATAATTTTGAAATGTTCATAATCAATTAAATTTTAATTTTTCAAATTGAAGGGGCCTTTTTTGGATATTATTTAGACCATAATATTATTATTTTGATCAAAGGTTTAAAAAATGATAATGTATATGATATTTAGTTTATCTAAAAGGTTTAAATAATATAAATTGAATTGTAAAATATTTATCATTCATGAAATATTATATAAGTGTAATATAATATAAAATATGGAACATTTCATAATAAAATGAATATAAAATGATTATATTCAAGATTATGGAATGTCTACAATTTTTTTACTAATTTATAAAATGTTTATTGTTAGCTTTTACTTATTAATAGTTCATGAATGGTTATCTCATGTTTTGGAAAATAAAAAAATGTTTATTTATTTATTAAATTACATTTATATTCAAGTTTTTTATTAATAAATTGAATAGTATGTATGTTTTAGCTTAAATATTAAACTAATTTTGGGAGTTATAACCCTACATTTCATGCTAGGTATGACTCTTTAAAATTTATTTTTCATCTACCTTGACCTCAGTTTTTCTTAAAGTTATGAGCATGAAAATAGTTGTTAAATATAGTTTGTGAATATTAAGTTCTATAGGTATCATGAATTGAATTACCTCTTGATTAAACTCTCTAGGGGTATAGGGAATTTAGGTTGGATCACCTACCTTCCTAGAGGTCATGCATTATTTAGAAAGGTGAATGAGGTTAGTTATCTGTCAATTTGGGATTACTCATGAGATATTGTCAATCTTATATAACTTTAAACTGTTACATTAAAATTTCATATATCTTATTAATAAAATGAATTTGGATATGTATGAACATGAATGGATTCTATTTTTGGGTTATTTACACAAAATTGTGGGTTATGTGAAGAGTTACACTTAATGTGGTTTAAACACATTAATTTTTTGGTTGGAATAGGGAGTCCAAAACTAAAATATTAGAAGCATGCATACACAAAAATGAATAATATATGATAAGAAAAAATATTTCATAAGATTAAATAGTTATGAATTAAATATACATATGATGTAAATTAAATTTGTTAGACTGAAAAAACCCTAAATACTATGTGTGATATTCCTTCCAAAGTGTCACTTATCAAGACCATGATCATTGAACTAAGTAGGTTCTTCTCTAGCATGTTTCCCCTGAATTATATTGTGTAAGGAAAGAAAGAAGTAGATAAAACTAGATCATCCATGGGTAGTTTCTTCCCTTGAAGGGTGCCCATGAATTATCTTGTGTAGTAAAATCAAGTAATAAATAACACAATATCATACTTGGGTAGGTTCTTCCCTATAAGGGTGCCACTGGATTTTCTTTTGATAATTTTTTTGTAATTTTATTTGGGTTACATTAAGGTGGGAAAACCTTAGTAAGGATACCAAAGAAATATAGTTAACTGAGTCCATATGATGGATTTGTATAAAGAGTTATATTTAGTGAATCCATATGATGGATTTGGATACAGAGTTTTCCACTCAACTATCCAAGAGTCACAACTGTTTTTGATTTAGAAGTTTCTCTACCTAAATATCTAAGTAGATAGAGGAACACCCTAGAGGACTCATTGGATAGTTAAATATGGAACTTGGATCACTAAAATGACATGATGTTTGGGGTCATCATTTTTAGTGGTAACAATTTTATTAAAATTCCTTAATGATAAATTATATAAAATTATACTCATATGTTAAAATCTTTGGTTGTAGATAAATTGAATCATCATTAAATTAAACTTCAAGATTAATCCATGAATGAGAATCTTTATGTAAGCTACTCATTAGACTATAAACATATGAAAAGTTAGTTATAAAGTATAATAATGTTTCATTATGATCAGTTCATTGAAACCTAGAGGGAAAATAAGGAAGAAGAAATGAGTATTGGCTCCATATGATGGAATCGTTTTGATTACATAAAGGATTGTAAGAATATTAGTTGAAATTTTATATAATTAAATTATATTATTATTAACGATTTATGATATCAACTTTATGTTTTAAAAAAAATTAAATATATAAGAGTTAGAAAATAATTGAATCTTGAAGTTTGATTTCATGAAATAGAGAATAGGATTTGGTACATTGAAAACTTGGAAACATAAAGTTTTAATGATCCTATCATAAGATATTTATTAATTATCTCATTTTTTTATTTATAAGATCATGTAAAATAAAGTTATCATAGGATTATTATGATGATGTATTGTATTTGTTTTCAATGATTTCTAGAAAATTCAATGAGTAAGTTAAAAAAAGTTCTTCTTGATGTTCCGAAATAAGACCATAGGAAGAATTTATTCCAGAAAAGGGAAAATGGAAGAAGGGAAACCATATATATAATATCTACTTCTGGATGATGATCATAAGTACTAAAGATGAGTGGAGTTAGTGTTTTTTATAGATGAATGAGAAATACATGGAAATGTGTAAGATATTGGATTTTTCTTAAGGTATGTTTTGTTTATGTTTCCATTTAAGTACCTTATTTTGTTCAAATAAGTTTTTCACCAAGTAGATGAGAAGGATTTGGGGTGTTCTGGGGGTTTGGGGCATGAAAATGGAGGAAAAAGTAGTTTTCTGGGCATGTTTCACAGTTTGCGCACGGTTAGTGAAAACCGTGCAGAGAATCCCAGGTAATTGTGCCGAATTGGAAAGAGGATTTTAAATGGATATAGCATAGTTAAACTAACAATGCGAAATTCCTAGGAAACCATGTGAAGGTCTGATTTTGGGATAGTGGATCATGCACGGTTTGTACACGGTTTGGAAAATTGTGCGGGTAAACCGTCAAACCCAATAATGTTGATAAATTTACAAAACTTTTATTACATGATTTTTAACCACAAATCGGGATTTCATTTTTTCCCCCTTGAAACCTTAGTTATGAGGAAGAACTACCAAGAGATTCCAAGTGTGAATATCTTCTATCTCTAGGCTATTTGGAGCGCCATCGGTTGCAGATCGATGCTCCAGGTAAGTGTGATCTCCCCCTTGATTCCTCTTCTCGATTAGGGTTTGCATCATTCTCCCATCTCATTCTGAATCTCTAAACCCCTCTTTTTCTGGTGATATATAGGTTTATGATTCAAGGGTTGGTTGAAATAGGATCTAAGTCTATGATTGATGGAGTTTTCATCGATGGATTCAAGGTAGGTGGTCTACAAGTTATATCACATAGTTTTGTTTAAGATTTGTACATGCTTGGGTTTATTTCTTTGTTACCCCTAATTGTGATTTAGATACTCTGATGAGATTTGGTATAATGAATATCTAAATGATGAATTTAAAACCTCATGGTCTCCATGGGACACATAGAGGATGGATTGAACTTTGTAGGACCACCCATGGGGTACGCCGATACTTTTTCGGACACAGAAGTTAGCTAAGTATGTGCTAAGTTGTCATGTGAAAATGTAGAACCCTTGATAAGAATGTTGACATGTTTAATAGGAGTGAAAATGAATTATTGGCATGTACCTATTATTATTAATTTTCTAGGAATATAATTCTATGGCAGTGAAGGAGTATAGGGTTGATGTGCATGAAAATTACAGTGTATGATCAAGGGGTAGTTGATATTCATCCATGAGGAATCAACTCATCAAAAAAAGTATGCAAAGTATCTATAATCATAATGGATCTCTCAAAAAGTATCACATAAAATAAATAATATAATATGAAACATAATATCAAAAATAGGTACCCCACTACCGCTTCACCACTATTTTATCTCTCTACCCCAAAATTTCATGTTCTGAGCCATCTCTCTACAAAAGTAAGCTTGGGATAAGACACATGGGAAACTATATCATATCATGAAACCCATGCGTCACATCATCCCATCATCACATACTATACACCAATGAATCACATCATATCATCGTCATCATCTACATCTCTAAATAGTAACCGAGTAGTTTCTAAGAGCCATCATAGCCCATAAATGTGTATTATACCTCAATCCATCACAGCCCATACACAACATACATATAAGAATCTTTTGTGATAAAATATCTAGAGATACATGTGTTTGAAAAAAAATAAACTCTATTAAATCTTATTACACGCATGTATATAGTAAAGATAACCATCATGCATGCTAACAAATTATACTCTTAGGATAATAGAATGGGGAAAGAGGGGATAATTAGCCATTTTTTCTCCACTAACATAGATGTTGGGGAAAATACCCACCCATATTCCACTGGGTTCCAGTCCCCCTACCGACATGAGTGGGTCAACATATGAAAATAACATAACATAGTAATATAAATATATCACACAACCAAACTATGGAAAGCTACCTCATGTTATCCTCAACTTCATTTATCATCTCTCAGACACCCGAATGCCACTACTAAGGATTATATATCATATAATCACACAATAATAAAAAATAAGACATTAATTTAATTATTTTATTTAAAAAAAAGTTAAATTAATTAATTCATTAGCCATTGATTAATTTTATACCATATCTAATTTACATTAACTATCAACAGAAATCCACCCCCCCCAAGGCATAATGCAGCTTATCCCATGGTTCCTAAAGAATTATCATCATTCATCATTCCAAAAATCCATCAAGCCCACGCATTAAAACATTTATTATTTAAATTCATTAATATTATATAATTATAGGTACTCTAGGACTCATCCTAAGATACCATAAAGTGATTCATAAACCATGAACAACTAGCTGCATCAAGCAGTGGAGAAAGGCATAAAGAAACAAGAAACCTGAGCATCCAAAGTTTAAAGAAGAATCATTATCAAACGAGCACCTAGACTTTTAGACAAATAATGAGTAATCACAGATTCAGCCCATTCCATTATTACCAATGTCGTCGCTGACACCACCATGCATATAATTTTCTATAATTCTATCCCAAACATCAACTGATTTCAAAAACCTGGCCCTCCATTCCCATGTCTCACTAAACCATCAGTCATCGCAGGCTCACATATCATCACATAAAAAGGCTTACATCTATAGAAATAAAAAAATGAATAAATAAAACAAAAAAGTCAAGAAGGAATATAGGCCCTAAAAACCAAGGCATCCAGCATTCACAAGAAAATGGGCTTCCTTAACCCAAAACATTTATCTTTATCAAAAAATTGTTTCATTACCATCACTAATTAACTAATTCATTTATCACATGTTATAACCATAGGAAACAAATGGAATTAGACATCAATATATATAAGATATGTAATCATTATTTTAAGCATAACTTCTAGTTTCATCAAACTATAAGAAAGAACATTTTCACTTAAACATATCTTTAGCTTCACTTTTATTCCCATCAAATTATAAAGAAGAACTATTTAATTTACACATGAAAATTTTTTATTTCATGAATAAAAATTACCAATTTTTTTTTCTGTATCCCATTTAAAATGTAACAAACATGCTAAACCATATCATAAAAAGGATAGAACATTGCCTAGAAAAATAAGAGGCATCCCGTTAACATGGTACAAAAACATATGATTGCTACAACCATAAGCCATTCCACTTATTTAATCCATATATATATTTATTAATATTAATTACACTTTTAACCAAAGAGATAAAGAGTGATAACTTTATGAATTCAAATTAAATAATAAGATAAGCAATGAATCCCATGCCTCGATTTGTAATTTCAATGATCTTCATAAAAAAATTGGATGATCGGGGATCAACCGCAACTAGAAGAAACTCCACTATGCCAAAGGAATATTCCTTGGAACCAAAATGCTATAATCTGCCAAAAAAATAAATCTCAAAAAACATACAAAAATAGAGGGTTTTTCCACCATGAACATCTAAACAAAAGGATGAAACAAAAGGATTAACCAAAAGGATAAGAATTAGGGAAAGGAACCTTGAACAGGAGAACTCAATTCACCATGTTCTACGTTAAAATCTACAAGGAATCAATCACATGGAATCCAAGTAGGGTAGAAAAAACATTAACCAATAACTTTTTCAACATATCCTCAAAGAGAGAGATCTATAAACCATGTCCTAGGTTTTCTAGAGCATCTGAAATTCAAAGAAACTCATAAAGGAGGTGTGTGGATATGTTATTAAGGGTAAATAATGAATTAAAATTCATTTAAAACACCCATAACATCATACTCATTTACCCCCTTTGAACTGGTCAAGATCTGAAGAAAAAGGTGTTCATTTTTGGATTTTCAATGAAAGTCTGACGGCTGCCACAACTTCCACCCTGGCCAAGCCATGGTAATGGTGTTTTTTAGCATTTCATCCTAAAATAGATTATTCTAGGGAATTTTTCCCTCACCCAAGATATTTCCCCTCACCACAGCTTCCAGAATTGCCTTTTATGCATTTAAACCATCCCCATTTTGGACATTAAAACAACAGATCTACTAAATCTTGCACCAATCCATGGTGTATCTTGTTTTGGACCAAAGAGTCTATAAAGACCTCTAACCTCCTCTGAACTCATCCAAACATTCCCCATGACACCACCAAGCCATGGGAAAACACAAAGGAATGGTCAAAAAGGTCAAGACCATACATAATGTAAATTTTGTGAGGGTGAATTTATAAATATTCGTACATACAAATTGATAATTGAGGTTCTATCAAATTAAAGGAATAATTTAAGATGACCTGTATCGGTAAACATTTGTTCGCCCATGACTCCCCTCCCCACACCGAGTGATTACACCATCCCCTGGGAATCCCAATTTCTATCAAAGCTAGGTTTCCTCTATTTTTGTCAAAAGGTATATTACTAGTTATGTCTAATTTTATTACGTGATGTGTAAATTTCAGGAACATACAAATATGCCTCTACTAGAAGATAAGCCTGAACTAAAGCAAACAGAAGATATTCCGAGTGGAAGATACATGGAGGCATCAGCCAAAACATTGAAAAATCGAAATAATAAAGTGGATCAGATGTAGTGTAAGTTAGCCTCTCAAATTCAATGGAAGTAGGATCCACCACTATAGAAAGTTAAAGTGTATGATAATAATTTGTGTAAATATGATAAATTTTATCCTTCAAAAGAATGTTTCTCTAGTTGTGGTGAGTATGATTATGTTGAATATTTTTCATTGGAAATAAAATATTACTTGAAAATTTCCTCTATTGATGTTAATACATGCATACTTTCATTTATCAAGGGATTTTAGGATGAAAAATCATAGCTGAAATCATAACATGATTAGATAGAGAATGAATTGGGAAAGATGTTTTGAAACTGTTAAAATATTACTAATCACTCTGAAGGAAATGAGGAAAAGGTATTACATTCCCAATAAAAGTTTAACCTTGTATAATAAGAATTGTAAAGGTGTTTTGTGGGAATGTTGTGTAAATGGATGTTTTTAAGTAAAAGCTTCATTAATTTGAAGATACTCACAAAGAAATTGTGTATGTTAAGAATACTCAATCAGAGATCAAGGAAAATCAAGTAAATGAACATCAAATTTCCTTAAAATATTTACGTAAGTTACATGAAGAAAATATTATAAATATAAAATTTGATTGCAAAGATAAGTTGAAGAGTCTTTAAAATCATAGGAAAACATTAAATTTAATGTTCCTTGAGATGGTGGTGATATTGATAAACATGGAAGCTACTCAAGTTCAATCTTCATAGGAAGCTGAGAAAATAAACACTTCCAAAATTACAAAAAAAATTATTACATCTCGAAAAACACAATCAAATGTTAGGAAGAATATGAGAAAATCATAAGTTATATCTTTTGATAAGTGGAAGAAAAATAAAATCCCCCATTCTGATGAATATTTATGCACTAATTTCTATACTTTAAATTGTGTAGGTTGTAGATCAAGATAAAGATGGTTAGAGAAATATAATAAGCTCACCTCTTAAGTGAAGGTCTATATAATAAAATAAAAAAGAGTTACCATTAGAATATCTTTAAAAATGAAGTTAATATCTAGAATAAATAAGTTTTAAAAGAATTATCCACCAAACAAACTTTAATACAATGAAAGAAGCCAAGTATTATTGGATATTTTGGGGTTGTGGAAAGTTTAGACAAATGGAAATAAAATGTTGGGATAATATGTCAAGGTATGGAAAAAATAAGGCTACAATTAGGGGGGAGAAGAATGGAAGGTATAGGAAACTCATCTAAGTACACCCATCCCTCGTAGAAAAAGAAACATTTGTTGACATCCAAACAATTTATATATCTTGAGAATTTCCTTGGAACTTACTGAAGAATTTTTAATAGAGATAAAGAGTTATGTTATAGTTATACTATTCATCACTAAAAAAAGAATAATATGAGGCCAAAAAATGTGAAAGAATATAAAATGAAGATAGACTGTTAGTCTACATTGAGGTGTAAACAATCAGAAGCTACATAGAAGGTTTCACTCAAGAAGAAATTTTCAAGAAATTTTATTCCCATGAAAAGATACTGATTTTTTATAGGGAAAGGACACATCAAAGACAGTTTTAAACTTACCATGAATTTTCATGTTAATTAAAGAAATATTAATAAACAAAGTCAATAAATCCATGAAATCTACTAGCAGATTGGAATAGTTGAAGACGTATTCAATGAAGTATTTGAAGTACACCTAAAGTTACCATTGAAAAGTAACTTATAGAAAGATAAAATTATATTTGGAATGTGTAGGTTGGACTAAAACACTCCTAAAATATTCATGAAGATATTACCAAAGAAAGAGAGGTTGGAAGTAAAAGTGATGCAAACATCATAAGAAACCAAGGCTGATGTTAAGAATAAAGTCCCACACAAAGTGAAAAATAAAATTGAAAGGAAAAAAAGTACATGTAGATCATGAAGATAAATGCTAGGAAAACCAAGGGAGAAAGATTGAATAAAAATTATTTAAAAGTGAAGAGGTATTTTGGGTTGTGAAGACTTTGTTAGCCATGTTTCTGTAATTGATGAAAATGGAAGATTCACTTTACTTGTGATTGATCCAGATGTTTTAAATGAAAATGGAATTGAAAGTGATATAATTGAAGGAGATCCCTAAAATTAATATCAATATAGTTATTCCATAATATTTAAAAATTGATGTAAAAAATTCATATTCCATACAACCAATGTGTTCCAACACCACATGCTGAAAAGTCTGGTGGATTGAATATTGAAGTACCCAAATGCAAAAGCTCTGGATAATGGAGATAATGTTTTGGATAATGAAAATCTAGATAATTGAAACAACTAGAATCCTTAAGGTATGTTAACTATACTCTCCCATTTTCATATGAGAGATGAATTTTACATATAAAAGGGGAAATTTATTTATTGATGAAAGAGTAATAATTATCTTACAATGGGAGAGAAACCTGCTCATTTTTATGCTAGAACTTTTTTTAGTTGTTTTTTGAGATAGATGCAGGAAAGTAATATGAATGAAATTCTAATGAAAATATCCATAAAATAATATTTTATATATGTTGGTATCATTTATTGTTTTTATGGAAAACTTTAATATTTGAGTAAACTACTCTTGTTTTCTACACCGAGCATTGTTCATGTAGAATTAATGTTGGTTAATTTATGGATTATTTATTTAATAAAAGTGTTCTTATTATTCTATAAAAAAGTTCATGGTTTGCATTAAATTAAAAATAAGATAAAATGAGAGGTTGAAAAATGAAGAAGGCCCCTCAATTTAAGTTCAAATAGGAAAGAGATATAAGATAATTTAATTTATTATCAATAAGGGGGAAATATAATTGACTTTAATTTTTGGAATGAATATTTACTAAAAATATAAAGGAAGAGATTGATGTTTCTATCGGATGATGATGATGATATATTTTATTTTTCTCAATAGTTTACATAAAATTTGTGAGTAAGTAGAAGGAAAATTTTTGTATAGTTGTTCCAAAAGAATTCCACTTGGAGATCATATTTTGAAAGGAAAACCCAATTAAAGAAGGAACATTGTAGATGTAATATCTACTTTAAAATGATGATTAAAAGTTTTAAAGATGAGTGGAGTTAGTGTTTTTGATAGTTGGAGGTGCAATACAAGGAATTTTATATGTATCGAAGTATCTATTTACATCATATGATTGCATAATTGATCTTTATTGAATTCATGACTAGTGATGAAGGATGAAGAAGCATTTTCAACCTCATATTGAAATTTTATAAGTAAGCTGCCCAGATATGGTGATCTAAAATATTGAAGTACCAAATCAATGGGAAATTTTATACAACCCATTGAATGGTGAAGCCAACATATTCAGATATTGAAGACCATAATGAAGATGTGAAAGAAGATTCTAGAAGAATATCTGCTGAAGAATGTATGCCTGAAGGTAAAACCATCAGAAGAAAATAATGAATTTGAAGAAACCAGGATGATGAGAAGGATGAACCAAAATAAACAATTGATAAATTCCCTATGATTCATTTCCTAGGATTTTAATGAGATATATAACATAAATATGGGAAATTCATAAAGTGGACCACCACAAAAAGATGCAATGAACATAATATATGAGGGATTACGCTATAGAGTATGTTTAGAAAACCAAACTGATGAATTTTTTGAAATCATAGAAGGATATTTTGGAAGGATATTTCAGAATTATTTTTATGAGTTTACCAAAGATAAATGATGTAGCTTGTGTTGCAGAAAGTTGAAATTCTTTGGAAGTACATGCTAAGAAATTTGAACCAATTAAGGTTTCAGAATAGAAAATTCAAATGATTCTAGGTTGTTTGTTTATCAGAAAAAAATCAATTTGATAGAAGAATAATAGTGATCCAAGATAATTTTAATTTGAAAAAGACTGACTCTAAGTGGGACTAGAGTTCAAATAACCAAAATTCAAGATATTCTTTTATTCTAATAAACTCTGGTTGATGTAAATTTTAAGTATCAAAGGTAAAAAAAGTACAGGTGACTGATCTAATGTAAGGAGTTGAATAATCCATGATGTATAAAATCTTAAAGTATCTTATGTTGGAGGATGAGGAAATCATAATATATGATTATCATAAGATTAGTTAAGTCTAGAGAAGCATAAGTTATGAATGTCTAAATCTAGAATATAAATTTGAGTCAATCAAAAGAAGAAGTTTCAATCCATGTTTTAACTAAATGAATGTGCATTATATGGTGTCCATCATAAGTACATGTATAATGATGGATAATGTTTGAAGTAATGAGGCTGAAAAATATTGAGTGGAGTAAAAGGAAGAACCAAAAAGAGAATTTTGATTGCATCAAAATAATATTGTTTGAAATATGCCAGAAGTACATTACATTTTTGTAAAGTTAATCATTTTGATGATGTTGAGATAGATTTTCAAAGTTTTATATTCATGGACGTAAGTTCATGATTCATGCCTAGATCTACAAATGAGTTGAATATTATTGATGCTAAGATTTTTGGGAGGTTTGATGGATTCAAATCCCGATAACTTTGTAAGATATAAATGGAATTTAATTTAAGAGTTTAAATAGAATGAATTTCCAATAGAAGCATGTGAATTCCCAATATACATTAAATGAATATTTTTTATAATAAGGGGGAACAACACTTTATTTAAGATAAAAAAAGTGAATAAAATAGAAATAGATACTGATTATAAAAAAGAGGAAGTATCTGACCAAGAACATCCATCAGAATATCAAAAGGGTCAAAGTTTGTGAATATTGAAACATTATTTTCTGAACTACTAAGAGATTTCTCTTAATCTCATAGAACAGAATGAGTAAAGATAGACATATATCAATCATGGACTCGTGGAAGTTCAGGACATAAAAGATAAAATCAACAAGTTCTCCAAATTTTCATTCTACTGGAAGGAGGTTAGACTCAATGTGAAGGAAAAGTAAAATGAAAGATCAATAGGTAGTCGAAGTTATTTCCATGAGGAAGTACAATGAGAATACTTGAAGAATAGTGGTTCTAGTATAAGAAATTCTACATGCCTATAAATAGATAGGATGATCTATTTAGGAGATAGATTAATTGTGGGATACAGTATAAATACCCCTCACTTGCGTAATATAGTGATGTTTGTGGGTTAAAAATATTAACCTCCCACAACACTTTTAATTTTTTGTAATAATTATTAGTGGAATAATATATGTCTCTATAAGAGTTGAAAGGTAAGGAGTAGGTTCACACATTGAGGGTTAATCTACTAAAAATACTTGTGTGTTGTTTACTTTACATTATCTACGTAGAAAAAGGAAAAAATGGTGAGGTTGAAGTTCTAAATATCCATATATATTAACTGAAAAAAGGTTCTATCAACCTAAAAGATGGAATAATTTAATCTGAACATAATCGTTAAAGTGTTTTTCAACCAATATTCACCCCCCTTAGGGTGACTGCATAATCCCCTAAAAATCTCATAAATAATTGTTGTTGGAGAAAAATGAGATGGGTATTTTTGATACAGATATTTTATGATTTGTTAAATTTTATAATCATTCATACCACTCACTCTCTTAGATTTTTTAATGATAAAATACTACATTTATGATTATTTTTATTTTATGTTATATCATTGTAGTTATTATTATTTAGTTATCATCTTATGAAGTTTGTTAGTCGATTAATATGTTCCAAATTAATTTGGAGACTATATTAAAGGCACTCACTGGGAAAAATCACTTACTACTCAGATGAAAAACACTATAAATAAAATAGGAAAAATTGAAGCACTTGGGATCTACCAAATCCCACCAGATAGCTAGTGGTGCTAACAGCCAGCTGGTGGGATTTTTCCATAAATTCAAACAAGCTATTGGAGGCTTTCCCCTCTGGATTATCTCACCTATCAATGATTCTTTGGGCCTCGTAACATCTCCAAACCCACCATAGGACCCCCAAAGGATATCAATACACCCCTAAGAAGGCTTGGACAATATTGATTATCATTTTGCTAGAATTGTACCTTCAATCCAGATATTTTTGTGCTTTCCATGCTGTATTAATTTTCTCTCTCATAATTGTTTTCTCTTTCTCTCATTTTTCAATTACAAACTTATTGAGATAATTGATTGTGTTTTCTAAAGGGTTTGTGTTAAACAAACATCTCATTATTCTACGTTTTCTTAGATGATCCCTACCACTAAAGTGATAGTTTTTTGGGTTTCTTACTTTTACTATCTAAAATCAATTATTTTTGGTTTCTTTCATTAACCATTAAAAGTATGGGTCTTTTATATTTTATTGGGTTTCTTATTATAACTAATTAAAACTAAATTTTATTCAGGTTCTTAGTTTTCATTGAAGCCAATGAATTTTAGGAACCCTCAATCCTTTAAGGGTAGGATATGTAGTAACTCATTATTATCATCCTATTTGGACCAACATAACATGATTCAAGGGAGATATAAAATGGATCGTTCTGTTTAGGGATTTTTTTCAATTATAATTTAGAGAAATTTTCATAAAATATAATCGAATTCAAGATAATATTACCCTATGTTCTCTATTGTTGAGAATTGTTAAACTATACATATGATATATAGATATTAGTGTTGTGTAGATAGTTCTATCGGGTAAGAGTTAAAAACAGAAGAAGAAAAGCTTGTTTAAGTGTTTAGCAATGTTAATTAAAATATATGTATATTCATCTTATATATATTATATGATAAGATAATATATTAGTTAAAAAATATATTTCATAATAACATGAGATTATTGATTTCATAAACATGGTTTATGATACATTATGATTTTATAACATGTTTTGACGAGAATATATAGATACACAGGTTTTATCATGGATAAAGTGTTTATCCATATGTTTATTAAAATACAAATGAAGGTATATTTTAACAAATTATTATTTTAAAATAAAAATGTTTCAAACATATGGAATACTTTATAGACTATGAAACAATAGTTCATTTGATCAGTAATCCTACTAAAAATAAAATAACAGTTATTTCCTAAACAAAAAGTAGTTATTGTATCTTAGAAAGTTGTTTTGAAGAGAATATAATATATAAGACTCTACTAGTAGTATGTTTAGAATTTGAAAAGTTAAAAGTTAACAAATAAAGGATTATATTGGTCTATGATTAAAGTATTTTCAGTTAATATTTGAAACAGTTTATGATATGTGATGATAATGATTAATATAAAGTGTTACATTTATTTATCGTGAATAATTGAACAACAATACTTTCTATAGGATTGTACCATCCAAAATTACAAAGTGTAATAACCTTGAAATCCTGGGTTTAGGGTATAACAGTAATGAAAAATCTAAAAAAGTTACATTAGTTGTCATAAAAAAGTAAATTTCACTGTATCTAAAAAGGGTTTAGGATTTTCTGGTAAATAAATAATTTAAAAGTTATATAATTTTAAAATTTTAAGGGAAACTTTTAATGGAAAGATTTCAATGGATTATGATGATGTAGTTAGAAATATCTCTAAGTAGACAACTGAAGTAGACATTTTAACATTTTTTGTGATGAATGTAAGATATTTTAATATGTTTAAATAGTTTAAAAGTTATGAATATGATTCTTTATTTTCACCATTATTCACATTTTCTTAATTCATATATGTCTGTCACTAAAGAGTTAGTGGGAGAGTTTTATTGGGTATTCACATAGATATGTGATAGAAATTACATATAATGTAATGTGTTTATAAAACCATTACTAAAGAAACAAAATGAGGGTAATATAGAATTTATGGGTGTGAGACACATGAGAGATTGGTTGTGATTGTTGAAAATGTGTCATTTTATTATAATAAAGGAAATCTCTAATTTTAATTTATTCATGTGTGCTATAATGTATTTTACATGAATCATGGGATGTTAATATCCTCACAAAATATGACTGTGATTTGTCCCTAATCGAGGATCATTATGAAGTATGTTGGGTTATAATGATATGTTATTATTAGATTTAATAGATTATTTTACTAATTAAAAAGAGTTTTAAATGAAATAAAAGAATGGATTCATGAGGTAATAAGTAGAGAAATATTACTTAGTCTGGCCCACTAAAGTATATCTCATGCAATGTTATACAGTCATTGGTATACTTGAGGGTGTATGTTTATTATCAATCCTTATTACCTAAGGCTGTAAATATATCTAGCATGATAAGTTTCATGATCTGATTCCCTACTTATGTAAATTTGAAAAAAAATTAGCTAATACATGGGGTGGTTGGGTATTTTTTTTATCATGTCACATGTTGGAGCACAATTAATATGGGATATTCCACATGTATAAGAAGTAAAGACATACATCCATTGAATGAATTGGAACGAGGAAATGCATGGACATGTTTTTTTTGAGTCACATACGATTTTTCAACTACTTAGATGAGGTTCATGTGATGTAATCATCTCTGAGATGAATGACAAGAAATGTATTCATCGACTTGGTTAGACTTTTTTGAAGAATCAAGAAAAGATGAGTTTTTTATACTTTATTGACATGTTTTATGTCAATTGGTCACTCAATGTCATAGAAAAAGGGATTATATAGTTATACATATGATGTATATGATACATTTTATGGTGGAAACATTCGTATATAGATATGAGTAGGTTTGATGAAGAACACATTATACCCCTTAGTAGCTTGAGTTACAATAATGTTTTTTCAGAGGCCTCTCTATTATTACATCTATGAAATATGGATTTCATATTTTATTTCAACGCTACAAATGCCTGCAAGGTCACACAGCTAGGACCTTGGATAAGGATAATTTTTTTGATAAATAATTTGTTCAAAATGAAGAGAGTTTTAAGAAAAAATTGAATCCAAAAGAGTCTGGATGGATTCACAAAGAGTTGCGACATTTTGCATAAAGTTTTTATGGTATTTCAATGCAAGTGGATGATTTTTTTCTATGCACTAAAAATAAAATCATATGATTCATGTACACATGAATATGATGTACGAAGTGAATATTTATATATAATATTGTATTATATAGTGTACATGTATTACATGC
The DNA here is from genome assembly GCA_963277665.1 of Viscum album. NCBI lineage: Eukaryota > Viridiplantae > Streptophyta > Magnoliopsida > Santalales > Viscaceae > Viscum > Viscum album. Next base: position 640,377,822 of record OY728167.1, read on the forward strand.
ATATGCCCCATTATTGGTGGTGGGTAGGTAAGGGTTTGGGGGGATGAGTGGCAAGCTGCGAGGTCAATTCCCCAGACCTACATGATTACTATAGTTTATTTCCTTGTACTATTTTCTACGGTGAAAAATGTAATAGACCTTAATACATGCATATGACGCATGTAAATTATCATACATACTATGCATTAATGCAATATATACATATATATAATATATATTTTATAAAAGATATGCATGAGATTTATATATGGTTGCATGTACGCAACATATCTCCCGAATGGTTTCATCGGTTTAAAACTAAAGAGTTGGTTCTTTTAAATCTTTTCATTTATTCATTGAAACAAGTTTAATGAATTATATCCAATGGGAAGTAATTCATATTATTAATTAATAATGAGGAGTCTTGGGCTTTGCTTGTTAAAGAGATATGATCTCTTCAATTGGGGGTGGTTGAATCACGTCCATTCAAATAATTTTTGAGCATCAGTTTCTTGAATAGATCCATAAGCACTCATTTTCCTAGAGTATTTTTTCATCATTCTTGGCGAAGCTGCTATCACCAATTTAGTATTTGTGCATCTTCCTGATATGATCAAGGATCATTCAATCGGTGTAATCCCTTGGAGGCAAGTTTTTCTTTTTATTACTTCTTGATCTTCCTCAAATATTATCCCAAATTCAAGGAAGATTCCTATTGTTATACAAGTGTTCCAAGTATACTAGGATGCTCTATTTTTCGGTTATATTTTACACATTGCATTCTTAGATTCATATATGCCTGCGTTTTGGAATTTCTTTACTACCAATGATCATTATATGATCAAATAAAACCCATTGATAATACCTAGAATGTAAGTCTTATATGCATGGTATGAGAATTTATAAGAATCTATTTCAACAATTTAAACTAAATAATACAATATTAAAATGAAAAATTCATATACATGAATATTTTAAAGGAATAATATAAAATAATTAAAAATTAAATTATTTAACATGATATATAATAACTTTAGACAATCATAATAATTTAAACAACTTTTAAAATGGTATAAAGTTGTTCATATTTAGTGTGGACCCTATGGTTTTTGATGAAAATTTATTTTATTAGTTTTCTAAAAGAAAATATATTTCCACTATGATGTGGTTGTACTATAAAAACTATTTTATACCAAGAAATAATATATATCTTCCTGTCATTTTGGGTCTTTAGTCTCACCAAAAACAATGATGAACCTATCTGATCCTCACGGTGGATAACATATTGATCAACTAATAATATCATGGTGATGTAAAAAATAATTCTATTTCACAATTAGAAAAACAATGATGTTTTCAAATATATTACTTTTTTTCATGTAAAAACATAGGTGATCAAATAACCAATTAATTTTACGATAAAACAATATAGACTTCAGTAATGATTCTAGAAAAATAGTAAAACTAGTTGTTAATTTTTATTTTCATCCTATAAATTCTCTACTGACAATATCTGATACCACTAATGGGTTTTTTGAGACATATTTATTTGCATATATGGAGGAAAAAAACACAAAAAGCATTCCAAGATCAACCAAGTGGAATCAATAAGTTGAAATAAGTATATCATAAAACATGTATTCCTCATTATCCATGATCCTAATATTCACCAACAATGAGTTTGATCAAGTCTAGTGTTGTGAAAGAGTCTCACGAATCTCAATTTTATAGGCCTCCTCCACTGAATGAAGAAGCTTCTTGGAGTTTTAACATGTCATTTATTCAATTAGGAGGAATCATAATAGTTTTAAAATTTCATAAGCTTTGGAAAGGATAAATCATTTAGAAACCAACTCATTGATTAAATTACATGTTAAAACTCCTAAAATTTATTTAATATACACATCATCTTATGATGTGTCTCATGAAAAGGATATATACAATAAGGTCAACCAAAGAAGAATTAAAATTCCAAGAGTGGTAAACTATTAACCATACAAAAGGACTCAAGAAACATGATCCAAATAATCATCCAAAAATTCATAGTTTATTTTGTTACTCTAATAAAATATTTCTAATGAGTGGAAAGATTCTATATCATCCATCTCCAATTAATAGCTTTCAGGGCCTTTTCCATCATCATGGAAAATTATAGAATCCAATATTGATAATATGATTCAATATAGCTACACCTTGAAACCCAGATTTCTATCATCATCATCATCACCCATTGCATGGCCAAGCCCATAACCATCACCCTTCTCATGAAATTTCAATGAGTTTCAGATTCCTTAAATTATATAATTCCTTGATCCATTATGAGATTTATCACTTTTTAAAGAATCATTAGGTATTATCTCCGAAATACCTTACATGTGAATCTTGAATTTCAATATTATGTGAACTATAGATATTAAGGATAGTCTAATAAGGTCACTACATATGGGATTCTGGTGTTACCCAATGAATGCTCAGATGATGACTTCCATCCCTGAAACTAATTCATTATAAAAAAAGTAATACTCTTTGATGTTTTTATTATAATGAAAAAACAAAAAAAAAATTGATTAATAAATGTATATCCAAGATAGTCGCAACCATTTCCTCACTCCAAAATCAAGGAAAAAAGAATTGTGAAATTTAATTCATGATGAGGTATTTGTCTCCAACTCAATTTAGATTTCAATTATCTTTAGATGAGACCTCATCATATGACTCAACTTTACCATACACCACATGTGATTACATTCTTCAAACATAGTTGATTCTATCCTTCAACAAATATGACACATGTCAATGGTATTAAATTAAAGGCATGTTCATGCACTTCATACATTAATTATGTGTTACATCATGATTTTTTACATCATCACCACATTATAAAATGGTTATGTGATAAAAAAATTATCATAATTTTATAAGAAATATATTTTCAAAAACAATATCCTATCTTCCCAATAAAACATAAAATAATATTTTCAATTTCCAACATAAAAATACTTCCCATTCTGATAGTTAACTACTTTTCCATTGTTCCACATCCTCACCATTACCTCTACTATATTCAATTTGATCAAAAATCTATGAACATATTTCACCACTTCATTAGATTATAAAAAACCTCACAAGGAAAATGTAATATATTTTATTCAATAGTAATTTTAATCAAAACATTTATTAAATAATAATCCTTGGTAAAAATACACAAGAAATTTGCATACTACCTTCCACTAGGGATGTTGGGAGTTCAGATCTTAATAAGGGTATGTTATTGTAATTTTTTCATCCAAATCACAAATCGAAGGCACTGGATTTTTATAAGTAGATATGAGGCTATATTTATGTCTTATATGGCCACCTAATGGGTCAAAAACTCCTTCAACCTTAGTTCTTGAATCCATTATCAACCAGAACAAAAAAAATCACAAAGGTAGAAATTTTAGTGTGTTTGGTGAAGAAATTTGTTTCTTTATTCATTTATTTCAAACAAGGCATAGAAAAATAAAAAAGAAAAAAGAAAAGAAAAAAGAAAAATATTCAATTATTGTGTGGTTAAGAAAATAATTATCTTTTCCATGTAATATTGAATGAGGAGATGAATATGGGTTTTGGGTTGAGTCCCCCAAACAGAGACCCCATGATCATTTTCCCACAGTGAAGGACTTAAAAATAACTAAAACTTAGTTGTTATATAAGCTTGTCAACTCTTTCCACCATAGAATTTTCCCATCCCTGTGGATACATACTGAGTTCTCACACCAACTTTGATTCATTTCAAATAATAATACTAAATCATTGTGATTAATAATATCATCATTGGGTTGTTGATTTATTTCCTAGGAAATCTCTGAGTGACACAAACCATGTTGAATGAATAGTGTGGGATAACTAAGACAACCACCCCTATGATTTAAATGTTCATAATACTTCTATGATTAAAGAAAATATAATGTCAACTGGTTGAACAATGGATGGATTAATTAAATAGATATGTATTGGTACCAACGAACAGTTCCCTATGAATCTAAAATACATAATTGAAAAACATGAGTGTGGTAACTATTGTGTTATTTCCCGAATGATTCTTTCCATATCAATTATTTTGATAATCAAAATTCTCTTTATATTTCACATTTTCTAACATGATGTTTTTTATAGTTTTATTTATGATGTTTTAAATTCTACTTCACATGTTTCAGTGAACTAATTATAATCCATGCAATTTATGTATCTTTATGAAGTTACAGATACTACTTTGAATGGAAGATCAAGATTGAACCTTAAAATTTTCCTAGAGGTGAAAATTGGTCCCAAAAACTAGGAGTTACCATTGAGAAGTTTTTAGTGTTGATTTCCATAAATATATACCAAGGATTCAAAGAATCTGTGCTACTAGAACACCCTCATTTGAGAGTTGTGCATCATCTTAGTGTTTTCATGCATCTATTTGAATGTTTTTTACAGAGTGTTCTTAGAGATTCCAATTGGATTAATTCATTGTAAAATATATAAAATCTCCAATTTTAATTGTTTTATTCCAATCATGTGTGATAAAAAGGATTCTGAATATAGGGATCTATGTTTTCAAAATTCAAGTTTGAGTAAATCAACGGAATGGAATCATTATTGATTGTATGATCGGAGAGGAGCTTAGGGATAGATCTTGATATTGATGATTTCTATCGAAGATGTTTGGAGATATGACATGTGTATTTAAACCTTTTATATTGAGGTAGATTGGGAGTTTCATAACATAGTTCCTTTGGATCTAGGAACTGATCTTTATACCTCGTTTGATTAAAAGAAAATAGTTCCATTTACCAGAACTGTTTATATCCTTTAATCGAATTTTTTCTAAGGATTTTACAGATTGACTTCTATAACTCAATTGTATTGATTCATTTTGTGTTTTTCTCATTCTATTGGTTTTTTTACCTCAAATAGTTCTTCACTTCCAAGTTGTTTAATTCCTTCTACCTTTATTTCTATCATGATCTGATAGTTTAGAACTTATTAATTTTGGAAATAATTATAATATTCAGTGGAAAATTTATTTGTTTAAACCTAAATTCACCCCCTTCATGAAGATCTCATATTTGGGAAAACATTTGATACCAAAATAAGTCCCTTCTTCTTTACACTAATGGTAGTTGAGAAAATATTTTCTATAGTATGTGATCTACTAATTAGATCTTTGAAAAACATAAATTTGAAACTTCCACCTATGTTTGATGGTGATAATTATGAGTATTGGAAGGATAATATGGAAACATATATTATTTATACATGAGTTTATAACTATCTCATGTTGATAGGAAAATAAAATATTCTAGAAAAACCAATTATGAAATATATTTAGGAGGATAAATCTATGCATCAATATAATTTCAGATTCTAGAATAAAATTTAATATATTATATAATGTAATACCCATAGTCAAGTATCTTATTTTATAATTTATTATGGTATTTTATAAAAACCTATAAATTACGCATTTTTTTAATATTGAAGGTTTTTGAGATTATGAAAGATATGTTAAGAGAAAAATATTGGTATTTTAATTTTCTAACTAGAAATTCAATTGCACATATGTATTGTAGGATTATGACTTTCATGAATAGTTTACTATCTCGTGGTGCAAAAAAAATTAAAGATGATCAATCTATTGAAAAAATCATTGACATTCATTGGAAGGATTGTGAGTCAAAGATAACTATAATTGATGTTACTAGAGATATTACAAAGCTTATCCATGATTATTTGATCAAAAGATTGATGAAATATAAAAAAAAATTCCGAGATAATGAGAAAGAAAATAGAAAGAATGTAATTCCTTTTGTTAACAATACTTTTGGTGCTATTAAATATAAGGAAACTATTTCAAAGAATTATAAACATTTTTTGGATAATATCAAGAAGGAAATTACTACAGGTTAGTTGCGTAGTTGTAAAGACATATTGTGTCAGGAGAAAAACATTCAATACTAGAAATCCTATAATGGTGGAAAAGATAGACATGAAAATTCAGGAATAAGATAAGATTATTTGGATTTTATCTGTTGTGAGTGTAAGAAGTTGAGGCATTTTATACCTGAATGTCCAAAATTAATGAATAAATACATAGAACCTATAAGATCATCAAATAAAAAAGGAAATATGTTTTAAGTGATATTGATGAAACTTGGAGTGCTACTAAAGATTCGTCAATTGATAATAGTGATAATAATAGTGATAACATATTGAAGATTACCATATTTCATGTGAAAATTCCACAAAATGATTAGTGTTTCATTTCTAAGATAACCGATGAGTCTTTAATGAATTTAAATTTGGATTCACTTACTCATATTCCTCAGATGATAAGGATGAGTCTTAATCATCATATGAATAGATGAAGGATTATGTAATTGTACAAACATCATTAGTCACATCGATAGAGGTTTGTAGATGAAGAAAAGGCATAAAAAATAAGAATATGAAGATGATGAACACGTACACAAGGATTTACATGGTTCGTAAAAAAAATAACTTTGTTCAGAGAGAGGTGGAATCACTTCACTGTAATTCCAGAGAACAATTACCGTGAGATGAATGTTTAACACACTAAAACTCTAGATTTAATTCTCTAATAATAAAGGTGAATAAGCATGCCACCAACCGCTTAGTAAGTCCACTATGCTGCCAACTGCACATTATGGTCCAATGGCATCGGGTCCAACATCATCCAAATGGATCAAGTAACATCAATCAAACATATGTAATAGAGGTTGAATATACCTATCAAAAACATTTTTAAAAATACACTGAGTCTAAGACAAAGATTTAGAAAGTTAAAATTGATATTTTAAGGAATTATTCTGAGTTGAATTCCAAATCTATTTCTATTTCTGTTAGGAATATGAGTGTGTGTTCATGTGGTGAGTGTCTATATAAGGGGTTGTAGCATTTGGGGTGAGTGTTTATTGTAAGGGTAGTATTGTACATTAGAAGGGGGATTGGTGTTTCCCAACTATATCATGTGGGGGTATTAAATAGGGTATATGGGTGTTGTCTGAGGGTACAAAAATTAATTTTGGGCTTTCATCAGCTTGGATTCTAATAGGGATGGTCGTTGGTACGAATCATTTGTGGACTTTGGAGGATTGGTCTTCTTCTAAGGTGTTCTTTCTCTTATCTTTCCTTTCCTTCTCCTACTTCTTATCCTACCAACTCCCAAAACACCTATGGAATCTTACAGTTTAGTGATTATTCAATTTCCTACTTCATAACCTCTCACACATAGATTTTACTAAGAATTTGGAGACTCTATAGGGGAATTAATCATTGTGAGTGAACAATGATCAATGTTATAAAATCAATCGCATCACTGAGACACAAAATGAAATTAGATCTCTATTTAGTGTCATAATATATGCTTGGGAAATATTTCATGAGCTATTTAGATGAAAGGGTTCCAAAGAGCCACAAATGCTAGAAAGAAGTATACTATTGTGTAGCTTGTTTCTCTCTCCTAACCCTTTTTTCTTTTATGAAAAAAATTTCTGAGAGCACTGTGAACGTTGAGAATAAGGATGGAGAAAACTATTGCTAATATATAATCTATAGAGGATAAGATACGATGGACATTTTAGGATATTAAATAATGTTTTGATAAGTTGGTACATGGAAAGATTGAGTACTAATGTTAATTGATGTATAGTTTTGGAAAAAAGAAATAAAATTGTCACTCTGGAAGTGAAACTTTGAGGAGACGATAGAGAGGCATCATATTCTAGAATCAAAGATTCATTAGACAAAATAAATTATCGAATAATTTTCTACAAGGAAAGAATTTATTGAGAGACAACATCATGTCCCATAGAATGAGCTGGAAATATGAAGAAAATTACATTCTATTAAGCCATATGTGGAAGCCATTGAGATTCTAATAGTATTTTTATATGAAATGAAAGACTGCTATTATGGTGGAATATTATCTTTGGATGTTGTAGAACTAGATTAAGGAATATTGAATTTGTTGAAGAGAGTGGAGCTGCCTAATTTTTCAATTGAAGATCCACTTGGTTCGAACACATCTACAAAGGCATATTTTCTAGAAAATTGGACAATGAAATATATGTATTTTCACTATGCATAGATTTTCATGATAGGTATTTCTCTATACTGGTTTTTTTCTTGGCATAAAGCTACCTCAGACTCAACATGGGAACTTTTGAAACCAACACTAATGGATAGGTTTGGGAAGTCGACAAGGGAAGATCCATTGTGATCATTAAAGGTGATTAAAAAATTGGTGATGTAGAAGTATAGTTTGTTTTCAATTAATCATATCCTTGAGAGGAGTTTATTAATTTGAGCTCTATCCGGGATGAGCAGGGAAGGAATGACTTAATGGAGTTTCTAGAACCAGGTTTGTATTCAGAACAATTGAGTATGTACATATCAAGATTTGGAGTTACACCATCTGTTCAAAAGTGGTGAGGAGTGAAGAGGATAATTGTACATTTTTTCTACGATAATGTATCCATTTATGTCAATATAGAAGAATAAGAAGTCCATGAGTTGAAAAAAATAGAAACTATATAAGAATAAAAAGAATTTTTAGTTCTTGTTATGCATTCTAGACTTCTAGGTATGGATATTGAGCATCTAAGATATATACCAATTTCATAGGAAACTTTTCCACCAGGCTTATGTGTCAAGATGGAAGAAATGAGAGTTCCCCAAATTTCAAGTGGAGGAAGTTCAAAAGTCGAGTTAGGAAATGTTGGTATTTACTCATTGGAGATAGGTGGCATAATCCAAGTCATGTGTCATTGGTTTTTCTCTAACAGTCCATATAAATGTAGCCTTAATACGCGATACCTCCTCAACTTGAGAAGAAAAGACCATTTTTTCTAAGAAGAATAGATGAGGGTGAGGGAACAAATAAATTAATTCGTCCAAGTCATCTTATGTTTATGAGGTATCTAATAGTGGGCTGGTATTTGAGGAGCATATTTCCCATTTGATGGAACTGATTACAGGATGTGGGGTTGTTCCATTCCAAAAAAGAGGGAAAATTTTCTAAAGGTCATATTTTATCCATGTTTCAGGGTCGTCTAAAGTTTTTATTTGAGGATATTTTTGTTTAATAAAAGTTCTAAAACAAGAGATGAGGGAGAGGGTAGAAATGATCAATACAAAAGGACTTCAAAAGAGAGCTAGAAATGATTTTTAGAAGTATAAGTAGAAGAAACTAGGATTCAAAAGAAAGGAATTGATAATCAAGAACCACCGCATCAGAATGGGTACCATCATATTCCAAATGTTTTGGATTTAGAAGAAGATTTGGTTGATGATGTTTTTTTAGTCCTTCCACTAAAGGGTGGGTAACATAATTTTCTTTGGTGTGTGACTCTTATTTTACTCATCTACACACATTGAAGGTAACTATGATGTTTTCATTGGTATAAGATTCATTTGTTTCTTAAGGGGTGGAAAATGTGTGTAGTCCATAATGCAATGGATACAAGGGATTCAAAAACTTAGGGAAGCCCATGAATATTCACAGAACCTTATAATCACCAGTTGATATTATAATATCAAGGATTCTCAAATTTTACTAAAATTTCAATGACATCATACCTAATTTTTGTTCAATTTTGTTTGATTCAAAAATGAAATCACTGAGCGATAACTATGATAGATTCATTTAATTACCTTTTGGGCATTGGTATTCTAGAATAATATGTGATATTAAAATATTCTACTATCCACCATGGAATTTTTTTGTTTGTAAGGAAATCAGAGCACTAATTATGAGTAACAACATTCCTACTATGTACAACTATGTGGTGATGGAGGATAGTTATTTAGAGTGAGTTTATCTAGTACAGAAGGCTATAAAGGTGTATAAATTTCTCTATCCTAAACTCCAAATGCTTCATGAAAATGGATTTGTACTACATTCTGAAGTCACTATAGGATGGAAATGACTTTTGAAGAAGAAACCCAGTACTAGCCTCTGATATAAGGACTACTACACTACACATGGTGACATTGAAACTTTCGTTTCTAAGATGTACAACCACACTAAAACTAATTTATGATAATTTTGTGGTGGAACTTGAATAATTTCCTATGTGAGAATAAGTAAAAACATGTTTCAGATGATTATCTATTTCATTCTCTCAAAGAGTTCCGATAACATGCTTCATCTATACAAGGGTAGTGGATCTAATTGAAGATTTGTAAAAGGCAGGACACTTGTAAATATCAGAAGCTTCAATGATGTCTTGTTTACTAATAATTAAATCTATGAAACTCCTATCATTTCACTTTAATCCCATGCTTGCGTAAGAGTGGATTCAAGGATGGGATGGTTTTTTTGGATCTAATAAATAGAGTTACTGTATTTGATGAATTTTTTTATGATAGTTGATTTAATAATGTGGAGTCAGCCTTTACTGATCTTGGCTACAAGGAATTCATTTTTCCCTATAAAGAGCACCAAACCCAATGAATTGAAATATCTGCATGAATTACTATTAAGATGTAGTTTCTTAAGAGAATGTTATTCATAAACAAATACTTAATCCAAATCCCATGAAATATGAAAAATAAATGAGAATATATAAGTGTTCTAGGGAAATTCCTCCTCGTACAGCCTATGTTGGAGCTAAGAATCACACACATTAAAATGGAAACATCATGTTCTCTCATAAGGTTCTGGAGATGTAGAGAATAAAAATGAAATTTTGTTAGATATACATCCACCTTTAGGAAAAATTTTCTTTTCAAATAGGTATTATTGTTAAGAATATGATGGTGTGTTTTTACGGTGGCTATTGTCCGTGTAATGGGTTGTAGAAGTTAGGGTGAGTGTGTGTTGTTGTAAGGGAAGTATTTTACTTTGTAAGGTGGAGCTATGATTTCTAGATATAGTAGTGAAAAGGTGGGGAATTAAATAGGTAACATGGGTGTTATTAGGGGTAAGTATATTCATTTATGTATTCTCATCACCAAGGTAGATGGGAGGGATGGTCCTTGGCTGGAATCAATTGTGGCCTCCAGGGGATTTTTCTTCTTCCAAGGTGTTCTTGTTCTTATCATTCCCTTACATCTACTTCTTATTCTTCAACCAACTACTATAACATCTATAAAAGTTTTAAATTATTCGGTTCTACAGTTTCTTACTTTATATACCCTCTCTCATGCTCAAATTTTCCTAATAGTTTCAATATATTCCAATGATCAGAACAAGGTTATAAAACATATTTCTGAAGTTGAAAGTATCAATAATTTTCATTCAAACATTAATTACAGAAATAATTTTTTTTGATAATATTACCATACAGTCACAATAATCTAGTAAATCTTTAGATTTTATTTTACATATTCTTGTAAGTCACATTTTTAGTAAAATTACTTTGTTTTAGAGATTGTACCTTTCTGTACTATGTGTCCGAGAGGAGGTCACTAGAAGGAAATTTTTTCTTATCATGTAACACCATGACCTGAACCACTGTATTAGAAGGTACTGAGTGCCACTAACCTTAGGTGATTTCCATAGACACCAATAGATGAAAATAAATTTCAAGGGATTGACCAAACTATGGGTGACAATTTTCCCATTCATAGAGTAGAACATTCAAAAGACAGACTACAACACTATATAACGGATAATAAAGATGCATGAAATAAAAATACCAACCAAAAACCAATCAATATAAGAAACCAAAATCATAATTAGAGACCCATTAGTAAAATTGACATAAAAAATTCTACATTATGGAAATTCCCAAAGACAGAAATAGAAACCAAGGAACCAATGTGATACCACGTCTAATGCCACTGCAAGACATCTCCAAGCTCCAATTCCCAAAGAACAAGACTGCATCATCAAGGTGCTCCGCTAATCAAGTATGGGACTGATACCTTACATATAACAAGGTAAACATATATATATATGAACTAGGATGAATATTCAAGGGTATTCATATCAACTTAATAAGAAATTCAAAATACTTCCCACATACTCCACTAAAAAGTCCATACCTACGAGTAGTACCCACCCCTCCAGACCTAAGATGTTGTTTGGCAGTAAAATCATTTTGAGTCTAAATTGACCCTAAAACTAGGTCTCACATAAAAAGTCCCTTTATATGGGCATCATGAACTCACACACCCATGTATATGCCAATTTTCACATAAAAATAGTTTTTTAAATCAATTTCTCATTTCAAATATTCATTCTACAAGCTATGGGAAAATCCCACATCCCATAGTTTCAAAATCCTTCAAATAGGGAAAATTATAAAGGTTTTTTTATCAAGAAACAAAAACAATACATCTTTGAAAGCCAAACCTTCATGTTCTAGGAAAAGAGTATAGGGATATAATACACCTTCCACAAAAGTGTTCAACATGAATAATCATTCCACGATTCATAGATTCGGGATCCCCTTTCTGTTCCTTAAATGAATCATAATGATTTATCAATATATTCCCTAACCCATAGAGCTATTATGAGTATGATAAACAAGGAGTGGTAAATGTTTCTTCCACCATAATAAGGAAATTCAAGTGAATTTATGACAAGGGAATTTATATTTTATGATGGTTGGGCTAGGATATAAGATCCCTACATCGCTATGTATCTCATTAGGATGAGAATCAATGCATATATATTTCTTGAATCCCATGAAGTTTAACTTCATGTGTTGAGGATAAATATGACCCAACGTGAAATACTGTAAATTTTGTGGCTAGTCCCAAGAATGAAAATCTCGGCATCACTGCGTATCCTATGATGGTAGTAATCAAGCCACACGTAGTTCTATAAAGGTTCCATATGTAGGTATGACTCGTATACAGGGAGTGGGGTAATTGTTTTGTGTGTATGTACCTGGTATTAGAGATCCATACATCAATACATATCTCATTTGAATGAGAATAAATTCACATGTATTTCTTGAAGAGATAGTGCAGTTTATCGTCATGTAATGAGTACGTGGGCCATTTAGTTTAATGTCTTGCGGTAACGATGTGGGTCACCTGATGTGAAAAGGAATATTGTGGCTGGACCAAGTGATAGGACCCAGTTATCACTATGTATCTTTTCATAGCATGAATCAATCCATACGTAATTATTGAAGTAATTTTTCTCCACATCCATCGGGTTTTGACACAGGGAATATGGGCTTTGATATTTTTCATAATGATGGATGGGCCCAAGACATAGGTTTTATACATCACTACATATCTCATTGGAATAAGAATAAAGCCACGTGTAGTTCTGGAAGGTTTCCCATGTAGGTCTGACTCATACACAATGAAAGGGGAATTTTGTTTCTTAGTTGTGTTTGGACTTGGGATTGAAGATCCAAGTATCACTACATATCTCATTAGAATGAGAATAAAGCCACATGTAGTGCTACAAAATTTCCTTATGCAGGTCTAATTTGTACACAGGTAAATGCGGGATATTTTTTATTGTGGATAGACTCAAGATGGTAGATCTAAGCATCCCTACATATCTCATTGGAATGAGAACCCATCCACACATAGTTCTTTAATGAAGGTGTGGTAGAGGTACCAACCCTTAATATTTTGATCCACTCAAACAAGGATTGAAATGTTGCACAGTTTTATATCACGAAACAAAGACATGAACCATGAATTTTAACATCATATGGTCTGGATGATATGCTTTTCAGTTTAGAGTCTTATAGATTAGACTATATATGGTTCTATGAACTTTAACATCTTATAGCTGAGATGAGTGTCATGTGATTACATGAAATATTTCATCAGGAACATTGCATTGTTTTGGATTGTAATGATCTCCCAATCCATTGAGATTAAATAATAAGATCTATTAGAGTGGACCTTGTGTATGGAGTAAGGTACCTCCCACCTTGCTTTAATCTTTGGAGGCTTCTTTCCTAGTATCATTGGAGTCATAAGGACCAGTACCAATTCTACTCATAAGAATGGACAGAGACAAACCTTATTATTAAAATATCAAACTATCTTCTTTTGATATACCTCCAAGTGATTAAAAGTTTGAAATATTTTCTCATCCAATCACTCCAATTTATCCGTAAATTTCTTAGATTTATCATCCTTGGCTAACTGGTCACATATTAGAATATGGAGTGATATAAATTGGACCTCAATGGGTAGGACTACCTCCCTTCCATAAATGAGTGATTATGGGGTCTCTTGTGTGGAAGTACGGTTTGTAGTATAGTAATCCCATAAAACATGCAAGATCATGTGAGGATAATATGTTTTATCTTTTCCACCATCTTCTGGAGTATGTTCAATAGGGTCTTGTTGAAGGCATCAATCTATCTATTAGCTGCTGCATGATACCAGGATGTATAGTTGGATTTGATATTGTATTCATAATATATATTTTCCACCATTGTATAGTACAAATTAGTGTCATTTTCTATTAGTATTTTATGACATAAACCAAAACTATTGATGATGTTATCTTTCACAAAGCTGACAATTCATTTGGCCATGACTTCTTTAAGAGGTATTACCTCAGCTCATTTGAAGATGAAACTGGTAGCAGTTAAGATATATTTGAAATTATTGTTTGTAGTTGGACATTACGGCCCACCAACATCTATTACCTATATGAAAAATGGACATAACTATTTGGTTATATGTAGAAACACCTGGGGTTGATGGGTGAAGTTGGAATGCACTTGGTAGGAATGAAATTTCTTGGTGAATTCTATGCAATCTTGTTTCATAGTGGGCCAGTAGTATCAAAGCCTTCAGATTTGGTTGGAAAGATTCTATTTGGATTGGTGGGCATTGTAGATTCTAGAGTGTACTTCTTTCATGAAAATAATGATCTGTTCTCCATTAATACATATGATAATTACTCCACAAAATCCTCATTTATAGAGGGCCTTATGCTGATTTGTACCATCATAAAGAGTGAGGTTGGTTTCACGCCATTGAATTTGGTCTTTCCAGGCTCTATCCAGTTGGGGTAATCCATATTGAAGGTAGTCCATGATTAACATCATCCACTCAGTGGTAAGACCATATGGACAAGGGATAGAACTGACTGCATTAATCTCTTCCATTCCGACTTGAAAAAAAGGTGATACTATTCTATGATGTGCAATGTTGATGACCATTTGATCCTGGCTTCAATCTTCCAAATTAGTAGTAGCATTTTCCAGCAATTCTGCATGGGAATTATGTAATTTCAGGATGTGAGTAAATGTTGGTTCTAAAGGGAACTCATCCATTAACCCTTTTCATAGTCAAATAGGGGAATTGGATCTTCTTTTCTAATAGCATAATCCCCATTGATATGTTTGATTACCAAATCTAAGTATCATTTCACCTCCTTGTGGTCCAATGGTATTTAGAGTTTTAGTTCTAGGCCTAAAGTGGGGGCATGGTATTCCACCTCATCGTTAGTAGAACCATATGATAATAGGAAGGAGTAAGGGAGGACTACTTTTTATGGAGAGATAAGTATGATCCATAACCCAACTTTGTTGAGCTTAGGTTATTCCATTCTCCTCAATGTTGGGATCTTATATGCATTGCCAAAAACCATTTCCCACTTTGGGGGATGTCTAGAATTGAAAACATCTCTTCATTTGGAAATTTAGTATTTAACGATGTTGTTTTTGTAGAAGGCTGTTCCGTAAGGAAGTCTTACAAGGCCTATCCTTTCACTACTTTCTGAGGCATGAATTGTATATAAAACTACTACAGGATAACAACCCACCATGAAAACAATTCTGTCAACATTGTATTACTAGGTATGAATTTAAATGGTTTATTATGAGAGACTAATTTTACCTCATGGTGATATAGTTAGTGACTCATTTTCGAAACCATGAGGATTATTTCCAAGCTTCTCTTCTCAATATCTAAAATATGAGTCTCAGCATCGAGCATGGTTTGACTAATATAATAAAGTTTGTTTTCATTACCATTATCATTCTTCTATTCATGGATGGTGACTAGTGATTGCTCTAGGTCCATCACATATTCAATGAGAATATTTCCATCAACAGGTTGAGTTAATATTGGTGGACTCAAGATGTATTTATTAAGGTTTTAAAACAATTTCTATTAGTCATTGGTCCACTAATATATATCCCACATATTCATTAGTTTAGTGAAGAGAAAACACTTTCTTGAAAGGTTATCTATGAAGCACTGGATGTATGAAAAGTGTTCATGAAGTTCTCTAAAAACATTATGTTTTCTAGGAGGTGACATGCTATGTATAAATTTTTTTTCTCAGGGTAAACATCAATGATTGGATGGAATACGATGAACCTAAGAAACTTTCACGCGGTTACACCGAAAAAACATTTTAAGGGATTCATCATCAGGCTATGTTGTCGTAGCTTGTTGATGATGGTCTTTAGGTTATCCAGGTTTTCAGAACGATGATGGGAATTAACCACTAGATCATCAATTTAGCATTCAAAAAACATACCCAAAAAAGGATTGAATATGGATGCATGGCACATCGGTATGCGGCACCGGCATTCTCCCATCCAAATGGCATTACCCGATAGTATAATACTCCCTGGAGGGCTCTTAAGGAAGTTGGTTCTACATATATAGGTCCATCCTAAGTTGGTTATACCCTAAATAGCCATCCACGTAGGAGAGGGATTGATAACAAGTCATCAAATCAATTAGGAGTTCTATTATTTGAACCGGGAATTCATCTTTCGTATAGTGCTGGTTGAGATCTATGAAGTCAATGAATACTCTGATTTTCTCATTCTTCTTCATTAAATGGATACTATTTCTATCCATTTCAGATACTGCACTTCCTAAATGAATTTGGACTTGATGATATTATCCACTTCATCCTAAATTTTGGAGGCATGTGTTGGGTGGGACTGTATGACTACTTTTTTTGTATCCTCAGTGGTATTCTGGAAGACCCAAGTGGTGTATGGACATCTTGGGATAAAGTCCTTCCCTCACTATATAATTATAGGTGAACACGTACCTATTTTACTTTGATAATTATGTACCTCATTTTATTTAGATGTCATGGCCATACTGATCAAAGTGGTTCATGGATCTTCATTTGTACCCAGGTTTATTTCTATGAGTTCATCAACAATGGTGGAGACACCTTCCTAAAATACTGGAGGAGAATCACTGAAGTCTTCCTCTTATTTTTATTGATCTTTCTTTACCTTTTATGCATGTTCTTGGGAAGTATATTATGAATAATGTTTCTAAGAGTTAGGGGAGGAGTCATTATTTTTACATTCAGAAGATGAAGCAACTATTTCTGGTGTGATTGATGGTGTGAGGCTTTATTAGAGCTCTAAAGGGGAGACGAGGAACTGGGAATGAGAATACTCATTTTATCCCATTAACATGATGACTTATTCCAGCATAGCTGATGGGAAAATGATTTTTTGAAGCCCATGGGATGGAATGAAGACATTTTCATCTAGGATTTCACTACTAATCAGAGAGTTGACATCTTCTCCAGTGATACTAGGTTTAGTTTTCACGACCGACATCACATAAGTCACTGGATGTGTGCTCAAATTCAGGCCCACCCCTTCAATTTGGTTGATGGGAAGCACATACTCTGAACTGATCTGGTTGAAAGGGTTAACTAGAATCATCTTCAGAGCATTTAGGGAATTGATTTGAGTGGAATTTTCATTCAAAACCGATTTCCCTTCCATTTGGTAGAATCCTTCTTCAATGTATTGTTACTCAGAAGATTTTAATGTGTATTTTTCACCATTAAATATCCCAATTTGTCCATTGATACAATATTTTAGGTATTGGTGGTATGAAGATTAGATATCCACATGCTGATGTAGCCAAGGTATTCCCAGTAAAATGTTGAATTCCATATCTTACCGAAAAACCATGAATTCTGAATCAAACACGAGATCCCTAAACTGAGTAATGATTTTGATTTAGCCAAGAGTTTTTTTCATTATTTTCATTACCATGTTACATTAAATTGGATGGGGACAAGTTAGATTCATTGAAACCTAGTTCAAAATGTCTTTGGATTGTAATGATGCTATCTCATGAGTCATTTCTAATGAAGGATCATTGGAAATCAATGTAATTTATCCTGAAAGATATATATATAAGGGTTTTAAATGTACCTGTTTGATGGAATCCTCATCTTTTTCTATGAAAGATATGACCATGTGGAATTTTTTTTCGGATCATTCTATGCACAATGCACATCAGCAATGGAAACTTCTACTTCAAATCCCCGAGGGCTTGACAATGCCTCTATGAGTTATTTCTTGAGATATTTTGATAGACTCAATGAATCCATGATTACAAAATTACTCCAAATTAGGGATAGTTGTTTCAAAACATCATACATTCAGTCCAAAGGTTTGAACTTTCTAGTATGGGGATTCTCTTTCATAGGTGATTTAGGAACACAAGTACATGATGTGGATAGATCATCCATTGGAATAGGAATTGAAGGTTTTTCTCCTCTCAGTTGATTAGGTCAACTTGGTTGACCTTCACATCGAGGCTGATTAGGTGATGACATATCCTCAAGATGATCTCACAGAATAATCATGTCAGGGAAGACCCTATCATGTGGGGGGCATTTTTGTTCCTAATGATCTCATTGGATATTTCTCCTGCGAGTTTCGGCTGTGTAGATAGTTTGAGTAGGGATGCAGTTAGAGTAGTGACTCCTGGCATGAGCACATCTTCCCCTATATCCTCAGCTCTGATTACCACTTCCCCCAATTTCCCAAAGTAATGTTGGAAATTAGGGTTCATAGCTACAATCATTATCTGAGATTGGATCCATTATGTGAATAATAGTAATGGAACCAAAGATCAACTCTTCGTGTGATATAGATTCCATTTGGAAGGTTGATCCTTGTTGTACTATTTGGCGTGGAGGTGCCCATTATTTTGGGACAGTAGGCATAAAGTATTCTAAAGTTAAAGACAACTTTGTCCTTGAAACATAGTCATGTAACTATTTTTTTTCTTTTTGATCTTCTATTCATGTATATTTTTTAATTATTGTCCTTCAAAGGATTGTGACATCGAAGGGTTCAACAGTGTCATAGAAGAAGTGTTCAAGGAAAAAATTGGTTGTTTTAACTATTATCGGATGATTTTATGAGTTTGGTTGGTCATTTTTCTAACCATTCAGTTACTAAACTTATGTGTACCCTTTCTGTTAACATCCTTCCATTAATTATCCTCCTCTAGATGGTTAGAAAAAAAAAACATATTCTACCTGAGTAGGTGTATTTCCCAAATTTACAAACTCAAAGTCCACTATCTTTTATAGGATTTATTTGAAAAACAAATCATGGACGTTGTGTCCCAATATTTTATATAATGTGAAATAGTTTGTGAGAAATTTTTCATCATCTTTTTTAGACCTCTTGGGCTTTAGAAACTTGATCGTGTTGTTTTCCAGTGCTAAGAGGAAGTATCCCGGTACTTGGTCACTTTTAAAACAATAGACCTTGTTCTTTATCTCCTCAAACTATTTTATCCTCTTCTCTCATTTATCATCCTAATGAGGTGGGTGTTTTTTTATGCTTAGGAAGCAGAACCACATGATATGGTGTGGGATTTGGAGTGGGAGTGGGTGTATGGACCTTCTTAAGTGTGATAGTGGAATACTCTTCTTTACATGTTCTCTTTCCCTATGCTAGTGGAATTACTCAGTACGTATCCTTGGTCTATGTGATATATTATTTTACTATTTGAGAAATAGCAGTGAGGTCCGAAAACCTTCCTATTTATTTCATAGGGATGAGTGGTGTGCACAACTCATCATGAAGATTCTCTATATAGATGGAGAATAAGTATTCTTGAGGAAGCTTCATTGTTAAAGAGTATGTAAATCCTTTCCACCAATCAATGAAATATGATACCCTCTCATTATAATGTTGTTTTTAGTTTGAGATGTCAATAACTATTTTGTTCTATACTATTGAGATGAATTGGAAGAGAAAATTCTGACAGTGATCTTCCCACCACACAATTAATCGATCTGGAAAGATATTTGACAATTCAAAGTCGGGTCCCTACAGTTATTACACAAAGTACCTGAGTTTAACTGCCTCTTTTTGTTACTTGGTACCCCTCATGGGATCACAGTGGGACACGAAATTTTTCAAGTGCTACTTTGGATCCCCAGAGTCATTGAAAATTGGGAATTTAGGATTCCTTATTTTTAGTGGTGGAAGAGTAGGATCGACCCATTTACGGTAAGGATTATTCTCAAGTTTCACATGTTCATGACATTCCACCATGGATTCTATTTGATCCATTACAAAATTAATGGTATTCATGATCCCTTTAGGAATATTAGGCTGATAAGAACCATTAATAGGGGCAGTGGCTAGTAGGGTCATCTATGGTGACACTTTTATTTCCATGGGTAACATATAGGGGTAGGTATGTAAGGATATTCCTATCTATGTTCTAGTTTTTCACCCAATTGAGTGAATTCCCAATATGATGATGTTGGATCCAAGTATATTGGTGGTTGTTATCCCATTTTGAGTGGATGTTTTGGATTTGTTTCCCCTGCGTGTGAAAAACCCTCTTTGTTAAGGTATGTTAGTTGGGAGTACAAGTTGAGGATATTCTTACATAACATATCTATTAGGAAGGCTTCCGTAGAGTAGTTTTACATTGATTCTCCTCAACTATTCCATCTCTTATTCTTATTAAGAAAATATTTCCTCAGGAATAAGTGATCTAGACCCTTCAGGAGTTGGGTGAGGTACAATATTAAATTTTCCCTTTTCCTTTTTGGATGATCTGTGAGGAGGTAATGATGTATTGTTTGAGGGAATACCCAAATTCAGGGAAATCCTCTGGTTCAAACTCTGCACACCTCCTTTAATCATTTCAGTGTGTGCTATATTTTGAACCAAAATTTCCACCTCTAACTCATCCTCTGAATTAGCATCATGCCCTTCAGTGTTTTTAGGGGTAGTGTTAATGGATTCTACATATGTGTTATGAATTGAATTAATTTTATCAATTTATTTTTGAGACTTCATTTTTATACACCCTCCATGGGGCCTTGTACTATCCTTCACTAATTCTCTTGGAGCTGTTTGGAATATGGTAATCTAAAGGGAATCTCTATAAATTTCATTCGTGTGTGTTCCTAATGAGGATATCAGATCACTTGGTGGGAAAAACTTGGAGGATCCATTCTACGGAGTTTCCTCTATTTAGGAGAAGACTAATATTCACTGAGGAGGATGTCATTGAGGTGAAAAACCCCTAGCCTTAAGGGATGGGGTTATTCCTATTTTTCATTCACAGCTCTAAGGGATTGGTTTTCTGACCCCGAAGGATGTCTTTAAAATACCCCAACTTTATGGGCTGGGGTTTCTCCTAGTCTATTGTGGCTACTAATACTATGGATACCCTTCTAATTTTATGAAGTTCTGTTTGAACATGGGTTGGGAGTATCATTTGGTATGCACCTAAATCACACGCTTCTGAGGATTACTGCACTATTTTCAACTATTTTGCTATATAATGACTAAATTTACCTAAATGGGTGTCTTTCACAATATTTTTAGATTCCTGATTAACAATTATTTCAATACCATGCTCTCTTATGGCCTAACATCAGTTAGAGTCAGCAATGGATTGTTTTTGTTGTGCATGTCATCAGTTGTGAATAGAGTCTATTTGTTATAGCTGGCCTAAATATATGGCATTTCATGGTACCACTTTCTATGATATTTTCAATTTTGGTATTGTGGTGAAATATAACACTCTATCTTTACCCTATCATCCGATATGAACACCAAACGGGGCATCAAATATCAGATTTGGAAATATTTCTAGCATTCTGAGGCAAGCACATTGAAGGGATACTTATTGTTTCTCAAACTTTGGATTTCATATAGTCATGAGACCTAAAAATGTAAATTTGGAATTTCAGACCTTCAATTACCTTTATTTTAATTCGATACTCAACATAGGGTAATAATTTTTTCTCTCAAGTTAGTAAGAGTTTTACATATATTGAGGTACATTTCATGCAATCAATATTTTTACAACACTTCTAGAATGCTCTATTGAGGGGCGGTTAAAGGCTATAACATGATTGCAATATCATCTTTATCCATCTATTTCCTAATTTTTAACATGTCATTTTTTAATTTTTCAATAGGTCCCTCAACCTGGTCTGACCAAAGTAGTTGTTTTCCCACTTCTTTATCATAAGAAACAATATTTTTAGGGACTTCCACAATCATGTTGGAAGGTAATTGATCAAAGGGGGGGGGGGGTTCAAAGAATGATATTTTCCTTGGGATAAATTTTGGTTGAGAAACAATTTGAATTTATAATGTTAGGTATTTAGATATGATTGGCCCTATTTTCCCAAGTGCCTCACTATAGGAGGAATTTCTCATCATTAAATCGCCAAGGGGATGTCCTTTTTCAATGAAATGAAACTCTAATACAGAGATAACTTTGTAGTGAATTTCATCACGGGGAGGACTACCATGATGGATTATAGTAAGGAGAATAACCTATTTCTCTTTGATCTTTTTTACACATAGATGGATTTCATGAATCTCATCAGGATATGGGATCTTGATACCAATAAAATTATGGTTATAAATCAAGACTCCATGGGGAATTTTTTTAAGAGGACCTTGGGAATTACTTCTACTGCTCCCATAATTTGGTAATGGTATAGTATGATCTTGAGCTTCCACATATAAGTATCTAAGGAATTAAATAATTACCACATTATGTAGAGTAGGATCATAAATCATATCTTCATTTTCCAATCATCTCTAGTGAGGCATCTTTTTGGAATCCTTCTTTTGAGAGACTTGGGACACTTTCTAGGGAATGCGGTTTTCAAGTACAGAATCTTGCTTGACTGGATCCCATGTTGCTACTAAAATTTTACATTAGGCTTCTAGAATTTTCTCAAGGGTTTGTGCCTACATCAAATTGGGGATTGGAATGGGCTAGTTACCTACTATTTGAATGAGTGTATATTCCTGATCCAATTATTTTTATATCACAGGTGAGTTTTCCCCATGAACCTCTTGGAAGAGAACAGATGTGTGTGTGTGATTTACGGTGACATGTTGATGAGACAGCCCATTTTTTGTGATAGAGCTGTTTTTTTGTCCCTCTAATACTATTGTTGATTCCAATATGATGTCATGGATGGTCTGTTGGATGTGGTCAAGAATTTACATCTTCCCTTTCACCATTGTCAGGACATGATTGGTGAATTTAGAAATTTGAATGGTGACATATTTCCATTCCATATTTGGATCATGGGTATGTGACTGATTCTTTACTCCATTTCCTACTAGTGGATATTGATAACACTCAGTTGTGGGGGTAGATAATTGGGTATGTCCCCTATCCATCATCATGACTTTTTGACTGAATTTTCTAGGTGATTTCATACGTGGTTTATAGAAGTATTGATATGTGTGGGAAATTTTGTGTTATTTCTCATGGTTCTCCACCAAATTCAATTAGAAAACATATTTGGACACTTCCAGATGATGATATTGGAGGAATTGATTGATGTTAGAAGGTTTTTGTTCTTGTTCACGGCTTGCCACTGAATTTAAGTAGTGGGATTCCTTGGGTGTTTCCAGAAGAATTTTTTGGTAGTATTGGTTATTGTGGGTAGGTGTTTCTTATTTTTTGTTGTGTGCCACCATATTTGAATTGTAATATTACTAGGACACTACCAGATGAGTTTTCTAGCTATCTGAATTTGTGCGGATGGTTTAATGTTCCCACTCATAGTTTTCCACAAAATTTGTTTAGTTGGATTATACTAAGGGGGCATAGGTGTGTACGTACTCTGTATTCACCAGTTTCTTCCCATGGCAGGCCATATTTCTTTCCCAGGTCTAGTGGACCTTGGTCGAACTACCAATGATGACACCCTCATCATATTGAGGGTTCGTTGTCGTATGATGTTGGTGGTGGAGACTGCTCGGAGGATCCCCATAGAAGGAACCTTGTGTATTCTAAATAAGGCCATTTTTCCTTTTAATCCAAATCCCTAAGATATGGGAGGGACTTTTTGTTTCATTCTAGGGATAAGCTCTTAAAATGGTTAAAGATGGTGATGGGTGATGTCTGCTTATGAACAATCAGTTGTCACTAATTGGACAATCGGTGGGGATTTGTGAGCTGGAGGGCCTTTCAGGTAGCCCCCAAGGTTAGGATTGTACTATTTTGGAGATACTTCTAGACAAGTGCATTCGATACCAAATGTTGAATATGTTGATTTGGTGATGGCGCCCTCTTCTTGGATGATGACCCATCATGAACAATATCCAAGGTATACGTTAGTGAGAGTTGGTGTGATACCATTTAGATTGAAGGGACATCCTATTAAAAGCGCCTGGATGGTAGGTAAAAAACATAAACAAGAAAATCATTTAAAATAAGAATATCATTTAAAATAAAACTTTCACAATTAGTTATATTGTTTGAACCTCTTTCATTTTGAAATCAAAAGGGGCCTTACAGGTGGGTGGCACTATCATCTTGGTTAATGATTCCCATCAAGTTCACCATTTTTTAATGAAAAATAGGCCACCTGATGATTAATTACAGGGTTTTTAATTTTGTATAATCATTAATTCCAAGATCACTCTTTCAGAATAGATTCCAATGGTATTTTTTGGTGGAACCGGAAAACCCCAACAGTTCTATATCCATGAGGGACCTACTTTGCAAAGGCAGGAACTCATTAGGTAGTTTGGCCAATGATACTTAAGAACATACATTGGTCATGAGGATGGAAGTTTGATCTCATCACACCTATTTGGGGGGAATTTTTTCCTACTATTGGACTCTCTTATAGATTCATGATATTTTAATGAATCCTTCATTAATCTCAAAGTATGACTTGGGTCACCCTTGAATTAACGATCAATTTTTACCATGTATGGAACATTTAATCATCTGTATGTATCTAAGTATATTCATTAATGGATATTTTTTTATTTATCCTAGGTTATCCATTACTGGTATAATCTTATGTACTTATTATATATTATTTTTTTGTTATTATGATGATGTTAGTTTTTAGCCACACGGTAGGGTGCTCTGGAGTGTATCATCATCCAAGGAGATGAGAGTTTTTTTTATTCCAGGATCAGACCAATGAATGGTCTTCCTATGTATCCTTGTGAAATGAATTAGAACCCACATAGTTCAGTTCCACTAAATGGTGCACATCATACCTTATAAAGTCATGTGGTAAGGATAGAACCATGCGGTTTAATATCATGCAATAAGGATGTCTAGGTGAAATATTCCAAGTCAAAGTTTGGTGTGGGACTTATGTTCAATTTTCCTAGGGAACTGGGAAGATATTCGAATTCCTAGGTTGAATAAGACCCTACTAGGAGTGTGGCCCATAGATAATTAAGATTGATTTGTGGTGTTGGGTTTGGATCTCATGGAGGCTTCCTACATTTCCCACTTGGATGGGAATTAAATCCCATATAGTTTGGTTGCGAGTACCAATGCTTATGGAGGACCTCTCAAGGATTTTATCATAAGGGGTTATGTCTATTTGAAAGGATTAAATTGGGGTTTATTAATGAAAATGATGCCCTTATGGTTTGACAGATTTAGTTGTTTCTTACTCCTAAGGAGGATTCCCTTGGATTATGTTGGGGGGTTAAACTTGGTATGATGTCCATCATTTGGATTTTGGGGCTCATTCCTAAGAAGGATACCCTATTTTGGTTGTTCTTACACTTTTAATGATGCTCATTGAGCTCAGGCCTTAGGTAGGTATCCTATATTTCTATATTATAGAATAAATCATAGTTCTCGTAGTTTAATTTATCAGGGCTCACACACTAAGGTTTTCTTTAGGTGTGGCATCATGTGGATGTCATGATTACCACCAACCTCTAAGACCATGTGAGTTATGATCATTGTGAGAAACAAGAGTAAGTGGTAAATCTGAGAAACCAAAAAAATGTACTTTCTTTGATGAGGTATATAGCCAAAACCCAAATGGATGGGTAACCAAAGTAGGATACGCTACCCATTCTCTCTCATTGTTATACCATGGGCACAATGGGAGATATATATATGGATTTGAGGTGCCCTTATCCTCTTTTTCTTTGGTATCTAGGTTATCATGAATGAATCTTTGATATTCCCATGGGAATGGAGAAGGAGGAAGGAATGAAGTAGTAGAGGTCCTACAAGAAAGGCTAGGGGATTAATCCATGTGTGATTCCCTAAATTTTTTCCATGGGAGGATCGCATTCCCTATTGAAGTGAAATGAAAGCATGATCCTCACCTTCCTCACCTAGAATGAGAGGATCTAGGTCTTAGAGACAACTAGGGAAGGACATGGTCTTAACCCAAATACTCAAGATCTGGAGTTTCTTCACCCCAACCCTAGGGTCGGGGTCCTCATGATCGAGGGAATTCTTACTGACATGCACCCTAAGGGGACTACCTATCAAGTATGACAAGTGAAAGATACCTATGACTAAAGTAATTCATTCCCAAATGAGAGACGCATTGGTGTGCCAATTTCCATGGTTTTTCAAGTCCAGAGGCTTAATTGGAGGTTTCAATTTGGTCAATATCATACATGGGAGAAAAAAGAAGAGAGTCACTACCATTAGTGTATTATAAGAGGGGTTGAGAAGTGGATAATGTAGGGTAGAGGATTGGGAAATCCATGGTAGTATCATATATTGTATACCTATACAGAAGGGAATGCTTTGCATAGATAGGCCTACATGATCTAAGGTTACTTTGGGAAACAGACCACCTAGGAAAAACACTTGGGAGAGGCTTTACTCAAGGATTCAAGGGTCTCCACAGGTGTTCCTAGGAGTGTCTTGCATAGGTCCTTGGTTAGAGAAGGGGACCTCACTCTAGTGTTCATAAACCATGTCAATAGGATTCCTTTCATAGTTATGTTTTTTTAGACTTGATAGGACTTTGTTTCCACTTATCCCCTTAATTCCCTCTTCTTTAGGTTTTGGAGGGATACCTAGAAGGCTTCTAATGGAATGGACCAATGACTATGGATAGTAGAGCGTCCAAAGTTCTTATATATTTTTTTCCAAGAAAATGAAGAGATATAGGATCCTATTTATAGGAAAATATGGGACCCTGGGTGAAGGGCTTGGCTCGTGTAGGTCTGTCATGCATGCTAATGTGCAGGTTTGTTGTGTAGGTTGATGTGAAGGGCCATCGCGCAGGCTGATGCATAGGCACCCTACGCACCGATGATGTTCTATGGTACCTACATGGAGGTCCTTAGGTGAAGTTTGGTTCTTGGGATTTATTTTCTTCACTTAATTTCATTTCCTTAAGGTATTTTCATTTAACACATTTTCATCCATGTGATAAAATGGAGTGTCAACACATTCATACATACCTCAACCCATAGACACGATGTCTATAAAGAATGATGTGGATCTGGTTCTTGTTCCCCTGAAATTTCTTTAGTCATAGAAATAATTAGAAAATAAAGGATTCATTTCCTATTATTTTTTCATATAATGTGAACCAAAAAGGATTCATGTAATTTTTATTTATTGCACACAAATTTTTTATCAAATATAATGGATTTTCTAGATCAAGACACATATCTAGAAAAATCTATGATATTTCATTATAGAATAACCTTGAAATAACATATAAAAGATAAATATCCATTAACCATTCATTTTATTCCTTAAAAATGTGAAATTCATAAAGGTTGAGTTTCTCAACACCAAAAAATAATAGGTGTTGAATGTTTCATTCCCCTACCAGAAATTAAATATCAGCACTGTCAAATATTGGACAAGAGGAATCTACATGCATTAAAATAAAATATAATTTCATATATCATGAAGATGGGAATACTAATTCTACAGGTAGAATATTGTACAAAAATATATAAAGTCCATTCCAAGGGTACCACTCAAGTTGAACTTGTGCCACTGATTTTATCTAAGTTACATGTTGGCAGCATGATATTAAAATGAATTTTTATAGAAATATTTTCTCCCAATTCAGGTATGGTTATTATAAGGGGCACACTGATGAAGAATTTAAAATGAGAGAGAGATATAAAAGGTTGAGGTTGAATTACACTTTTTATCACTTAGCAATTGGGATATAAAGAGCCTCATAGAAAAATGTTGAACTATAAGGGGAGTGTGTCACATAAAATTGATCAAGTGAAAGAATAAAATTCTCATGGATCCATATTCGAAGTTTTAGAAATCTAAAGGATATACTTTATGTCTAAAGTCCATTGAACTAAGGGTGGTTTATTCTTTCTATCCCATTTTGATTAATTCCTCATTCATCCCATTCATTTTTATTCACTTTCCATTCATTCCACTTCATCGATACATCCATTTTAGGGAAGATTTCTAGATAATAAAAGAATAAGGGGTTGATCTGCATGATAGATAATAGATTTTTACTCAATATTTATACATTTTATTAATATTATAGACTAGGAACTCTTATATGGTTAAATATGATTTATTTCACTGATTTTTTCATGTTAATTGAAATATATAAATATTTGATTTAGGGTATTTTTTTTAAAATATAATTTTTGGATCACTATTTAATATATCTTAAGGTAAGGGTGATGGAGAGAGAGTGGAAGACTTAATCTTGGAAAAGAGTTATAATCAATGTATTTTTTGAAGGGAATTTCAGAAACTGTAGTGGGAATATATTCATAAAAAATAAATGCACCACTTCATATAAGGAATATTCACATATTTTAGGGACTCATGACCTTATGAGTAAGTCCTTGGATATCCTACAATAGAAATTTAATAAATTCATGTTGTTGCCAATTTGTTTATTATAAATTCATTTAATATAAATCATAAGGACAGATACTACCAGGATTACCCTACTTATCTATTATGAAATAAAAACTCAATTTTTCATTTTTATAACTTATTTTCACACACACAAAATTAATACAAAATACCCAAAACATTTACATTCTTATCATGATTCCCAGAAACATCACCATTCATTATTAGTTTTCATTGATTTTACATATGTAAATTAATAATCTAATCATTATCCTATACTCACGGAGATGGTCTAGTACTTACCAGTTATTTATATACAAATACCGTATACAATTGTATGATTTTTTTAGTTTAAAATTACATAAATATATAAAAAAAATTGGAACTATATGCAAGTATATGAGGGGTAAGAAAACACTTTCAAAGAAAGATTTTAATGAAATAAGGGGAGAAATACCGGTGTTGTTACTGTAGTATTTTTTAAAATAGTTTAAATCATTATATAAACCTTGATATTATAGAATCACCATAATATTATTAAGTAAAGTAGAAGAAATACATGGGGAGTTATGAGAAACATCCTAAGAGAAGTTATCAATTCTTCAATGTATATAATTTTATTAGATGGATCATCATGACTCATCCTAGAGGTATAAATGAAACATCAATCAAGATATAATTTAGGTAATTTAATGAAAATTCCAATAATTATATCAAAGTGTATTATAAAATGGGATTCATGTGAAATAAATATCCATTTCCCTATATAAGAAAAAAGTGCACCGATTTTGGAGTATTTTCCATAAAATTCTATCTAAATTATCATGTAATGAAGAATGAATTTATGTATTCATTCAAACAACTCAAACCAACATCTAGTGTACTCAAGGAAAATTTTCTTGAATAGTTAAATGGATTGACATATTTTATCAAATACCCATGCATTTATCCCAGACATTGAAACCCAAGTAGAGAAGATAACTAGATAAAATAGTTTGAGGGATAAAGGAAGAATGATAATTATTTATAAATACAATCCAAAATTGTGTGATATGGAAATTGCTATACGTAATAGTAGTGATATGTAAGAATAAAGACCAAAAAATTTAAAAAAAATAAGCTAATTAATGAGAAATAAAATATACTATTATTTATGAAATGACACAAATTTCTATGGGAATATATGTTAAGGAAGATAACTAGTCATTAAGTAATGGAAAAAAGTTGAATGGATTTAGAAACATTAATCGATGATGGGATAGAAAAATATTGACATCCAATACCATTAAAAAGGGGGAAATGAAAATAAACTAATGAGGAAACATCATTCTTATTGTAAAATCTCTATTTCATATGTGAAATTGAAAATTTAAATTTCAAATAGGAGAAGATAGAAATAAGACATTTTTTTCAAGATTTCAAAAAATAATAGAGAATATATGACCACCTCAATGTTGAAATCATAATACAAGATAAAATTTGTGTATATGATACAAAATTCCACATGTATTTGTTATCAAAAGAATGTATTGATGTTCAAATCATACAAAATAAGTTCAAAATTACATACTTTAGGGTAGATTATAAGAAAAGATCTCAATAAATATGTGATTGATTTATATTAAAATGAAGTATAAGGAAAATAATTTATTTAATTTCACTTGGGTTCCCACTAATTAAGTTACAACTACCCATGGATTAAGGATGAACGTGTGGATGAAGAAGTCAGGTGGAAAATTTCAAAAAAAGAACCCTTAGGTAAAAACACAATCATTTAACTTTTAGTTTATTATTTTAATTAATTTTTTCAATAAAAATATCATTAATACTATTGAGTGTGTTACATTTTTTATAAAGGAATCTCACTAAAAATTAAAACAAACAAAACATGTAAGAAAGACACACATCACATTGAAGGACCACAAAGGAATCTATGTATTCTACCCAACCATTATATCTCATATTACTAATACATTTATTATTTTTATACAATTCAATACATCACACTTGTAGTTTTTCTATTTAATATATATATAAAATAAGTTAGGTGGGAGTACATGTAGTGTGTTTTGTGTATAAATAAAATATTGGAGAGAAAATTGTCTATCAAACTCAAAGAGACAATCTCACATGGAAATCATTGAGTTCCCCTATTCTCATCACATGAGGATAAAAAAAATTAATATAATTTAATTGAATCAACATTTATCTTGGATGAACTAGATTAATGAACTCTATCAGGAGTTTCTTGGGTGTTATGCATGAGTAGTAGTTAAATGATTCATTCTAAGGACCAGTAAGATAATGTCATTTTAATTGGAATAAAAGGATAATTTAGGTTCATGACATTATGTTTATTGAGAAATGATGGCTCTTAATTTTTGTGTGTGAGAGAAATTAAATCCATGAATAGGTGATAAGATAAATCTATGATCTAGTTTAATTCCCCGAGCCTAGTTACCCAGAGTCGGTGCATTATTTTAATACATCAGCATGATTACAATGAATCAAGTCTCGAAGGACCGATCGGTTTAGCAGTCTTGGAAAATAGATTAAATATATGAACATTAAATTACAAATTATAAAATAAAACACAATATAAATAATCCTTTGAGAACGCCATTATTCCCCTAGATTAACCCTGTATATCAATCATAACACACATATTCACATCCTAGGAAAAATAAATCATAAGAAAGGGGTGAGTTCAGATTCTCAGTAAGGATAAAAATTTAGCAGAAACTATTATAAATAAGCATAAACATTGAAAGAAATGTATAAGACTAAAACAAAATCCTTTTAAAATTAAACATCAGAATAATATGGAAAAGATAAATCAAATAATTCCATTTACTTATTCACATGGATATTCTACTAGTCGAATAATCACATGTAATATCAATAGCTAATTTCATAATGATGGAATGCATAATGTCGGACATCATAACCACATAGCCAATACCTCGTTCCAAGACTAAAAATAATTATTTTGTTAACGCCTTATACTAAGACACTATTTTGTCTCATGAGACCTACCGATGTATCGAGGAGCTATAGAGGACTCCACCCGTCACTTACTAAGTCCAATGCATTCCTCATATGAAAATGATGAAACATAACAAAAACATTTTTATTAAAACTAGCATAAGAAATGTAAATACATTAACCATAAACCATGAATGGTATATAAATAACACATCCATAGTAAAACATATCAAAAAACCTTCAATACAATATGGAATATTTTATCATAATATATCAACTTCAAACAAGTGTAAAATCTAACAAAGGATGTTGACATAGATGAAATCAAAAACTATTTGAGAGAAATATATCTTTCTATTTTAAAATAATTTAAAATTTAAATAATTATAATAGAAAAAATTTATTTTGAAAATATTCTTATAAGATGTTAAGGGAAGATTATAAGGTGTTATAACCGTGGAAAATAGCCTCACCCGTCATATAATTTTAAAAAACATTCTTACCTTAATATGTCGAAAAGGTCATAAACTACCTTGTTTGGAAAGCGACGGAAGGATTCCTTTAAAACCATTTTATTAAAAGTAAAATAAGTGTATAAATGAATTTAACCCATAGTATAGTAAATAGTAAAAAAAATTGAAATACATTTTTAACAAACACGGATGTGGATGATAAATATGTCCTAGTAGATACTCCAGTTTAAATAACCTCAGATAATAAAGATATTGTAAAA
Organism: Viscum album; assembly: GCA_963277665.1. Classification (NCBI taxonomy): domain Eukaryota; kingdom Viridiplantae; phylum Streptophyta; class Magnoliopsida; order Santalales; family Viscaceae; genus Viscum; species Viscum album. Next base: position 640,410,349 of record OY728167.1, read on the forward strand.
TTAACCCTTACCTTGTACTTTTCTTTGGTAGAGGGTACGTTTAACCTCCTGTATAATGACCATAGTATGTTATTAAATTATACCATAGCCATATTTATATTTATAATATCATTGTTTATTCATTTATGGCTTTATACTACCCATTAAATAATAATTTCTATGTTAAAATAATATTTCGTGTAATAATTGTTTTTTCTATCGTACATGTTTTAACTTCTTATTCTTGATCGTATCACTTATATAATTATTTAATTGATTTAATAATATAAAACATTATTTGTGTATCATGTATATTAAGAATATAAATATGTATAATTGATAGATATATGAAATGGAAAACACCGTTTATGGAGATGGTAGGCCGTACGTACGCATAAACGTTGTTTTCGTTTTCATATCGTATTGAATGGAAGTAAGTGAATGAGATATATGTAAATACATACATGAATACATACATACATACATATATATATATATATATATTTACAGTAGCATTATTATTTCATATATTACATACTTATTAATAATATATATTTTTATAATCATCGTTGAATGGTGAACATGGAAATGAATCTCATCGCATCATGGAGACGGTAAGTCGTACGTACGTATGAGCGACAATATCATTCTATTGATAGTGAAATAGTATGTAATTGGATGGTGTATTATATATAAAGAATAATTAACATGTTATATTTATTATTTACATCAATTATACTCATTATTATACCCATCCAAATAAGCAAGTGTTGAATAACAAACTACACCACAACGTGGAGACGGTAAGCCATACGTACGCACGTATGGTAACATTATCATTCATAGGATGGATAGAATAATGAATATGGTTGTACCATATTTATAATAACATGTTAGTATGTATAAGTTACTGGAGTTATTATTTTATTATGGAAAAAATCAAAGAAAGAGGAAGAGGAAGAAGAAAATAACTTTGAAAGAGGTGATGAAGTAATTACCTCTTCTTCAGGTTCTTCCTTTTGATTTGATCAAAATGGATCATTAGGTAGGATTATGATAAAAATAAGGCCTCTAGGTTGAATTAAGGGTAGTTGGGAGGATATTTGATCAGAGTTTCGCCGAGCCAAATTGATTTGGAGGTGTGATTTTGAGAGAAGAGGAAGTACCCTTTTATAAGAGAGGTGAGGGTCACTTTAGGAAAAGCCTGAAATATTATTTTATTATAAAATCAATCTCAATTTATAACGGATCCAAATGGAGTAATTTATAGGCTAAGGTAGGTATGGGTCCAAATCCTCTCAACCAATAGGTTTTAGACAATTTTATGTCACCATATTAACCTTATCTTTTATATTTTACTCTTAGTTAAGTAGTTTAACTTTTACAATGTCTTCTTGTATTTTTATATTACATGGTTAATAAAATTACTATAAAATGACAAGAGAACTTCAAGTAGTTAATTAATGACATATCTATAATTATATAAGTCCTTTGGAGAAACCTTATATTTTTAAGAATATTATATCATTTAATAATATAGTATTTTTTTTAAACTCATTTATGTAAATTTTGACACTATTTAGTATTTGGTTTTTTTGAAAGTCAACAAAACTTGATTACTTCAACAAAACATTAAATCAAACCTAACATGTCATATTAACCTATAAAATTAGTGGAATGCATAAAAAGTCTTAATCTACATTTATTTTGATATATATAATATCAATTATTTTAATCTTTCATTAATAAGGTAATTACTGCATTATCATTGTGTCATAAATAAATTTAATTATTTAATGTCTAAAAATTATAAATAAAATACCATTATGTAGGAAATATTTTTATCTTTATAATTAATATTAATATTTGAATTTATCTTATGTATAACCCTGTATTAAAAATGTTTTAGTTATTAAAATTTTAATTTAACACTTTTAACTCTTCTTTAAATAAAATAATAATAAATTCCCTAATATAATCCAAGTGGATCAAAGAAGATGATATTTTATTCCTAAGGATGATTTTGGTTGAAATAAAATTATCCAATAGAATTAGGACATGTGTTAGGGTATTAATAATATCATTTTTACTTTTAATTACCCTATTTACTTTTAACCATGGTAAATAAAATTCAAAAGTTACTATTCACCAAAAATTATTTTCATCCTATTGAACCACATTTTACTTACTGATATCAACCGTGACTCTCTGATTTTTAAAATTCAATTCAAATAAGTGGTAAAATTACATTTTATGAAAATTTGCAAATGTGCCTAGAAGGTGGGTAAAAGATGTTAAACAATTCAATAAAATTGTATACATCTAATCTTATTATAAAATCCAATGAACCTGTACCCAAGTGGTAAAGCCTCCTTATTGGAATCCAAAAGACCCAGGATCAAATCCTGGTAGAGATGAATTTCTGATACTGTAGCAGCACTATATTAGACACGGTAACAGTACTGTAGAGGCAGAGGCACTATAACAGGAACTGTAGCGGTGGCGGTACTGTAGCAGTACTATTCCTTGAAGGGTCCTTTGGGACAAAAAAATGGGCTTTTGGGCCTTGAATTTAGACCAATTGGTCTTGGTCTTACGGGCTACGTAATGGGTCTCCCTCTACCCAGTTTGAAAGAGGTCTTCACTTTAAATAATAAATGAGGCTTTGGCCCCAACCTTTAAAAAAAATATTATTATAAAATGACTCCAATAAATTACATTGAACTAATATTAGTAGTATTTATATATTTTTAATTTAAAATAAATTTAAATAATTATTATTATTATTTAAATAAATGTAGGTTTTAAACAATAACACAGTGTTTTTCACAATTCATCAAAAATTGAAAGTTTTCAGAAAAATACCAAAAAATCACCCTAAGATAATTTTGATATTCCAACTCCAAAAATGATTTCTATATTTCAAAATTAAAAACATATGAGTAAAATTTAAAATTAATTCCCATTGACAAAACTAGAAAGCGTGTTTTTAAGAAGTAAAAACTATCAAAAGATTGACTTGTGTTTATGTACAATTTAAATATGAAATTACATCGAATGAGTTATATTATATTACATGATAAAAATTTAATCTAATTATACTTTAAAACAACTAAAATTCATAATTTAACACTATAAATTATTTCTATTAAAAAAGTTTCTTTCAATTAAAATTTAGTATTTTTCACTATTAATCAAAATATGATAGTTATCAGAAAAGTACCAAAAATTTATCCAAAGTAAATTTTTATGTCCCAATTCTAAAGAATAATTTAATTTCCTTAAATTGAATATATAAAAGTGTCAAATATTGTATTCCAAAAGTATTCCCTTTAAAAAGCGATAAAATTTCATTTTTTGAAAAAAATACTTCTTTTTTTTGAAAAAAAATGAATTTGTTATTATATTATGTCTAACAAACACATAATATGAATTCTAAAATTATATGTGGTATATAAAATTCAAAATTTAGTTAAAAATATTCATAACCTCTTTTTAAATGGCTATTTTGATAGGTCATGATGCGCTTGAACTCGATGTTGCGTGTAGCACAAGCTATTGAATTACATTAAAGAGATAACATACTATGAAATCCTGGGGTGTTACATTCTCCCCTAATTTAATAAATTGTGTCCTCAAAATTTGAAATTGTTCTTCAAAAATAAAATGTTGAAAATAGAAAATACCTTTGTGGATAACCCATATCAGAAATAGGGTTACTAAAATTTAGTCTTAATAAGAGGGAAAGGGAAATGAAAAGTTCAGCACAAAATTAGGGTTTTGAATAGGAGAACATTGGTGGAAATTATAGACACATAATTGGAGGGAAAAAAAAATATTTATAGGGAGTTATTGAGGTCATCAATCACAAACAAGTAAATAATAAATGGAAAATTGAGGGCCTCAAATCCATAAAAATATCATCGGTTGAACAAAACCTAAGGTATTAGGATAACACATTTTTGGTTTTGAGATCATTTCCCTAATGTTTAAGAATTAATTTCTTTATATAATAAGAAAAAAATACTTGACAAATAGAGTTCCATACATTAACTAATTTCTACCACAAACTCATCTTTCTCTCCAAAAGATAATAGAATTCAAAAATATTCTATTAAACCTAATCATATAGGGTTTCAAAAAAGAATGAGTTTATAATTCATCTGTCATACCATTTAAAAAAACTACATTATATATACCATGACATCATGTAGGCCAGTGGTAGGTGATTCACCCTTATCGACGTTCGGTTGCAGGTTCAAATATCGTTGCCTTACAGGACACAACGGGTTGTCGCCCGACCTTTAGGTTTTCCTTTTTATAAAAAATCCAAAAATAATCTTAAGAAATGTTCTAACCTTAAACCATACTATATAATTTCCAACATAATCCATTCCAATCTTTAGACTTATCCAACATACTTGTGTCCAAACTCATAGTCCAAAAATTTATAAGTAAGGTCAACATAACATAATGAAGATCTGTTTTTGCCACATAATAACATGTGAGTACCTTTATCATGTATTCTCTTAAAACATGGTAACACCTTGAATTAACAAAAAACCTTATTGATTACATTCATGCTCCCTTATTCATTATATAATACTAGATATATTCCTTATATCCAAAAATTTTGAATACTCCAACAAAGATTGAATAAAAAAGCCATTAATCAGTTCCAAAGTAGTCAAGAATATCCAATATAATTTATCCAAATCAACCATCTTTTATTCCGAAATCACTACCTTAGTATTAGGACTATATTAAGGTTTATCTTTCCTTAAACCATGTATTTTTCCAAAAATATTAACTTGATGTTGAGTTACTTTTCTTAGTACCATATAATCTCAAATCCTCAATGAAATAGTACTGTAGTATAATCCTTATTTATTTTCATAATTCATATAACTAGTACATCATTGATTCAAAAATAAAATGACATAATTCATCAGTAAAAACATAAGAACACTAATCACTCCTCTCCATCATTGGTAGTATCATAACTTGATTATTATCCAATATCATCATTTGGGGTATACTCTAATGATTGGGACATTGATTTACGTAGTGACCCAACTCCTGGCAGATGAATAATTATGCATTTGAAACATTTTTCTTACACTTACAATCACGAACTTGGTGTCCTTTCTCTCCACACTTATAACAAACTCTCATTCCCTTCTTTCATTTACCAAGGTGACTCTTTTCACAATTATCACATGTGGGAATATCCTTCTTTCTCTTCTTCCCTTTACCCATATTTATCTCTGCCATCCTCTTCTTCTATAGCTTCCCATAAAAACCATAAGACTCATATAATTCTTTACTTATCTTATTAACACATGATATTATTACTTCATATGATGATAATATGTGGGAAACTATTTTCCTTCTAAATGTTGGCTTAAGACCATGAAATATATGATCCTTCTTACTCTATAGATCATGAGTATTGATGGAGTTCTCATTCCTTCTACTGGGCACCATTTCTAAATAATGGAATACACTAGGTTAGTTTATGATTCACAATTCATAATTCCAAACTTGTAAAATACCTAACATAAATTGAACAGTTTATGCATATAATCCATAATCATAAAAAAATGTTTTCATTGAGGTGTTATTTACTCATAAATCCTTCATAATGGTTTGTAAATAAAATGCGAATTATCTTAATCATATCCCATGGATGTTTCGTAACCAAGAGTGCAGCAAGGCCCATTGATGTGTACTGGGATACCCCGGGTGAAGCCCGAAACTCCATGTATGAGTTTTCACTCCTAGGTATATCGGTTCCAAAACCACCTCTACATTCTTGTATTCAGACAGGGATGTATTTCTTGAAAAATTCACAAAATCTCAACATTAACAAAATTCTAGGAAGTTCTCCTATACTAATCCTCAAAGTCTATATTAGGGTAATGTTTAAGATTAGAGTTTATCTAAATATATTTCCAAGTTTTTGGTTAAACTTCCTATGATACCAACTATAATGCCCCGACCCTAGTTACCTAGAGTCGGTGCATTATTTTTATACATTGGCATGATTACAAGGAATCAAGTCATGAAGGACCGATTAGTTTAGCAGTCTTGGAAAATAGATTACATATATGAACATTGCATTGAAATTTCTAAAATAAAACACAACATAAATACTCCTCTAAGAACACCATTATTCCCCTAGCTTAACCCTACATATCAATCATAACACACTTCTTCGCATCCTAGGAAAAATAAAACATAAGAAAGACGTGAGATTAGATGCTTAGTAAGGATAACAATACAGCGGAAACTATCATAAATAAGCATAAAAATTTAAGGAAATGTATAAGACTAAAAAAAGGCTTTTAAACATAAACTTCAGCATAATATGGCAAATATAAATCAAATAAATACATTTACTTATTCACATTGATATTCTACTAGTCAAATAATCACATGTAATATCAATAGCTAATTTCATAATGGTGGAGTGCATAATGTCGGACATCATAACCACATAGTCAAGGCCTCGTGCCAAGACTACATATACATATTTTTTTAAGGCCTTGTTCCAATACACTAGTTTGTCTCATGAGACCTACAGATGTATCGAGGAGCTATATCGGGCTCCACCAGTCACTTACTAAGTCCAATTCATTCCTCATATGAAAAGGATGAAACATTACATAAACATTCGTATTAAAACTAGCATACGAAATGTTAATATTTTAACCATAAACCATGAATGGTATAAAAATAACACATCCACAGTCAAACATATCAAAAAACCTTCAATACAATATGGAATATTGTATCATAATAAATAAACTTTAGAAAAGTGTAAAATCCATTAAAGGATGTTGACATAGATGAAATAAAAACTATTTGAGAGAAATATCTCTTTCTATTTTGAAAAAATTTAAAAGTCACATAATTATAAAAGAAAAAAATTATTTTGAAAATATTCTTATAAGATTTTAAGGGAATCTTAAAAGGTGTTATGATGGCAGAAAATATATTCACCTGCCGTATAAGTTAAAAAAACATTCTTACTTTAATTTGTCAAAAAGGTCAAAAAGTACCTTGTTTGGAAAGCGATGGAAAGATTCATTTCCAAACATTTTATTAAAAGTCAGACAAGGGTATAAATGAATTTAAGCCATAGTATAAAAAATAGTAAAACAAAATTGAAATAATTTTGTAAGAAACATGGATGTGGATGATAAATAGGTCTCAGTAGATACTCGAGTATAAAAAACCTCGGATAATAAAGAGATTGTAAAATTAAACCTTACCCTAGACTTTCCTTTGGTCGAGGGTATGTTTAACCTCCTGTATAATGACCATAGTATGTTATTAAATTATACCAGAACCATATTCATATTTATCATATCATAATTTATTCATTTAGGGCTTTATACTACCCATTTAATAATAATTTCTATGTTAAAATAATATTTCAGGTAATAATCGTTTTCTCTATCGTACATGTTTTGACTTTTTATTATTGATCGTACCACTTATATCACGATTTAATTGATTCTAGAATATAAAAAATTATTTATATATCATATATATTTAGAATATAAATATGTATAATAGATAGATATATGAAATGGAAAACACCGTTTATGGAGACGGTAGGTCGTGCGTATGCATAAACGTTGTTTCCATTTTCATGTCATATTGAACAGAAGTAAGTGAATGAGATATATGTATATATATATATATATATCCAGTAGAATTATTATTTAATATATTACATACTTATTAATAATATATATTTTTATAATCATCGTTGAATGGTAACGTGGAAATGAATCTTATCGCGTTGTGGAGACGGTAAGTCGTACGTACGCACGATCGATGATATCATTCTATTGATAGGGAAATATTATCTAATTGGATGTTATATTATATATAAAAAATAATTAACATGTTATTTTTATTGTTTTCATCAATTATACTCATTATTATACCCATCTAAATAATGAAGTGTTAAATAACAAACTACACCACGACGTGGAGACGACAAGCTGTACGTACGCACATATATTGAATTTGTCATTCACATGATGGATAGAATAATGAATATGGTTGTAACATATTTATAATAAAATATTAGTATGTAGAAGGTACTGGGGTTATTATTTTAGTATGGAAAAAAATCAAAGAGGAAGTGGAAGAAGAAAATAACTTTGAAAGAGGTGATGAAGTAATTACTTCTTCTTCGGGTTCTTCCTTTTGATTTGATCAAAATGGATCCTTAAGATGAATTATGATCAAAGTAAGGCCTCTAGGTTTAATTGAGGGTAGTTGGGAGGGCATTTTAGTAGGTTTTGGCCGAGCCAAATGGCTTTGGAGGTGTGATTTTGAGAGAAGGGGAAGTACCCTTTTATAAGAGAGGTGAGGGTCACTTTTGGAAAAGCTTGAAATATTATTTTATTATAAAATCATTTAAGATTTATAATGGCTTCAAATGGATTTATTTCAAGGATAATTTGGTTATGGGTCGAAATAATCTCATCCAATAGGTTTTAGACTAGTTTAGGTCCCCATATTAACCTTATCTTTTAGATTTAACTCTTAGTTAAATAGTTTATCTTTTACAATGTCTTCTTGTATTTTTATATTACATGGTTAATAAACTAACTATAAAATGAAAATCATACATCAAGTTGTTCATTAATGACATATATATCATTATATAAGTTCTTTGGTTGAACCTTATATTTTTAGGAATATTTTATTATTTAATAATATAGTATTTTTTTAAACTCATTTATGTCAATTTTGACACTATTTAGTATTTGATTTTTGTGAAAGTAGAAAAAACTTGATTACTTCAAAAAAAAATACATTAAACCAACCCTAACATGTGATATTAACCTATAAAATTATTTTAATGTATCAAAAAGTCTCAATTTACATTTATTTTGATATTTATAATATTAATTATTTTAATCTTTCAATAATAAGATAATTAATGCATAATCATTGTGTCATAAATAAATTTAATTATTTAATGTCAAAAAATTATAAATAAAATACCATTATGTAGGAAATATTTTTATATTTATAATGAATATTTATAGTAGAATTTATCTTATGTATAATCCTATATTAAAAATATTTTAGTTATTAAAATTTGAATTTAACACTTTCAACTCTTCTTTAAATAAAATAATAGTAAATGTCCTAATCTAATCCAAGTGGATCAAAGAAGATCATATTTTATTCATAATTTTGATTTTGGTAGAAATTCTCTTATACAATATAATTATGACATGTGTTAGGATATTAATAATATCATTTTTACCTTTAATTACCCTATTTACTTTTAACTATGGTAAATAAAATTCAAAAGTTACTATTCAGCAAAAATTATTTTCATCCTATGGAACCAAATTTTACTTAGTGATGTAAATTTTTTCTCTCGGATTTTAGAAATTCAATTCATATAAGAAGTAAAATTATGTTTTATTCAAATTTTCAAATGTGCATAGAAAGTGGGTAAAAGACGTTAAACAATTCAATAAAATTTTATACATCTAGTAATATTATAAAATTACTCCAGTGAATTAAACTGAACTAATATAGGTATTATGTATCTATTTTTTCTTTAAAATAAATTTAAATAAATATAATAATTATTTAAATAAAAGTCAGTTATAAACAACAACGTAGTATTTTTTACTATTCATCAAAAATTGAATGTTTTCAGAAAAATACCAAAAATTAACCCTAAAATAATTTTGATATTCCAAATCCAAAAATTATGTCTATTTTACCAAATTCAAGACATATGAGTTGCATTTAAAATTAATTTTCGTTGTCAAAACCAGAAAGCGGGTTTTTAAGAAGTAAAAACTATCAAAAGATTGACATGTGTTTATGTACAATTTAAATGTGAAATTACATCCAATGACCTAAATTATATTAAATGATAAAAATATAATCTAATTATACTTTAAAACCACTCAAATTCATAATTTAACACTATAAATTATTTTGATTTAAAAAGTTGTTTTCTTTTAAAATTTAGTATTTTTTATTATTCATCAAAATATGAAAGTTATCAGAAAAGTACCAAAAATTTATCCAAAATAAATTTTTATGTCCCACTTATAAATAATAATTTGATTTCATTAAATTTAATATATAAAAGTGTCAAATATTTTATTTAAAAAAGTTTCTCCTTTAAAAGGCAGTAAAATTGCATTTTTTGAAAAAAAATACTTCTTTTATATGAAAAAAATGAATTTGTTCTTATATTGTGTCTAAGAAACACATAATTTGGATTCTAAAATTATATGGAGTATATAAAATTCAAAATTTGGTTAATAATTTTCATAACCTCTTTTTAAATGGATAGTTTGATAGGTCGTGATGTGCTTGAACTCGGTGTTGCGTGTAGCGCAAGCTATTAAATTACTTTAAAGAGATAACGTACTATGAAATCCAGGGGTGTTACATCAAGTTATTTTCTATAGATTCCATGCCCTGTTTACCAAAATTAACCTCAAGGGATGTTTTATATTTGGAATGGTTTGGTTATATATTTTAATATACTCTTTACATAAATAATTCTTATACATAATAAATGGATTAATAAAAATAAATATATGCATGTTGAAAGAAATCCTTATTATTAAAGGACATGTTGAGGATGGGGAATAATGAGATATGATGTATAAGAGGAAAATTAATGTATTTGATTAGTTTTTTAGTGTTGAATCATTGATTAGGGGAAATTGGTAGTAGGGTTTGAATCTTGAATGATAAGAAATTTAAAATGAGTTATTATATTAACATTTAGACTCAAAAAATTATTTTAATTAACATTTGATGACTCGAGCCTCATACATTTGATGAAATGAATGCTTAGTGAAAATTTTTATTTCAAGAAATTACTTGAAGTAAAGTATTATCTCAATTGTTTAGGGATGAAATTATCATAATATTGTTATTAATTTTGTATTATAGGTTACATATATTTTGTGGTTTTTAAGTTTTATTATATAAATATTATTGTCATTTTTGTTTTTATATTTTTGTAAAAAAACATTCTTTTAATTATTTTTACTCTAACTTGTTTCATTTTTAATACATGTATATATCAATGACAGAGACATTAAATACACAAAAATAATTAAATAGTTCATAAAAAGTTAAAAAAATTAAAGGTTTTAAATATAAGAGTGTAAAAACAATCATACCTTTCATTAAACATGGAAATTGACAATTTATCCTTCCAAAGTCTCTCTAACCCAATGAATATATTCTTCTCGTTGAAATATGGTGTGTTGATGAAGTCGTTTCACAACAAATGCAATAGTCATGAGTTTGTATCATTCAATTAAAAACACTCCTCATGTTTAAATTTTCACCAAAACTTTCCAATTTGGATTACATGTCAAGGAAACGAAGAAAACTTGTTCTTCTTGTGATTCCAAAATGAATGGATCTTTACTAATTCATTCATCTCTATATAAAATATTGTTAATTTTCACTAATGTAAATTGATATTGTTCGAATTTACTTCCATGGATTTGATCAACCTAATTACACTCTAACAATATGTATTTCAACATGTGTTCATATGCAACCTCAGTGATGTATTTTAATTGGTCATAGTAATAACTAGAATTGGAAGATGGACAACCAATGTCACTGTTTTGTGATACTCATTTTTCATTGACATTTTTAATGAAAAACTAAATGTAATTAGCATATAAATATTTGTAATGAAGAGAATTTATAGATGGAACCTCATATTGTTTGTTATATTCTTCATTTATTGCAGTGTCACCTAACTCCCATATGTTATGGACTTATATATTTCATAGATTAAATAAAAATTTGTGTAGAAATAAATTACCGCAATACATAAATCGTAAGTAAAATCCATTTATACATACAAAATCCTAGAACCAATCATGAAATGATGTATAATGAGACTATTGAATTTGATAATAACTCACATGTTACATATGTTATTTTAGCTCATTAATGTGTTTCCTAAAAAGGATAACACCATGTTCAAATGATAAAATTTTAAATGCAAAAAAAATCACTTACAGTTTAAAAAATAAAAGTGATAAGACATTTAGTGCATTAATGGTGAAACTGATAGAGTATTGAACATGATATATTGATGAGATTTTACCCACTCAAAGATTTATATATCAAATATATTTCTTTCTCAAACTAGACCATAATGAATCTAGGAGGGATTATCTAATTTTGTTTCAACACCCATAAGATATTTTTTCAAAAAATTTAGTACACTCATCCATTAAATAATCATTTCCTATTGATGCCTCTAGACAAGCCTTGTTCCATACAAATCGTTTCAAAGTATTTCGATACCACTCAATTGGATACATCCACCTAAATTGCACTAGAATAATAGCCTTTACTTCATTGGTTAGGTGCACTATCAAGTGAAACAGGAAATTGAACAATGAGGGTGGAAATATTTTCTCCAAGTGAAAAAGAATAAGAAAAAATATATCCTAATTTTTTTTTAAACCACTGATTTTTTGTTTTTTTAAATAAAGAAATCTGAAAATTACTCATCTCAATCAACGACTAAACAATATTGGGTGATAAACCATCATGAAATGTGATTGGAATTGACCGCTGAAGTAGTATATGATTATCATTACTTTTCAACCCTTGAAATGTCCTACTCATCACATTCACACTCTTGTAAATATTATAAGAGTAACAATCAGAAAACTCAGTCATCTTCAAAATGGAAATAAATGTCTCTTTATCTTTCTTACTCATCGTATACTGTGTAGTAGGAATGTATTCCTTGTTTTTCTCACCCGACTATAAATGAAATTATTTCCTTAGACCCATTTATTCTAAATCACATCGTTCATTTACACGGTCCTTTGGTTTCCAAATGACACCTAAAATGTTCCATAATATATTATCACACCAAAAATTCAGTGTGCATAAAATCCTAATTATTCCTTAGTATGTTTGTTTTTTTGTAAGTGAGATTAACAAATAATAAATTTCTCCTTCCAATTATGGATACACTATCTACCCACACCAAAAATACTAGGTAATGGATGATCCAATAAATCCTAACATTCATATATAGTTTAGCAATTTTCTTCCTCAATATACAATAATATTTCTACTCGTATCATGATCATTGTTGCTAGTTTGAATTCTATAGAGCCATAAAATTCTACTCTCTCTTTTCTGAAACTGTGATGAGGGGGAAAAATGTTTATTACCAATGTATTCCCATTTTTTACATTGTTCAAGACATATAGAATTTTTACTTTTATGAAACTAGGGAATGTAAATTCCCCTTTAATACTCAAACCTTAAAAATCTTCATATTATGATAATTCATTAATTTCTATAATAAAGCAGCCTACAGTTTGAATATTTCATTTTTTTTACATTCATAAGTCATCCTACCATTACCCAAAAACTCATTCATCTCATCAATCAATGGATGATGGTAAAAATCAATCTTATCTCTAAAAATTCTAGGTTTATCAATAAGAGTGGGAGGTAATATAAATTTTTGTTTCATTCAAAAACATGAAGGAAGATTATACAAAACCAAAACCATGGTCTATATGATGTTAGTTTCACCAACCATAGACCAAAATGGATTGAAACCATCTCTTTCCAACCCCAATAGGACATTACAACTACCTTCAATAAATTCTGGGTGTTTCTGATTAAAATCCTTAAAAGTAAGAGAGTCTTCTAGGTGGGTTAGCATATCAATTTCCTTATTTATTTCTGCATTCCATATCAATAATTTAGAAACTTTAGATTACATTAATAAGATTTTCAACCTTAGATTCAGTATAAAGGAACACATTTTCTTTACGAAAATTTGTTTTACCTATTTCATAGTCTGAATTTGATGAGTCTGGTTTCCCCATTATCTTTCAACCGAAATGTTCCACAAAACATACAATTATCCAAATGGATAGTTTCCATTCTAAACAACATAATTTTTTTTCCACATGCATATATGGTGTCATATGAGAAAACTATTTTCTCAGTCAATTTATGAGCATGGTAATACAACTCAAGAATCTTAGCATCAGTAATAAGTACTTTTTCTATAACACCATTAGCATGTTGAATGGTGTATATGACCCTTGATTAAAATCATTCATGTTCAACAACTCTATGATAAATGAAAATTTATTATAAGCAGTACACCTAGAATATAATTCATTTTATACAACATCAATTATTTCATAAAACCATAATGATTTATTATTCACCTGAGAGTGATGATTTATCTCACAAGTCTTAAAATTTCAGATTTTAATGCCTTCAAGATCCAACCAACATTCCATTTAAGTAATCATTTCACACACCATATCATTCAACCTCACATCAACTTCCATATGATATATTTCTGTATGATGACAACGAATATATTATTCCCCATGACTATTCTAACTCTTCTAATTTTTCAAAAACTGATTTAAGAATAGGTGGTACCTCAGAGTATCTCATATGAATTCATGTCCATTTTCACATTTTTACATGGAAAACTATTATAGGAACTTTTATATCCTTTAGTGAAATCAATAAAATGTATAATTCCTTTAAAATATTATCTAGAAATTTTATTTAGAAGATCAATCCAACTCTTATCCATATTCATATTTGTACAAAAAGTAGTAACTTTTATAAAATACTTCATATTGAATTCATTATTAGAATGACATATCACAAAATGTATTAAAAATAGAGACTAACCAATTACATGTGGACATAAATTCATACTCATCCAAAAAAATAAAAGAATTCAAAAAGGGCATGATAATCACATTTTAATCTATATTTAATTATTTATAACTTTTTATTTATCAAATTCTTCGTTTGTACATGGATAATATTTTGTAGATAGGTTCTTATAAATAAATGGTTGGGAATAAAATTTAAAAAGTGAAAAAAAAATCAGACATATATATTAATATAAGACAAATGGTTATTTTATAAATTTAGTTATCGAAACACTACACTATATAAAATTATGTAATTTTACTATTGTTCGTATTTTAGTGTATCAATAAGTAAAATTTATTACAACTAATTATATATTTCTGATTTATAACAAATAATTTTTTTAAATGTAAATTTTATATTTGAAATTAGCTTTTTAGAGGTTTTTTTATAAAATGGACTTTTCGTTGGAAAAAATAATGAAGTATATGATAGAAATTGTGCAAGGTTATATGTCATGAATAATTTAGAATAAAATTTGGTGGTTAGTTCATGTGGAAAATTAATAAATTTAAATGTTCTAAAGATGAAAAAAATTATATGATAGGTAAAATAGTAATCATAATTTTCAAAAAATATTATTGTTTTTCTTTATTATATTAATTATAAAAATGTATTTTGAAAATATCCATTAACAATTTTGTTAAATAATAATATTAATTATCATCATCATCATTATTAGAAGGTTGTGTCCTCGAGTGGCCACCTAGGAGATCATTTATTAAACGCTCTATGGGTGCATGTGTGTGTATTTTAATAATATTTCTTCCTTTCCTAACCTATATAAATTATTAGAATGAGTTTTATTCTACCGAGGAGTGGAAATTGACTTTTCCTATGAAACATGTCAAGAAAAAAACAAATAATCTTAAGAGAAAGGAAATGTTGATCAAATGAATGTTGAATAATTAATTGAAATGGGTAAGAAATTATGTATAAAATGGTGAATCAACATAATCTATAAAAGAATCATGGGGTTTACCTCATATTGGATGATGAGTATGGGATGGGAGTCTGATCATTAGCAGTGGAAGGGAGGGTGCGGTAGTAGTGACCAGGATCAAAGGCAGTGGTAATAGATGCTCTTCCAGGGCTACAAAAATTTTAAGGGAGGGGATTGAGAGGGAATATGGGTGAAAGAGGTGGGATCAAAGGGGTTGTGGTGAGGGTAATGGGAGAGGAGGCATTGAGGGAAGACAGGTGGCAGCAGTGGTGGCAGAAGCTATAGGTGCGTTATAGAGGGTTTGGAGGGTGTATGGGAGGCGATAATAGTGAAGACTCTTGTTTAGGAATGGGAGGGATTTTCACGAGGAGGTATGTGCTCGAGGGGTTGGAGGTTAGATGGGAAGTGACGACTATGGGTGCAGTGATGTCAATGAGGGGGAGGGTTTGCATGAGGCAGATGGTCAAGAGGGGGAGGGGTGTGCGTGAGGGGGGAGGGGTGCTATAGGTAGGTAATTTTTTAGGGATAGTAACCATATTTAGCATTCATATGTTA
This sequence comes from Viscum album, assembly GCA_963277665.1. Taxonomy (NCBI): domain Eukaryota; kingdom Viridiplantae; phylum Streptophyta; class Magnoliopsida; order Santalales; family Viscaceae; genus Viscum; species Viscum album. The sequence goes on from OY728167.1 coordinate 640,426,598, forward strand.
CAAGGGGAATGGTTTCTCATATTTATAGTAGTGATTATAGAGGTTGGATACTAGAAAAGGGGCTCTAAGGTAGTACTATGGGGAAACTATACCCCTAATCAGAGTGGACAGTAATAGATAAAATGAATGAGCATCATAAATCTATAGTAAGAAATATGTATTTGATATAAAAAAATATCCAAATCAATAACATTATGAAATAAAGATGCCATATAGTCATAAAAATATGACTATACATTGGGATGATCACAATTAAAAATAAATATTGGAAGAAATAAAAGTACATGAGGAACTACTAGATCCCCAAGCCTTACCTCGTCTTAATCTCCAATCCCACTCAAACTACTCCATCTCGGTAATCAATAACACACTAGGTATCTTCCCAACCTATGCCTGCAAAAAGTAGGAGGTATTATCGGGGACCAAAGTGTCATGTCTGCCTGAGTAGGGTGTGAGTAAATAACCCAGTAGGTAACCACCAACACACTCTCATGGATAACCAATCAATGTAGTGTATGTAAATGTGAAATACTCAAAATAAATAAATAACTATTGAAATAAAAATAAATAACTACGACCATAGATCCTTGGGTTAGTGACCTCGATTTAACATACCATCTATGACTAGCACTAAAGTTCCTTTGACCATGTCATGTTATAATGTCTCCACTATGGTGATCACACCGGATCCTAGGAATTACCCTAGACATCCATACGAAACTATGTCCAACAACTATGTACTGCATTGATAAAGTCTCAACTACTAGATCCTAGGAATCTTAGGAATCCCTCTAAACTCTATATCGATGAACTCAAAGCTGATTCTTGGGTATCCAAGGAAATATCCAGTCAATAACATCCTCCATTTCACCATTCTAATTGGACAGATCCTATTCATCCTAGGCATCCCAATCAAATATAAATATCATTAGGCTCAACTGGTCGGATCTTAGGGTTGAACTAGGTATCCCATGTAATTGATAATAATAATAATAATAATAATAATAACCCCCAAGTTGAATGGATGGATCCTAGAAGTCCCAGGCATCCTAGGGACCCTTGGCATCTAAGGAATCCCATCATGTGACTCAAAAGTCGGATCAAGGGAAGCACATCTAGGCATCCAAATCCATATGATCATCATCATCTCATATATGATCTCAAAAGTCAGACCGAAGAAGAACAATTTGTAATCCATTAATGTATCATGACCACTCCAAGGGTGTTTCCCATATCATTCAATGAGTATTTTCTATTTCAATTTTCATAATTACCTCAGGGTGTATACTATATATATAATATGGTTATATAAGTATCATAATGGTGGGTGGCTATAAACTTAACCCATGTTCGAAACCACAACCAGAATCCCTAGAGAATGAACTAACTCGACATAGCCTCAAAATCTCAAATCATTAATCTGGGTTCTAAGGTGACAGTCATGATCATCACTACCAATTCAAAAATTCCCCATCTATAGGTTTAGAAGTCACATGGGAACCAACTAGGGCCCCATAGGTCTCATCGATGCCTCTTTGGCCTCATAGGAAATTCACACTATGGATATGGCCTTAAGATCATTTCATTTCCAAGGCATCCTAGGTTATTCCAAATACCTGATTTTTTTCTAGTCTCCTTAAGGCCTAACAACCTATGTAATAACATCCTAGTGGGGGGTCACTCACCCCATGGTCCTCTTAATGAGCTTGATGGTTATAGGGTATCACAATATTTATTATGTCTTGTATGGTCCAACCATTCTAGTTCAACACCTTCCTTTATAAGGAATTGTATCAGGGAACCTATAAAAGGCCCACTAAGGCCTTTTAGGGATAAACAACAAATTCCAACACACTCCTTTTTATGTAGGGGTATGAGGGGTCCTATAAGAAACTATTTCACATTCATTTAATTCTATTTTAATTACACACATCATTGGGTTACTGTGATCTGAGGCACATGATTATATTTATATTCTCATCCATCAGCAGCTGAAAAATCCAACTAGTACACCAGGTTTCATCATTGTAACACCTAATATTTTCAAATATTTCTATGTTTGATAGAATACTAGACATGTGACACTAAGATAAAATGAAAAAAGAAATATTACTATATTATCACTCAAATTTAATATATAAAGGTCCTAATCAATAAAAATGTATTGATTAATTCTCAGGAAATCATCACTCAATTTTTAATCAAGTGATTTTATGCTTTAAAAATATATTTTCTTCAAAAATGTTTTTTTTGTTTTTTAGGAAATATAATAATTAATTTATAAAACATATATAAATTGTATTTGATAAAAAGGATAGGATTATTGAATTCATTATTTCAAAATTAACTTAGGATGAATTTTTAGGATTTTTCTGAAATGGTAGATTTTTCGATGAACAGTAAAAATATCGATTTTTAATGAAAACTATATTTTTTTTAAAGGATTTAAAAAATTAAAATTTCTTTTAAAATGGTTTCAATGTAAAAAATAATTTCTCTAATATTATTGATAATCCAAATAAGTTCATATGAATTAATTTTGTGGTTGAATTTGGTATTAAATAATTTTTTATACATAAAAGGCATTTTACTGAAAAACTATTTTTATGCACACAAAGGCGTTTATCATAATAAATTAAATAAATCAATTTTGGTGAATTATTTTTATGAAAAATATTCTTTTTATATTCAAAAAAAATGTTTTAACACACATCTAATATTTTTTTAGGCATGAAATAAGAATAAATCAGGTTTTATGATTAAAAATGTATCTTTCTAAAAAACAGGTTACACTACATTTTGTGAGATTATTTTAAAAATATATTATCCAATTTATAAAAATTAGATTTGAAAATTTTTATTTCATATTTTGAATCAGGATGTTCAAAATTGGTAAATAAGGCCCATTTATTATTTATCAATATGAATAGTAACCCTAGTAAAATTTATCACCTCAAAAAAGGGTAAATCAGGTTGAACTATGTTAAAATAAATGATAAGGTGACCATATTTCATCTTAGTTTTTATTGGATGAAGTGAGTTCTACCTTTATCTCCTTATTCTAGAAATATAATTATTTAATGGAAAATTTTCCAATAAAATGATCTATATAATATTTAAATTAATGAAGGTTAAAAAATGTCATTCTCTTAGTTGTAAATATATCTTATATGTCTAAATAAGGAAAAAATAAAGTTATGAATAAATATAAATATCTATTTTTATATTAATGAAATTATTTTTATGATATAAATTTATTTCTAATTTTTAGTAATTATTTATTTACCTTAAATTCTTATACAAAACAAATGCAATATTTCTTTAATTAATAAAAAAATTATTATAAATGATTTTAGAAATATAAAAAATAATATAATTTGAGTGATTTTTTTGTGATCCAACCCAGTGGAGCCTTCCTAGACAATGATAAGTTGAGTTTGAATACCCCAAGCCCTCCTCCAATAAGCTAGGGGTTGGAAACCACCACCGAGTAAGAATAAAACACACATGGGAGGCCTTAGAATAAGGTACCTATACATGCACACTCATATCCAAACCCATATAATGATGAAATGTAAAATACAATACTCAGAAGTAATATGATCCAAATACAAAACCTCCGAAAATAGTAAATATTCCCAACCTGATAGTGAGAGGGGGCTATAATCAAATGTGACTTCTGGAATGAACCATTGTCTTTATAGCCCACATATAAGCTTTATATACTCCAGTTCCACTAAGAACATGGTTGAATGGATGGTTGTCTACATAAAACATGACACATACAGGTAGAGCCCATGCAGGGGTGAGTATAATAATACCCAGTAGGAAACCCCAAAATTGCTAAGCATAAATCATCAAGAATAGTTAGCACATAATATGATATATCAATTAGAATAAGAGACATAAAAATAATACATGTAGATATACTCATAGCCGACACTCAGTCTCAAGGGAAGTTCATGATGACATTTCCAACCTAAGATTTTTCTTGAGTGCTTATAACTACACTCTCCCAAGTGAACTCACTCCATGAGTTTGATAACACAGATGGAATCCATCTGAGATGTTGTTCTCTTTAGGTCTCTCCATAAGGAAGTACATTCTATAAGTTTGAATATATTGATACATAAATGGGAATCAAAGCTAGGGCCATGGAATATACCAACAACCCAATCTAGATTAACCTGCTAAGTAGGGGATAGATTCCCATGTAAATTTTTTCACAACTTTTTTGAGAACCCCACCTTGGGAATAAGATAATAGAGGATCCCATATTATCCTCTAGGATAGATTCCTAAAAATTTATCTAAATATAATCTCATTGAGAGGGTTATAATCCTATTCTTAGTATTAAATTCCATTATATATCCTTTATAACACCCCTGATATTTTAAAAGATGAAAACTATGTTCGATAGAATTAGTGACACACAACACTAATCTTAGACAATAATGTAATTGCAACGTCCTGGACCTGAAATCCACTAAAAGGTTCCCTGATCCTAGTGGGTTATATGGCCTCAAGTGCATCTCCCCAAATTCCAGAGTCTGCTGACTAGTAGTGAGGGCCTAGGTGAGTTTTTGGGGAGACAATTCCCTCATTACAAGAGTGTATCACAATATAATATCAATAATAGATACAATTAGTGGAAGCAGTAAACCATACATCAAAAATAAATAGCATAAGATTGATAGTATAAAAAAATACAGAAGTCATCTCATCTACAGAATTATATAACATGTCATATGTCTCTAACAAAGTATCCAAAACATGTGCATTGCAATTAATTACAATACACGTAACAAAAAGATGAAAGTTAAAAAGTATCCGAGCAGCATTGCAAGCCTTAGCTTGGTCTCATGATATCCTACTCCTAAGAATCATATCAATTACCTGTAAAAGGATGATTTCCCTTATCGAAACCTTCAATCATATAATCTATTTGGGTCCCAAAAAGTGTCCCAAATAGGATGTGAGTCTAAATCCTAGTAGACAAACACCCAAGGTCCATGCCAATTTATGTGGCCTTATTTTTACATAGTTTTTCGACATCTATTTAATTAATTTTTAATGATTTAATTAATTATTTGTGCACCATTTACTAAATATTAGTAATTTTTTAATTTTTTAAATGAATTTAATAATTAATCAATTTTTATAATTAATTTTTTATATTTATTCTTTAAAATAATTAATTCAATTCTTACTTTGTTTTTATAGTCATAAAATTTATTAATTGGTTTAGTGTTCTTATCTATTAACTTTCAATGATGTAATTCATTTTCAATTTATGTTTTAGTTTAGTTCTAATTTATGTTTTATAATTTGAATTTAATAATGCTTTAATTTAGGTTATATTTGTTTCATAAATCTATTAAAGTTTTTAAGTAAGTCTCAATTGTTATAATTAATTCATGTATTTAACTATTTATTTTAGTTTGTTTTTTATTAAAATTTTTAATTTCTTTAATTTTATTACTTTTTTGTGGTGAAACTGTTATGTCATTTTATTGTCCCACCATTTCAAGTATTTATGGTGGAACCGCTACAATCCATCATTATCTCACTGTTTCAAACCGGTGGCACTGTTTCTACTTGGAACAATCTCGTTAGCATGGCATCGTTTCCCTTCTGGTGCCACAGTAACCCCTCCTATGATTCACCATCTCACATTCCTCTGTTATTTTTCAATTTTCTTTCTTTATAGTTGAAAAATTTCAGTTGATGTAATAGAGATGATTTTAGGCTAGAATCAATAGTTTGGGGAAATTATCTAGAACTGCAGGTTATTTTTAATATTCCTTTTCACATATCATTTTAATGTGTTCGTAATTGATCGGCGAGATCAATTCCAAGTACATTCAATCGCATCGAACCACTATCACTTAATTTCAAAACTCCATAATCATTTGGTGAGGATTATTATGGGTACATTTTCTAAAACATTTAATTAAAAATGAAAAATTTTGAATTAACAGTGAGTCAGTTCATTTGTAATTTTCAATTCAAAATACTGCAATTGTACATTTCTTGGAGTGGAAAACTCTGAGATTGTTCAACTTTAATGACTTATCTCCTAGAGAGGGAAATAAGTCATTCCTATTTAGTGGTTCTTGTTGCAACACCATTTAAGTTAAAAGGAAATATTTTAAACTAGTAGAATAGTGTTTTTCCCTAGGCACTTCATTCTGGTTGTTCATTTATCAGTGTTCTATATTTCTGTTACTTATTGTTTTCTATCTATTTCGTGTTTCATCATAGTTTAGAAAAAAATAAAAAAAAATGTGGTGTTACTTTACTGCCTTATAATAACATAAAAAAATAAAAGGTGAAAAAGTAAAAAAAATATAAAAACCATTCCCACTTCTGAAAAAAGTGTTATTCTTATAAAAGAAATTTTTCCAGCATCCTTCCCTATGGGTTTGACCCTGCTCAACTGAATTGTACTGTCGTTGAAGTTGGTGAAAGTTTAAAATTTATTTTCCTACTAACTACTGTGTATGTGGAAAGTAGGGTCGAACCCACAGGGAAGGCTATTTTGGCCACAATTCTCTAAAAAAAACTCGGCAAGCTCCACTATTATCAGCAGTGGAGTGGTTTTCTTAATTTTTTTTATATCTTTTAATTTTTTTAAAAATTTTTATATGCTGTGAAGTAAAACTACACATCTAGTCTACTAGAACAGTGTATAGCTAGAAATAAGGTGCAACAAAGGAAATAAGATGTTGATAAAGAACAACAGTAAAGAATGCTCGGAGTTCATTCTAGTCTACGGGTTAAAATTGTTTTTCCTTTTCATGTAAAAGCACTTCTTCATACCACTACATAAAGGCGACTTACTTCCCTCACCAGGAGTTAAGTTGCGGAAATTATACAACTTAGAGTTCGACACTCCAAGAATTACAACTTTAGAAAAATGAATTAAAAAAAACAACAATACGAACTCGGCGTAAGTATTGAAGTCTTCAATATAAGTTGTTTACTTAAAAGATAAGCCCATAATCAAACTCACCGTATGATTATAGTGCTTTGAAAATTCAGTGTTTGTGGTTCGCAGCAAAAATATGTAATTAGAACTGATCTCGCCGATCACTTCTAATCACAGAAGAAGTGTTAATGAAAAAGGACGGAAATGTTTACCATTAGATCTAAAAGTCTCCCCGAATTGAAAATTTAGCTAACTAACATATTTTACATTATCACCATATTGAAAACTAATGTCATTCAAATACAGAGGAAGAGATTTGAAATAGAACAGAAGGAAACTCCCTCTGCTCGCATCAATTGCCGCTCATGGACCTCTGCTCTGCTCCAGGACTCGAGTGTTCGTCGAGTGAGTGCCTCACCGAGTGAATGAATGTCGCCTCCATGAACCCCCTCCCCAAAATTTTCTAATTTCTCTGTTTTAATATCTTGTTGTCATCTACTGCATGTCACTGCTCGTGCTCCACCGACTTGGAAAGTTCTTCACCCACGCACTGCAAAATGTCCATTTTTTCGTGACCAGCACGTCGCGCTATCTTTTCTCATGTAACTAACTTCGATAAGTCAGTTATATGCATCTAGACGTGTTTCCTCCTCTTGAATGAACCTGCACACGATAAATACAAAATGAGATAATTAAAACTTAACAAAATCAATTAAAAGGTTACACTTATTATTTCATCTTTACTATTATAATACTTATTTAAAGTTAAATAATAAATATCTTAAATGGATAATTATTATCTACTTATATATTATTTATAAAACTATCCATTTAATATTACTATGGTATTACATAAATTAATAATAAGTTATTAATTTAATTAAGTTAATAAAATAATTACTGAGTTATTCATTTTATTATTTTTAACTAAGTTATTAAAACTGACAACATAAATAAATAAGTAATTAATTTAATATTTTAAATTTTATTAATAATTTAATTATTACTATTACAGAAATTAAATAGTTAGGTAAATTAATTAGTTAGTTAATTTTAATTAAGTAATTGGAATTAATACTTAAGATCTAAATATTTTTAAATTAATATGTATATTTTATTAATCTTAATTATATAATTATACTTTTTAATAGTATATTAATTTAATTATTAACACTTATTATTAATTTTGTTTCATGTTATAATTTTTTTCCTTTTCTTAAATATCATAATTGTTTTAAAATTATAACTTTCATAAATTATTTTATATATTTTTTAAACTTTGTTAAAGTTACTTTAACTTAAACTTTTGTTTTTTTCTTCTTTAACTTTTACTTTACTTTAATTAATATAATTTTTTGTTTATTGTTATTATTATTATTTTTTATTATTTTTTATACTCTTCTCCTCCCCCAATTCCGGCGCACAGGGGGAGGTCTTCTTGTCAAAAACAAACTGGTCTGCATCCCCTTCTCTGTTGGGGCAGCGGTAATTCGTGGCGAAGAAAAACATACAAACGAGAATGAAAAACGGATAACACAAAGAATTTACGTGGTTCGGCAGTGATGCCTACGTCCACAGGAGAAGAGAGGGGTCGTTCTATTTCTCTCCGGATAAAATCGTCGGAGGATACACATCCATCATTACAAATCATGGGATTCAATCCCGTTTAAAAAGATGAAGCAAAGCATGGTCAAGGGTTGGTTTTTGGGTTGTTCATCAACCCTTGAAAATCATCTGTTGCCGGCTGCTGTCGTCCACGATTGCTGCTTCAACGGGGTGTTGCGCGTCAACTGTACAGGTGAGTTGGTTGCCGACAACTATTCATCCGTTGAATTTCTCCCCTTGATTGGGAGTGGCCCCTACAAATCTCCCCCTCACGACCAATTTGGGGTAGAAGCTAGACCTGCAGTCTCTTTGCAGGCGTCCAACTTCTCTTTCGGTAGAACCTTCGTCAACATGTCTGCCCCATTATCATTGGTGTGGATTTTCTCAACTTTCAACAATATTTCTTCCAGCACATTACGAATCCAATGATATCGTACGTCGATGTGTTTGGACCTAGAATGAAATGTCGGGTTCTTTCTGAGATGAATAGCGCTCTGACTATCACAATAGAGAATATAATTCTCCTGACTTTGTCCCAGCTCCTGTAAAAACTTCTTCATCCACAGCATCTCCTTGCAGCCCTCAGTGACTGTGATATATTCTGCTTCTGTGGTGGATAAGGCAACACACTTCTGAAGTCATGATTTCCATGAGACTGCTCCCCCTGCAAATGATATCAGGTATCCGGATATGGATTTTCTCGTGTCCACATCTCCAGCCATATCTGCATCTGTGTATCCTTCCAAAATAGTTTTATCACTTCCAAAACATAAAAAATGAATAGATGTACCTCGGAGATACCTCAATATCCATTTGACCGCTGTCCAATGCTCCTTTCCTGGATCTGATAAGAATCTGCTCACAATGCCAACAGCGTGAGCAATATCTGGTCTGGTGCACACCATGGCATACATAAGACTCCCAACTGCTGACTGATAAGGAATCGTTTCCATTTCTGCTTTCCCCTTCTCAGTTGATGGACTCTGACTTTTTGTGAGTCTGAAATGACTCGCAAGTGGAGTGCTAACTGGTTTTGCCTTTCCCATGTTGAATCTTTCAAGAACCTTCTCAATGTACCGCTCCTGAGATAGCCAAATCTTGTGATTCCTCCTGTCACGAGAAATAGTCATACGAAGAATGTGAGTAGCGTCTCCCAAGTCCTTCATTTCAAAAGACTTGTTCAACTCCTTCTTCAGCCTGTCAATCTTGGTGATATCTCTGCCAATAATCAGCATATCATCAACATAAAGCAATAAGATAATAAAATCACCCTCAGCAAATTGTTTGATAAAAACACAGTGATCAGCCGTAGTCCTCTTGTACTCATTTTTCTCCATGAATGAATCGAATTTTCTATACCACTGCCTCGGTGCCTGTTTCAGACCATATAGACTTTTCTTAATCTTGCGTACCAGGTTTTCTTTTCCTTTCACCTGAAATCCCTCTGGCTGCTCCATGTATATCTCCTCATCGAGATCACCATGTAAGAACGCTGTCTTTACATCCAGTTGTTGAACCTCCAGGTTCAAACTGGCCATCAATCCAAGAACAACTCTGATAGAAGACATTTTAACCACAGGAGAAAAAATTTCATCAAAGTCAATACCTTTTTTCTGGCCGAATCCCTTCACAACCATTCTGGCTCTGTAGCGCGGCTATGAGCTACCATCTTCTCCTTTGACTCTATACACCCACTTGTTCTTGAGTGCCTTCTTTCCTTGTGGTAACTGTACCAAATCAAATGTACGGTTCTTGTGCAAGGATCTCATCTCCTCTTGCATGGCCTTTTTCCATTCCATATTCTTCTGACTCTTGATCGCATCATCATAACTCTCGGGTTCTCCCCCGTCAGTGAGCATCACATACTCATGTGGTGAGTATCTACGACTCGGTTGTCGTTCTCTGGTGGATCTCCTCAACTGCGCTTCGGGGGAAATCTGTTCTGGAATATCATATGATGAAGACATATCAGCAGATGGAGACATATTACCTGGTAGTGATGTATCATCAATGTCGCGTATCTCTCTCGTATTAGCTGGTACTGATGGTGGTGGGAGTGGTTCCAGACTAACTGGAATTTCCTCATACTGCGATTTCTCTGCATTTTCTGGCTTCTCAAAATCTTCAATCGTCTGATTCTCAAGAAACACCACATCTCGACTTCTGATGATCCTCCTGCTGATAGGATCCCAAAGTCGGTATCCAAAATCTTCATGACCGTATCCCAAAAAGATACATTGCTTCCCTTTTCCATCCAGCTTTTCCCGCTCATCTTTCGGGATGTGAACAAATGTCCTGCAGCCAAATACTCTCAAGTGTTTATATGAAACATCTTTACCTGTCCAGACACTCTCTGGAACGTCGTAGTTTAGTGGAACTGATGGAGAAAGGTTGATAAGATCAACTTCGGTCATCATTGCCTCCCCCCAAAAGGTGTTTGGCAGCTTTGAATTTGAGAGCATACATCTGACTCTCTCGCAAATTGTTCTATTCATCCTCTCAGCAAGACCGTTATGTTGAGGAGTCTTTGGTACTGTTTTTTCTAGCCTGATGCCAAAACTCTTGCAGTACTCTTCAAAAGGACCATGATATTCTCCTCCATTGTCTGCTCGCACACTCTTTAACCGTCTGCCTGTTTCTCTTTCCACCTTCACATGAAACTCCTTGAAAACATCCTGCACTTGATCTTTAGTTTTCAAAGCAAAGGCCCAGACTTTTCTGGAATGATCATCTATGAAGGTAACAAAATAAATAGCACCTCCCATCATCTTAGATTTCGTCATGCAAACATCAGTGTGAATCAAATCTAAAACATTTTCTTTTCTGGACGGTATATAACCATGAAATGATACCCTGTGTTGTTTTCCCATGATGCAATCAACATAAGTATCCAAATGTGTACCTCTTATTCCTGGCAAGAGATCCTTCCTGGAGAGAATTATGATTCCCCTCTCGCTCAAATGACCAAGCCGCCTGTGCCAAACATCTGCAGGAACGTCTTTTTTGGCTGTATTGACTTCTCCTCCACACGGTCTGGCATCTGTGAGATAAAGAGAAGTGTCTTTCTTTCCTTTAGCAATTACCATGTTACCTTTGGTAAGCTTCCATTTCCCATCACCGAAGGAACTGACATATCCATCATCATCAAGCATCCCAGTGGATATCAGATTGAGGCGAATATCAGGAACGTGCCTCACATCCTTCAACAGTAACCTGTATCCAACATTAGTTTCCAGAAAAATATTACCAATACCAATAATTCTGGATGCACCATCATTTCCAATCTTCACATTTCCAAAACTCCCTAAAGTGTAAGATGAGAAGAAATCTCTTCTTGCAGTGACATGATAGGAGGCACCGGAATCGATCACCCATGTCGAGTCTTGACTGGCAAGACTAACCTGATTGTCTTCCTGAACAATAACAATCTCTTCGTTAACAACAGCAGCATCGTTATTTTGGGTCTTACCATCCTGATTCCTCTGCTCTTCCTTCAACTTTCTACACTCCCGGATGAAGTGTCCGGGCTTGCCACAGTGATGGCACTTCATGTAATATCTCGATCGAGATTTCGATCGCTTCCTCCTTTGCAGACTTTGGTCACGGGGTTCTCTTCCTCTGTTTCTTCCCTACCACTTCTGCTTCCCTTGTCTTTCAGTGACAAGAGCCTCCGATTCTGGTGTATTCCCCTCATCTTTCCTTCGAGATTCTTCATTCAACATTCTGTCTTTCACCATCTCCACGGTGAGTGTTCCATCTGGAGTAGAATTGCTAACCGACACAACTAGTGTGTCCCACGTCTTCGGTAAAGAACTCAACATCAAAAGTGCCTGCAGTTCATCATCAATCATCATTTTCATAGAATTCAATTGATCGACGGTACCTTGGAACTCGCTCATGTGCTCTGATATGTTGGTCCCGTCTTTTTATTTTAAGTTCACAAGGCGACGTATCAGGTTTGCTTTATTCTGCACGGTTGTACTCGCATTCATCTTTTCCAATTTTTTCCAAAGAACAGAAGCATCAAGTTCGTTGGCAAAATTTTGGAAGATGCTCTTGTCGATCCGCTGTCTGATTTGGGCAGCACACTTCCTGTTGAGTACGACCCACTCTGCATCAACGGGCGGGGTACCGGTTGTCGTCTTCTCATCGGGTTTACCGCTTGTTGAAGATTCCTCCTCTTGCGCTGCAACGGGCTTAGTGGTTTCCACAATAGGCTTCCACAAATCTTTAATATACAAAAGATCCTCCATTTTCGGTTTCCATATGGCATAATTAAACGCAGTAAGTTTAATCATATTACCGGTATTTTCGTCCATTGATGGAGTGTGAATTTCGAATATCTAACCGTACGGATGTGTCCGGAACGGTCGAAATACCTGGAATCGACTCTTGGATCACTGAAAACAGACTCCGATTGGGCGAGTTATAGCCAAAACAAATTCTATGGTCTGGATTGATCGCTGACGTGGCGCTGACGTGCCTGGCCGGAGCAGTGTCCGAAATGTCGCCGGAAAGTTGCCGGAAAATGGCCGGCGGCGTGAATAGTGTCGTCTTCTCCGGCACGGGGGTACTGTAGCACCCGAGGGTTTGACCAAGGTTTGACCGAGCCTATCTCCTTCGTTTCAGCTCCGTTTTTTGACGTCGTTTACACCGTTGGAACCGGCTCGCCGTGCTCTTCACAGATCTGGGCTCAAAAATTTTTTCCGACCAACTTCAATTTTCCGGTCACCGTAAAATTTCGCTGCCACGTCGCCGTTTCACTTCCGAACCCTCTGATACCACTTAGTTGGGGCAGCGGTAATTCGTGGCGATGAAAAACATACAAACGAGAATGAAAAACGGATAACACAAAGAATTTACGTGGTTCGGCAGTGATGCCTACGTCCACGGGAGAAGAGAGGGGCCGTTCTATTTCTCTCCGGATAAAATCGTCGGAGGATACACATCCATCATTACAAATCATGGGATTCAATCCCGTTTAAAAAGATGAAGCAAAGCATGGTCAAGGGTTGGTTTTTGGGTTGTTCATCAACCCTTGAAAATCCTCTGCCGCCGGCTGCTGTCGTCCACGATTGCTGCTTCAACGGGGTGTTGCGCGTCAACTGTACAGGTGAGTTGGTTGCCGACAACTATTCATCCGTTGAATTTCTCCCCTTGATTGGGAGTGGCCCCCACATTCTCCTCAACAACTGCTTCAGCAAATGATCCAGCTTCCCTAGATCCAGTGATGGTGGCATGAGGTGTGGAGGCTTCAGGATTCACCAATAGCGGCACGACCTCACTCTTCCTCCCAAAGAACAGCGGCTACCCTATGGCCTGGAACTCCTCAGGTGGTGCGACAGCACAACTACAGCATGGCGCCCCTCTAGTGCAGTGCGATCCGACTCCTCGAGTCTGAGAAAGGATGTGGTGGAAGCTCAGTGGAATCCTTCTTTCACAGTAGCAATCAGCTCCTCCTCCTTGAGAGAACAGCAGGCGAATCCTGGTCCAGCTAGCTGCACCTCCTCTCCTACAGCACGACTGTGGCTCAAGTACTGTACGGATAACCTCCTCTATCAGTAGCATCAGGTGCGACGACGCATCCCCAATGGGCAAGACCTCCTCTACAACGAATTCACTTACTGCGGTGACTCACCTCCTCCAAAAGCAGCGGTCTCGAACCAGCGGGGACCTCCTCTGCTTGCAGCGCATCACCAGTTCATAGCGGCGAAGAGTAGCAGCACAATAGGGGGCGCCTCTCCTGCTCCTGCGACACACTTCCAGTGGCGGTATGCCATCAGCAGGTGGCGAGACGCCCTCGTTCAGCTCGACTTGGTCTCTCTTCAAGCAGCGACGGACAAGATGCGGGTTTAGCAGTGGGGAAAAGTGACGGAAGATGTAACGGGTGAGAGTATCAGTAGCTGAAGCTACCGATATACAGAAAAAAAATAAAAGAAAATGGTGAGGTGGAGAGAGGAATTGAACATTGAGAATTATGGAGGAAAGGTAACGGTGAGGTAGCTACTGGTTGAGTATGGGGTATCGGTAGCTGAAGCTACCGATAGAATAAAAAAAAAGAAAAAAAAGTTAGGTTAATCAGTAGGGCAGGGTAACGGTCACTGATTATCAGTGAGGAATGAAAGGAAGCAGTTATTGGCAGCTACCAGTAAGGTCATCTATCGGTAGCTTCAAAAACACCACCACAAACACCAACTCAAATAAACAAATGAAAAAAATAATAAAACAATTAAACTAAAAATTGAATGGTAAAACCACTATTTTATTTAAAATAAATAAAATTTCAACACAACTAAAATATTAACTAATTAATTTTTTAGCAGGATTAAATTATACAAAATTAAAGAATGAACTTAAACAACAGAATTAAATGAATTAATAGAGATAAAAATTTGAATTTCATAAAACCTAACTTATTTAAAAAGTTTAAAACAACAAAATTAATTAATTAGATAGCATAAAAAATAAACATTATATTATATTAGAAACTAACCTAGATCTTTTAAGCAGAAAACTATAATATGGAATTAAAGAAGTTAATTTATATTAATGTATGAAAATAAAATTAAATTAATAACTAGATATTATCATTGCACAAAGAGTTTGGAAAAGGTACCGGTGACAAGGTCACCGATAAAAGCAAAGTCACCGATAAAAACAAAGTCACTGATACAGTGAAGTATCAGCGATGTGTGGATCGGTAGCAAGGCTACCGATAGAAGGGTTGTATCGATGATAAAAAAGTTACTGATACTCAAAGCAGAAAGTCACTGATACAGCAAAGGGTCACCATTAGAGCTCGTCTACCTTACCGGTACACTAAAACAAAATAAAAATGAATTAAAACTCAATCTGCATACATAAAATAATATAATTAATGTTTAAAAACTATTAATTAATGAATTAATTAACTATTTGGAACACACAAAATTAAAATCGAACTAATTAATTTAACTTAAAACACTAATTATTTACTTAACTAATTAGCAGGATGAAAAAACACATAAAATAACTTTGCAACCCTATTCTAATGTGGATTAATTAAAAGATTAATTATAAAAACAAAGTATAAGTTAATTAATTAGAATTATATTGATTAAATAATTATTTAATTAGAAATTAACTTATTCAAAAAAAGTCGAGCAGAATTAAATTAACCAAACTAAATACTCATCGTTGTTCATAAAATTTAAGGTTCACCGATAGTTAAAATTACAGGAAATCGAAAAAAAAATAAAAGAGAGCTACCGGTAGGATAAAGTATCAGTGACAAAGTTCAGTGATATAGGTAGGGTCACCGATAGATGCAATGTCACCGATAGACAATACCAGTAACCTACTATCGGTAGCTAAGCTACCGGTAGTCTGGCAAGCCGAACTAAGTTGTATAAACATTAAAAATTAAAAGTAAATTAATTAGTAAACTCATTAATTATTAACAATGAAAAATAAAATAAAATAAACAAAAATAGATTTAATTAATAAAATTGGAAATTAAATTACATTAAAAACAGAGAAGGAATAAATCAACTATTTAAGGGTCCATAATTACATAAATTGTTATAAAAAATGAATATTTGACAAAATTAATTATAAAAATAAAAAAGTACAAATATTTAGCATAAAGTGATTAAATAATTGATTAAATCATTAAAAATTAAGTAAAAAGATGTGGCAAAATAATGCAAAAATAGATCCACATCAAATTCCCCCACACTTAAACATTGTTTGTCCTCAAACAATCCCATGTTTAATTATCATTGAAAAACAGTAAATTTTTTATTACGATTAAGATCACACTGTAACATGTCCAGCACTCAAAAAAGAGGACAAAACATAACATCAGGCTTTTAGAAAATGATTTACTCATATGAATCTTGCCTAAAACAAATACTCAAGGGTAATTAAGAACACAAAGACCATCCATCAAAAAAGATTTCATGCCTCATATGTGATACAACTTAGTGATTAACTTCAATCCAAGCTCAGGTTCTAAGTCCTAGAATGACAGGAGATAAAATATCAATGGAATTAAGACCTTAACCAAGGAACTTCGTACTTTGACAGAATCCTAGGTACCTAAAATAATTATTTTTTTTGTGAATCTCTTCAATGATACAACCTAAATGATTTCCATATAAACCAACTGATCCCTTCTTCATTTGGCATTCATCATTCCCCTCACCTTAATGAGCTCATTTTTGACCATAGACACTTTATTTATTCTTCCCAATCCATGTATCATTATGCTAAGAACTGTGCCTATGCACTTATTCATAGTGTACAGAGGGCTTTTAGTTAACAGAAATGCACCCAGCATCCAGAGTCTCAGAGTCTCACCGTGGGATCCCAGATGCCCAAACTACTCCAGTATCAAAATATTTATATAAAATTCATTTACACTGTCTCATTAAAGTAATTACTTTTAATAATTTAAAAGAGAAAAAGGCCCCTAGATTCAGAATCAAACTTCCAATTCCAAGGCTATGATCATAACTCCATAAAAAGAGTACCCATATCAATTCCAGAGTAGTTCCTAAACCTAATTTCCATAAAACACCAAGAAAGAGCACTCAGAAATCATCCAAACTCATTAATTCCATACTCAAAGCAGTCCTTAACTACTAGCAAAGAACTTATCCTAAGGCAAGAACCAAACGGGTACAATGTAAATCCTAAAATTATGCAAGAATTTTGAAAAAATTTAACCATTTTTTAAAAAATGTTCGAATTTGCAGTGGGAATTGATGGACTTTCATTAAAACATAGTTAAGCATAGTCAATAATTGACCCCCTCCCCCACACTTGAAATCCGACTTTGTCCCCAAAGTTGACTTCTAAGTAGAGAAGAACAATTTAGTAATTACGGTTCAAAACAGATTTTCAATTAAGTAGATATATGACATGTATAAAGGGTATCAATGAAGTTCAAAAATTTAGTTTCCCACAATAAATAAATAAAAATCAGGCTCAAATCCAAGTATAAACATTAACATTTATGTCCAGTGACACAAATTTTCAATTAAAGTTCAAACAAGACATGTAACTTGGAAGTGCACAGTGAACTCGGTGTAAGCATTTTAAAAGATTGAGTTCTAAAATATATTTCATATAACATAAATATATATGCGAAGAACACCCCAACCTAAAGCAGATTCACATACCAGTAGCATGTATCCCCACACACTTAAGTTCAAGTAGTGAATGAGTTTTATAACAATGCAATTATGTTTTTCAGCAAAGAGGTACATGCAGAATTTATGCACAACATTGTGACATGTAGCAGGGTTTTAAAACAAACAGAATTTATTAAATCACACAGGAGCAGAAAATAAATGCAGAAAGTGAATAATTCCCTGAAAATAAGTGTCTTCATTAATCATCCAGAAATGAAATTCCACTCCTTAGTTGACAGAACAACAGCACACTTTGAAATCATGAAACAAGATACAGGATTGTGAAGCAGAAAAAATCTCACAGAGCAGAACAAACCAACAACTTATTAAATGTCAACAATTGAAATCTAGAAAAGAACTAAACAAGAACCATGGGTTGCCTCCCATGCAGCTCTATGTTTAAAGTCTTCAGCTAGACTTTATTCAATATCAACTTTCAAACAAAGTGAAGGCAGCCAAGCCCTTTGGCTGCCCCTCAAAATATATTTTCAGTCATTGCCCATTAACTAACATGGGTTTATTCTCTTAGCCAACAATTTTAATAGCTCCATTCTTCAGAACTCTCACTACAGTAAAAGGTCCAGACCACTTGGACTTAAGCTTTCGAGGAAAGAGTTTGAGTCTAGAGTTAAATAGGAGGACCTTCTGTCCAGGTTTGAATTATTTGGTTTGAATGATAGAATCATGAAAGATCCTAGTCCTCTCTTTATAAATCCTTGAATTATCATAAATCTCTCTCCTAATCTCATCAAGTTCACTCAGCTCAAGAAATCTCCTCTCACCAACACTCCTAAAATCAAAGTTCAGAACCTTTACAGCCCAATTTGACTTATGTTACAGCTCCACAGGTAAATGATAGCATTTCCCAAAAAATAACCTATAAGGAGAAATACCTATTGGAGTCTTAAAGGTAGTTCTATAGGCCCATAAAGCTTCATCTAGTTTGAGTGACCAGTATTTCCTATAATTTGAAACAGTTTTTTCAAGAATTTGTTTTAGTTCTCTTTTAGAAATTTCCATCTATCCACTGGACTGTGGATAATAAGGAGTTCCAGTTTTGTGAACACAGCCATATTTCTCCATTAAAGCTTTAAACTTATAGTTCTTAAAGTGTGTTCCATTATTAGTGATAAAAGCCTTTGGGACTACAAATCTTGAAAAGATGTTCTTTTTCACAAATTTTATCACACTATTTGCTTGATTGTTGGGAAGATCTACTGCCTCAAACCACTTAGATACATAATCCACAGCAACAAGAATATACTCATTCCCATGAGATGATGGAAATGGACCCATGAAATTTAAACCCCATACATCGATGATTTATACCTCCAAAATACCTTTCTGGGGTAACTCCTGCTTTCTACCCACATTTCCCTACCTCTGACACCTATCACAACCAACCACAAAACATCTAGCATCCTTAAAAAGAGTAATCCAATAGAAATGAAATTGAAGAACTTTCTGAGTTGTCCTTTCACCACCATGGTGACCTCACCATGGTGAAGAGTGACAACTCTCAAGAATTGGATGCATCTATTCCTCAGGCACACACATCATAAGGATACCATCAGCACATCTTCTAAATAATAAAGGGTCATCCCAAAGATAAAATTTAAGTTCAGAAATAAATTTCTTCCTTTTATTGTTGGAAAGATCTTTGGGAAGGACTCTTGCTGCTAGAAAATCAGAAAAATCTGCAAACCAAGCAGACTAACTAATAGAAACAGATAGTAGTTTTTCATCAGGAAAGGAAGAATTGATCTCCCTTGGATCAACAGATTGTGTTTAAGGTAATATTGACATATGGTCAGCAACTAAATTCTCAGCTCCCTGTTTGTCCCTAATCACTAAATCAAACTCTTGTAACAACAGAATCCATCTAATCAGCCTGGGGTTTGTTTCCTTTTTAGACAGAAAGTATTTCAAAGCAGAATGGCTAGTGAAAATGATGACTTTTGATCCAAAAAAGTACTGCCTAAACTTCTCCATAGAAAACACAACAGCTAACAATTCTTTTTCAGTGGTGGTATAATTCTTTTGGGAATCATTTAGCAATCTGCTAGCATAATAAACCACACACAACTTCTTATCTATCCTCTGTTTAAGGACAACACCTACATCCATGTCACTAGCATCACACATAAGTTTAAAAGGCAACTTCCAATCTGGAGCAATAATGATGGGTGATGAAGTGAGTTTTTCCTTTAATAGATTAAATTATTTCAAAAAGTTTTCATCAAATTTAAAAGGTGCATCCTTTACCAGTAAGGAACACAAGGGATTTTTAATTTTAGAGAAATATTTAATGAATCTATGGTAGAAACCGGCATGCCCTAGAAAACTTCTAACACCCTTTACATTAACAGGAGGTTACAGTTTTTGAATTACATCTATCTTCGCAGTATCAACTTCTAAACCTCTCTTAGACACCTTATGACCAAGAAAAATACCCTCTGTGACCATGGATTTACATTTCCCCCAATTAAGAACAAGGTTGGTTTCAATGCATCTGTCTAAAACTAACCCAATATTTCAAAACAAGTTTCAAAAGTACTGCCCACAATATAAAAGTCGTCTATGAAAACTTCAATGATTCTCTCAATCATATCAGAAAAGATAGCCATCATACACCTTTTAAAGGTGGCTGGGGCTCCACATAGCCCAAAGGGAATCCGCCGATAAGCAAATGTCCCAAATGGGCATGTGAAAGTGGTCTTCTCCTGATCCTCTGGAGAAACAGGGATCTGGTTGTAACCAGAATACCCCTCCAGGAAACAGAAAAATTCATTTCCAGCTAACCTCTCAAGAATTTGATCAAGGAAGGGAATAGGAAAATGATCATTCCTAGTGGCTACATTAAGCTTCCTATAATCAATACAGACTCTCCATTTTGTAGCTTTCCTAACTTGGACTTCTTTATTTTTTTCATTCTTAACTACAGTGAAACCTCCCTTCTTGGGGACAACCTGGAAAGGGATTACCCAAACACTATCAGAAATGGGGTATATCATTCCAGTTTATAGCAGTTTAATTACTTCCTCTCTCCCAACTTCTTTCATGTTTGGATTTAATCTTCTTTGACACTCTACCCTAGGCTTATGATCATGCTCCATAGGAATCTTGTGCATATAGAATGAAGGACTAATTCCTTTGATATCAGCTATTGTCCAGCCTATGGCAGATTTAAACTTTTTCAAAACTTCCAACAATTTTTCATCTTAGTAATCTTTAAGTTTAGTAGAAATGATGACAGTAAGAGTAGAATTCTCACCCAATAATGAATATTTTAGATGACTAGGGAGTGGTTTAAGTTCAAGAGCAGGTGTTTCAGCACTAGATGGAAGATTATTAGGCCTGGGAGGTACAAGGTCTTCAGCATACCTCTTGTAAGGGGTATTAATAGGTGAAAGATATTCAAAATCAAGATCAAATTCAGAGATAACAATCCTGCTGTCCAAAGTGGACAACACACTGTCCAGATTTTCCAAATCATAATTTAATAACTCAATGAAAGCAGAATCATCAAGTTGACTTAGAATATTTCCATCAATATCATAAAAGTTCTCAGAAGTGTAGGATCTAATAGAAACACCCTCAAATTCTCGTAGAAAGCTCCTATGATCAGAAACAGAGGAATCTCCTATAGCAAAAACTGGACAGATGTCCAGATCTGGAAAATTTTCCAGATTGGTTGATTCAGCAGAATTTTCAACTTCACAAACGTTTTCTTCAATAGAGGATTTTTTTTCAGATTTTTCAATAGGTTCAAATTGATTTTTATTAGAACATTCAGCTTCAAGGAACTCTATTTTTTAGTAGTTTTCAGAGTAATTTGGTCCCTTAATATTCTTAAACACATTAAACTCTTCTTCTTATTCACCAATTTTTAATATCAGTTGACCCATTGACACATCAATTATAGCTCCAACTGTGTCCAAGAAGGGCCTACCCAAGATGATAGGTACCTGTTGATCACACTCCATATCTAAGATAAGAAAATCAGTAGGTAGAAACAAATTCCCAACTCCAACTAGCAAGTCATCTACCCTACCCACAGGATGAGTGAAAGATCTATTAGCTAACTGCAGAATGACTGTCGTGGGTTGAAGATCACCCAACCTCAACTGTCGAAATAGTGAGTATGGGAGAAAATTGATACTAGCACCTAGATCACACAGACAGTTTAGCTGACCAGAATTTCCTAGAGTACAAGGGATGACAAAGCTACCTGGGTATTTCAGTTTAGGTGGAATTTTCTTTTGAAGCACAGCACTACACTCTTCAGTGAGGCTGTAGGTAGCAAATTATTCAAGGGTATTTTTATTTGAAACAATTTTCTTTATGGATTTTAGATAATATGGGATTTTAATTAAATATTGGATAAATGGGATGTTCACTTGAAGCTTAGAAAGGAGACCAAGGAACTGAAGTAGTTCAGACCTGGTGTTACTTTGAGGTTTCAGCTTCTCGGGGAAATGGATGGGTGGGGAAAAATTTTTCAGAACAGTGGGTATATCCCTCACCTCTTCCACAACTTTTTCTTTTCCATTATTATTTTGATTTTTAGAACAATTTTCAGCTTGAGATCCAGGTGACAGTTTCATTTTCTCATCATTTTCAACACTTATCTATGAATTTCTAGATTGTGAACAAAGCAGATTTTTATTTCCTGATTGAAGCAGATTTTCATTTTGAACATTTTCTTGGTCCTTTTCAACAACATTTTGAGTATTAATCCCACTTATAGTGATAACAGCAATATCATTCTCTCTAGGATTAAGTTCATTGGTACTTGGAAGTCTACCTTTATCCCTAGAAGTCAAATCTCTAGCTAATTGGCCTAGCTGTGTTCCCATGTTCTGCATTCTCACATCATTTTGCATCTTGTCTGAATCATATTGATTTTTCTGTTTATTAAGTTGAGTCATGTACCTTTCCTATTGTGAATTTATTTTATTCAAGATCTAATCCAATTTAGAAGAAATTTGATTATCATTACTTCCTTGAGTGTTTGAATACTCCCCCCTTTGTTTATTTTGAAAGGTCGGTCTTGGTTGGTTCTTTATAATTAGGGGCAGTTTGTTGTGTAATGACTCCTTGATCTTTCCATGAAAAAATAGGATGGTTCCTATATCCTTGATTGTAATTATTTGAAAAACGATCTTCTTTTTTAGGCATCCTAGGAACATAATTGACAAAATTTGAAGTTTCAGATTGCTGGGCAGTTAGATCAACATTAGGACAAAAATTTTCAGAGTGCCCAAACATACCACATTGAGTACACTGTTTCCTTAGTGACTGATACTGATTTTGATTTTTAATTTGATTTACAGTTTGTTTTAAATTATTGTTCATTAAATTTTGTAGTTGGTCAGTGATTTCAGCCAGTTGAGCTTGAGTTTCATTCGTTAAACCAATGTTTGAACTAACAGTTCTATTGACTCTTTTTCTTCTTGATTTTTTATGTTGAGAATTAAGTGAAAGATTTTTAAAAATTTGTCTAAGTTATTCATCAGTTTTATCATTGTAATTACCCCCAGCAGCTTGATCCACTAAATTCTGACCAGAGGAGGACAACCCTTCATAGAAAGTATCCATGAGAAGATGTGATGGGAGTTGATGATAGGGACACTGCCTAAGAAGATCCCTGAATCTATCCCAAGATTCATGAAAATATTCTCCATCCTCTTGATAAAAACTAGTGATTTTAGTTCTCAATTATCCTTTTAATCTTTGGGGATAAAATTTCATAATGAATGAGTTATAAACTTGGTCCCAATTCTCAAAAATGTTTTCATCTAAACTTAAAAACCAATTCCTAGCATTCCCTTTATGGAAAAAGGGAAAACAATCTCATCCTCATTTCATTTTCAGTGAGTCCTAAAAGTGATAATTGCTTCATAGTGTTATAGAAGTCTCTAATGAAGGCCAAAGAGTCCTCATTAGAGAGCCCATTGAATGTAGGAAGCAGAGAAATGTGTGATTGTTTAAGCTCATAATTTATGGCTCTAGGACTTAATCTAATGGATGATGGGTCACTTGGAAAATGTGGAAGTTGAAACTCCCTCATCCTAGGCCTTCCATGTTCAGCTAAGAGTTCTGGATGGTTTTGCAAATTATTATGCTCAGGAACTCTATTATCCATGTTTTCCATTTCAGTTTTGTTCTTTTTTCTTAGAGCAGCTAAATGTTTATCTAATTCAGGGTTCAAAGGCTCTAATTTAGCACCTGATGTTCTTGTTCTCATACAAACAGAAGTAGACAGTGACAACAGTAACAGTTCAGAAAGATGAGTAATAGTTTTTTTTACAGTTTTCAAATTTTTCAATTTTTTTAAGATTTTTATAAATGTGTTTTTTTTAATGTTTTTTTAGAAATGGCTCAAGCCTTCCCCGGAAACGGAACCAAAAACTTGACCTATACTGTCATTGAAGTCGGTAAAAGTTTAAAATTTATTTTTCTACTAACTACTGTATATGTGGAAAGCAGGGTCGAACCCACAGGGAAGGCTATTTTGGCCACTATTCTCTAAAAAACTCAGCAAGATCCACTGTTTTCAGTAGTAGAGTGGTTTTCTTAATTTTTTTTATATATTTTAATTTTTTAAAAAAAAAATTATAAGTTGTGAAGTAAAACTACACATCTATTCTACTAGAATAGAGTAAAGCTAGAAATAAGTTGCAACAAAGGAAATAAGATGCTGATAAAGAACAACAGTAAAGAATGATTGGGGTTCATTCTAGTCTACTGGTTTAAATTGTTTTTCCTTTTCATGTAAAAGCAATGCTTCATACCACTAAATAAAGGCGACTTACTTACCTTGCTAGGAGTTAAGTCACGGAAATTATACAACTTAGAGTTCGCCACCCCAAGAATTACAACTTTAGATAAATGAATTAAAAAAAAACAACAATACGAACTCGCCGTAAGTATTGAAGTTTTCATTATGAGTTGTTTACTTAAAAGATAATCCCATAATAAAACTCGCCGTATGATTATAGAGTTTTGAAAATTCAGTGTTTTTGGTTCACAGAAGAAATATGTAATTAGAACTGATCTCGCCGATCAATTCTAATCACAAAAGAAGTATTAATGAAAAAGGACGGAAATGTTTACCAGTAGAACTAAAACTCTCCCTGAATTGAAAATTTATCTAACTAACATATTGTACATTATCACCATATCGAAAAATAATTTCATTCAAATACAGAGGAAGGTATTTGAAATAGAACAGAAGGAAACTCCCTCTGCTCGCATTAATTGTCGATCCTGGACCTCTGCTCTGCTCCGGGACTCGAGTGTCCGTCGAGTGAGTGCCTCCCTGAGTGAATGAATGTTGCCTCCATGAACCCCCTCCCCAAATTTTGCTGCTTGCTCTGTTTTAATACCTTGCTGTCATCTACTGCATGTCACTGCTCGTGCTCCACCAACATGGAATGTTATTCACCCACGCACATCAAAATGTCCATTTTTTCATGACCAGCACGTTGCGCTATCTTTTCTCACGTAACTAACTTTGGTAAGTTAGTTATATGCATCTGGACGCATTTCCGCCTCTTGAATGAACCTGCACATGGTAAATACAAAATGAAATAATTAAAACCTAACAAAAGCAATTAAAAGGTTACACTTATTATTTCATGTTTACTATTACAATACTTATTTAAAGTTAAATAATAAATATCTTATATGGATAATTATTATCAAATTTTATATTATTTATAAAACTATCCATTTAATATTACTATGGTATTACATAAATTAATAAAATGTTATTAATTTAGTTAAGTTAATAAAATAATTACTAAGTTATTAATTTTATTATTTGTAACTAAGTTATTAAAACTGACAACATAAATAAATAAGTAATACTTTTAATATTTTAAATTTTATTAATAATTTAACTATTACTATTAAAGAAATTAAATAGTTAGGTTAATTAATTAGTTAGTTAATTTTAATTAAGTAATTGGAATTCATACTTATGTTCTAAATATTTTTAAATTAATAAGTATATTTTATTATTCTTA
Organism: Viscum album; assembly: GCA_963277665.1. NCBI lineage: Eukaryota > Viridiplantae > Streptophyta > Magnoliopsida > Santalales > Viscaceae > Viscum > Viscum album. The sequence goes on from OY728167.1 coordinate 640,452,343, forward strand.
ATTATATAATTATACTTTTTAATAGTTTATTAATTTAATTATTAATACTTATTATTAATTTTGTTTCATATTATAATTTTTTTCCTTTTCATAAATATCATAATTATTTTAAAATTATAACTTTCATAAATTATTTTATATATATTTTTAAGCTTTGTTAAAGTTACTTTAACTTAAACTTTTGTTTTTTTCTTCTTTATGTTTTACTTTACTTTAATTAATATATTTTTTTGTTTATTGTTATTATTATTTTCTTATTTTTCTTTATCCTCTTCTCCTCCCCCAATTCCGGCACACAGGGGGAGGTCTTCTTCTCCAAAACCAACTGGTCTGCATCCCCTTCTCCTCCATAACTGCTTCAGCAAATGATCCAGCTTCCCTAGATCTAGTGACGACGGCAAGAGGTGCGAAGGCTTCAGGATTCACCAACAGTGGCGCGGCCTCACTCTTCCTCCCGAAGAATAGCGGCTACCCTGCAGCCTGGAACTCCTCAGGTGGTGCGACAGCACAACTACAGCATGGCGCCCCTCTAGTGCAGTGCGATCTGACTCCTCCAGTCCGAGAAAGGCAGTGGTGGAAGCTCGGTGGCATCCTTCTTTCACACCAGCAATCAGCTCCTCCTCCTTGAGAGAACAGCAGGCAAATCTCGGTCCAGCTAGCTGTGTCTCCTCTCCTACAGCGCGGCGATGGCTCAAGTACGGTACGGAGAACCTCCTCCTTCAGCAGCAAGAGGTGAGATGGCGCATCCCCAATGGGTAAGACCTCCTCTGCAACGTTATTGTGGCAACTCACCTCCTCCAAAAGTAGTGGTCTTGAACCAGCGGGGACCTCCTCTTCTTGCAACGCATCACCAGTTCATAGCGGAGAAGAGTAGCAGCACAACAAGGGGCGGCCTCTCCTGCTCCTACGACACACTTCCAGCAGTGGTACACCATCAAAAGGTGGCGTGACGCCCTCCTTCAGCTCGACTCGGTCTCTCTTCAAGCAGTGACGGACTTGAGGCGGGTTTAGCAGTGAGGAAAAGTGACAGAAGATGTAACGGGTGAGAGTATCAGTAGCTAAATCTACAGATAGAAAGAAAAAAATAAAAGAAAATGGTGAGGTGAAGAGAGGAATTGAACAGTGATAATTATAGAGGAAAGGTAATGGTGAGGTAGATACTGGTTGATGATGGGGTATCGGTAGCTCAACTACCAATAGAATAAAAATAAAAGAAAAACAAATGAGGTTAATCAGCAGCGCAGGGTAACGGTCACTGATTATTAGTGAGGAATGAAAGGAAGCAGTTATCGATAGCTACCGGTAAGGTCATCTATCGGTAGCTGAAAAAACACCACCACAAACTTCAACTCAAATAAATAAATGAAATAAATAATTAAAAAAATTAAACAAAAAATTCAATGGTACAATCACTAATTTATTTAAAACAAATAAAATTTCAACTCAACTAAAATATTAACTATTTAATTTTTTAGCAAGATTAAATTATACAAAATTAAATAATTAACTTAAACAACAGAATTAAAAGAATTAATAGAGATAAAATTTTAAATTGCATAAAACCTAACTAATTTAGAAAGTTTAAAACAACAAAATTAATTAATTAGATAGCACTAAAAATTAACATTATATTATATTAGAAACTAACCTAGATCTTTTAAGCAGAAAACTATACTATGAAATTAATTAATTTAATTTATATTAATGTATGAAAATAAAATAAAATTAATAAATATATTTTATCATTGCACATAGAGTTTAGAAAAGGTACCGGTAAAAGCAAAGTCACCGATAAAAACAGTCACCGATACAGTGAAGTATCAGCGAGGTGTGGATCAGTAGCAAGGCTACCGATAGAAGGGTTGTATCGGTGAGAAAAAATTTACTGATAGTCAAATAAGAAAGTCACCGATATAGAAAAGGGTCACCGTTAGAGCTCGTCTACCCTACCGGTAGACTAAAAAAAATAAAAATGAATTAAAACTCAATCTGTATACATAAAATAATATAATTAATGTTTAAAAACTATTAATTAATGAATTAATTAACTATTTGGAACACACAAAATTAAAAGTGAACTAGTTAATTTAACTTAAAACACTAATTACTTACCTAACTAATTAGCAGGATGAAAAACACATAAAATAACTTTGCAACCCTATTCTAATGTGACTAAATTAAAAAATTAATTATAAAAACAAAGTCTAAGTTAATTAATTAGAATTATATTGATTAAATAATTATTTAATTAGAAATTAAATTATTAAAAAAAAAGTCGAGTAGAATTAAATTAACCAAACTAAATACTCATAGTTGTTTATAAAATTTAAGGTTCACCGATAGTTAAAATTACAGGCAACCGTAAAAAAATAAAAGAGAGCTTCCAGTAGGATAAAGTATCGGTGAAAAAGGTCACCGATACAGGAAATGTCACTGATAGATTCAATGTCACCAATAGACCGTACCAGTAACCTACTATCGGTAGCTAAGCTACCGGTTGTCTAGCAAGCCGAACTAAGTTGTATAAACTTTAAAAATTAAAAGTAAATTAATTAGTAAAATCATTAATTATTAACAATGAAAAATAAAATAAAATAAACATATATAGATTTAATTAAACAAATTAGAAATTATTTATATTAAAAATAAAGAATGAATAAATCAACTATTTAAGGGTCCATAATTACATAAATAGTTATAAAAAATTAATATTTGACGAATTTAATTATAAAAATAAAAAAGTAAAAATATTTAGCATAAAGTGATTAAATAATTAATTAAGTCATTAAAAATTAAGTAAAAATATGTGGCAAAACAATTCAAAAATAGAGCCACATCATCAACACATATACAGTAGTAGTAGGAAATCATAAATTTTAAACTTTTACCCAATTTCAATGACAGTTGGGCATCAGTTTTTTGTGATGTTTCTGGGGAAGGCACGAGCCATTACTTCTCTAAAGTAATATAAAAAATGGAAAAAAACTCACAAAAAATTTGAAAAATTTGAAAACTGTTAAAAAAAATCAATTCTATCAATTTCTATGTGTTACTGTGTTGTTGTTGTTACTGTATTTCAATTTTTTGTTACTTTTGTTTATGTTTAGTCCTATTTTTTCTACTTTGAACTATTGTTCTGAATTCAACTGTTGATACACTTTTCATGAGCATAAGATCTACTATTTATATTTTAGAACACCTAAAACATGAATTAGATAAACACATTTCTTCTCTTGGGAAGAAAAATAAACCAAAAATGGAAAATTGAGATGAGATATTTCCTTCACCTAACAATTAACATTAGTTACAACAAGAAATCCTAGAAAATTAAAGGCCTAGGATGATGTAATTCTAACTCCCTCATGTTTCAAGCAACCCTTACTCCATTAGACTTAGTCCAAGAGCCAGAAATTATGATCTCAGTACCATATTTCATTGTTGCCTGCCTTTAATGGAATCTCTAATGAGGACTCTCTTTCCTTAATTAGAGATTTATACAGTACTGTGCAACAACTTCCTTTGTTAGGACTCACAAAAAATGAGCTGAGAAATAGATTTTTTCCTTTTTCCTTATAGGGAATGCTAGGAACTGGTTTCTGAGTCTAAATGAAAACATATTTGAAAACTATGACCAAGTATATAATTAATTTATTATGAATTTTTATCCACAAAGATTAAAAGGAGAACTTATAAATAAGATAACTAGTTTTTATCAAGAGGATGGAGAATCCTTTCATAAGGATTGGGAGAGGTTTACGGACCTACTGAGGCTGAGTCCTCATAATCAACTCCCATCCCACCTTCTCATGGATACCTTATATGAAGGGTTATCCTCCTCTGTATAGAACCTAGTTGATCAAGTTTCTAGGGTAATTACAATGAAAAAACTGATGAAGAGTTGAGACAAAATTTTAACAATCTTTCTTTAAACCCTCAACATAAGAATTCAATAAGAAATAGAGAAAATAGAAATCCTAATGTAAATACTAGATATGGTTCAATTAATGAAACTAGAGATAAACTACCTGAAATAACCAACCAACTTCAATATTTAATGAACCATAATTCTAAACAATATGTTAACCAAGTAAGCTATCAAAACCCGAATCAATCTCTTAGGGAACAGTGTGCCTAGTGTGGTATGTTTGGGAACACTGGGATTTTCTGCCCAAACTTTGACATGCTTGTCCAAACTCTTAAAAATGATAACTTTTCTAGATATGGTCAAAGAATGCAGCCTAGGGATGACCCGTTTTCCAATAATTTTAATCAGGGATATAAGAATAACCTGAACCTTTCTTAGGGGGAACGGGGAGTTCTTCGACCTGCTACCTCTTATGGATTCCAGCAGCCTCCTAGGTAATAATTCAAACCCCAATCTCAACCTAAATATGAACCTTCAAATTATAAGGATGAGGTGAAAAATATGTTTCAAAATTTTATAGGAAGGTTTTATGATCAAAATAAAAAATGATAATGATAAAATTCAAATGGATGAAATAATGAAGAATCTTGAAATTCAAATGGGGTAGTTAGCATCGAATGCTAGTTCTAGAGAAAATGGTAGAGTTAAAAGCACTACTATAATCAATACTAAAGAGAATATCATGGTTTTAGTAACTAGAAGTGGGATAAATACTCATAATATTGTTGAAAAGACTTAAAAAATGCCCAATATTATAAAATATTTGAATCTGGAAGCAAAAATATGCTTTGTTCTAAATCCAGAAACTATGAAAAAACTGCTGAAAGTGAAGAGAATCTGAATTTTTCACCTGAAACTAAAGCTGGAAATTCATATAAAAATAAAAATAATAATGGGATAGAAAAAGAATCTAAAGAAATTAAATATATTCCTACTGTTCTAATAAAATTTTCCCCACTCATCCCATTCCCAGAGAAACTTAACCCTCAAAGTAATACCAAGGTTGAACTTCTTCAGTTCCTCGGTATCCTTACCAAACTACAAGTGAACATTCCATTCATTAGATATTTAATTCAAATACCTTATTAATTTAAATATATTAAGAAAATTGTTTCAAATAAAAAGACTCTTAAAAACTTTACTACTTACATCCTCACTGAAGAGTGTAGTGATGTTCTCCAAAAGCAAATCGCACCCAAACTGAAAGAACCTTGTAGTTTTGTCATCCCCTGTACCCTAGGAAATTCTAATCTGCTTAACTATCTTGGCGACTTATATGATAGTATTAATCTTCTCCCATACTCACTCTTTCAATAGTTGAGGTTGGGTGATCTTCAACCCACCATAGTCATACTTCAATTAGCTAACTGGTCTTCCACTCATCCAGTGGGTAGGGTAGATGATCTGTTAGTTGGGGTATGAAAGCTATTTTTTCTTATAGACTTATTTGTTTTAGATATGGAGTGTGATCAATAGGTGCCCATAATATTGGGTAGGACCTTCTTGGAAACTGGTGGTGCTTTAATTGATGTTTCTAAAGGTCAGCTATTTTTTAAAATTAGAGAACAACAAGAAGAGTTTAATGTGTTCAAAAATTTGAAAGAACCAAAATTACCTGAAAACTCTTTAATGTTAGAGTCCTTAGAAGCTGAAAGTTCATATGAAAATCTTGAAGAATATGAAAAACAATCCCCTATTTATGAAATTCATTTGGAAGCTGAAAATACTTATTTTCTTGTCTCACAAGTTCAAAATTCTTCTCAAATAGAGAATCTGAAAAATTTTCAAAATCTGGAAAACTGTCCAGTTCCTGCTATAGGAGACTCCTCTATTTCTGAAATTAGCAGCTTTTGAATGAATTTGAGTGTCTTTTTGTTATCACCAACACTAATGAGAACTTTTATTATTTTGAGGGACAATTTTTGAGACAACTTGATGATTCTTCTTTAATAAATCTATTAAATTCAAATCTAGAAAATTTGGATAGTGAGCAATCCACTTTGGATATCAGCAATAAAAAATCTGAAATTGATCTAGAAATTGGAAATATTTTATCTTTTCATACTCCTTAAAATAAATATATTTAATACCTTGGTCCACATATGCCCAAGATTCTTCATTCTAGTGAAAAACCACCCATTCTAGAAATGAAACCACTTCCTACACATTTGAAATATTCATTCTTGGGAGAAAATTCCACATTTCCTATCATCATTTCTACTAAGATTAATAAAAATAAAGAATAAAGATTTATTAATGTTCTAAATAAGTTTAAATCTTCCATAGGCTAGACCATGGCTGATATAAAATGTACAAGTCCTTCATTTTTCATGAAAAAAATTCTTATGGAGCCAGATCATAAGCCTAGGGTAGAGTGTCAAACAAGGTTAAATCCAAACATGAAAGAAGTTTTGAGAGAGGAATTTATCAAGATTCTTAACACTAGTATCATTTATCTCATCTCTGATAGCACTTGGGTCTTCTATGTCCAGGTTTTTCTTAATAAGGGAGGTTTCACTGTTGTTAAAAAGGAAAATAATGAAGAAATTAAAGTTAGGAAAGACACAAAATGGAGATTTGTATTGATTATAGGAATCTTAATTCTACCAATAGGAAGGATCATTTTCCAAAGACCTTTCTTGATCAAATTCTTGAGAGGATTTCTGGAAATGAATTTTTCAATTTCTTATATGGGTATTCTAGGTACAAACAGATTCATATTGCTCTAGAGGATCAGGAGAAAACTGCTTTCACATTACCCTTTGGGTCATTTTCCTATAGTAGGATTCCCTTTGGGTTGTGTGGAGCCCCAGCTACCTTTCAAAGCTGTGTGATGGATATTTTTTTATATGATTGAAATAATCATTGAGGTTTCCATAGATGGTTTCTCCATTTTGGGTAATACTTTGGATACATGTTTATGAAATTTGGAGTTAGTTTTGGAAAGATGAATTGAGAAAAAACTTGTGATTAATTAGTAAAAGCATCAATACATGGTCACAAAAGGTATTGTGTTAGGTCATAAAGTGTCAAAGAGAGGTTTGGAAGTTGACACTCAAAAGATTGAAGTTACTCAAAAACTCTCACATCCTGAAAATGTAAAAGGTGTTAGAAGATTCATAGGGAATGCCAGTTTCTACCATAGGTTTATAAAAGACTTTCCATAATAAATAATCCATTGTATTCTTTTCTATTCAAGGATTCAACTTTCAATTTTGATGAAAACTGTTAGAAATATTTTAATATGCTTAAGTAAAAACTCACTACATCACCTATCACCACTACACATATTTGGAAATTACCTTTTAAACTTATGTTTGATGTTAGTGATATGGTTGTTGGAGCTGTCCTTAGATAGATTAGAGATAGGAAGCTGCATGTGGTATACTATGCTAGTATATTTCTAGATGAGGCTCAAAGAAATTACACCACTTCTGAAAAGGAGTTGTTAGATATTTTTTTTTCTTTAGAGAAGTTTAAACCGTACATTTTAGGCTCAACAGTCATCATCTTTACTGATCATTCTACTTTCAAGTACTTTATTTCTAAGAAGGAAACCAAACCCATTCTGATTAGATGGATTTTATTGCTACAAGAATTTGATTTAGAGATTACGAATAAGAAGGGAGCTGAAAATTTAGTCACTGACCATCTTTCTAGGATTCCTCATACCCATTATAATGATCTAAGGGAGATCAATTCTTCCTTTCCTGATGAAAAATTGCTCGCTATGTCAATCCGACACTCTGTATGGTATGCATATTTTTCCAATTTTCTGGTAGTAGGAGTCTTTCCCAAAGATATATCTAGTAACCAAAGGAATAAATTTATCTCTGAACATAAGTATTACCTTTGGGATGACCCTTTGTTTTTTACGATGTGTGCCAAATTTATTCATAGGAGGTGTGTTCCTGAGGAAGAGATGTTTCCTATTCTAGAGAGTTGTCACTCCTCACCTTGGGGAGGTCACCATGGTGGTGAAAGGACAGCTAAAGAATTCCTTCAATCTTTTTTCTATTGGACCACCCTTTTTACGGATGCTAAGAGTTTTTTGGTTGGCTGTGATAAGTGTCATAGATTAGGAAATGTGGGTAGGAAACATGAGTTACACTAAAAATGTACTCTAGAAGTAGAAAATTTTAATGTTTGGGGTTTAGATTTCATGGGTCCATTTCCATCATCTCATGGTAATGAGTACATTCTTGTTGCTGTTGATTATGTGTCTAAGTGGGTTGAGGTAGTAGCACTTCCCAACAATCAGGACAACTCTGTAATCAAGTTTATTAAAAATGATATCTTTTAAAGATTTGGAGTTACCAAAGCCTTTATCTATGATAATGGAACTCACATTAAAAACTACATTTTTAAGACTTTGATGGAAGGATATGTATGTGTTCATAATATTGGAACTCCTTATCATCCATAGTCCAGTGGACAAGTGGAAATTTCTAATAGAAAACTGAAACAAATTCTTGAGAAAATTTTTTCACATTATAGAAAGGAATGGTGTATCAAATTGGATGAAGCTTTATAGGCATATAGAACTGATTTCAAGACCCCAATATGTATGTCTCCATATAGGTTGTTGTTTTAATTTTTTTTTTATTTGCCTGTAGAGTTTCAACATAAAACATATTGGGCAGTTAAGGATCTGAATTTTGATTTTAAGAGTGTTGGTGAGAGAAGATTTCTTGAGATGAGTGAGTTAGATGAGATAAGGAGAGAGAGTTATGATAATTCAAAAATATGAAAAGAGAGGACTAAAATATTTCATGATTATGTCATTCAAACCAAAGAGTTTAAACCTAGAGAGAAGGTCCTTCTCTTTAATTCTAGACTCAAACTCTTTCCTAGAAAACTTATGTCTGAGTGGTTTGGGCCTTTCATCGTTGTTAGAGTGCTTAAGAATGGAGATTTATAGATATTAGTAGAGAAGAATAAACTCATGCAGGTTAATGGGTAGAGAGTGAAACTCTATTTGGAGGGACAGACAAAGGGATTGGCTGCCATCAGAGTTCTCGAAAAGTAATTTTGAATAAAGTATGGATGAAGACTTCAAAATTTAGCACCGCATGAGAGGGACCCCATGGTTCTTGTTTTTTCCTTTTCTTTGTTTCATTTTTTGATTTTTAATAATATCACACCCCGACCTATCTATTATTATATTTTGTTATTTTCTTTTCCTTTTAAAATTTTTATTGGGGTTTGGGTTGAGTCTCGGATGAAAAACTTTTGAGTTATGTTAAAAAGTGCATGTTTTTTAGTTGACGTCGTTGGGCACACGCGCGGAGCGTGTTTTGGAAACCCCGTGCAGCTCTGCTTAGGAATTGGCATGATTCGCCTGCCTTCAGAAATTTTAAATGAGTAATGATTGTGATTTATTTTGTTATTTAAAAATTTTATTATTGTTAATAATTTTATAATTAAAATTAAATATTAAATGATAAATATTATTATTATTATTATTATTATTATTATTATTATTATTATTTTAGGTCGGTGTGTGGGCACCGCACGACTAGCAGAAGTTATGCGGTTAGTCCGGGCACCATACGGCTACGGTATTTGAAACGAACAAATAAAAATAAATTGGATTAGTTTTAAATTAAAAATTTGGTTAAATAAATAACTTATGGGGTAAGGATAATACTATTTGTCATGAATAATAAAATTGAATTATTATTAAAGGGGTGTTATTATTAAAGTTGTTATTTTTATCATTTCTGTATTGTTATTAAAGTTGTTATTATTATTTGGTGTATTATTAATATTATTATTATTAGGATTATCATTAGTATATATTAAAGTAATTGTTATTTATTATGGTTTTTGTTTTTGTTTTCTTTATTCTTTTATTTTCCTTCTCGTTCTTTTTATTTTCTTTTTTTATTTTCTTTTTTTATTTTCTCTCTAACCCTAGTGCCCCCCCCCCCAATTTTATTCTTCTCACTCAGCCCGCTACCACTACCATCTATCCCTTATCCTTCCCCCGTGTGACGCACCCTCCCGCAACACCTCTCCCCGCGCCGCCTTCACCCTTGCAGCCTCCATGCCCATGCCTCCACTTTCATCCCTCGCACCTCCAGCTGGTCTCGCCCCTACCACACCACTTCTCCACACGCCCAACAAAACCCCTCCTTCACCAGCCCTCCACCTGCTCGTCCGCCCACCGACTACTTGCACCGTGCACCCGGTGTCCATCTGCCTCCCTCCGGCGCTCCCTCCTGCACCAGCCAGCCCACCTCCATCCTACCGGGATTCCTCCAGCCGGCCTCCCCAACCTACGACCAACCTCCCTACACCGGCCACAACGCTGACCCACTCCCCTTGTTCTAGTAGACACCCCGCGAACCTCCTCTCTAGCTATCTCTGGCGCGACCCCCCAATTCTGGCCATCCGCCTTCTGTGCGCCACCCCAACTCACAGTCGGCACACCTCCAAGGGTGCAGCGCGGCCTTCTCAGGCGACCAGTGGGTGTGATCTCCTCGGTTCGGCTGTTGTTTTCCTCTTTAGCTATCTCCAGCATGACCCGCAACCCTCGACGTCCCCTGTTCAGGGTGCACCATCCCTGACCCGCGACCCCTGGCGAGCTACTCTTCACCGGCATCGCCCCCTCGTTGGCGCCTCCCCCTTTTCGGTGCCCTCAACCTTCAGCGACGGCCTTCCCCTTCGGTAAGGGTTTGTGGCTAGTATGTTCTTTGAATAGGGTTTAATTATTTTCTATAACCCTATGTGTTGGGGTTAAATCTTGATTGTACAGGGTTCAATTATGCTTCTAGAGCATACGGTTGAGGTGAGAATGTGATCGCACACTGGCCTCAGGCGTGTGTTTCCATTCCACCTTGAGTTTAGGTATGATGCCTTTACACCGATTCATTAAATTTAGAGGTATTTTAATTCTTTCATTACTTACATTCATTTAATATTAATTAATTATTTTAAAGTATATTCATTTTAGATGAAATTATGTGGTATTGTAGATAATTTTTGTTTGGTTAATTGTTTTGCCTAAATTATTAATTTGACATGTTTTGTGATTAATTGGTATGGTGAGAATTACATTTTGAAAACATGTCGAGCTGGTCCATTTTTCACTGTTTGTTCGTTGGGGTTGTTTTAAGTCCATGTTTATCTGTTTTTAGTTGTTTGTGTGGTTGTTGCAGCGTGTTGGTGAGGAAAACTGTGATACTATGATCATCGTCTTGTACGTGCTTGTATGCCTTTGCGAGGTGTATCGTGTCGTCATGTTCAAGCTGGAAATTAAGGTAGGTCCCCCACTTCACTCACATTTAAATTTAGAATTTATTAATTTCATGATATTTTATTGAATTTCTTTTGATAAATGAAAAATAAGGTTAGATGTTTATTTTTGGAATAAATATTTGATGTAAAAAAAGATGTTTATTTTATGTACATCATTTAAATTGTTTTCTTGATGAATTTTCGCACAATAGTAAAAGAATGAACCTTTGGCCTTTGAACATAATTCATGAACTCTCATGTGTGGTTTTGGTTTGATGTCAAATGTTTTCTTTTGACACATGAGTAGATATTCTGGTTTCACTTGAGAAATGATGTTTTTCTTTAAATTTGGTTAAGGCTCATTTGTCTCCTAACAAAAGTGAAGTTTGTTGAATATTTGAAAATGGTTTTACTTGTGATGTGAAGGTGTTGGTTTCCTTTGGAATATGAGTGATTTTCAAAGGGTGTTTAAAGCCGGTTTGGCACTTTAACAAAATAAATTATTTTGAAAAACTTTATTTGACGAGACTCAGGGGTGACTTGTTGTGTACGACGATTGTATGAGTTGTTGAGCATGATGTTTGTGCACGTGTTGACATGGGAACCCGGCACAGTAAGTGAATCTTCTGATAATGATTGTTGCACTAGTTTAGATTATGCACTGGCTAGTGGCCCTTAGTACGGATTATACTCTGGTAGGGGATTGGGCCCCTCAGTTAGGTTAGGTAGGGCGATATCGAGCATTTGGGAATTATGACGTTATCGAGAGTAGGCATGCCTTCAGGGTGAGTCACATGTATAGTATGTTCTAGATTGTTCACGAGCTCCTAGGTCCGACCCATGTTTCTTTTAGTGATTATTTGTATGTGGCGGACGATTGAGAGGTTTAGTTCGGTTGCTGGCCCCTGTGTGCCACTTTTTCCATTTCCCTTAGTGTGTGTTGTGTGTGGTTTTCCTTTTTACTAATAACTAAAATTCGGATTTCTAAATTGTTTGTAAAAATGTTTTAAAATGAAATGCATCTGTTTCTTTCAAACATTGAACTTTTTTTTAAATTAAAAATGGAAATGGACCATTACTTGTTTTAGAAATGAAAGTGTGTGTGTGGAAACCCATATTTTATATAATTTAGTTCAAACCTGGAATTAGTAAATTCTTTATTTAAAGGTAGTGTTTTGAGGATAGTTTTTTGGGCATGCCTACTGAGTTTTAATACTCACGCCTATAGTGTTTTCATATTTTTAGTTTTTTTGGAGGTTTGACTTGAGCTTGTTCGCAGTGGGCGAGACGTGGTTGTGGTTTGGAGAGTGACACTCGAGGTCACGAGGAGTTTTTGGTTGTGGTCAGGTTAGTGTGTTGTTGTTGGTCATTATTTCTTTTTCGTTTTGTTTATTTACTTTGTGTTATTCCACTGCATTATTTATTTTCACTGGGATAAATCATTCCCAATTGTCCTCTATTGAGGCCCTGGAACTTGTCACCATCCCGGGAGGATCAGGAATGCCTCTCTACCCTTTCCGCGGGCCGACTCGGGTGACCAGTTCAAGGTCGACCCAAGTTGGTTCGTGACAAAATGGTATCATAAGAGGTTGGCTCTTGAGCGGACCTTATTTTTCAGAGTTCCCATTGTTATTTGGGGTTGTCATGGTAGAAGTCGTAGAATTGTCGGGACTCGGGGTGTACGGATGAGAAGGAAGTCATGAACCCTTTCTTTCTCCGAACCTCAGGTTACCATGGGATGTTCGAGTTGGTTGATTTCCTTTGATTCTTATGGTTTGTTTTGTATTGGGAAATTAAATGGGAGTCAGGCAGGTGACCTCCGTGGGCTTGTATGGTTTGGCAATACATGTGGAGCCGAGGACATTACCCTAGAGTGCTCCTTATGATGGTGGTGTGATTGGCTTATGGCTACCAACCATATTTCTGAGTCACCCATTGACACTAGTTTCCTCTAGTGAATCGTTTGGGTCTTCTTTGATTCTAAGAATTATTTTGCAATGTTTTATTTTGGAAATTGTGAAGAGTTGAAAATTAATGTTCTTGTTTTGATCTCGTTCCTTGTTTTTCTATTCCTTAGTGTTCTCCCCCATGAAGGTTCGATGGATGCCCAAGGTGCAGCTTCGGTTGGTGCATCCTTAGCGAATAATCTTGTTGATCAACCCATATATTACGTCCTTGATTTTCAGAAATTGAACCATCCTCTCTTTTGTAGACAAGAAGATCCTCTTGAGGCAGAGGAGTGGTTGTGAAATATTGAGAGGAAATTCAGTTTCATTGGGTTGTCTGAGTCATTGAAGGTGAAGTTGGCTACCTTTATGCTTAAAGGTCCAACTTGGAAATGGTGGAAGTCTGTGTCTCAAAGCAAGCCTCGAGAAGATCTCACTTGGGAATTATTCAAGTCTTCGTTCATCCAAAAATACTTCTCTGAGTTGACGAAGCTGAGGAAGAAGATGGAGTTGTGTTGTCTTGAGTAGGGTGATGAATTAGTACTATAATTCTATCGACATTTCTCATACCTAGTTCCGTATGACCAATGGTTTGTTGCAAACAATCCTAGGAAGGCTCGACAATTTGAGTCTGGACTCCGACCTGAATTGCGATCGAAAGTGGAAGATCTCAACCTAACCACCTTCTCGGATGTTGTGGGAAGATCCTTTCTTGATGAAGCTGAGCTAGAAAGAGGATTTGAGGTGGATAATCCTCCCCCGGCATTGGGAAGTAGTGCAGAGGATGGTGATAGATAGAATTTGAAGCAACCTGATGCGAGTGGCTCTAATAGATGAATAAAGAGGCCTTCAGACCTTCACTCTTCTTCTTCACAGCGTAATGTCGTGATCTGTCACTAGTGTGGTAGGCAGGGTCACAATAGGCTGACGTGTCTAAGTGCTCTGAGACCCTGCCACACCTGTGGATGTTTTGGTCACTTGCAGTGATTCTTCCGTGTTGTTTCCAAGAAGCGCGTTGAAGCTAGAACTAGCTCGTTGAAGGTCACCTCATCCCATCAGCAGGAGTAGGGTGATGTTTGGGGACTATTTTTAGGTTTTCTCATTGTAGTATTTCTTTTATTTAGTAATCGTCTCTTGTAGCATTTTGTGGTGTTTGTTTTCTTTAAATTGTAATAATGGTTTTGGTTGAACCTTTTTGAAAATTTTATTTTATTGGAAGTTTGTTTGGTTAAATTCTGGTTTTTGTGTTATGTTTGGGAATTTTTGAAGCCTGACTGTGAGGCAGGAGATGCTTTAATCATTGGTTCTCCATCCATAAGTCCCAGAGTAAAGCTGGCGCGTAGTCAGGTGAACCCCAACGTTGAAAAAAGGTCCTTGGTTTAATCTTTATCCTTAGTGTGGCATGGTTTTTGTTCTTCCAAGGCTGTGACGTCGTTTAGGTTGCGGTAACAGTAGTTTTGATGCTCTATTGGTTGGACCCTTCCCTTTCCCCACCTTGTGGTGGGGGTTTTTGGTCTGTGTGGAAAACTTTCAAGTTCGGTTAATCTCATCAGTTCTTATGGTGGGGAGACCGACAACGGGTCTCGAAAAGTTATAGTTGAATTAATTTAGAGTTTTCCAAATCCTTATGGGGGGGAGTCTGTTCGGGCCTCCCCATGTCAGTATCAGAGTTTCTTTTCATGTATCATTTGCTGGAAAGTGGTCTCGTGAGGAACCACATAATCCTAAGTTATTCCTATTGAGTAAATGTTGGGATTGGAGTATACCCAATGGTTTTTTTGGAATAGGATTATAAGAAAAAGTGACAGAGGTTGTTTAAGTTCATTCAGTCATTGGTTGAAATAGATGGTTTGGGTTCTGCTTGGTGATGATTAAGGTGATTGTGTTTTAAAGGATGAGTTTTGTGTCTTGGGATTTCAGTTTCTGTTTGGATCTATCAATTAGAGGCGCTTAAACTTTTGGAGGTGGGTGAAACTAGATAAGTTTCATCTTTGCTTCAAGGTCTTTTTATGGCTTTCCGGGGGTGGAAAGAGTTATGGTGGGGAGAATTTTCACACCCCAACCAATCTATTATTTTATTTTGTTATTTTATTTTCTTTTTAATTTTTTTTTTGGGGATCAGGTTGAGTCTCGGATGAAAAACTTTTTAGTTATGTTAAAAAGTGTCCATTTTTCAGCTGACGTCATTGGGCGCATGCATGGAGCGCGTTTTGGAAACCCCGCGTGGCTCCGCTTAGGCATTAGTATGATTCGTCGGCCTTTGAAAAACTAAAATGAGTAAAGATTGTGATTTATTATGATATTTAAAATTTTTATTGTTGTTAATAATTTTATAAATAATATTAAAGATGAAATGATAAATATTATTATTGTTATTGTTATTATTATTATAGGTCGGTGCGTGGGAACAACATGACTAGCGGAAGTCATGCGGTTAGTCCAGGTAGTGTACGACTACGGTATTTGAAGAGAACAAATAAAAATAAATTGTAATAGTTTTAAATTAAAAATTTGGTTAAATAAATAACTTATGGGGTAAGGATAATACTATTTGTCATGAATAATAATATTGTATTATCATTAAAGAGTTTTTATTATTAAAGTTATTATTTTTATCATTTATGTATTTTTATTAAGGTTATTATTATTTGATGTATTATAAATATTATTATTGTCACGACCCGCATTCACCAAGATGAGAGAAGGGACAGTAGATTGCCAGAACCTTCCTTCTTCAAGTTGGAGGAGAGAGAATGACCCCTAAGACCCACCTTCAATAGGTCCCGGAGTGGCGACTAGCACCAAAGGTATAGAATTACACACAAAATGGAAGGTATCACCCTTTTTATTTAATAGGATCAGAAGATAAGATATAAAATCCCAACAAAACAAAAACTAGCGGTAAAATTAAAGCAAAAATCAAACTATTTCCATATTCATGTCCAAAATTAAATGCTACAAAGGTACAAGCAAACCCCAAAGGAAAAATACCAAGAAAAAAAATAGCAACAACAATTTCCCCAACGTCCGAGCTAGTACGGTCCCGCGTGATGCCTGATGTCCTCCTAGAAACCTGAAAGCAGTTTATATGCATAGGGTGAGTATACAGGTATACTCAATAGGGAAAACCAAAAGCTCTTGTGCACAAGTGGGAAGACATTTTAATGCCCCGTGAGAAAAGGAGGTAACCAAAATGCCCAGCAAGGAAAAACTATCCACCGAAACCTCACCAAGGAACACTCCTAAAATAAAGCAAGTCAAGTAAAGTAATAGTAATAACACATCGATATTTGGGTACCACGCGCCACATTCCCACTGGTTATTGAAGACATAATACACATCAAACCTCTCCCTCCATTCTCACTGCTGTCCCATTGCCATCCCCCACTCGCATACACTTGGGCTACCACAACCACACATCCCTCTTGCAAAAACATGGGCTATCACTACCACACATCCCACCTGCAAGAACCTGGGCCACAACAACCACACGTAACCATGCCCGCAAACACCTAGTTCAAAACAACTACTGCCATGCCTGAAGACTCCTAGGCCTCATCCCAAAGACACTTGGGAAACAACCTTCCCGCACACACCTGGGCCAACCACCACAACTACCCTACCCGAAGAATCTTGGGATATAATGGACCTCAAGCCATCACATCCTGCCCGAATGATCTTGGGCTACTCGGGAAAGAGAGCAGAAAAGGAGCTAATGACCAGCCACTCATAGGAGTGTTGGAAAAAACACCTTCCCCCATGAAATGGGGGTGTTCATCATGATGTGCTCAACATGGGTGGGGCGAGAATAAGAAACATAAGAACTACAATTTTATATATAGGTAACAAGAACTCATCCCAACCTAGGGTTTCCAAAGCCAACCCATACACAAACGCCCTCCTTAATATTCATTCATAAGAAGCATCACACCTATAACCATGTCAAAACTCATTCCCATAAAATGATTCCCCATAGAGCCCATTATTATTTTCATATTCAAGTGATCCAATTTAAGTAAATTCTGCACTACTAGGAAACTAACAGGCATAACCACAAGCCAAGGAAAGGAAAACAGCCAAACAAGAATTTAAGCATTCACAACCAGTTCTCTTGTAAAGTCACAAAAATGAAAGGGATCTGTGAGATCCCTCAAAGAACTGGAACCAAACCAAGCCCCACCATAAGGCCCCACACTACTGGAAATTTGGGCTATATACACAGTTCTAAACTGTGGATATAGGCCCCAAAACTGTGGAGATAGGTTATAGCCACAGTTTCATGAACTGTGGCTAGTATTGTCATGGCTATAGGTCTGATCCTATAGCCACGGTTCCAAACCGTGGCTATAGGGATTTCCATTGCATAAAAAATCCAGCATGGTTGTGCTGGCTGTTGGGAGGATTGCCCCAGCACCCCCCACACCCCCTGCTCCTACACACCTCCCTGCCCCCTTCCATTCCCTCCCACCTGCACAACCCCCTCCCCTTGCCCCCCCCCCCCCACCTGCACACACCCCTCCCCCTTCCCCAGCACACCCCCTCCCCCCCCCCCCCACCTGCACACCCCCCTACCCCCTCTCTCTGCCCCCTGCCCCAGCACACCCCCCTACCCTCTAACCTGCACACCCCCTACCCCCTATCCCAGCCCCCTTCCCCCCACATTCACACCCCTCCCCCTACACACCCCCTGCCCCCTCTCCCTGCCCCTACCCCCACCTACACACCCCTCCCCCTGCCCCAGCATGCCCCCTAATAGATCTATAAAAAACCAGTTAGATGAGGTTAATACATTCATGTTAGATTTAGAAAATATTAATGTTTATGTAGATGATGAGGATCCAGAAATGATCATATTAATTACTCTTGAAAATAGATATTGAACCCTTGTTACGACCATGATGTATGGTTGAATCTATTTAACATTAGAAGATATGAAATCAGCCCATCTGTCTAAGTAATTGCATTGTAGAACAAAAATAAAAGGTGAGGATAAGAGTTTTTCACAAGGGGGATACCTTAAACTAAAGGTAAGAAAAAAAATTCAGTAGGAACAAAAATAATATTAATAAATAACCCAAATCTAGGACAAGCTCTATGGATAAAAAAGTAATATGTTTTCACTATGGTAAACCTGGGCACATTAAGCCCAAGCGTAGGAAACTCATGCATGAGTTAGAATCCAAACAGCCCACTAACCTTTATTTTCTGGTTGATTCAGGCTATGACATTTGTTTAAATCTTGAATTTGTCCATTTATACACTTAATCAAGAGTGGGTCCTAGACTCTAGTTGTTCTTTTCATATTTTCCAACAGAGAGAGTCATTTTTAGAGCTGTTCAAAAAGAGAGAAGTAGATGTATTCTTAGGAAAAAATAATAGGTGCAAGGTTGAGGGAATATGATCCATTATTATAGAGTTAGATAATCAATCCATCATCACCTTACTTAATGTATGGTGGGTCCCCATCCTGTAATGAAACATAATCTCCTTAGCGGTCCCCACTCCCTTTGCAGCCCCCTCCCCCTGCAGCCCCCCACCCCCTGTAAAGCCCCCCTGGACAGCACCCCCCCCCCCACTCCCTTTACAGTAGAAAACCCCCACTGCAAAGCCCCCTCCCCCTACAAAGTCCTTCCTGGACAGCCCCCCCCCTTCCTGGAAAGCCCCCCTCCCCCCAAAAAAATAGCCCCCACCCTCTCCCCTGCACAGCCCACCCCCCTGCAGCCCCCTCCCCCCTGAAAAGCCTCCCCTGGACAGCACCCCTCCCCAATGTTGGGTTGAGAGGGAACTAGATGTTTGTTGTTGGTATTTGAGTGATGGTTCTGGTTGTTGGACTTGAGGGTTTTTTTGAGGTGATGTTGGATGGGGTTGGGATAATCTTGTTAGTGCAGGGTTTGGATGTGTGTACATGGAGTGTCTTGGATCTGGTGAAGTCGGATGTTGTGCCTTACATTTTTATGTCTTTGGTTTCTGGACTCGTGAGGTCGTTGGATATTGTTTCATGTGGTTGGAGTTGGTTGCGGGTGGCTTTGTGGTACTTGTAGGTGTGGTTTCATGTGTTGTGGGAGTCTCTTCTTATCAGGCCTTCAGCCAGTTATAGGTAGCCTCGATTTTGTGGTGTTGGGGTCTCTGGACGTAGCTACTAGTGCTTCTAGTAATTGGTCTTCTGCAGGGTTGATGGGATGTGATGGCGGTGCAGCTGTTGTGATGCTTGGGCTGGTTGCTGGCTTCCGTTGTTACTGGTTGTCTTTCCTTCCACTGGTTTCTCGTCGAGGCGTGGAGCATGCTAGTTTTGGAGTGTCTTGAAGTGGATTTGATGGTTTTTTGTGGGTTTTTGTGTTTTATTATTTTGGTGTTGGTTTCAGATATCTTTGGTTGGGTTCCCATTATAGGTTATGTCTGGTGCATCTTACTGTGGTCGACCCATAGAGGTGTGTTCTTCTAGTTTGGCAGGGGCTATTGTGGATGAATGCTTCCTCCTTGGTTGTTGTTTTCTTCTTGCAGGTCTTATGGATACCCTTGTGCTGGATGCAGGCTCGGTTGGAGTGGGATTCCCTTGAATGGTATTTGGTTTAGGCATCTTGTTGTGAGGCTTGGTCTTTTTTCATGGTTGTTCATTGGGTAGGCTATAGTATTTTTCAATGTTTCTTGTCTGGATATTTTTTTGATGGTTTATGAGGTGATGGTTTTTGATGGGTTTCTCGGTGCAGGTGGTTTCTTGATGGGGCATGTGGATGGTGTGTGTCTCTTGGTTAGTGAGGTTGCATTTTGTCTTTTCTAGAGTAGGTTTCTAGGATAATTTGGGTTGTGGCTTGCTTCTAGTGTGCTCGTGGATTGGTGGGGTGAAGGGAATAGTGTGCCTACTCTCCTAGGTTTTCTATAGGTTCTTGGGGATTCCTTGGTTATTGATTGGTGGTCACGCTAGGGCTGGTGTGGGATAAGGTTTCCAATGGTGCTTGGGTGTTGATGGATGGAGGAGTGGAGTTGGCTGGTTTGAGGTGTAGATTAGGACAGTTTGGGAGTAGTTTGGTTAGAAGTCTATTGAGTGGGCGTCAGCTGGTTTGCATGGGGCTGGTCTTTGCTGGGTTCGGTGGTCAGGTGTCATGGGTGTGCTAGAGTTGTTCTTTTTTGTCACTTGGTGAAAGTTTTTGTCGGTTATTTTTTTTGTTTGGTGCGGTGTAGGCTCATATGGACTCGTGTGTGGGATTTGTTTCTTATAGGTGGTTAGGGGTTGGTCGTTGATTGGGGGGATTCCAGTTTCTTTTCTTGTTGCTACTTTATTGGGATTCGAGTGGAGCTTTCTTGGGTTGTGTGTCATGAGTGAGTGTTTGCATCTGTGTGTGTGTGAGTGAGTGGATTGGGTAGTGTCAGTGGTTGGTGGTGTGTTAGAGTGTGCGTTTATCGGTTTGGTTGATATAGATTCTGAGTTTGGATTGCAGTTTGGTTGGCTTGTTCCTTTTGGGAATCTTCTTTTCACTTGTAGGTCTTTCTTGTTGGGTTCATGGGTTTTTCTATCACTACTTTCTATGAGTTCATAGGTGATGTCTCTACAGTGCTCGAGTGCCACTGGATGGTAGGGGGATCCACCCTGTCTTCTGCTAGTTTTGTGTGTGCCCATCTCCTACTGGATGCGATTAATGGTGATGCTAGTTGCCTATCTTGGAGTATGAAAGGGCTTGGGGTGGCTCTTAGATGTTCCCTTATTCCCTAGCTTCTATTACTGGTGCTTGCAGTCTATGACTTCTGGGTTATTTTTTTATGATGTCATGGTTTTGTTACTGTTTTTTTTGTTGCATTCGTGGATGTTGCTTTGCTAGTTTGGAAGTGAAACTCACCATCCGGTTTCTGTTTGGTTGGACATCGTAGGGTCTCGTGTTCGCTTATTTTCTTGTTTTCTTGGTGTTTAATGGGCACTTTTCTTGGTTCCCATGTCTTGATATGGTTGAGCTATGAATTTGGGTTCTTGGGTCAACTGTCGTTTCACCTTTGAGTGATCTGTTGCAATTCATCTTTTCATTGATATTTATAGTATTATTGTTGCCTTGGAAAAAACAAAAAAAACTTAAAACTTCTAAAAATCAAAAAAAAAATCTAAAAACCATAAAAAACCTTAAAAATGAAGGTGGAAGGGGGCTGGTGTGGGCTGGATGTGGCTGGAACAGGGCCAAATCATGGCGTGACCGTGGCGTGACCGCAACATGTTGGCCCGGTCCAGCAACATCTGCGGGGTAGCATCTTCTGGCCAGGAGAGAGGGGAGCAGGAGGAGGCTGGAATGCTGGTGGAAGGGGGATTGTTGCAGGGCTGGAATGTTGGTGGCAGCGGGCTGAAATGAAGGTCGAAGGGGGTGGTGTGGGATGGATGTGGCTGGAGCAGGGGCCAAATCACTACATTACCGCGGCGTGACCGCGGCGTGACCGCGGCGTGACCGTGGCATGACCGGGGTGTGACCGCGGCGTGACTGCAGCGTGTTGGCCTGGTCCAGCGACATCCGTGGGGCGGCATCTTCCACTTAGTTTCATATAGGATGATATGGATGGCATGAGGGGATGTTTTCTCAAAATATTTAAAGAAATGAATGCTAATATGTGATGACTAGAAGATTGGATGACCCCTGATATACCTAATTCGGTGAGGGCTCGAATGCAGGTGGAAGGGGGCTGGTTGTAGGTGTTGGGGGGATGGTGCGGGCTGATTCGAAGGTGGTAGAGGGGCTGTTGAAGGCTGGAATGCTGGTGGTATCGGGATGAAATGAAGGTGGAAGGGGGCTGGTGTGGGCTGGATGTGGCTGGAGCAGGGTCAAACTGCGGCGTGACCGCGGCGTGACTGCGGGGTGACCGCAGCGTGACCGCGGCGTGACCGCGGCGTGACCGCGGCGTGACCGCGGCGTGACCGCGGCGTGACGGCGGCATGACAGCGGCGTGACCGCGGCATGACTGCGGCGTGACCGCGGCATGACTGCGGCGTGACCACGGAGTGACCGCGGCGTGACCGCAGTGCGACAACGGCATGACCACGGCGTGTTGGCCCAGTCTAGCGACATCTGCGAGGCATCATCTTCCACTTAGCTTCAAATAGGATGATATGGATGGCATGAGAGGATGTTTTCTCATAATATTTAAAGAAATGAATGCTAATCTTTGATGACTCACTAATAAAAATATGTCTTATAATAGCGCTAAAAACGTCCTTTAACAGCACTAAAAAAGTGCTGTTAATCTCGTCGAAGATAAATGGGGTCCCCTTTATCAGTGCTAAGTGAGCGCTGATAAAGTTGTATTTATCAGTTCTATTTTCAGCGCTGATAAATATATAATATATCAGTGCTATTTTGAGCGCTGATAAAAACTACCTTTATCAGCGCTCAAAATAACGCTGATATATTATCCATTTATCAGCACTTAACTGGTGCTGATAAAGGCCAAAGATCCTATCCAAATCCAGAACCTGCACAGAACCTGCCCAGCACCTGCACACATTACAACACCTGCACAGTCCAAACAAAACCTGCACACACCACACAACACCCACACACAAAGCACAGAAGAACAAAAAATGATACATACATTTACTTGAAATCATGAATACAAAACAACACACTTCTATATACATTTCAATCAATGTTCAATTTGGTTACAATTAAATTTATCCAAAAAACAGTTAAAAAACAATGATGTTCCATCCTTTTTGCATCCATTCGCTCTAAAAAATTGTCATCCATGGCGGTGGTTTCCGAACAAAGCATTTGAACTGAGGAAAAAGATTTCACCTACATAATAAAACAAATATTATGTTAGTAAACATTATTTATGGTGGCCATGTGGCTTATCAGACTCCCCATACCTTCCATAAACACCTCAAAACATCACGAGGACTAGATTCTACATGATGGTGCATCACAGGGTTGATTCTTTTGATGATGTACTGGTCGTTTGAGCTTGGATTTCATCTCAACCAGCCTTTCCCTTACTTTAATTTTCCTGGGACACATATTTTGGTTCCAAAAAATCCCTCAACGATACTGATTATCTCATGCATCTACCTAGCAATAATTATGCAAGTCAAACAACAACACATGAGCTCAAATACAAGTTCAAACAAACGAGATACAGAAAATGGATTTTGTTGATCCTCGGTGATTTCGTCGTTCACCCCATACGCACTGCACACCATCATGCCTTACTTCAATATTGATTTGTTCAAAGATCAATATTATGAATCTGGGGATAGAAAACATTGAGTAATAAATTAAGATTTTAATACATTGTAGCATTCTCAATTCACCAAAGAAGTTTGAAGGATAATCAATGATCATATATAGATAACATAAGTGGTAGGAATTCACCTTCATCCTTTTTATGTACAATCTTCCATCAAGTATGTTTCCCATTCGTTTCTAAACACATGTATATCATCTTCTGAATATGAGTTTTTGCGATAGTCATGGTAGTACTGAAAAAATATAAATACACAAAGGATTAATAAATATTTTAAATGAACTCGTAATTATTTTCAAAAATACCTCATCAGGGATGCTAGTTTGTTGATGAAATATGATCTCTTTCATAAATTTACAAACATAATAACCACAGTCCTTTCCGTTTGTTTGTTTTGGACACTACAGAAACATCGACAATAATAAGTAATTTCTTTTGATATGTGTTTGGATAGTGAAATGTTATTATATATACCCGGATACATTTCCAATTGTAGATCTTGTAGGCATGCTTATCCTTATGCCCTGGATTCATTCCATGCATTAGATGATATTGATGCACCGGCCTATCATAACAGAATCCTCATTAAAAGATAAAATAAATTATATAACTAGATGTTTAGTTTTAAAATGTTGGATCTAGTGTATTACAAATTAACAAACGCCATCATGCATGGTCGGTTTGTTGGATATCCATGCGTTGAATCCATAAAATAAATCTTTGGAGTATCCAAATTGACTGCAATCAGCATCCAATGCTCCCTAAAAATACAAAAAGGAATAAGTAAAGAAAGAAATGAAAATATAGTTGATATGATTAAATTGTAGAGTTTTACCCCTGCATCGTTGGTATTAAAAAGAGTATGTCATCCGTAATTTTGTTTTCAAACTATTTGAGCAGGGATGACATTATTGCAGCCTCTTTAACAGAATCTATTTCGTCTTTTGAAGATGTGGTGTGAGGACTAATGAGTCCAAATTTTTGTTCATGGGTAAATCCCTTCAATTGTTTTTCATATATACATCTGCGACAAATATAAAATGTATTTAGTCAAAATTATCAGAGTATATCAGCTTTTGTAAAATCAAATCATGAAAACTTACCTCATGTATACATTTACAACTGAGGCGCCTAGCCATTCATACTTGAGGAGTTCATTTACATTTTCATCACTAATGAAATCTGATATCTCCTCTCCATACATATATTTTTCGAAAGAAACTATGTGAGTACTGCCGCCTTTCAACTTTGTATCTACATGAGCCTGCAATGATATTAACTGTGGATATAGAACGGGCGGGTTGAAGGTTCTCTCAGTAGACCGTTTCAATAGGTTGGTTGATCCTTGAGATAGTTTTGAGCTGATATTTCGTTTCACCCCACAGTCTTTGTCATTTTGTAATAACAGTCATCGGTTCAGACCTTTTTTCATTAAATGTTAAAGGTCCATTTTGAAAAATAAATAAGAAATGAATACCTTTTTTTCGACATGTTCTTTTACAAGAACTGCCGGCTATGCGATGAATGTTCCAATAGCTTGTTCAACCGTATGAATGTCTTCATCGTCATTTGGAACAAGTAGCTCGGCACTCAGCTCATTAGCTACGTTAATTGACACTCTAAGATGATCTTTTGGAAGCTGTCTGTTGTGTAGCATGTCGTTTTGCGTATTGAACATTGTACCCCTCTCTATAAGGCGATAGGTGGGAGTTGATAAATATAAATCACAGTCATTTTAACCCTATGGAATATTAGTACAGGAAAGGTATCAGTGTCTATGTAAATCACATTTCACAGAAACAATTATTAAAACATTGATTACCTCATCTAAGTCTTGTTTTTTATGGGAATGGCTCACCTCAAAGCTGGTGGGGGGTGGGGCGAGATCGTCACGCACAGGTTGTTGTTGATTTGTTTCTTCTCTTTTCCTCTCCCCCATCAATTTTTCTATAATCTCTCTCTGGTATTGTAATTCTTCTTGAAAAATAGATAATTGTTCTTACAGCTTTTCCATTTTTTCATTTTGATCCTCCGCTTGTTTTTGTTTTTGAAAATATGTTCGGGGTGTCACCCCAAAACCCGCACCTCTGACGCGGCCGTACTTTTCTGGCTGCTTCAAGGCTACTGAAAGTATGTCTACATCGGGTGCGGTTGTTGTTGATTCTTGTGACTATTTCAGATAGAAAATATAGAAAAATAAGTAGGTATTGTAATGTAATAGCGATTTAAAGCAACTCAAATTTATATTATGTCATACTTACACATGTTTCCCACACTTTTTGTGTGTTTTCATCTATCAATGTCCCCTCTTTATTTACACGAGCCTCCTTCTATAGCACAAGGCGTGGGATGGATATGTCTTTCGATTTCGATTCATTAATCTGCATATAAACAGAGAAACATGGTTATGGTGTTGTTTTATGTCACATACTAGTAGTAGGGTAGATTTAAAAGACGTACCAATTTTTTCTCAAGTTCAGCGTACCCCATCCTTGCTTTACGGTAAGGGTACGTTGGTTCTGTTGCACATTTTTTATTTTCAGCACTCAGTAGCTATTTCATAAATAAAAAACTTTCAATCAGAGTGATGAATACAAGAAAACGTCAAACAAATTATTACCCCACACAATGTACCTGAAAAGTATGCTCCCCACGACGGTTGCTAAATGCATCCCACGCTCCTTGGGATATCAAGTCTGCGTAAAGAGGAGGTGGGTGCGGCTTGATTTTCCCTTTTGCATCTTTAAGATGATATTTCGTTAAAATTGTGCGGAAAACTCTATGAATCCTTCCTGCAACTCTTAATACATATTCCTTGTGCGAGAAATCTACTATAAATGCACTATGCAATGGATGATGAAGAGTAAGTCAATGTTTTGGTATTTTATTTTATTTTAATTAATTAAAAAAATGATATCATAATGTTACCGTAATCTCTTCCCACATTAGTGTCTTCAGCCCAGTGACAACATGGTGCCACGACTGTACATCAATCGGCATGCGTTGCCGAGTGACGATTCCAATGTAGATACTAAAGATGGCTTTGTTGGGGTTAACATGTTGGCCTCGCTTATTCCATCCCACCTCAAATTTGATTCCTTTTGCTTTTTCCTTAAGGATTTTGGCCAACACTGTCAAACTACGACGCTCTTGTTTTTTTTTGCTTTCAGGGTTTCATTTCCTACCATTTCCTCATAAGTAGCATCAATATCTTCCCCCGGAGCGCTATCATCGACAATGGGACCAGCAGCAACAGGTTGAGAAACCTGTTGTACCTCAGCACTGGGACCAACAACAACAGGTTGAGAAACCTGTTGTTGCTCTGCACTGGGACCACCAGCATTTGGTTGAGAAACCTGTTGTTGCTCTGCAGTGGGACCACCAGCTGCTAGATGGGAGACCTTTTGTGCCTCGGGATTGGGCGCATCATCAGGTGCAGAAGTCATTATCTGCAGAAGTGGGTTAATATTTAATTTAGATTACATAAAAATGGAAGCGAACAGATAATATCATAATGTAACATAATGTATGTTACAATAAACAAATAACCTGATTATTGCACTCTCTTTTTTTCCTTTAAAGGCTGAAGTAATTTTAATCCCCTATCGACTATGTAAATTCCTTCATTGTGGTCTCCTCTGACATAAAAAATTCCGTCTACATTTGGACCACTGCGAAATGATTGTGAAGTCCCTATAAAAGGCTCAACCTCTGTTGAACTTTCATCTGACCCTTCAGTTGTTTTGGTCGATAACAGAACAATTGACCAAATTTGGTTTGCGGGGTCTAGAACATAAAATACTTGTACTGCCTGTGATGCCATTATAAATGGTTCTTCTTTCTCCCCTTCCTTACTGAAATCAACTTTCACGAATCCTAATTCATCTATTTTAACAGCAGTCCTGTTATCAACCCACTTGCATTGAAAAATTGGCACTTCGAATTTCGTATAATCCAACTCCCATATTCGTTTGATGATGCCAAAGTATGACATATTCGCATAAATTGGATTTTTTTCCTTAGCACCGGAAACATGCATCGCCTCAGCCACAAGTGTAACCCCACTATTCTGCATGGTACTATCTTCATCATGTTCATTAGTATAGAATGTATAACCGTTAACTGAATAAGCATTGTAAGATAATACGTACACACTTGCTCCTCCGACCAGCCATCGAAGTCGTTCTGAAATTGACTCTATATTTTCATCTAACTTTTTAAAAATATGGTCTTGAAAACATCCTATAAACTGTTGATTATGTGTATCTGATATCCATTTTTCAGCTCTAGAAGGATTCAAATGCCTAAGAATTTCTTTGTGGGTTTGAACATATGGGTCAACGTCGAAACTGTTACGAAAAACGTAAAGGTGGGCCTGCTCCCGATCTGTAATATTGATTGTGACAACCTCTCTTCCAGAAATTCCTTCACCCTCAAGCCACTCAGTGTGACGAGATTTCGGTAGGCCAACGATTTCCACACCAGATAGGTATTCGGTACAAAATTCAACAGCTTCCTCAACAATATATTTCTCCGCAATACAAATCTCTTGCCGACTTCGGTTTTTGACATACCCTTTCAAAATCTTCATATACTGTTCAATGGGGTACATCCATCTATAATGTACAGGACCACATAGTCGAATCTCTCTCACCAAATGAACCATCAAATGAACCATCATATCGAAAAATGTCAGTGGAAAGAACATTTCCAATTCAAATAATATGACGGAAATTTCTCATTCCATAGTTGGCAATTTCACCAGGTCTATAACTTTGCTGCATATATCTTTGAAGAAGAAAAAAAGCTTTGTTAATGTATGGCATACATTCTTGGGAAAAATGCAACGTAAAGCTATAGGAATTAGATCTTGCATCAAAACATGTCAGTCATGTGATTTCAGACCCTTTAATTTTAAATATCCCATTGACACGATGTTCTTGATATTTGATGAATACCCATCTGGAACCTTTACGTCATTCAAGAAGTTTCAAAACTGATATCTCTCCTACCTAGAAAGATTTTAAGCAACAGGAAGAAGAAATGTTTGTTTTTCACCCTTCACTGGTGCCAACTCTTCTCGTATTCCCATATTAACCATGTCCAATCTAGCTTTAATTCCATCCTTTGTTTTGCTGGGTGCATTTAGCAACGTGTCGATGACACTATCACATACATTTTTTTCAACATGCATAACATCAAGAAAATTTCTGACATACAGACAATTCCAGTATGGTAATTCAAAAAAACATGATCTATTTTTCCAACCTGTTTTCGTAAGGTTTTTCGAAAATGGTTTACCAAAAGTAGTGTCCAAATCTTTCACTTTCTCAAACAATTGATCACCTGTTAGTGGAGACGGTGATGTATGTTCCTCTGAACTTCCGTCGAATGATGTCGTCCAAGATCGGTACTTATGTCGTCGGGGTAGAAATCTGCGATGTCCTAGAAACACGGTTTTCGATGAATGTTTCAACCTAATTGACTGTGTACCTTGTTCGCAAAAGGGACACCCTTGAGTTCCTTTAATGCTATATCCTAACAAATTTCCATAAGCAAGAAATTCATTTATCATCCCGTACAACATGGCTTTCAAAGTGAACTGTTCATTTTTGTAAGCATCATACATCGTAACACCTGAATCCCACAATATTTTTAAATCCTCAATCAATGGGGCCAAATAAACATCAATATCATTGCCCGGTTGTTTTGGTCTTGATATAAGCATAGATTATATGATGTATTCTCATTTCATGCATAACCACGGTGGTAAATTATAATTTACCAACATAACCGGCCATGTACTGTGACTGCTGCTTTGAAAACCAAAAGGATTCACCCCATCTGTTGATAACGCCAGACGAAGGTTTCTCAGATCGTTCCCAAATTCAGGATACTCGTGATCAATTCTCTTCCACTAAGGAGAGTCTGTAGGGTGACATAGTTTCTCATCTTTAATTCTTGTATCTGCATGCCATGTCAATTGTCTTGCACTCTCCTCACTTCCATATAGGCGTCTAAACCTAGGAATGATTGGAAAGCACCATACAAATTTCGTAGGACTAGAATCATCTTTCTTTTATCAGGAAGCACCACACTTTGGGCATTCTTTAAGTGATTTGTGGTCCTTGAGAAACAATATACAGTCATTCGGGCAAGCATGTATTCTTTCAGAGAGCATACCCATCGATCGTAGCATTCGTTTGGCATCATATGTTCGTCTTGGGAGTTCATTATCTTCTGGGAGCATGTCATTCAGGAGAGCAAGTAGTTCCGTAAAACTGGTGTCACTCCACCCGTTGCCTGCTTTCAAATTATACAGCTTCAATACTGCTGACAATGCTGTATATTTAGTGCAACCAGCATACAATGACGTTTTTTCACAACTCTTTAACTTCTCAAACAATTTTGGGCATCACGAAGTTCATCTTCAACTGTCCTTGCCATTTCCTCAATACGATCTTCATCATCGTTCACATCTATAATCACACCATCCATACGATCGTCTTCACTGTTCACGCTTCTAATCATATCAGATGATCTATAAAATTTCGTGTTCTCGGAGTCACTACCTACATTGGTTTTTCCCCCGTGTTTATTCCAACATGTATAACTTCGGTCTATTCCATGACAGATAAGGTGTTCTTCCAACTCCTCTGGACTAATTTGTCTTGAATAACAACAGCGTAAACACAGACAAAGGATTTGAGAAGGGTCACATGCATGATCTTCTGCAAAATTGATAAACTCTTTCACGCCATCTTCATACTCTTTTGTCAACCGATTGGAATTCATCAATTCTTTATTCATATTCATCGTCTTTATGGGTTCGATCTCGAGAACTTGCCTAATATTATGTTTTAATTAATCAGGTAGCATTGTTTGGGTTTTATAAAAACAAATCATGGTACAAATTCCTTTAAACACATGTGAAATCCATATACATGGTGTGTCTAGTAGGGTGAACATCGTGTATGTATAAGATACCTGATTTAATCTGACATATATCAAATTTATTCCAAGTTAGTCTTACAAAGACTAAATTATGCCTTAGAAAATACATGACATGCGAACAAGAGGAAACCAATGAGTAACAGGAGAAAACAGTAATAAATATGATGTTATCTCAATGTACTCAAGGTGATGATAAGATGTTGGTCAAGATCAACTATGGGTTGGGAGTACAATAATATTTAATTGAAAAAAACTACTAAAAATGATCCAAAAAAGGATGAAATATCCTATTCATCAAGTCCCTTAATACAACCAATGCATTAGTTAAACCAAAAATCATCGCTAAAAAATCATAAAGGCCATAACTACTCCTAAAAGCAGTCCATGGTAGGTTCATCGATGTCCAACTCATCTAATGGTATCCTAATGTCAAATCTATCTTGGAGAAGATCATAGAACCTCATAGATGATCAATTTGACTATCAATGCGTGGATGAGGATACATATTCATGACTCTCATCAGGTTCAATCTCCAATAGTCCAACAAAATAATAAATACCAATCAACCATATATTTTAGAGAACTATAAAACCCCATGGTAAAGTACTATGCCATATGAAACCATTATATTCTATATCATCAAATTGTAATTCAAACAACTGATGCTCTTTTGGTGTTATTTTAGAAATTGTGATAGAAACTGAATTTTCTCCTAAAACTAACTAGATTATAAAGTTTATCTCTTTATTAAGAAGTAAATTTTATACCTCATCAGTGAAAACATCCAAAAAATGTACGGCCATTGGGGAAAAGAATCTTAAAGCATTCTAGAAACATCTACAATATGCCTGACTATTTGAGACATTAGGGTACAGTAAATATATAATTATAACATGCTATTTAAAATGAAATGTGGAAACAGGAAATCATACAGACTCCTGATAAACCCATAATACAAAACATATCACCTACTATGTTTGTCACATATACAAATAAATAAATTAGAAAAAAACATGATACAAAGCATAAAGGTACCATTAAATACTTACATAGGTCAATATGTTTTAGAAATTGTTTATCTTCATCCGTGCCTTGTACTTGCACCCATGAATTTGAAGGTGAGTATGCGTACACGATAGTTGACCTTCTTAGAGAAGAGTTTCTGGAAGAGTATAAGAGACATGAAGCAATGAAGATATTGTTATTCATTATGGAAATCGGCTTGTACAACGTGGCCTAAGTTATAATACCTGCAATTTGTAACTTTGGTCGTGTTTCACAAGATGGTTGCCACATTGTTTGTAGAAACCACACTTTCTCCAACACTCTAATGATCTTCATTTCATCATGTCTCTTATACTATTCCAGAAACTCCTCTCTAAGAAGGTCAACTATCATGTACGCATACTCACCTTCAAATTCATGGGCGCAAGTACAAGGCACGGATGAAGATAAACAATTTATAAAACAAGTTAACCAATGTATGTATTTAATGGTACCTTTATGCTTTGTAGCAGGTTTTTTTTTCTAATTTATTTATTCGTATATGTGACAAACATACTAGGTGATATGTTTTGTATTATGGGTTCATATTTTTCTAATCATATAACTATGAGATTATGCTATGTGATGAAAATTAATATGGATCCATCATCATTTACATTGGGATAATCTTTGGGAATCCATATAACCATTACATTAAAAACTATTTCGTTTGTATCTCATACATAAATATTCAACTCGAATGGGTAGAACTTACCACCCATGGTAACTCAAAAAAAAAAATCAAAACAAGGGTTGGTTATCCACAGAAGTCATCACACATAACCTTGGTAGACCTCTCACACATGTGAACCATCATAACTAAACAATTACCATATACTTCATCTTAGAGTCAAGATATCCCTAGGGAACCTATAGGGTATCCAATTCCACATCATTCAAAAACAACCCACTTGTGTTGCTAAATATCAATAACATCTCTTATTTCAACACTCATCACTAATTATGAATCACATCCCTATACATAATCATAATCACATTAAGACCACACCATCTATTATGGAAATCCTTACTGGAATTAGGCTCAAGATATGGTATTATTCCGATCTCATCCATATTCACTATTTGGTCCTCACACACACAATATATAAATAATATACCAAGGGAATACAATCCATGGAACTCACCTCCCACCTTGAGATCATGAAGAGGAGGAGAACGAGGTGGTGGCGGTCGTGGCAGCGAGGGTGGGGGCGGCGGCGGCGGTCGCGACAGCGAGGGTGGAGGCGGTAGAGGCAGAGGCGGTCGCGGTAGCGGGAGCGGGGGCAGAGGCGGCGACTACGACGGAGAAGGAGGAGTAAGAGGAGGACGAGGAGGAGGATGGAGGGGGGGGGGGAGGAAGAAGGAGGAGGACGAGGAGGACGAGGTCGCGCGGCGAGGGGCATGGTTCATCTTTCGTGAGAGCTTGACCGCGTGCAAGCGGGGATGGCCTGTTAGGGTTATTAAATAAAAACCGACAGAGCCATTATCAGCGCTCATTAAAAGCACTGATAAAGGTATGTTTTATCAGCGCTAAAATAAAAGCGATGATAAAACATTCATTTATCAGCGCTAAAAAAATCGCTGATAAATGTAATATTTATCAGCGCTTTTATATAGCGCTGATAAAGGCATACCCCGTTATCAGCGCTTTCTGTTTAGCGCTGATAAAGGGCAGCGCTGCCCTTGCCCTGTTTTGTAGTAGTGACTAGAGGATTAGATGACCCATGATATACCTAATTCGATGAGGGCTCGAATGCAGGTGGAAGGGGAATGGTTGCAGGTGCTGGGGGGATGGTGCGGGCTAATTTGAAGGTGGAAGGGGGGCTGTTGCGGGCTGGAATGCTGGTGGAAACAGGCTGAAATGAAGTTGGAAGGGGGCTGGTGTGGGATGGATGTGTCTAGAGAAAGGCCAAACTGTGGCGCGACCACGGCGTGACCGTGGCGTGACCGCAGTGTGACTGCGGCATGACCGCGGCGTGACAGAAGCCTGACCGCGGCGTGACCGCGGCGTGTTGGCCCAGTCCAGCAACATCCGTGGGGCAGCATCTTCCGGCCAGGAGCGAAGGGAGCAGGAGGAGGATGGAATGTTGGTTGAAGGGGGCTGGTTGGAGGGCTGGAATATTGGTGGCAGTGGGCTGAAATGAAGGTCGAAGGGGGGTGGTGTAGGCTGGATGTGGCTGGAGCAGGGCCAAATCATGACATTACCGCGGCGTGACTGCGGCGTGACCGCGAAGTGGCCGCGGCGTGACCGCGGTGTGACCGCAGCGTGTTGGCCCGGTCCATCGACATCCCTGGGGCAGCATCTTCCACTTAGTTTCAAATAGGATGATATGGATGGCATGAGGGGATGTTTTCATTGAATATTTAAAAAAATGAATGCTAATCTGTGATTACTAGAGGATTGGATGACCCCTGATATACCTAATTCAGTGAGGGCTCGAATGTAGGTGGAAGGGGGCTGGTTACAGGTGCTGGGGGGATGGTGCGAGCTGATTCGAAGGTGGCAGGGGGGTTGTTGCGGGCTGGAATGCTAGTGGTAGCGGGCTCAAATGAAGGTGGAAGGGGGCTGGTGTGGGATGGATGTGGCTGGAGCAGGGTCAAACCGTGGCGTGACCATAGCGTGACCGTGGAGTGACCGCGGCGTGACGGCGGCGTGACCGTGGCGTGACCGCGGTGTGACGGCAGCGTGTTGGCCCGGTCCAACGACATCTATGAGGCATCATCTTCCACTTAATTTCAAATAGGATGATATGGATGGCATGAGAGGATGTTTTCTCAGAATATTTAAAGAAATGAATGCTAATCTATGATGACTAGAGGATTGGATGACCCCTGATATACCAAATTCGGTGAGGGCTCGAATGCAGGTGGAAGGGTGATGGTTGCAGGTGCTGGGGGATTAAAATATCACATGCCATGTGACATGGTCACACAACATGGGACCCATCTTAAAAGTCTAACGGCACTTAAAGAGTGTCTTGGTTCAAACAAACGTTTTAATAAAAAGAGGGAAACCCCCTACATGGATATAAAAAGGGTCAAGTAAGATGTGTGCTTTATCACTAACAACGAAATCAAGTATAAGGAAAACATCAATTCAATAATGTTATGCAAGGTATACCACTGTGAGTTTTCGCAGACAGCGCACCTCCATTGGAAGGGTTTTATTACAAAACCATGACTTATTTATCAAATGAAACAATTATATTAACTAACACGTATTCAAAAATTGAAATTTAATATAAACATGCAAAATTAAGGAACCCCAAAATCAAAAAATCACTGATTAAAATTGGTCAAAAGAATAAAAACGAAATAAACCTTACCCAAATCTTGAACTCATTGTCTTCGATGGTGGTGGATAGAACCGGTCTTATCATAAGAAACCACCTATAAGAAAATAGTGGGAAAATAAATGAGATATAACAACTTCTTATATATATGTGATCAGTGTGTCAACTGTAGACAGAAAAAAAGGACACATTTTACACGCTTTAGGTAATTATATAGATTTTCCAAAGATTAAATCATCTTAAAAATGAATAAAAATGGATTCTTGAAGCTACTAGATTGAACAACCTTCAATTACAGGACATACCTGACTATAGAGACTTTGAGAGAGCTTCCCAAGTAGGATTTTCAGCATGAAAAAATAATAGGGACCATACTCAATCAGGAACGTTCCTAAAACTAATGAAGAGTGTAGCCCTTAACTTCTGAAATACCATAAACAACTTAATAACTGGAAAATTCATAACTAAGTATTAGAATAATACATGAATGATTGAAGAAAGGGACAGAATAAAAGAGGCATAAACACTTACATAACACTGTTTGGTTCCAAGTGTAGAAGTAAAGAAAATAGATGACATGAGAACTCATCCATCCATTCAGAAAATTGGATCATTGGCATGAATGATAAACCATCATTATCATATTCCAGGGCAGCTATCTTTAACAATGCTCAGATGAAACAGAAGTTTTCTTCTCTATGTAAAAGAACATATATCATGTTTTGTTTTGTGAAAGAAATTTCTTACATTGGAAAATATGGAACCAATAAATTTCATGGGTTCCAATGTTTTAGGAGGATCATTGGCATCCATACCACGCAAGGAATTGGATAATGAAATTGTCAAGAGATCAATGTATGCATCAGCAACAACAAAATCTTCTAACTTTGCATAAGAATTAGACAAGGAAGAGAAGAAATATGATCTCCCAGAAAAGGCCACTGATGTTACATGAGTTTTCAACTAGTGAGTGGTTGTAATATGTGAGAAGCTACATGGCTATGATTTCCAATGTATGGTTTTAAAATAACATGAAAAACTCATTTAACTGTTCGATAATTGAATAAGGAAGAAGTATTAGTTGGTGTTTATACATGAAAGTGAAAGATTATTTATATACTAACTCTGAATGTGTAAATATATTATAGAGGAGATCCAAGCCTAGAAATATTGATTTAAATATTGACATCTCTAAAGATTTTGACACTCTTAGATAGGATTTCACTTTTTATGTACTTGACAGTTTTGGTTTCTCAACCAT
The DNA here is from genome assembly GCA_963277665.1 of Viscum album. Classification (NCBI taxonomy): domain Eukaryota; kingdom Viridiplantae; phylum Streptophyta; class Magnoliopsida; order Santalales; family Viscaceae; genus Viscum; species Viscum album. The sequence goes on from OY728167.1 coordinate 640,488,220, forward strand.
ATTTATTAAGCTTATTCAAGACCTTATCTACAAATCAAGACTCTCTTTCATTATTAGTGGGTCTCACAAAAGATACTTCAGTCATACCCAATGGTAGAGATAGGGGGATCCTCCCTCAACTTTTTTATTTGGAATTATCAGGTATTAACATATAAAATTCCTCCTAAAAGCTACAGATTATGGGGTTTTATCGCTAGTTAAGGCCACTAGAAAGATAAGAGCACCCACCCACTTGTTTTATGTTGATGAAATTCTCATTTTTTGTCAAAATGATGATCGATCACTTTCTTTCATCTAGGGGATTTTCGAGCATTATGAATCTTTCTCAAGAAAAGCCATTATTTGGAGGAAATATAAGCTTTATTGTAGCAAGGACATGCATGTTTCCAGCCCCCTTCCCCCCTCCACCCTGCCCCCTCCGCCCTGCCCCCTCCGCCCTTCCCCCTCCGCCCTGCCCCCTCTGCCCTGCCCCCTACCCCCTTCCCCCTTCGCCCCTGCCCCCTGCCCCCTACCCCCTGCCCCATGCCCCCCCTGCCCCATGCCCCCTGCCCCCCTGCCCCTACCCCCTTCCCCCTACCCCCTGCCCCCTGCCCCCTACTCCATGATTTGGCAGTTTTCCATGGATTTCCTTATTCCTCCCTAGAATCAACCACAAGAGGCAAGATCAAGTCCTTCCCACCTTGTTCCTACTTATCTTAGGGATTTATATCCTTCTCATCCCATTCCTGTACAACAGGAATAGAGAATTTATCAGCTGGCATTAAAATGCTTCCGACCGTGCCATTCTCCTTTTGAGCCTGCTTGAGAATTTTATCGGGGATACTCAGTGAGTCTACCCTTGGTACCCAGTCCTAACTTCCCACATTCTTAGTAGTGTTGAAACTCACTGTTTCCTTTAATTCATGTTTTGAAGAAACAGATGTGTCAGTGCCTAGCACAACTTTCTCATGTATAGCAACAGGAAAAATATATTTAGCTGCCTACTTGAAGTTACTTATAACCTTCTCTTCAGTGTCCAGTTCCTCCTTTTCAATCATCTCCAGCAAAGGCCTGCACTTGGGTTTGTTATTTCTTTTTTCAACTGAAAAAGAATGGCCCCATTACCCCCCTGCACCACCACCACCCCTTCCCATGTACTAGCCTCCCGCCACCAAACTAGTCCCCTACCCCCAAAACCAGTCCCCTCCCCCAAAACCACCCCCACCCCAAGCATCCACCATCCCCCCAACCCCCACCCCTACACCAGCCCCCCCTACACCACCCCCAGCCCCTAGCCTGCACCAGCCCCCCAACCCCTCTAGCCTACACCAACCCCCCAACCCCCTACACCACCCCCACCCCTGTACTAGCCCCCCCCCCCCAAACCAGTCCCCCCCCCCAAACCAGCACTCCCTAATTAAAAGGAGTTATAATATTCATATCTTTTTATCCTTATTTCTATAGTAGTGTATCAATAATATATAATTAACCTCCCCATCCCTAAATGGTCTATAACTTATAAATTGGCCAATTTATATAATGTAATCAATAACTACAGGATAGGTGTGTCCTTTATTTTTCTTCTAAAATATTCAAAACAACAATTCAACACAGGTATTATTTTATAAATAGAATATAGAATCATGAATACTTGAATAATACCAATCCCGAAATGTATTACAATCAAATGAAAGAGGATATAAACATGTCATATAATAAAACCTCACATAATGAGGAAAAGGAGTCACCTTATGAGGAAAATAGGGCAGCAAAACTCCATACATGAAATCATACTACAACATCCACTTTTTCTGCTCTTTCATAATTAGAAGTGCTTCACTTAATCAAAAAAAAAGTCATCATATTCCTCTCGAACCAACCTGAAAATCAAGTAAATAAGCACTGTTCAGCCCTCTGTCCAAGTTAATCAAATGTGGATTCAACTGAGAATTATTATATGAAACAAAAATTTAAATCATTCTATCAGATAGGCATTAACAGATAGTCTTCATTAAGAATGTACTTAAACAAAAGAATTATTCCAAAAGGATGATAAAATTGCAGCATGAAAAACACCAGTGATTTCTAATTCAATAGGTAGATCTGATGAAGACCTCAAAACATGATTGAAACTAATTTGCAACTCCAATATATAAATGTAATACAATAGAAAATTAAAAATACTACATTTTATGGTAAAAAGAGATAGGGAACCAATGGTGCATGGAAGGATATAATAATTCATTCTCCTCACACCTACACTAATATAACAATATTAATTTTAAAATAATGAAATAATGAAGGAGTGGAACCAAAAGTGAATAGAAGAAATAAAATAAAAGTGAAAAATGATTAATATAATGAAGGGTGCCCTTATATAATTCTCTCATCAATTATATAATAATCTCTTAAAAAATAAATTCAACCCCCTAAATAATACCCTGGAATGACCCAAGATCTCAATCCATTCACTCTCTCTTCAGTGTGTTAGGTTATGTAGTGAAAAAAATGATTTTTGATACACTACATTCACCTACCCATGGTAATTCAGAATGCTTAATCACACCTTAATCACTCTACGCTCCCCTGCATCATATTAGAAATGAATGAAAATTGTGGTAGAATTATGTGTAAACCAAATTAATTGAGAAAATCATGATAAAATTTTAAGGCGCATGGATCATAATCTACTACTCATATGGAAATAATCTGATTTCATGAAAATTACACTAGAGAGATGAAAAATACAAATTCATTTAAATCAATGGATTTTGATGGGGGAATGTCTCTCCTTTTATAGTAAATAATTTTAAGTTGTATTTTATTATTATTTTAAGTTGTATTACATCTGAACATAAACTTGGTTCACATATATCAAGAAAATAAAATTTGACATAAATCCAGTCATATAACTCTCGATTTAAACTAAAGTCATACCTAACTCTTGAAGATGATTCTTTCCACAGCTGCATTCACCACCTAATGCTTACAAAGCAAATCTGACCACTGTGAGCAAATCTCTTCTTTAACGACATCCCTGTTATTCCCGTTCAACTTGAAAATGGATGCCCCTGGATGTCTCCTTAATTCTGCAACACCAGCAATATCATTTCCTCTTTTAGAGATGGGGATAGAAAATAGTACTAGGATATCTGAATTGAGAACACTTGATACTTCTAGAAAGAAATGAGAACTGCACATCTCTATTTTACCAACTTCATCGATGATGAAGAGATCAGTATTCTAAACACCATAACCAAATAAAACAATTAACTAATCAAAAACCATTATGATATATTATAATTTTGTTTGAGATGAATCCATTTATAAGTGGGTATGGGGTTATTTATCTAATGGCCACATCAAGGTTATCTTCCACGTATTATTTCAGCATCGATAAGAAAGATCAATCTCATTATTCATTGGATGGGTTACATGTGTCTATCTATGAGGGTTGTTATGTCTTTATCTAAATTCTTCAATCTCCTATATTTTCTTGACAATATCCCATAAATAATACAATAATATTTATGAAAATCATTCCAAGATGTCATATTTATCTCGTTTGAATATAGAAAATTGGTTTTCTCCATATTTTAACACCCATCAACAATTTACACATGTTCTTCTGGTTGAATTTCAACATTACCTAACCGATTCACTCATTATCCAGCTCTAATTTTTCAGTTTCTAATGTTGGTTATTCAGTTTTTTCCTATTATTTTTAAGACTCTAATTTTTTAGGAATCAATGGTTTAGGTTTTAAAATATTTTTCCCACTCTTGGGAATAATAACTACATTGAGTTATTCATGAGAGTTTTGTGTCTCACAAGATTCTTCTAAGATATTGAGGAAGGGTATACCTGAGTGGGAATGGCTTCCATAACCATTTCAATGTTTTATATATCTAATCTCAATGATGAAAATTGATAATTCATTTTCAATATTTTTTTAAAAAATTATTCTAATAATTTATATGGAAAATATTGGATTCGATGTTGAGATGGTTGGGATTAAAATTGGCCATGGGTTCAAATTTTTTCCAGATGGTTAGAATTTAGACCATGTATTTGATTGGGTAATTTATTATCCAACCAATTGAATTTAGTATTTTCATTGTACAAGTGATGGAAATTGTTTTATTCATAAATATCTTGATTATTCAGATCATTCTCCTCCATTAATGTTATCCCTAGAAGAACTTCCTAGATTGATGTAATAGTTGGGATATTATTGATCATTCAAGAAGAACCTTCTATTGGAAAATCTTGCACTTTGGGAGTCTAAAGTGGTGAATAATGATGGTTTCACCACTAACAATAATTTCATAGTAATGTGGAAGATCCCCTGTAATGTGATAGATAACAAGAATCTCATAAGGTATCTCTTTACTGGATAAATTTTATGCAGAAAAGTTCCCCTCCCCCTAAGTATGAATGATATTTGTGCCTTGATCGATGGGGGACCTAAAATTCCTAATATTATAAACTGAATACCAAGGAGCACTTTCATCATCATGTAAGAGTCTTAAAAGAATCTTGGAGTTCTACTCAACCATAAAAATATTGAGGTTATCTATCATCCAAATTTAAAGGCCATTGAGTAAAGATCATTTCTCCACCCAGATAGAATTACCTAAACCATAAAAGAAACTATATTCAATAACCATAAATCCCCTATAATCATGCACAATCCCTCCTCATAACTCCCAATTTACATGACCCATTCACATTATGTTTTAGTCCAACATTGGGGGGTATCCACTTGATCGAACACCCTAGAGGAGCTCTATAATTTGTAATCACATCCCTAGGGAGGATCCACTTACTAGTAGCCATTCTTTTTTCCATAGGAAGAAGGGAACCTAGTTTGTCCATGAGAGAGAGCACATGAACATGAATGAATATAGGGAGCTATTCTTTCCTTCAAGACCATTGTTCCTTGTCTCTTAAACCACCCAAAACACCACTGAAAACATTATTACATGAAGGTAAACCATATATGAATGTTTCTCAACAATTTTAAAGAATGTACACAAAGAGTCAGAGATGTATCCCCCCTAAAATTGAAATCCCATAAGTTTCCCAACAAGGTCCCAAGCAAAGAGATCCCATTCTACATCAAAAAATATGTTCTATAGTAACTCATATTTTAGCCTCTCACAACACATACATAGTGAGGGTATCTAAATTAATTTTCTATGGATATTAATTTCAGTTGGTATGCCCTTACTACAAAACCTCCAAAAATGTATTTTCAACTTAATTGGGATTCATTTAGACAAGACTTTTCTCACCCACTCATCATGATCCTCGTTGGATATTAAAAACAAGTTAAACTCCAAAGCATTTAACTATCCTAAGGTAAACTTTGAGAATGTGTACATAATCCGGTCATCGATCAATAAATCCTATCATAAAAAATCTTATGATCTTTATCAAGGGATGCTGATATAAACCCAAGGTTTATTCTTACATTCCTAGAGTAAATGCGAGGGATTGGGAATCTAGGGATGAAGTGAAAATGAACTAACATGTTTTCTTTCTAGTAATTGATGTCACACCACCTTCAAACCAACAAACCAATTGCGGGATCCTCTAAGTAATTTTTTTGAATAGCAGGAATAAGAATTGATTTTAGGATGTCTATTTCAATTTTTGGGTATTCCAGATTTTAATCCCCACTGTCAACCATACCTAGAAACTTTTCTAAGTGTGGGATCATACCTAGATAGGGTACCAATGAAATAAACACTAGATAAATGTACCTTATTCATGATCGATCACATGTATGATCAGGGCCAGACCTAGGTCAAGCCCTACAAGCTCCCAGGTTAGGGAAACAAGCAGGCTGGGGGCAACCAGTCACTCCTTTTCTTTGCTTGCTTCATCTCCATCTTACGCGCCACCCATCCTCCCTGCGATCCCGACAACCCCGACCTCACTTCCATAGACATTGTCAATTCCAGGATTTCATCTAAGAGTAACATGATGTTCATCAGGTCACTTACTGCAACATGTTTGGCCCCTGCCACACCTTTGCCTCACTCATTGCTCTTGTTGCGTTTTCATATACATCACATCCATTTTCACTACAACCACTTACTCCTTGCGCGATTCTTCACTAGTTTCACCTGGCCCGGTTTCTTTATTTATTTATTTATATTTTTTGGCTTAAGAACCTAATTATAGAGGTTGGAACATGCAATATTAGATGGGGATACCCAGAAATGAAGGGGATGACTGAGGTTTCCAGTCCAGGAAATTACTGTTATTGAAGGGGATCATCACCTGGTCTTGATTGTCAAGACACCCATGTAAAACCCGTTTGATTCATTTGAAATCTAGATTATTCATGCAAATTTTCTAACTAAATGAAAGGGAAACAATTTCAGGACCTACCTTGGCCAATGGCGTTTCCTGGGCTGGCCTTGTGTATGATGAGGATCCTGAGAGTTGGGGTGGCCGTGTCAAAGGAGGAGGATCCCAGGAGGTGAGGTGACCGCGTCGGAACCATGCTGGAGCCTCATCGTATAAGGAGGGTCGCGGGGAGGTGGGGTGGTAGCGGAGACGTTAGGAGAGGAGGAGGATCGCGGGGGGGGGGGGGGGGGGGGTTGAGGTGGTCACGTTAGAACCGTGTCAGAGATGCGTCGGAGAAGGAAGGTCGTGGGCAGGTGGGGTGGCCGCATCGGAGACGTCGGGAGAGGAGGAGGATAGGGAGTAGGATCGCGGGGCAGTGGAGATCGGAAACTTGTGAGGATGGGGGTGGAAAGGTCTCACGTAGGGATCTAATTATATGGAGAGCAAAACAGTCGTGGGTATAATTGATCTATAGCCACAGTTTGTATTGTATGTGGCTATAGATCTGTGGCCGTAGGTCCAAATTCTAGTAGTGCCACATGGCCTCAGATCCAAAAACCAACAAATGCACCACCACATAGGATCTCATCCCCATCCACGCCGCTTCCCAAGCATCAACCGTAAACATCACCAGAACAGAGCAATAGAGTTTTCAAATTTGAATCATGTAATTCATTCAGTTCTGTATTTCTGTTTGGTTAACTGGGTGATCACACAAGGTTTCTTATTCATTGGGAATCCATTTAATCAACTTAGTTTACATGATTAACTAGTTTCCATGTTACACCCATTCAATCACATAAATATCCAGAAAAACAGAGGTTCATTAGTATGAAATAAAAGACCACCAACGACCATGATTTTTAGTGGACATAAGCTCATAAAATTAAAAATACATAATCAAGGATAAAGAGTACATCAGAAACATCGATCACACCCCCTTAATTCTTTAAAATTCCATTTATTATCTTCATTAAGGTTTGGTTTCATCCATCCCCACAGAAACAATAGCATACTCGCCCTGAATGATGCACAGTAAAGATATAGGAAGGAAAATACCTACCTGGATGATCAAAGATCGATGTTTTTCTCCACGTGCCAAGAACTGGGGATGTGCGACTTGTAGGGACGGAACTATGGGGACTCCAAGGATGAGTAGTAAAACTTCTGGCATAGGCACACCACTAGCCTCAGGAAAGGGGACTCCAAACGCACCAAGTGGAAGAATGAACCCAGCCAAGAAGATGAAGAAAGAAATTATAGTGTGATATAAAGATGATATCCCGTAGTTATGGGATATGAAGATCTGGACCAACTTTAATGGTGTATCCTGGTTTCACCATGTGGTTGGGTGATTATACATGATGGGATTAATTGTTATTTAATAATTCTCATTGGGGGGTGGCCGTAACAGCTGTGGGTTAAAAGATTTTAATTAAACAGAGGAAACGCGTTACACGGAAACACGGTCTGGGTCCGTTGAGGGTCGCCCCACTCATAGGAATTTAAAATATTGTTTATGGAGCTAAAAATGTCCTTGAACCACTTTAAATGGTTAAAAATACTTAAAAGTGGGGTTACAGAAAAAATTGGGGAATAAAAACCCAACAAGAACCTCTGCCACCGATCGGTGACACACCGATTAGTGTCACCGATGGTTGACACTGTGATGACATCCTACCACCGAGATGCCGCCCTTATGATCCGAACCTGATGGGTCCAGGGTATGCCAAACACCAGAAATTTGTAAAAGGGATGGACCAGGAGGGTCTGGGTCATTACATTAGATACCACTCGAACTATTCTCATCCCCGAGAATTAAAGTTAGACCTGAAGAGAAGAGAGGGGTCCGAACAACCACCTCGAAAGATACCTCTCGATGAAAAACCACCCCAAACATCCATGCCAAACCCAAGGATCACATTGCCCCGGATACGGGAGTTCCTTCCTCCATGTCAAGATACTATCCGCTTTGGGCAGCACTGACTCGCCTACACGGGTGTAATCACATCCACCTTAATGCATCTTGATTAGGGATCAGGTCCTCCCTTCCCCACATATCAGTACATTTCATAACATTCCGAGAATAAGGAAACAAAACATCTCATAAACCAACAAGGTCAGCATTACATCACAAAAAAGTACAAAACGAAATAGAGAAAAACTCAAAAAAGCTCCGGGTATTGGGCGCGCATCTATGCCTCCCATTCCCAGGTACTCTCCTCAAGGCCATAGTGCCTCCACAACTCACGAATCAAAGGGATGGTTCATCCATGAAGCACATTCTCCTTCCAATCCTCGATCCTCACTGGTTGTTCCACGAATGTAGCATCATCCCCTATATCCAATTCTCCCTAGTCAATGACATGGGAGTCGTCATGTTGATATTGAAGAAGATGGGATACATGGAAAATGTTGTGGATCCTTTCCATATGAGGTGGAAATGCCAGCTGATAGGCCACCTCACTGACTCGCCCCAACAATTCGAAGGGCCCGATAAATCTAGGAGAGAGCTTGCTCCCCTTTCCGGACCTTCGCTGCCCACGTCAAGGGGAAACCTTCAAGAACACATGGTCTCTAACCTCGAACTCCAAGGGCCTCCTCCTATGATCGGCATATGACTTCTGCCGGTCTTGGGACACCTTCATCCTCTCACGTACAAGCTGAACCTTCTCCATTGTGCTCTGCACTACCTCTAGACCAAGCACACCTGCCTCCCCAACCTTGGTCTAGCACATAGGAAAACGACATAGCCTCTCATACAAGGCTTCAAACGGTGGCATTCCAATAGTAGAGTGATATCTATTATTATAGGCAAACTCAACTAAGGGAAAATTTCATTCCCACAATCCCTCTAAGTCCAAAACACATTCTCGTAGCATATCCTCCAATGTCTGGATGGTTTTCTTTGTCTGCCCATCTGTCTGGGGGTGAAAAGCAGTGATAAGACGTAGATGGGTGCCAAAAGCATGTTGCAATCCCCTCAAGACCCATGAGGTAAACCGTGCATCCCTATCTGAGACTATGGACCTTGGAACTTCATTCAACTGCACTACCTCATCCATGTATCTCTGTGCTAAGGCATCTACCGCACTTGATTCCTTGATCACCAGAAAGTGAGATGATTTCGTCAGTCGGTCTACCACTACCCAGATGGCATGATAGCCTCCTTGAACCCTGGGTAGTCCTTTGATAAAATCCATCTATATTTCATCCCACTTCCACTCGGGGACATCTAATGGTTTCAAAAAACCTACTGGGACATAGAGTTCAGCCTTCACCTGCTGACACACCAAGCACCTTTCCACAAACTCTGCCACTGCCCGTTTCACCCCGGGCCACCAAAACTGTTCCCTCTAGCCTCGGTAAATCTTGGAAACTCCATGGTGTACTACTACTAGTGAGTTATGGAATTCACAGAGAACTATATCGTGCCTCAAGTCTGGGACAAACAACTTCCCTCAGAGAAGCATCTGATTCTGACCATCCTCCGACCACCCTTCCGGAGCATTGCCTTGGTTAACCCGATCGCGCATCACTTCACTCTCTATGTCTCCCCACTGAGACTCCTCCACATGCCTCAATAGAGAGGACTTAACTGTAATCTGAAACAGACAACCTCTACCACTATCCTTCCTTACATCCAGGTGTAGGGCAGCCATCTCCTCCATTGCCTTCCAAACATCCACAGATTACGGAATGGCTTCCCTCCGGGACTTCCTGCTCAAGGCATCAACCACAACATTCCCCATACCTTTAGTGTAAGAGATCTCGAAGTTGTAGTCCTGGAGAAACTCCACCCACCTTCGTTGTCGCAAGTTCAAGTCCCGCTGGGTAAAGATATGATTCGAACTGTTTTGATCTGTGAAGACCACAAATTTCTCCCCGATGAGGTAATGTCGCCACAGCTTCAATGCGAAAACTACTTCTAGAAGGTCTAGGTCATGGGTGGAATAGTTACGCTCATGAGGATGTAACTTCCTAGACCCATAAGATATCACTCCCCACTGCTGCATCATCACACACCCAAGGACAAGTCCAGAAGCATCACAAAACACCTCATACAACACCCCTTCCTCAGGTAACCTAAGTACTGGAGCACTGACCAACCATTCCTTTAGATAGTTGAATGTTGCCTAACACTGCTCAGTCCATAGGAAATCCTGGTCTTTCTTGGTCAAGTCTGTCAAAGGTGCTGCAACTCGGGAGAATTTAGGTACGAACCTCTGATAATAGCCTGCCAGACCTAAAATACTACAAACCTCTGTCACATTCTTGGGTGATTCCCAAGAAACAACCGCTTCAACTTTTGATGGGTCAACTGATACCCCTTTCTGAGACACCACATGTCCAAGGAAATGCACTTCTCATGTCATGAACTTACACTTGGACAATTTTCCACAGAGCTGGTGGTGTTGAAAGATTTCCAAGACTATCCTGAGGTGATTAGTATGTTCCTCCTCTGATCATGAGTAGATCAAAATGTCATTGATGAACACAATGACGAACCGGTCCAGAAACTCATGAAAAATAGATTTCATGAGCCCCATGAGCATAGAAAGTGCATTCATAACATCGAACGACATGACTACGAACTCAAAGTTCCCATACCTGCACCTGAAAGAAGTCTTCTAAATATCACGAACCTTTAACCTTAACTTGTGATACCCAGACCGCAGATCAATCTTAGAGAACCAACCTTCTCCCCTTAGTTGGTCAAAGAGATCATCTATCCTCGGGATAGGGTAACAGTTCTTGACCATTATCTGATTCAGTCTCCGGTAGTCTATGTACAGCCTGAGACCACCATATTCCTTTTTTACGAACAAGACCGGAGAACCCCATGGTGAAATGTTGGGTCATACAAAACCCTTCTTTATCAGATCATCAATCTGGATCTGCAACTCCTGCCACTCAGAAGGCACCATCCGATAAGCAACCATGGAAATCAGACGGACACTGGGTTGTAAGTCTATCCAGAACTCAACATCGCGTTGAGGGCGTAGAGTCACAACCTCCTTGGGAAAAACGTCCAAGAACTCTCTAACAAATCTCGGAACATCCATCATCTCAGCATCCACTGCTTCTACTGAATGATTTTCCAACATAGAGATAAGAGGCTCCACACGTCGTCTCCTCACCTGACAACTTTGTTCACCAACAAAACCCACACACTGGCCATCCTCATCGGAGAACATGACTCTTCTCCAGAAACAGTTGATAATAGAGTGCATAGAAAAGATCCATTCGATGCCTTGGATGACATCATATGGTTGTATCTACAACATTAGAAGATCCCTACTAGACTGATGTGGCCCTATCATCAGTCTACGCCCTCAGTATACTTAAAACAAGTCAGTCTGACCTCCAATTGGTGTACTCAACACCAGGGGTATTGGAAGCCTCTCAGTGTCCAAACCCAGAGCATGGTCCAGATTGGGTGCAACAAAGGAGTGAGAAGCTCCTTTATCGAACAAGGCATAAGCAAGAGTACTAAACAAGATGATCGTACCTCGAATGACCTCCGGCCCTGCTGGAACTACTGCCTCTGCGGCGTGAAACTGCCCACACCCATCTCCTCTACTCCTCTGTTGTCGGCCGCCTCCCTGACCATATCCTGGTTGAGGTCCCTGAGGAGCGCCCTAAGGTCAGCCTCCTCCCGTAACGTGTTCTCTCGGAAGAGCATGAGCTCACTATCCCTGTAGTTTTTTCTGCTGAAAGGGCCTGGCTGAAAGTTGCTGCTATTGAGGTGGGCACTGAACCTGCCCACCCCCACTATACTGTGCTCTTTCCGGGCACTGATTATGAAGGTTCCCACGGTTGCCACAGATGAAGCATCTCGGTCCTGGTCCTGAAAGGAAATGGTGAGGACCGGGAGATCGAAACTGGAACTACTGCGGTCTGCTCCATACTGGTTGAAACCTAGAAGGCCCTAACACTGGAGGTCTACTACTGATGGCCTTCCCCTTTGATAATCCCAACTGGCCTCCCTCTCGTGGCACACCTCCCAGCATGTGCATCCTTTCTACCACTTCAGTCTTCTTCTGGACCTCCAAGTACATCGGTAGGGTGAAGGGAGTAACAACATACTGAAGAGAAGGTCGAAGTGCCTCCTCTAAATGTCTCGCCTGAGACTCCTCATCCAGAAAAAGGTCTGGAGAAAAATGAAGGAGATCCATGAACTTGATCCCCAACTCCCTTACTGACATGCTCCCCTACTGGAGGGAGAGTATCTCTTGCCTCTTCTCATCCTTCATCGTGGAAGAGAGGAATTATGCTCGGAACTCCTTCTAAAAGTCTGTCCATGTAACCTCAACCTCCCTCTTTTCCCCAAGGTAGAGAATCCACCACTGACATGTTGCTCCCCGCATCTGGATTACAGCCATAGGAACCCAGTACTCCGTCGTAGCCCGGATCAAGCTGAAAGATATCACCAGCTCCTCAATCCATATCTCTGTCTCCATGTCTAAGGTGTTACCCTCGTACTTCCCGATGGTCTGTCGTTGAAAGGAACGAAGCGTCTTTTACCACTGATCGTCCTCATCCTCTCGGTCAATCCTTTTCCACTTAGCCAAGTCAACCTCCTAGGCCTCAATCACCCACACGACTCATGGTCATCATCCAGGTTCCATAGCTACAAGGTAAACAAGGAATGCCTAAGCCCGAGTAGTGTAGAATATTGCTTTTAAATTTTTTTAGACTTATTATTCATTTTAAATCCCCAAAATACCCAAGAAACACAAGAACACAAGTCATTATGATTCATGTACATTTCCTAGGGTCTCTACCCTAAAATCAGTGTGGCCTCACTTGGTCGTTCAGTAGGCCCAGATTCCTTACACCAGATCTCGGGGGGCCCTAAAATCTCGTGTCCTAGATGGTCTTCCCTGGCCTATTTCATGCACCAAGATTTCCTAGCACTATTTCCCTACAATCCCATGCAATCCTCACTATGCATAACCCCAAGATCCATCCTATATCTCAACCTCTTACTTTGATACCATTCTTTCATGACCGGCCTTCACCAAGATGAGATAAGGGATAACAGAACGCCAGACCCTTCCTTCTTCAAGTTGAAGGAGATATAATGACCCCCAAGACCCACCTTCAAATAGGTCCTGGAGTGGCGACTAGCACCAAAGGTATAGAATTACACACAAAATAGAAGGCATTACCCTTTTTATTTAATAGGATAGGGAGATAAGATTGTAAATCCCAAGAACACCAAAACTGGAGGTAAAATTAAAGACAAAAGAAAACCATTCCCATATGCATGTCCAAAATTAAATTCTACAAAGGTACAAGGAAACCCCAAAGGAAAAATACCAAGAAAAGAAAAATATCACCAACAATTGTCCCAACGTCTGAGCTAGTACGGTCCCGCACGACCCCTGATGTCCTCCTGGAAACCTGAAATCAGTTTATATGCGTAGGGTGAGTATAAAGGTATACTCAGTAGGGAAAACCAAAAGCTCTCGTGCATAGGTGGGGAGGCATTCTAATGCCCCGTGAGAAAAGGAGGTAACCAAAATGCTCAGCAAGGAAAAACTATCCACCCAAACCTCACCAAGGAACACACCCCAAATAACACAAGTCAAGTAAAGTAATAGTAATATCACATCGATATTTGGGTACCCCGCTCCACTTTCCCACTTGTTATTGAAGACATCATACACGTCAAACCTCTCCCGCCATTCTCATCACAGTCCCACTGCCATCCCTCACCCGCATACACCTGGGCTACCACAACCACACATCCTTCCCACAAACTCCTAGGATATCACTACCACACATGGCTCCGACAAACAACTAGGCCACAACAACCACACATAACCATACCCACAAACAATTGGTCCAGAACAACTACTAACATGCCCGAAGACACCTGGGCCTCATCCCGAAGACACTTGGGAAACAACTTGCCCGCACACACCTGGCCCAACCACCACAACTACCCTGCCTGAAGAATCTTGGGCTATAATAGACCTCAGGTTGTCACATCCTGCCTGAAGGATCTTGGGCTACTCGGGAAAGGAAGTAGAAAAGGAGCTAATAACCAGCCACTCATAGGAGTGTTGGAAAAAAACACCCTCCCCCATGAAATGGGGGTGTTCGACACAAAGTGCTCAACATGGGTGGGGCGCGAATAAGAAACATAAGAACTACAATTTTATATATATGTAACAAGAACTCATCCCATCCTAGGGTTTAAAAAACCATCCTATACACAAACACCCTCCTTAATATTCATTCATAAGAAGCATCACACCCACAACCATGTCACAAATCATTCCCGGAAAATGATTCCCCATTGATCCCATTCTTATTTTCATATTCTAGTGATTCCGTTTAAGTAAATTATGAACTAATGGGAAACTAAAAGGAATAACTACAAGCCAAGGAAAGGAAAATAGCCAAACAGCAATTTAAGCATTCACAACCAGTTCTCTTGTAAAGTCACATCAATGAAAGGGATCTATGAGATCCCTCAAAGTATTGGAACCAAACCAAGTCCCACCATATGGCCCCACATAGCCTCGGATCCAAAAACCAACAACTGCACCACCACAGAGGATCTCATCCTCACCCACGTCACTTCCCAAGCATTAACCGTAAACATCACCAGAACAGAGCAAGGGAGTTTTCAAATTTGAAACATGCCATTCATTCAGTTCCGTATTTCTGTTTGGTTAACTGGGGTGATCACAGAAGGATTATTATTCATTTGGAATCCATTTAATCAACTGAGTTTATGTGATTAAATAGTTTCCATGTTACACCCATTCAATCACATAAATATCCAGAAAAACATAGGTTCATTAGTGCACAAGAAAAGACCACCAACGACCATGATTTTCAGTGTACATAATCCCATAAAATTCAAAATACATAATCAAGGATAAAGAGTACAGTAGAAAAATCGATAAAACCCGCTTCATTCATTAAAAGTTTGTTTATTATCTTCATTATGGTTTCGTTTCATCCATCCTCTTAGAAACAATAGCATACTCGCCCCACATGATACAGAGTAAAGAGAGAAAAAGGAAAATACCAACCTGGATGATCAAAGATCGACGTTTTTCTCCGTGTTCCAAGAACTGGGGATATGAAACTTGTAGGGGAGGAACTCTGGGGACTCCAAGGATGAGTAGAAAAGGTTCTCGCATAGGCTCACCACTAGCCTCGGTAAAGGGGACTCCAAACGCACCAATTGGAAGAACGAACCCATCCAAGAAGAAGAAGAAAGGAATTCTAGTGCGATATAAAGATGAGCTCCTATAGTTATGGGATATGAAGATCTGGACCGACTTTAAAAGCGGATCGTGGCTTCACCGCGCTGTTGGGTGGTTACACACAATGGTATTAATTGTTATTTAATAATTCTCATTTGGGAGGTGGCTGTAACAGCTTTGGGTTAAATGATTTTAATTAAATAGAGGAAAACACATTACATTTACACGCAGTCTGGGTCCCTTGAGGGTCTCCCCACTCTTAGGAATTTAAAACATTGTTTATGGGGCTAAAAACGGCCTTGAACCACTTTAAAAGGTCAAAAATACTTAAAAGTGGCATTACTGGAAAAACTGGGGAAGAAAAACCAGACAAGCCCCTCTGCCACCGATCGGTGACACACCGATCCGTGACACACCGATCCGTGACACACCGATCGGTGTCACCGATGGTTGACACCGCGATGACATCCTGCCACCGAGATTCCGCCCTTACGATCTGGACCTGATGGGTCATTACAATTATTATTAGGGTTATCATTAGTATATATTAAAGTTATTAATATTTATTATTGTTATTGTTTTTATTTTCTTTATTCCTTTATTTTCCTTCTCTTTCTTTTTATTTTCTTTTATTTTCTTTTTTTATTTACTCTTTAACACTAGCACCCCCCCCCATTTTTTTCTTCTCACTTGGCCCACCACCTCTCCCATCTCTCCCTTCTCTCTCTCTCATGTGATGCACCCTCCTGCAACACCTCTCCTCGCGCCGCCTTCACCCTTGCAGCCTTTGCGCCCAGGCCTCTGCCTTCATCCCTCGCACCTCTGGCTGGTCTCGCCCCTACCGCACCACTCCTCCACATGCCCGACGAACCCCCTGCTGCACCAGCCCTCCACCCGCTCGGCTACCCTCCGGATCCTTGTACCGTGCGCTCGGCATTCACCAGCCTCCCTCCGGAGCTCCCGCCTGAACCGTCCAGCGCACCTTCCTCCTACTGGCGCCCTCCCACCTCCCTCGCCAGCCTCCGGCCACCCTCCCTGCACCGGCCACAGTGCCGACCCCCTCCCCTTGTTCTAGTGGACGCCCCGACAACCTCCACTCTGGCTGTCTCCGACACAACCCCCAAATTCCAGCCATCCTCCTTCACTGCGCCACCACGACTCGCAGCCGACACCCCTCCAGGGGTGTAGCGCGGACTTCTCTAGTGACCGGAGGGTGTGATCTCCCATTTCCAGCTATTTTTGTTCCTCTTTGGATATCTCCAGTGTGATCTGCAACCCCCAATGTCCCATGTTCAGGGTGCACCGTCCTTGACCCACAACCTCCGGCGAGCTGCTCTTCGCCGGCGTCGCCCCCTCGCCGGCATCGCCCCCTTGTTGGCGCCCTCTCCCTGCGGCGATGGCCTTCCCCTTCGGTAAGGGTTCATGGCTAGTACGTTCTTTGAAGAGGGTTTAATTATTTTCTAAAACCCTATGTGTTGGGGTTGAATCTTGACTGCACAGGGTTTAATTATTCTTGTAGAGCATACGGTTGAGGTGCGAATGTGATCGTGCACTAGTCTCGGGCGTGCGTTTCCATTCCGCCTTGAGTTTAGGTATGATGCCTTTGCACCGCCTCTTTAAATTTAGAGGTATTTTAATTCTTTCATGACTTACATTCATTTAATATTAATTAATTATTTTTAAGTATATTCATTTTTGAAGAAATTATGTGGTATTGTAGATAATTTTTGTTTGGTAAATTTTTTTGCCTAAATTATTAATTTGCCATGTTTTGTGATTAATTGGTGTGGTGCGAATTACATTTTTAAAACATGTCTAGCTGGTCCTTTTGCGCTATTTTTTCATTGGGGTTGTTTTAATTCCATGTTCATGTGTTTTTAGTTGTTTGTGCGGTTGTTGCAGCGTGTCGGTGAGGAAAATCACGATACTACGATCATCAACTTGTGCGTGCTTGCACGCCTTTGTGAGGCATGTTGCGTCGTTGTGTTCAAGCTTCAAGTTGAGGTAGGTCACCCACTGCACTTGCCTTTAAATTTAGAATTTATTAATTTCATTACAGTTTATTTAATTTCTTTTGATAAATGAAAAATAAGGTTAAGTGGTTATTTTTTGAATAAATATTTGATGTAAACAAAGATGTTTATTTTATGCATGTCATTTGAATTGTTTTCTTGATGAATTTATGCACAATAGTAAAAGAATTCCCCTTTGGCCTTTGAATATAATTCATGAACTCTCATGTGTTTTTTTGGTTTGATGTCAAATTTTTTCTTTTGACACGTGAGTAGATATTCTGGTTTCTCTTGAGAAATGATGTTTTTATGTAAAGTTGGTTAAGGCCTGTTTGGCTCCTGAAAAAAGTAGAGTGTTGAATATTTGAAAATGGTTTTACTTGTGATGTGAAGGTGTTTGTTTCTTTTGGAAGATGGGTGATTTTCAAAGGGTGTTTAATGCCGGTTTGTCACTTTAACAAAATAAATTATTTTGAAAAACTTTCTTTGATGTGACTCAGGGTTGATTTGTTGTGTACGACGATTGTGTGAGTTGTTGAGCATGATGTTTGTGCACATGTTGACATGGGAAACTCGCATAGTAAGTGAATCTTTTGAAAATAATTGATACACTAGTTTATATTACGCACTGGCTAGTGGCCCTTAGTACGGATTATACTCTGATAGGGGATTGGGCCCCTAAGTTAGGCCAAGTAGGGAGATACCGAGCATTTGGGAATTATGACGTCATCAAGAGTAGGCATGCCTTCAAGCTGAGTCACAAGTATAGCACGTTCTGGATTTTTCACGAGCTCCTAGGTTCGACCCATGTTTCTTTTAGTGCTTATTTGTATGTGGCAAACGATTGAGAGGTCTATTTTCGGTTGTTGGCCCCTGTGTGACACTTTTTCCATTGCCCTTAGTGTGTGTTGTGTGTTGTGTGTGCTTTTCCTTTTTACTAACAACTAAAATTATGATTTCTAAATTTTTTGTAAAAATGTTTTAAAATGCAATGAACCTGTTTCTTTCAAACATTGAACTTGTTTTTTAATTAAAAAGGGAAATGGACCGTTACTTGTTTTAGAAATGATATTGTGTGTGGAAACCCATATTTCATATAATTTAGTTCAAACCTAGAATTAGTAAATTCTTTATTTAAAGGTAGTGTTTTGGGGATAGTTTGTTGGGCACGACTACTGAGTTTTAATACTCACGCCTATAGTGTTTTCCTATTTTTAGTTTTGTTGCAGGTTTGACTCGAGCTTGTTTACCATGAGTGAGAATTGGTTGGGGTTTGGAGAGTGACACTCGAGGTCATGAAGAGTTTTTGGTTGTGGTTATGTTAGTGTGTTGTTGTTGGCCGTTCTTTCTTTTTCGTGTTGTTTATTTACTTTGTGTCATTCCACTTTTTTCCGTTGCTTTATTTATTTTCAATGGGAAAAATCGTTCCCAATTGTCCTCTATTGATGCCCTGACACTTGTTGCTAGCCCGGGAGGATCGGGAATGCCTCTCGGGCCTTGCCGCTGGCTGACTCGGGTGACCAGTTCAGGGTCGACCCGGGTTGGTTTGTGACAAATAAAATGTTGCATGCTCTATTTTTTGTGCATTTCTTGCTGTTGCTTATACTTTTTACTCATAGTTCTGTTTCAGAGTTACAAAGTATGATGTTTTTGTGTTAAAAAGAGTGTAAATCCCATGGTTTAGTATTAATGAAAAACATTAATTTAGGAAAGTAATCAACTCTTTATTTCTGTATTCATTTTCTTCTCCTATTTACATTAGAAATATTATTCTCTATATGTTTTCTGTGAAAAAAATATGCTTGTACTGGAATGAAAATCCGTTGCATGTCACTATGCGCCTCCTTGATGGAAAATTAAATCTCATTGTTTTAACCACTTCACTATATTAAACTAAGTGTGGGGTGATACATGCGTGCGGGCTGGTTCTTGTGTTTTATTGAATCTAATTTAGTTTGTAGGGTGTATAACAAGAACTTTGTCCACTTTTTTGAACATCCAACTGAATCAAATTTTCTGAACTTTCTTTCACCCTTTTAGTTGTTCACACATGTGATACAAGCTACTTTTGAGCTATTTTGAAAATCTTTTATACTATCTTTAATGATATGTCATGTGAACCTGTTGTAAAATAACCTTTATGGAAAACACATTCTTTTTTTAACTTTAATGAGACCCTTAACGTGTCATAAATCTAGTAAGTTGAAAATCTACTTTGAACTTCAACTGTTAAATTGTTATTCTCCACATTTGAATTCAACTTTGGGGAAAAAGTTGGGTTTTAAGTGTGGGGTAGGGGTCAACCTTCTTATGCTAAACTGTGCTTAATTGAAATCCTTTCAATTCCCCACTTCCACTTCAATGTTTTTGTAAAAAATGGTTAATTTTTTTAAAAATTCTTCCACAATCTAGTTTTTACATTGTACTTCAATTGAGTCTTTCCTAAGGATGATTTCTTATTGGTAGTTAAGTTCTGTTTTGAATCTGAAATTAATGTGGTTGAATGATTGCTAAGTGAACATGATTAGAGTTCTTTTTGAAAATTTGGTTTAGGAACTATGTTCGAGACTAATATGGGTAGCATTTTGATGGATCTATGATCATAACCCTTGGAACTAGAAGTTTGAACTTGATTCTAGGGGCCTCATTCTTTTTTTATTCAAAGTAATCAACTTAGTGAGACACGATAAATTGTTTTTATATAGATCTTTTGAAACTAGAGTAGTTTGGGCATTTGGGATCCTTGGTGAATCTTTGTGATCCTAGATGCTGGGTGTGTTTCTGTTAACTATAAGTCCTATGTACACTTTGAATAAGTGCACATGCACTGTGCTTAGTACATGATACATGGCTTGGAAAAAATTTAAAAAAAAGTGTCTAGGGTCAAAATGACTTCATTAAGGTGAGGGGAATGGTGAACTCCAAATGAAGAAGGGGTCAATTGGTTTATATGGGAATCATTTAGGTTGTATCAATTAGGTGATTCAAAAAAATTCTTTATTTTTTGAACCTAGGAGTGAGTCATAGTGCAAGGTTCCAACTATTAAGTTTTTAATTCCACTGATATTTAACCTGCTGTCACTCTTGGACTTAGAACTTAATCTTTGATTGAAATGATCCACTAAGCAGAATCATATATGAGGTAGGAAATCTTCCTTAACGAAAGATTCACTCCTATGCTGATTACCCTTTGAGTATTTTTTCTTGACAAGGAATCTTTTGAGCATTTCATTTCCTAAGCCTATACCCAGTTTTTCAATCCTCTATCTTTAAATGTTAGACATGTTACATTTTTTAGCTGAGGAATATAAACACACTTCTTATTTATCAATGATTTAATAGAAATTGGTATTGTTTGAGGACAAACAATGTTTAAGTGTGGGGTAATTTTATGTGGCCTTATTTTTAAATAGTTTTTTCACATCTAATTAATTAATTTTTAATGATTTAATTAATTATTTGTGAACCTTTTACTAAATATTAGTACTTTTTTAATTTTATAAATAAATATAATAATTAATAAATTTTTATGATTAATTATGTATATTTAGTCTTTAAAATAATTAATTTAAGTCTTAATTTGTTTTTATAGTCATAAAATTTATTAATTGGTTTCGTGTTCTTATCTATTAACTTTTAATGTTGTAATTGATTTTAAATTTATGTTTTAGTTTAGTTATACTTTAAGTTTTATAATTTGAAGTTAATTATAATTTAAATTAGGTTTTATTTGTTTCATTAATCTATTTAAGTTTTTAAGTAAGTCTCAATTGTTAAAATTAATTCCTGTCTTTAATTAATTATCTTAGTTTGGTTTTTATTTAAAATTTTAATTTCTACAATTTTATTACAGTTTTTCAGTGAAACCGTTATGTCATTTTATTGTGCCACTGTTTCCAGTATTTAAGGTGACACTACTGCAATCCATCACTATCTCACTGTTTCAAACTGATGGCACTATTTTTACTTGGAACCATCTCGTTAGTGTGGCATCGTTTCCCATATGGTGCCATAGCAACCCCTTCTCCGCTTCACCACCTCACAACATATTCCATGCCACCGTTCTGTCACAGTGCCACATCAACCCTATCTGCTACCGTTTCCCTTCCATTTTGGCACTGTTCCATTATTTTCCACCGTTGCTGTAACACCCGAGACTTTTATGTTATATAAATCATCAAAGGAATCTTTTTCTACACAACACTTGCTTGGCTTGCTTTACACGAAATAGCGACCTTCCTCGATAGTTTGCGTCGTACGCAATACCGATTTTCACTAAATAATGATATGCTATTAAAATATTATTAAAACTAGCCATTATGAATAGTAATAACCACTTTTTGAAATTTTATAAATTTTATTTTTCAAAATGGACTTCATTTTTGGATTCAGAATATCGAAATTAGTCTAGGGTGAAATTTTGGTATTTTTCTGAAAACTTTCAATTTTTGATGAATAGTGAAACCACTAAGTGGTAGTTAAAAAAACTGAGTTTTTCATAAAACATAATTTTACCGCTTCTATGAGTGGAATTTCGAAAATCCGAGAGAAATGGTTGATGTCAGTAAGTAAAATGTGGTTCAATGAGATGAAAATAATTTTTTGGTGAACAGTAACTTTTTAGTTTTTTTTACTACGGTTAAAAGTAAATAGGGTAATTAAGGGTAAAAATGATATTATTATTACCCTAACACATGTCCTAATTCTATTGTACAAGTGTAATTCGACCAAAAACAACCTTAGGAATAAAATATGACCAGTTAGGCTCACTTGGATTAGATTAGGACATTTATTATTAATTTATTTAAAGAAGGGTTAAAATAGTTAAAATCAAAGTTTAATAAGTAAATCATTTTTAATATGGGGTTATACATAAGATATATTCAACTATAAATATTAATTAGAAATATAAAAATATTTCCTACATAATGGTATTTTATTTGTAATTTTTAGACATTAAATAATTTAATTTATTTATGACACAAAGATGATGCAGTAATTATCTTATTAATGAAATATTGACATAAGTGATGTTATAAACACAAAAATAAATGTAATTTGAGACTTTTTATGAATTCCAATAATTTTATAGGTTAATATGACATGTTAGTATTGATTTAATTGACTTATTTCGAGCTAATAATTCTGTTATGATTTTCACAAAAATCAATTACTAAATAGTGTCAAAATTGACATAAAATAGTTTTTAAAACAAATATTATATTAGTAATTGTTATTTTATTCCTAAAAATCTACGGTTCGGCCAAATGACTTAGATAAGGTTATATATATTAATAATAAACAACTTTGTGTTCGTTTGGCTGCTTATAGTAAGTTTATTAACCTTATAGTATAAGAACACAAGAAGACACGGTAAAAGTAAAATTATTTTACTTAATGTTAAATCTAAATGATAAGGTTAAAATAGGAACCTAAACTTGTCTAAATTATATTGTATGAGAGGATTTAGACCCATCCCCACCCTAGATTCGAAATAAATAAATTTTGAGCTATTTAAAACCGAATTTGACTTTATAATAAAATAATAGTTTTAGTTATTCCAAAGGTGCCCCTCTCCTCCCTTATAAAAGGGCACCTCCTCCCTCTCTTCCTCACACCACTTTGAGATTTCAAGATCGGCCAAAACCTTCCAATTTCTCCTCTCCACTTCCCTAGAAACATCCTAGAGGTTCTGGTCTTCTTCAAAGACCTATTTTAGTGCCCTAAAAGAAGGTCTCAAAGAAGCACTTCAAAGAAGAGGTAATGTCCGTTACCGATTCTTTCATCATTATTTATTCTTCCACTTCTTCTTCTTTAGTTGTTTCATTATGAAGTAATAACATCAGTTTAACTCATATACTGATATGTTATTATAAGTATTAAACAACCCTATTTCACCATCTATCCATCCTACGGAAAAAGAAATCACCGCACGTGCGTACGTACGGAATACCGTCTCCACGCCGTGGTGTAATCTATTTTCCACCACCACCTTACTTGGATGGGTATAATGGTATAAATAATGACTATATATGACTATTATAAAGTGATATTGATTCTGAAATAGTATACATACACTCCAATACAATTCCACGATCATGGGAACGATATCATCGCTCATGCGTACGTACGGAATACCGTCTCCACGATGTGATGCGATTCGTTCTACATGATCTTCATTGAATAGTGATTATATAAATGAATTGAATGAATAAATATGATATATAGTACATTAATAATATTCTGGAAATGATTTATCTATAACCTAAATAGATGAATAAGAATTTATTCGACAAAACACGCATAAGAACAAAAAGTTATAAACACCCGAATAACAAGTAGCACTGAAATATTACTACCAAGAAACTAAGAATATGACCATATATGATATCATAAAAATAATTATGATTCTGGAATAAGTCAATAACATTATTTAAATCATTATACAGGAGGTTCGAACACTTACGAAGCAAAACGGACCTAATGTAAGGGAAATATCACAATCTCATTTTTATCCAAGATTGTTTATACTTTAGTATTTACTGGGGTGTATTTTATCATCCACATCCATGTTTCCTCAATATGCAATATTATTTCCATCCACCTACAATTTTTTAAATCCAATTTTACCCTTCGGTGAGTTTTTAGTAAATGATATGAAAGGAATCTTTTGTCGTTTTTCATACGAGGTACTTTTTGACTTTTCCGACAAAAGTACGAGAAGAATGTTTTTTTAACTTATACGGCATGAATGGATTTTTAAAAAATTATTTCCAAGAGGCTTCCTTTACAAGTTTTCAAGTTTATTTTTAATCAACTTCTTTTAGTTTAAAATTGTATGACATGTTAAGAAAGGAAAAAAATGTTTTTTGAAGTAGAAAGGATATTTTCCTCAAGAATGGTGTTCAAGTGTTTTATCAAAATTATTTTCCATCTAAGATAATAAAGGGTTCTGTTTCTATCCCTATTATTACATGGATTTGATTATGTTGTGATGAAAATATTTTTTTTATGAATTATTTTATCTTATATGAATTGTTTTATGATGTCACGATGTTTAAAGATTCCCATTTTTATTACATGGGTTATGCAATGATGTATGATTTATGATTTTGTGGCACACATAAGAATGGTATCATTATGAGATGGGTGGGACCTATATCTCCCTCCAATGCATTGGGTAAAGATTTTATATCTCATGAGATAGACATGGCTGGAACGGTAGGTTATACCGGTTCAGTGAAACAGGACTGAAACGAGGGTGACTCGGTTCAGAAATGGACTTTGTCCACTAAGATAGTCTTGGAAATGAGTCTTGACTAATAAGAAATGATTCTCTATGATTATGTGTGTATGCCACAAAGTTTCATGTTTTAAGTTATGATTATTGTGATTACATTTCACTGCCATGATTTATCCCATGTTATGAAATTATGATCTTTTTGGTAGGTTAAGATTTCCAAAAGTTATGTGCTTATGTATATGATGTGATTGATATTTCTTTTGTTTACCCTTACTAAGCATTTGATCTCACCCTTTTGTATGTTTTATTTCCCCAGGTCAGGAAGAAGGTTATTAAGTAGAATATTCCAAAAAGAGACTCTAGATATGATGAAATAAATGGGAGGCAAAGTAGATGCTTTAAGAACCAGTTGTTTATGTTTCCCAGTTTCTAAAGACACTATAACTATATGGTCCTTTCTTGGTTTTGTTATATGTTGTAATAAGTGTGCTTCAATTCTGAAGTAATAACAATGTATGTAAAGTATGGTTCGTTATAGTTTCTCACACTAAAATGGTGGCACCGCTCTTTCTCATCCCTTTGGCACCGTTTCTTCTTCCTCTCTTCATGGTCTCACCGGTGCGTTCATCCTCTCCATGAAAACCCCAAAACCCACCGTCAACCACAGAACACAATCAAATCAGATTTGAAGAAATTAAAATCCATTTTCTCACTTTTCCATCACCGAAACAGAAGTTCTGAAAATCAAACTCTTTGATCCCAGATCTGAAAAACCCAAAAACCAATTTACCCTGACGCTGTCATCCCTGTTTTTCCCCGATTTTCTATGTTGATGAACAGAAGCGACGCCGATGGAGACCAAGATGCCATTGTGGAAGTCCACAACTCATCTTTTCTGCAGTATTTGATCTTCCATCTTGTGCATCCATTGTTGTTTACTCCAGATTAGCACTTGATCGAACTTGATGACTGAAACTCACTGCCTTCTATTCAGATCTGCTGGATCTGGAGAAGAGCCCGGAGCCGATCCAAGTTCTGATCATCAGTGCTGAGGAGTCGCAGCACTGTTGGAGGAGGAACTGGTGCAAGTCAGAGTTTGAAGTTGCGCTGCGGGGGAGACCTCAATCCACCATAGTGGTAGAGAATCAGACGCCATATCGAAGCCGCATAAAGGGAAGTCGCTGCTTCCGTCAGTTTCGGAAAGGAACCACATTTCTCCCCCTACCGTGCACCAAGATTTGGGGGTAGAAAATTAAAGATAATCATAAAATAATAATAATAATAAGTTAAAATAATAAAATATTTATAATAAATAAATAATTAATAATAAAATAAAATAAAGATATAAAATCAGTTTGTTGGGAAAAAATCCCTCAAGGTAACATTGAAGTATTTTTGGGTTGATTGTGTTTGTTGAAAATGCAGGTGTCCATGGAGAATTGTCGAGTTCCTGAGAATTTGTTGAAAATCCTTGTTGACAAAGAACGATGACAAAGGAAAGGACGATCTGGAGGCGGTACAAAAGAGAAGTACAAGGTGGCGCCGTTTCCCAGTGTTTGCCAAATTTTTGGGGTCCAAAATTTGGAGTTTGGTGAGCATCACAAAAATAGGATTTCCATGAAGACAATAATTTAATAAGGCAAAGGCATGAATTTCACGAAGATGGGATGCATGGTTTGGAAATTGCAAAGACCAAAAGAATGGAGGCGGTGAGTCTTCGTGATTACGACAAGCTTCGCGAACGGCAGAGGCTGAAGCACATCGCGGCGGTGAAGGGATTTGCAAGGGACCTTCGCGACGATGAAGGGAATTGCGATGGAGCTTCACGGTGAAGGCGCGAAGGAATTGACGGAATGCTTCGCGATTATGACGAGCTCCGCGAACGGAAAATTGCCGAGGTGCTTCACGATTTGGACAGAATTCCGGCGGAAACGTCGGAGCTCCGCGATTGGCGATGATGTGGCGTTGACTTCACGTGGAAAGTTCGAGTGTCGGTGGAATCGCCTATAAATAGAGGTCGATCCCCTTGAGAGAAGTAGAGAGAATTTTCAAAGAAAATACATTGATCTCGGTTCGTAGAGGTGGTTATGAAAGGTAGTGTGCTTCGTGAAAGGGGAGCTTCACGGTGGCTATTCTAGATTCGCGAAAGGTGTGTGCCCCACGTTGGCTCATGGAGCTTCACGTAGAGGCAGGAGCTCCGCGACGACTTAAGCATTGCGAAGGTTTGTGCATAGCGAGAGTGCTTCGTGATAGAGCTTCTCGAAAAGGCAGTAGCTTCGCGAAGGCTTGTTTTAGATTCGTGAAATTGGGAGCCTAGCGAAGTATGGTGCTTCGTGAAGGTGTTTCCAAAAGGTAGTTGCCCAGTGGTCAGAGGCAAAGTGGTATTCATCAGTGGATAAAAGTTGGACTTCAACAGAGCATCTATCAATAGTTGAAGATGCATTATTTCATGTAAATGAAGATACCTACAGGTCTATAAACTGTGAGTGGATTCCCTTCCAGGGCAGTGAGCTTAGGAAGAGGAAGAAGGTGATCCTCTCCACCGGCAGTGAGCCAGAGAGTGAGAAATAGGGAGTGACCCTTGGGAAAGCAGTGAGCTGACCCTAAACATTTGTAAAGGCAGTGAGCCTGGGCATAGAAGTGCTCTAGCCCGAACAATATTGGCAGTGAGCCTTAGTGGAATTTGGTACAATCAGAAACTTGTCGGCATATTCTCCTTGGACGTAGCCCAGTGAGGGTGAACCAAGTAAAAATATTTGTGTCTGCCTGCTTGCTTCCCTGCATTGCATTTAAAGCATCATCACCAGATAAAGAAGAAATAAAGTGGTCATAATGAATACACAAGTGCAAACAAAGTGACCGTTGTAACAAAGAGGTCAAGATCCAGTGGGGCAGGAAGAATTTAGAAAAGAATATCCATACCCTGATTCACCCCCCTCTCAGGGTATATAGGCCCCTATTGGCCCTAACAATTGGTATCAGAGCGAAGATTCTTTTATCAGATTTGTTTTCTTCGACTTTGTGTAGTCGATCTGTGTGGTTAAAGAATCAGACTGCTCTTATTTTGGTGTTCCATGGCAAAGGGAAAAACCTCAAAGAAGAGTCAAAAGTCAGGCGGTATTCCTCAGTGTGGAAGTGTGTATGGAAAAAGTGTGATTCAATTAAAAGAATCAAACAGCTTTCTGAAAGAAGTCCCGGATGAATCTGATAGGGAAAAGATTGATTCACTCAATAATGATGCAGGAACAAGTGAAGTACATGAACTTCAATTTTATACGGAAACAACTAATGATGGAGATGTTTCAAGAAGGCCACCAGTAGATGTTGTCAAGATGAAAAAGAAATTGGATGAAGAAGTAAAATCTAAATATATCCGAATCAAAGTATTGGACATTGAAGTCAACAAGCTAAGAGGCTTAAACCAAAGGATTATTGATGTGGTTACTGACCTAAAAGAGAAGAATGATTCTCAAGATGAAGAACTGCAAAAGAGATCGGAAAAGGTTGAAAAATAAAAAACATATGTCAAGGGAATGAATCTGAACATAGATGAAATTCAGAAACTCAAAGCCAGAAATGATGATCTAGCTACACAGTTGTCTGAAGAAGTTCAAAATAATCAAAGGCTCCAACAAGAGAATGAATCTATATCTGAATCTGTTTCTCAAGAAAAATTGAAAGTAAAGGAGAAAAGTGGTATGGTAGAAAAGCTTACATGAGAATTGGAAGTTGAGATGAGTAGAGGAAAGTCTCTCAAGAGAGAAAATGATGTTCAACTTGAATCAAGTGAATTAAAGATTCAGAAATTGAAAGAAGAGCTAGAATCAGTGAAGAAGGAAATAGAGAAATACAATGCTAGAGGAAAGCCTAAAATGAAGGATGCCTTGCACTTACTATTTGATTATCCTTAGGTAGGTGATGATGAAATGAAAATAAAATTTTCAATTTCTGAAAAGAGGCAAGAGAAAATTCTCTCAGCTCAAAGACCATATAGTTTGGGAAAAACTGGTATTGGATTTGATCAATCCCCTCCCGTGCAAGATAGAAAGAGAGTTGTGAATAGTTCGATATGTGAAAGAAATCCTATAGGTGCTGGAGATAGGCCTAAGAGGACAGTTAAAAAAAGTAGTGATGACATGTACTATTTCTGTGGGATTCACGACCACACATCAAGCTTCTGTTTAGAGGCTCATGAATACATATCATGCTCTGAAAATAGAATCTTTGCTGAATTTGAGAATAAGAAGTGTCCTGAGAAATCAGAGAGTAGAGTCTCTCAAAGGAAAGCATTCATAAAATGCTATTACTGTGGAAGAATGAGACACACTATGAATATGTGTCAGGAAGATCAAAAGATCAATATCAGAGGAAGAACTCTAGCTACATCAACATCTCGACATAGAAATGATGAAATGAGGTATGTATTTGATGGAAGATGTTTCATATGTTCTGATCATGGGCATTTTTCCAGAGAGTGCTGCAAGAAGAAAGAAGGGAAGGAAAAAGAAACCAGGAAGATAATTTTGACTCCAGTGATGCATAATGAAAAATTATACACTGGAAGACAAAGTGGTAAGGTGAAGAACAGGCTTAGAGTCTTAGGGGAATCACATGGAGCTGAACGAAAGGTGTATCTGTCACCTCCTCTGTCACACTCAAAACCGCCCTCTAAGAAAGAACATGAACATATCTGGAAGAAAAAGGGAGGAAACACAATAGTTGTGAGTAAGGAGAAGGTATCTTCAGTGGAGGACCCACCACCAATGAAAAATAGGGTGGCGACTCATAAATCTGATAAAAGGCAGATAAATAAAGAATGTGTTGAAAAATTAACAAGTCATGTTCCATGGAGAGGATGGGAAGAAAAAGTAAAATCCCTGCAATGGTGGAAGAAGCAAGGGAAGATGACAAGCAAGGAGATTCCTGCTCATAGAAATAATCAAGGAAAATGGAATTTTGGAATAACCTCAAAGAAGGAAATGTGTACTAGTGGGTCTATACCCCAAGTGATGAGAAAGGTCGGGCCTACAGAATCTACATATCAGAAAAAGGCTCAGCATGTGGGTAATGAATGCTTAGTCATATGGCCAGAGCAGTTGAAGTTAGCTAGGCAACTAGAGGAAGCAAGAAAGGAGTGTGATGCTCTGCAAGAAAGAATCTAAGGGTTGACCCATCAGGATCAACCGCAATCCTCATCTTGAGGAGTATAGAAGAGACCCCATCTCCCTATGAATATAAATGCTATTAACTGATGATCCATGTGTTTTAGGTTTTAGAGAGATACAATCCAAGGTTAAGTGGCATCTAAGGATGGGAAGTGGAGAAGTGATATTCTCTAGAGTTTCAATTGATTCAAATCCAGTACAAGAGTTGAAGAAGAAAGGGAGCAACAGAGCACAATAGGAAGTGATTATGTTATTAACTCTATCTCTTGTTTCCTACATTGGGTTCCAACTCAGTAGGCTTAGAGATTTGGTTAATGGCTCAATGATGAGTGATAGATTGGCATAAATCATATAGGTGGAAGATGAGAATAAATGATGTAGGAGAGGAATGACTTTTATGGGTCTAAACAGTGGGTCTAACCCCAGGAAGTGTTTCATAACATAGGGGGAGCATTCAATAACAAAATTAGATGCCAGATCCATCAAGGAAATAATTGGATGACCCAGATCAGGTTTTGTCTATCGAGAGAATACATACTATTGGAGAAGCAGCAATGATCAAGCATTTCATGATTATTTATTTTGATCTAACATTGTGGTATCAGCTGACTGTTTTCAAGATACCAAGAAGTTGCGAGAAGTAGTTGAAAGGAATGATTCCACTGATCAATGAAACAGTGAGAAATTTATTGATAAATGTGATGAGGAGGAAATCATCAAAGGGGGAGCATAAGTGACTAATGCTGATTTAGAAAAGAAAAATCATCATCTTCACAATAGTCAAAGCGTTGAGCTGAAATTGACGTGAAAAATATCATTGGTGATTACTCATCTCTAGCTTAGACAAGGAGAATGGAATCACTGCAGAAAACATATTTTATATCCCAGGTCGAGCCGAAATGCTTTGCTGATGCAGTTGAAGATGAAAACTGGGATCATGCCATGAATGAAGATCTTGATCAAATCGATAAGAACCCGACATGGGTGATTGTTTCGAGGCCAGCAGACAAGAATGTCATCGGGACTAAATGGGTCTATCACAATCAGAAGAATGAAGATGGAACTGTGATTCGAAACAAAGCATGACTAGTGTGCAAGGGATACTCCCAGATAGAGAGAATAGATGTAGATGAGATATTTGCACCAGTTGCAAGGCTGGAGACAATCAGATTATTTTTGGCCATAGCAGTGCGAAGAAAGTTCAAAGTGTTCCAGATGGATGTGAAATCCGCATTCTTGAATGGTAATCTGGAAAAGGAAGTGTATATTGATCAGCCAGATGGTTTTCTCATTCATGAGGATGAGAACAAAGTTTGCAGGCTGAAGAAGGCATTGTATGGGCTGAAACAAGCACCAAGGGAATGATACTCAAGGATTGATCAGTATTTGAAGAAACCTGGTTTCCAACATGGAGGAGTTGATTGCAATATTTATTTCAGCAATGACAGTAATAAAAGGATGATAGTGCTTGTGTATGTCGATGAGATAATTTTTTGCGGATCAGATGAAGCTCAGTGCAGACAGTTTTCCGAATTCATGAAAAATGAGTTTGAAATGTCAATGATTGGAGAGCTAACATTTTTCCTTGGTCTACAGGTTACACAAGGAAGGAATGGAACTTTCATTTATCAATCCAAATATGCCAAGGAGGTTCTAGGAAGGTTTGGAATGGATAATTCCAAGGAGATGAAGACTTCAGTTGCTACCCGGATGAAATTATCAAAAGATGATGATGGCAAGGCAGTTAATATCACATAATACAGGAAAATTATTGGAAGTTTGTTGTACTTGACTGCAACAAGGCCTGGTATTGTTTTTGCCACATGCCAAGCAACGAGATATCAGATAAATCCCAAGGTAAGACACATGCTTGTAGTTAAAAGAATACTTCGGTATATCCAAGGCATAGTGGATTTCGGCTTGACATATACTGATAAATCTCAGACAGAGTTATTGGGATATACTGATGCAGACTGGGCCGGTTCCATGGATGATAGGAAATCAACGTCAGGTGTTGCTTTCTATCTTGGTGGATTGTGTATATCTTGTCTAATCAAGAAGCAAGATTTCATTTCGTTGAGCACTGCGGAAGCTGAGTATATTGCGGCCACTCAAAAATGCACACAATTGTTATGGATGAATCAGAATCTTGAAGATATGGCAGTTGAAGTGAAGTCTCCGATCAGAATCCAGTGTGATAACTCAAGTGCTATCAATCTTAGCAAAAATCTAGTTCATCACTCAAGGACAAAGAACATTGAGATAAAGTATCATTTTATCAAGGATAAGGTTGAGCAGAGAATCGTGCAGTTGGAGTATGTGCCTACAGAGCTACAGGTTGCAGACATTCTGACAAAGGCCTTACCCAAGGAAGCTTTTGAGAGGCATCGACTAGCTCTGGGAGTTCAGTCGATTCCCCACACTTGACATAATGAGGATGTGGAACCCCCCCCCCTCCCCGAGGTATGATGTGTTTTTTCCTAATGTGCTGATATGTGTTCTCTACTATGTTACAGACTACAAAGGAGTGACCTTTGGGTTCATCGAAAAAGGGGGAGAAAATAGTGATTGTTCAAGGGGGAGACAGTGTGGAGATTTGATAAATCATGAATGATATGGGGAGAAGCTGACATGTGGAGCAGCCAGATAGGGGGAGTGCAATGAGATCGGGGGAGAGTATTAAATCTGACGATGCTAGAAGTGATCGATCAAATAATAGATATCACGATAGCTGAGGATCGTGATAAAAGCAGAAGAGTGATGTTGGAATGGTGAGAGAAGGTTTCCAGCTATCACGAATTGGTATCAGTGAGGTTCAACAATTGGTATCAATTTAAGAATTGGTGTCAGGTTGGAATCGAGAATTGGTGTTTGACATGAAGTGATTCATTGATGAACTTTTCATACTACTCTTGTTTCTCATGCCGAGCATTGCTCAAGCGGGTTTAGAGTATGTGTTAAGTGATTCCTTGAACGCTATCATAATCTCAAGAGTCAAATAGTGGTAGCCGCTGGAAGAAGACTCAGTGAGTTATCAAAGTGCAGAAATCATTCTGAGCAGAGTTGTGAAGAGTTGTCAACAAACCCAAAGGGGGATATTGTTGGGAAAAAATCCCTCAAGGTAACATTGAAGTATTTTTGGGTTGATTGTGTTTGTTGAAAAAGCAGGTGTCCATGGAGAATTTTCATGTTCCTGAGAATTCGTTGACAATCCTTGTTGACAAAGAACGATGACAAAGGAAAGGACGATCTGGAGGCGGTACAAATGAGCAGTACAAGGTGGCGTCATTTCCCAGTGTTTTCCAAATTTTTGGGGTCCAAAATTTGGAGTTTGATGAGCATCTCGAAAATATGATTTCCATGAAGATCATAATTTAATATGGAAAAGGCATGAATTTCGTGAAGATGGGATGCATGGTTTGGAAATCGCGAAGACCAGAAGAATGGAGGTGGTGAGTCTTCACGATTACGACAAGATTCACGAACGGCAGAGGCTGAAGCGCATCGCGGTGGTGAAGGGCTTTTCGAGGGATCTTGGCAGTGATGAAGGGCATTGCGATGGAGCTTCGCAGCAAAGGATCTAATGAATTGACGGAATGCTTCGCGATTACGATGAGCTCCGCGAAAGGAAAATTGCCGAGGTGCTTCGTGATTTGGACAGAATTCCGGCAGAAACATCAGAGCTTCGCGATTGGTGATGATGTGGCGTTGACTTCGAACGGAAAGTTCGAGGGTCGGTGGAATCACCTATAAATAGAGGCTGACCCCCTCGAGAGAAGTAGAGAGAATTTTCAAATAAAATCCATTGCTCTCGGTTCGCAGAGGTGGTTTGCGAAGGCAGTGTGCTTCGCGAAAGGGGAGCTTCGCGGCGGCTATTCTAGCTCCGCGAAAGGTGTGTGCCCCACGTTGGCTCAGTGATCTTCGCGTAGAGGCAGGAGATCCGCGACGGCCTAAGCATTGAGAAGGTCTCTGCATCGCGAGAGTGCTTCGCGATAGAGCTTCGCGAAAAGGCAGGAGCTTCGCGAAGGCTTGTTTGAGCTTCGCGAAATTGGGAGCCTAGCGAAGTAGGGTGCTTCGTGAAGGTGTTTCCAAAGGTAGTTGCCTAGTGGTCAGAGGCAAAGTGGTATTCATCAGTGGATGAAAGATGGACTTCAACAGAGAATCTATCAACAGTTGAAGATGCATTTTTTCATGCAAATGAAGAGACCTACAGGTCTATAAACGGTGAGTGGATTCCATTCCAGAGCAGTGAGCTTAGGAAGAGGAAGAAGGTGATCCTCTCCACCGGCAGTGATCCAGAGAGAGAGAAATAGGGAGTGACCCTTGGGAAAGCAGTGAGCTGACCCTAAACCTTTGTAAAGGCAGTGATCCTGGGCATAGAAGTGATCTAGCCTGAACAATATTGGCAGTGAGCCTTAGTAGAATTTGGTACGATTGGTAACTTGTCAGCGTATGCTCCTT
The DNA here is from genome assembly GCA_963277665.1 of Viscum album. Taxonomy (NCBI): domain Eukaryota; kingdom Viridiplantae; phylum Streptophyta; class Magnoliopsida; order Santalales; family Viscaceae; genus Viscum; species Viscum album. The sequence goes on from OY728167.1 coordinate 640,522,673, forward strand.
GGATGTAACCCAGTGAGGGTGAACCAAGTAAAAATCTTTGTGTCTGCCTACTTGCTTCCCTGCATTGCATTTAAAGCATCATCATCAGATAAAGAAGAAATGAAGTGGTCATAATGAACACACCAGTGCAAACAAAGTGACCCCTGTAACAAAGAGGTCAAGATCCAGTGGGGCAGGAAGAATTTAGAAAAGAATATCCATACCCTGATTCACCCCTCTCTCAGGGTATATAGGCCCCTATTGGCCCTAACAAAGTTAATAAAATATAAATAATATAAGACTAAAATAATATTAACCTATAAATAATATTTTAAAAAATTAAATTTAAATTAACTTTTTAAACAATTATAATTATAGTAATAAAATTAATAATTAAAATAAAGTAATTAATTTAATATTAATAAAATTTTAAGAACATAATTATGTTATATTAACTAATTATTAATAATACTCATTTAATAAAATAATCCAAATAAATAATTTTAAATTAAATAATTTTATCTAATTAATGATTTAAAAATAAATTAATAAAAGTAATAATAATATTTAATAACTTTTAGCAATATTTATAAAATCTTATTAAAATAATACTTTAATAATATTAAGTATATATTTTTATTAAATAATTTATAAATAAATAATAATCATCAACTAAGATATTTATTAATTAATAAATTAACCTGTTAATAAGTAATATAACTTTAATATAATATTTATTTTATTATTTCTTTGTGTTTCTATCTATTTTGTCGTGTTCTACATTGAGAAGGTTCATACAGGTGACATAACCCCATCCATATTCACTCAATGAAATTACCAGAAGTTAATTACATGAGGGAAGATAGAATTACGTGAGATTGACTGAAAAAGTGCATGTGTATGGTGCGAAGGTGAAGAACCGACCTATGTCAGTGATGCTGGTCGGTGACATGCAACAAATGATATGAAGTTTAAAATAAGGTAGAGCAGTAGGAGGATGGGGGATTGGACACTTAGACTCCCATACATTGACACCATTGATTCAGATATTCGACAACTTCTCACAAACTGACGGAGCATAGTAGGGAAAACCTTTGGGCACTTATCGGAGAACTGTTCTTGGAGATCTGAGGACCAGGAGCACCAGTAGTATGAGCTTGTAGAGGGAGATCTCTTCCTTGGTTATTTTTAAATTTTCTTTCTTTGTAGTTGAATGATTTATGTTGAAGTAATAGAGATGATTGTAGGATAGATTTAATAGTTCAGGGAAAGTTTCTAGAACTACTGGTTATTTTTAATCTGCCTTTTACATATCATTTTAATGCATTCAGAATTGATCAACAAGATCAATTACGAGTACATTCAACTACATCGTGCCACTATCACTTAATTTAAAAACTCTAGAATCATTCGGTGAGTCTGATTGTGGATACATTTTCTAAAATATTTAATTCAAAATCAAAACTTCTGAACTAACGGAGATTCTGTTCAATTGTACTTTTCAAATCAAAATACTGCAGTTGAACCTTTCTCGGAGTGGCTAAATCCGAGATTGTTCAACCAAAGTGACTTATCTCATGGAGACAGAAATAAGTCATTCCTTTTTAGTGGTTCCAGTTGCAACACCATTTAAGTGAAAAGAAAATATTTTAAACTAGTAGAATAGAGTTTTTTCCCAGGCACTTCATTCTGGTTGTTCATTTATCAACGTTCTATATTTCTGTTACTTACTATTTTGAATCATTTTCTTATTTCATCATATTTTATAACAAAAATACAAAAAAATGCGGTGTTACTTTACTACCTTATAATAACATAAAATAAAATAAAAGGTTAAAAAGTAAAAAAATATAAAAACCATTCCCACTGCTGACAACAGTGGGATTATTAGAAAAAAATTGGCCACCATCCTTCCTTGTGGGTTCGACCCTGCTCACCCCATATACAGTTGTAGTAGGAAATCATAAATTTTAAAATTTTACCAAATTTTAACAACATTTGGGCATCACCAATCAGTCAGTAAATATATATAGTAAGCCATGTGCAATGAGTAAAGCAATAAACAAGGAGAACTAAAAAGTAAACATCCCTTATGTGCAGGTACTCATTTAATGTCCATTTCATTTAATCCAAATATTTACGAATTAAATTACATTGAACTCATAATTCTTAAGACCCAACTCAAGATCAAAATCCCCCATGTAGCTAGAAGCACAATAGATGCCACTAAAGTCCATCTAAACAATACAAATCAAGACTGAACCAAGCACGTGTTTTGGCTTGGAGACATGTCATGAGTCATTTCATTTCATTTAATTCATTTGTTACCTATGTTCATCCCTAAAATTCCTAAGTTGAAATTCAAGTATCACTGCTGGTATAATTTACCAACACCTTATGCATTTGTCTATGGAGAACCTCTCATGAGCCCATGTATTTCTCTAGAGGTGATATAAATTCCATGCCATAAGATTCCATCCTTTGTAATTCATTGGATTCCAAGTATCAGTCTGCATATAAGTCTAGCCTCAATCAGTCCATCCATGGTTTCCCTCACTTGGATCCATGTATCACCCATGGCTTGATCAAGATCCGAACCAATGAGTCCATCTATGGAATGTTAATGTGAATCCACATATCACACATGATATTATCACATTAACCATTGAGTTCATCCATGTAATTCTAAGTTGAATCCATGTATCACTCAAGGTATAATGGTCAATAGTCTCATGATTCCATCCACAGAACTCTAATTTGAATCCATGTATCACACAAGTCTATGTATCATTTAACCAGTTCAATTCCAATTAAACATTTCATTTGGATTTCCAAGGTCAAAACCAATGGCATTTAAAATAACTCACCTCAAAGGGTGACTCAATAAAGGGCTGACCTCAAAGGCTTAGCCATTCATTTACACACATGGGAAAAACATGATAACGATATTCCCATGATTAATCAATCCATCACATAGAATGGTCTCAACATAACTCACATGGTTTATCAATTCAAAGTCCATTCAAATACTCACATGGCCATTTTTAATATAACAAGACTAATAAGCATATCAAGCTGCTACAAGGCATATTTTTCATAAATATCATACGGGAAAAATCAAAAATTAGATAAATTCAAGCCAATTTCATCAAATGATGGTATAGACTCTACTTTACTCACATGGGAAAGGAAATACAAAGCAACATGCTTTAAGAAAGCAATGGAATACATGGTCCAAAAGTCAAGCCATCCATCCCATACCATTAATTCATTTCACTCATCAAGAAATTCATTAATTTATTACAATTAAATCTACCTAATTAAACCCATGGAATTACAAAAGAGCATCTCAAGGTAATCAAGGGTCGAATTCCTAATCCATCAGTATGTCCATTTAAACTAACACACCCAAGGGGTGGTCCAATCAGGGTTCTAAACCGATAACAAGCATCAATAATCTTATTCAATTACCTAAAACATGATTGAAAATAATAGGGTTAAATTTATATTTAAAGGGACACCTTTAAAATAGATGTGCCGCATGACTGTATATATAAACGACCCAACTTTGAGTGAAATTAATGATACCACCTACCTTAGGTCCATGCTAGATAGATTGTCTAGTATCATGATTTGATTTGGCCCAGATTAGGAGAAATATAAAAAATTGATGAAGAATGAGGGACATATGATCATAAATCCAAATAGAGTAGGTGATAGAAATAAGAATCAAGAATTTATAAAAAGTAATTAAGGCATTACCGTTATAGATCCAAGGATACAAACCGCATTTGAATCGGAGATCGGGCGGATAGAGTAGCTCAAATCTCAGAATAGCCTCCAATGGGAGATCAAGAATGAGATATTTACTATGAAATGGGAAAAGGGAAATTAGGTATCAAGTTATAAAACATTTCAATGAAAAAATGATCATTTTAACAAAAATATTTGGGCTGCACGGTTTACAAATCTTGCACAAACCATGCTAAGAGCCTATGTCAAAATCTGCTAAAACTGTAGACCATGCTGCACGACCGTGCACATACACTCGCATGGTTTACTCAAACCATTAACCTTGTAATCCCCCACTATCCATCCTTTCATGTTTTAGTCAAACCATTTAGGCTACCCTACACGGTGTGAACTAACCATGCACAAGGTTTAAAACACCCTGAAAACTGGTTTTGGGCATCAAATGAGCCCTGAACACCCCCGAGCCATCTATAAAATCAAAAATAATCAAAATAAGGACATATTTAATTAATTAACTATGAATTTATAGAAAATAAGGATTCTATACCTGAAGGATGAACTAGGTTCTTAAAAACTTCCCCCTTAAAGCAATTTGTCCCTGAATTTCCCTTCTATGGGTGGTGAAGCTTGACCTGTGAATAACGTCAGCCACTAGGATGGTACATCAACCTCCTTCTCCCAGGTCTCATCCTACACTCGGTCATGATTCCATAACACCCGTATTAAATTAATGGGCCGGCCTTGGAGAACCTTTGTGCTACAATCCACAATTCGTATAGGATTCTCCTCAAAGGAGACATCTACCTGTAACTCAACCTCCCAGGGATGAAAGGTATGAGACAGGTTTGAATAGTAACATCAAAGTTAAGAAACTTGGAAGACATCATGCACATACTGATACCTATGAGGTAACTGCAACCGATATGCTACTGGCCCGACTCCCTCCAGAATCTCGAATGACCTGATGGATCTCGACAAAAGTTTACCATGTCTCCTGATCCTCTTTTGTATCATCCTCAGTGAAACGCATAAGAAACCCTGATTCCTAGTCTTGAACTCTATAGTTCACCTATATATAATGGTGTATTATTTCAAATGAGACTATGCATTATCCATCCACTTATGAATCAACTACACATGCTCTGTGGTCTCCTGAACAGGATAAGATCCTAACAAAGCTGCCTCTCCTGCCTCCAGCCAAAACAAGGATGATCGGCATGGTCTATCATAAAAATACTCATATGGATCCATCTAAATAGTATCCTGAAATCTATTATTGTATATGAACTCAACCATGGGTATATAATCCTCCCAAGAACCCTTGAAATCTAGGACACATGCTCGCATCATGTCCTCAAGAACCTGAATCATGCGCCTTGACTAGCCATCTGTCTGGGGGTGGTTTTTCATACTCAAAAGCACATGTGTACCCAAAAATCCATTGTATCCCTTTATATAATCAAGAATTATATGGGGAATCCCTATCTAAAATGATATAATGCGAGACCCTATGTATTCATACTATCTCACAGTTATAAAACCTCCCAAGATTATCAATTAAAAATGCCTCCTTGGCAGGTATGTAGTGAGTGACCTTTGTGATACTGTCAACAAAAACCCATAAATTATTATTACATTGAGGTGAACTTAGTAAAATTGTCACAAAATACATCATGATGTCATTCCATTTCCAATACGGAATGGGTAGTTTCTTTAAAAGTCTGGTTGGTCACCGGTTTTCTGCCTTCACCTACTGACAGGTGGATCACCTCATAACAAACCCAACCACATCACCCTTCATACCCGACCACCATTACTAATAATGTAAATCCCGATACATTTTGGTGACACTCGGGTGAATTTCCCAAGCTGAAGTATGAAAATACCATATCATCTCCTCACGCATGTCTGAAGATACCCACATGTGACTGTGTACTTGCAGGATCTCATCATTGCCTATCATCCATCCAGGAGGAGGGTCCCCACCTGCTACACTCTCCCATAGAAATAAGACTTATGATTCTGATAGATACCTCATCCTCGCTCTATCAAGAAGTGTAGAGGTAATATATAAAGATGATATAAAGGTATTCCCCTGACTATCATGCACCTCTAAGTGAATCTTAAAGAACAAATCCATAAGCTTCCACTCACTATTGGCCTACTTCACTACTTGTATATGAGTCCTCTTACTTAGTGAATAGGCCATTACATTACATTTATGAGGTGTGTAGGAAAAATCAAAGTCAAAATACTATAGGTACTCAACCCACCCTCACTATCTCAAGTTCAGATCACGCTGTTTAAATATGCACTTGAGGCTTTTGTGGATCGTGTACACCATAAAATGAGCTCCCAATAAGTAATTTATCCAATATCGCAATGTGTGAACAGTCACAACTAACTCTAAATCTTGTGTCAGGTAGTTCCTCTCATGTGGTCTCAACTTCTGAGACCCATACATGATGACTCGATCCTCCTGTATAAGAAATACACCCAGTCAGATACCTGATGCACCATAGTACATAGTGTAACTTCTTTCTAGATCTAGAAAAATTAGTATTAATGCTGAATTAAATTTATATTTTTGCCCCTGAAAGTCCGTGTCGTAGGAATCTGACCATACATACTTCACACCCTTCTTATTCATCCCTTCAGCATTGCTTCTAAGCATGATAAGTCTTGTATAAATCACCTTTAGTAACCAACCATCCCTAAGAAACTCCATACCTCAAATACATTCTTGGGATATTATAAGGAAACTATGTATCTCACATTCTTTGGGTCCACTGATACTCTTATCTCTTAGATGATGTGACCCAAGAAGTGAATATGATGCATCCATAAGTGGAAATTTGTGAGATTAGTATATAACTGATGTTATATCAGTGTATTCAAAATGATCTCAAGATGGGTATCATGTCATGTCGATTATGAAAATATACCATGATATCAGCCACGAAAACCACCAAAAATGAATTGAGATAAGGATGGAACACTCGGTTCATCAATTCCAAGAAGACCACTGGCACGTTTGTGAGACTAAACGGTATAACCAAATACTCATATGGACCATACTTGCTCCAAAAGGCTATGTGAGATATGTATGATGTTCTAACACACACCTGATATTAAACAAATATCAAATCAATATTTGGGAAGACCCAAGCCCCTTAGATCTGGTCGAAGAGATCATATATCTGTAGTAGAGGATAATATTTCATAACCATCAATAGGTTCAACTTCCATTAATCCACACATAACTTGAGGGTACCATCAACCTTTTTCACAAGAAGGACTGGAAAACCCCATGGATAAGTACTATGTCTAATGAAACCCTTTGCCTCTAAATCCTCTAGATCCCTCTTGAGCTCTTTCATCTTAGTAGTATCCATCCTATACGGATGAATAGATATATGTGTAGATCCTAGAACCGATATAGTAGAAAACTCTACCTCTCTCATTGGTGGTAATCCTGAGATGTCTTCTAGGAAGACAACTCTGAAATGATCAACCAATGGAGAAAAATGCTCCAAACGTGTTCCATGATCATCCAGATATAAACTCACAATCTGGGTTGTCATCCCACCCAGCCCACAATGTTGTGGTCCAGTTCAAATTTCATGTACATCCCATTCACCCTAGTGAATACAATCACCACTCGGTAGTGATGTGAAATTCACCCTTCGGTGGTAGAAGTAAAAATAATATTGATAAGCTATGAGCCATTCCATCCCAAGTATGACATCAAACCCTATCATCTCAAGTAAATAAAGTCTCCAGAGGAAGTGATACCTTACAATCACAAGGGGAACTCCCTATACTGGCGTATACCCTCTGTTATGATCCCCAATAGAGTGTCTAGTGTCATAACACCCTTATAAAAATTAACACTAAGCCCAATTATTCCCATAATGGGCATAAATATAAATCTATGTGAATCACCCATATTAAAAAGTGAGTAAGCTAAAGTAGAGTATAATATAATAGTACCTCTAGTAGTAGAAGTTCTGGTATCCTTCTTCTACTCTGTGTGTTTCATTGCATATACCTGGATTGAACCACAAACCTATGACACTATCTAGAAACCCTGAGTATATCCACCATGTTTTCACTAAAAAACTAGTGTCTGACTACCACCATCATGACCCCCACCTCGGCCTGATCAGCTAGCTATATTCCAGATCCTTACTCGGTGATAAGCTGAAGATCCTAATACTGAACATGGATTCTATACAGATCCTATCTCACTGGATTCTGGTGAAAAAATTCTACAGAATCACTGAAGATGGGCCCATATTATCGCAGGAAAGGAACTTGATTGGGTCTCTCATACAATGTGGCCTTGTATGTTCCAACCTACCACACTGGTAGCACCTAACCTGGATACCTGAAGATATGTTCTGAATGCTAGTATCACATAGTGGAAGCTCTAGATGATGGTTCCTACTACCTATTGATGTAGTACCAGACCTAGGTGATAAACCACCCTTTCGCTATCCTCCATATTCCCTCAGGTTACACTCTATTTTTAGTTCATGATTCACTATTCCAGATACAATAGTCAGCCAAAAGATATTTAGCTATGATCATATGTCATACCTGACACCATCCTCAAATAATCCATCTTTATACAGATCTTCACCCATATTAATATGTGTGAAATGTTAGATCTCAGTAAAATGGGCTGAGGAATCCATAACTAATAGCACACCCTACTCCAGATGCATAAACTCTTGGGATTTATCGACCCTCAACAACTTGGGATATAAGTAGTCATAGAAGGATATCTGAAAATCCTTCCAATACATCTCTTTATGATGTCTAGTCTAATTGATAACATCCCACCATCTCTTGGTGAAGTCACAAAACATATAAGTATCAATCATGACCCTCTACTATGGAGGCACCTCAAGATAATCAAAGTTAGATAGCATGACCTCTAGCCATGACTCTGTAACCTGTGTTCCACTATCCCCCAATAATGTGGGTAGATGAAACTTCTATAACACTCACATCATCTTATCCATTGATGTGGTAGGTTGGAGTGCTCCCTGAAAGGTCTTTATGAAGCGTGTAAGGTTTTCATAGAACTATTCCTCAACACCTGCGCCCAGCACAACAACCGGTTCCACATATGTAACAACTGTAGGATCCAATGGTATCCCATGAACCACCACCTAAAGAGTGTGATCAACACCACCCTCCTAGCATACAACCGGAGGTCATGGTTGTGGAAAGACTCTACAATTCCAAACACATGCCTCAGTTCATGATCATTAACAGAGTTTGTAGCTCAAAAGCATAGAAATTGAGATAGAATAGGCACAAGACTTTCTATGAGATTAAACCCCTATTACTACCCCATGAGTCAGGCCTAGGTGTTAAACATATCACTTAAAAGTGATAAACACTACTAAAATCCCACTAATAGGGTCGAGTCCAGTCAAGTTCTATGATATAAGCCATTGAAGTTTCAGTTGTTTCGTATTTATCTCATTTCAAACTAAGTTCACATTAACATTCATTGAATTGATAATAATTTAATTCTTATAACATCCCTTTTATAAGGTTAAAATAATGGTACACTAAATTCTGATCCATAGGGGACCATACTCCCGAGGGATCAAAGTTTGGCATCCACCTATGGCACATCACAACACATTTCACTTTAAGTTTGAACCATGATCTTCCAAATTCCAATCCAAGAGGTCCCATACACCTCAGGGAATAAATGTTGGTGTCCATTTCACACCATAAAAAACCTTAACATAACTAACCCAGTAGCAATCATATGTATCACAACACCTATCACAACGACATGAAATCAGTAATGCATCATAAATGTCATGGAAAAAATACACAGAATGTTATTTCTATCATGTTCCCATATTATGTAGAAGATGGAATACCCTCATACCAATAGGTTAAAACATAATAGAACCCAAATTCATATAAAAAATAACATCATAAATTTATTGAATCACCCAACGGTGGAATCAAATCCACTGTAATAGTGAAAAATTCAAAAAACAACAATTTCATTCGAGGAAATTTGGATTTCCCCTATACGCGGGGTATCCACTCCCTGACACAACTTATTAGGAAACTCTATTCCATTCCTAATGATTTATAATTTCACCAAATAATTTAGTAAACCATAAAATACTTTATTTAATACCACTTGTAACATCCCAGACTCGGATGCCACTGAAAGGTGCCTCAAGCCTGGTGAGTCACACAACCCCAATCCCATATCCCTAAATGCCAGAGGCTTCTGAATAGTAGTGAGGTCCTAGGTGAGTCTGTAGGGAGACTATTACCACATTACTAGAGTTTAGAACAATGGAATATTAATAACATATACAAGTAGAGAAATTAGTAAACCATAAAATAGAAATAAACAGTGGAAGAGTGATAGTATAAACAAATCTAGAAGTTATCACATATATAGAATTATGTAACATATCATTTTTATCCAATAAAGTAGACAAAATAGGTAAATTTTAATCAATTAAAATATATGTAACAAATATAAAAAAAGTTCAAAAGTATCCCAACAACATCACAAGCCCCATCTTGGTCCCATGCTCTCCTGATCCTAATCATCATATCAAATACCTGTATAAGGGTGGTTTCCCTTTTCGATACCTGCAATCATATAATCTGTTTCGGTCCCAAAAAGTGGACCAAATAGGGTGTGAGACTAAATCCCAATAGGCAACAACCCAAGGTCCACGCCAATTAGTTAGTGAATATATATAGTAGGCAGTGTTGAATGAGTAAAGAAGTAAACAAGGATAACTCAAAAGTAAAAAAATACCTTATGTGCAGGTACTAATTTAGTATCCATTTCATTTAATCAAAACAAATTACCAATTAAATTACATTGAACCCATAATTATTGAGATCTGACTCAAACCCGGTATCCCCCATGTATCTGGAAGCACAACAGATGCCGTAAAAGTCCATATAAACAAAATAAATCAAGATCAACCCAAGTTTGTGCTTTGGCTTGGAGACGCATCATAAGTAATTTAATTTCATTTAATTCATTTATTACCATAGTATTTCCCTAGCATTCCTATGTTAGAATTCAAGTATCACTCTCGGTATAATCAACCAAAAACTGTGAGCCCACCCATGGTGAACCTCTCATAAGCCCATGTATCACTCTAGATGTGGTATAAATTCCATTCTATATGTGTCCATCATTGGTAATCCATTGGATTAAAAGTATCATTCAACATATAAGTCTAGCCTCAATGAGTCCATCCATGGAATCCCTCACTTGGATCCATGTATCACCCATGGATTAATCAATATCCAAACCAATGAGTTTATTCATGGAATTATAATGTGAATCCACGTATCACCCATGACATCATCACATTAACTATTTTGTTTTTCCATGGAATTGTAAGGTGAATCCATGTATTACTCAAGGTATCATGGTCAATAGTCATATGAGTATGTCCATGGAATTCTAATTTGAATCCTTGTATCACCCAACAATATGCATCATTTAACCAGTTCAATTCCAATTAAACATTTAATTTTTCTTTCCAAGGTCAAAACCAGTGGAATTTAAAATAACTCACCTCAAAGGGTGACTCAAGCATGGACCAACCTCAAAGTCTTGGCCTTTCATTTACTCATGTGGGAAAAACATGATAACGAGATTCCCATGCGTAATCATTACATCACATAGAATGGTCTCAACATAACTCACATGGGATAGCAATTCAAAGGGCATTCAAATATTCACATGGACATTTTTAATATAACAATACTAACACTCTTTTCAATAATTTACATGGATTAGTTGTCATAAAAAACACACGGTAAAATCAATGATTAGAGAAATTCAAGAAAATTGCATCAACTCATGGTATAGACTCTACATTACTCACATGGGCAAGGAACTACAAGGAAACGTGCTTTAAAAAAGCAATGGCATACACACGTCAAGGGGAAAGAAATCCATCCCATACACGTAATTCATTTTACTTATAAACCAATTCATCAATTTATTACAATTCAATTTACCTAATTAAACCCATGGTATTAAAAAATAACATCTCAAGGGAATCAATGGTCAAATGAATAAGCCATCAAAATGTCCATTTAAACCAACACACCCAGGGGGTGGTCCAGTCAAGGTTCTAAACCTATAACAAGAATCAACAAGCCTATTAAATTACCTAAAACATGATTGGAAATAATAGGGTTCAATTTCCATTTAAGGAGACACCCATAAAATGGGTGTGCCACACGATGACATATATAAACGGCCCAATACTGAGAAAAAGGCATGAGACCACCTACCTTAGGTCCGTTATAGATAGCTCATCCAGTATCAAGCTCTTTTTTGTCCTAGATTAGGAGAAATCTGAAAAAAAAGATGAAGAATGGGAAAGTAGGGCATATGATCCTAAATTAAAATAGCACAGCTGATAGCCAGAATAATCAAGAATGGATAAAAAGGAAATAGGGCCTTACCATTACAGATCCAAGGAGATGAACCACATTGGAATCATAGATCATACAGATGACATACCTCAAATCCAAGAATAGCCTCTAAGGGGGGCTCAAGAAGGAGCTCTTTCCTATGCAACAATTGAAGGGAAATTAGTTTTTAACTTATCAAACATTTCAGGGGAAAATGGTCATTTTACCCAAAATATCTGGGCCATATGGTTTCGGTGCACAGTTTTTCAAACCGTGTTCCATGTCACATGATATACTATAGAAGAAAGGGGAAATCATATGGTTTAATTGCATGGTTTACAAACCACACGCAAACCGTGTGAAGAGCCTCTATCAAAATCTTCTAAAACTGCAGACCAAGCCGCATGGATGTGCACATCCACTTGCATGGTTTACTCAAACCATGCATCCTATAATCCCACACTATCCATCCTTGTATGGTTTAGTCAAACCATGTGGCCTACCACGCACAGTTTGAACTAACCTTGTTCCATTCTTAAAACACCCAAAAAACCAGTTCCAAGCTTCAAACAAGCCCTGAAACCCCCGATCTCTCTATTACCTCAACGAGAATCCACATTAGTCCATATTCAAGCAATTAAACTAGGAATTTATGGAAAATAAGGGGTCGGTACCTCAAGGAAGAACTGAGTTCTTATAGTAACACCCCAAGGATTTAGGATATATTTATTTTTAAATAAATTTATTCTCTTAAATATCTCGTGGTACATGTAACCTAAGTATTTTTTTATGTTCCATAGCATATTTAACATGCAACACCGAGCTTAAATGTCCCATGATATACATAATCTTTAAAACCTAGATGTTAAATTGGAAGGAATTAATATTATTAACTAATTTATGAAATATATGTGTGTGTATATATGAATTTTACACTCAATATATATTTTTTAAATTTTTTTATTAAATAATCAATCAATATTTAGTAATTAAATTTTATTCTTCAAAAATATGATTTATTAGAAAATGATTTTTATTGTATTTCATGGAAAAAATGTTTAAATTGATTTTTGAAAAATTTAAAAAAATTATTTGATAAAATTAATTTCATTTTTTGAATATTAATATCAAAATTTAGATTAGGTGAAATTTTGTAATTTTTCTAAAAATATTGATTCTAAGTGAATAGTGAAAATTACCGATTTTTTTTGTAAAAAAGTCATTTATTTTTAATAAATTAAGTAATTTAGAAGTACCAATATGTTTTGAATTTTATTTTAGGTAACATAAGTATTACCTATTTATATTTAATCCACTTATTTACTTTTAAATCAATTTTTTTTCTTTTTATTATAAGTTTTTTTTGGGTTTAAAAATGATATTTTTCTAACATTGTTTAAAATTGCATAATACTTCTCCATTTTAATTAATTAAAATTATTCATAATGGGGAATGTTTTAAATTTAATTTATATATTATATATCAATATATTTTAATTAATATCCATATAATGATTATTACATGATGTTCATTTAATATAAAATCTTCTTATGCTTGAAAAAAATACACTTACTAAAAACTCGTTTTTTCATCGTGTCAATGAGTTTGTTTTAAAATTAATTTTTGATACTTTTAGAAAATTTATTTTATAAAATAAAATTAATTTTTTAAATAAACCTGTAAAATTTATACAGGTTTGAATTTTGGATAATTTTCTAAAAAGTTTCATTTTATGATGAATAGTGAAAAATACTGAATTTTAATAGAAAATCACCTTTTCATTTAAATTATTTACAATTTTAAATTATATTTTAAATTTTTAAAAGTTAAATTAGTTCAATTATATATATATTAATACAATTTAGTTCATTGGAACTAATTTCATATTGAAATTGGATATAAAAACTTTGTAACCTTTTGATCATTTTTTCAATAAAAACCAGCTTTCTCGTGGCATCCATGTGATTAATTCTAAATTAAAAATTTAAAAATATGTGAATATAATTTGGAAAAATTGATTCATTATTTGGAATCATAACAATTTTTATTTTTTAATAATATAAACTTAATTTTTTACCAAAATTAATAGTGAATACAGTAAAACATAATTACCGCAATTAGGGTAAAAAGGAGTTTACCTTGTGATTAATCTTGAAATATATGGGTAAAAATAACATATAAACATATATAAAAACTATTTTATGGACATATTTTGACCATTAAACAAAAAATGTTTGATAATGGATTATTTCTGTCCCTTTTCACATATGAAAAACATGGGAGCACTCAATTATTTTCAAAAATACCAAGTGTGTCATCTCCCTCACTTATAAAAGGTCAGTCCCTATCCTCTATTATTCACACCTTAAAACCAATTTTAATTGGGCAATTCCAAACCAAATTACTTAAAAACATCTCTCAAATCATACTAGAATCCTTAATTTCGACAAGAATCTAACCTAAGAAGTATTTAGTTAAAACCTAAGGAGGATACCCAAAGAAGAGGTAATGTTCTTCAATGAGCATATTTATTTTAATTCTTTATCCACCTATTTCAATTATTATTAAACCATGATGATATAATAAAATAAGTATATTAAATATATTGGGATTTTTTTATAATAAATCCATGACCTACAACCATCTCCACTGCCATCAAATGGGTTACGAAGTAATTGTTCATTTGTATGGCATACTACCGCCTCACAAACTGATGTCATTCATTATTCCATTACCACCATTCAATGTGGGGTATGATAACGGATATAAAGTATATATATGATATTTATAAAATATTTGTACGTATAGAGTCATTATACAATATAAATAATTTTAATTTCCATTTTATATGGGATATTATATCATCGTTTGTGTGTACGGAGGACTACCGCCTCACAAAGCGATGTGATTCATTTTCTTACTAACACATTACATAGAAGGAAATAAGGATAAATTTAAGTATAATATATGATATAAATGAAAATTTTATTATATTCATTAAATATTTATAATGCTTAAAATATAATATATAATTTTATTTTTTACACTAAGAAGATGATAACATCATTCGTGTACGTGTGGACAACCGCCTCCACGAAGCGTTGTGACTCTATTTTCATCACCAAACATAATGGATGATATATATAAGTATATTTTAAGAAGTAATACAGTATATAAGATATTATTATAATTATTTTAAGATAAAATATTACTTACCCAATTTACATAATGATCATTGAAAAATGGAAATGTTACTCATTAGTAGATACGACCTACCATCCCTACGAACGTAACATACTTCATTTTTCATAACCATCATTCGTGATTGGTTTTAAAAATATAATTGATCTATAAATAAGATATTTATTTAATTATTATTATTATGGATATTATATAACTATATTATATGAAAAATAATGAAAACTTTCATAACAAAGCATGAATGAGAAAACAGGGCAATGAACACCTGAAACAATTAAAATAATGAAAGATTATTAATGAACAGGTGATAAGATGTTATAAAAGGATCATATATGATATTATAAATATTATTATAGTTCTTAAATAATTTAATAACATGGTCAAAAACACTATATATGAGTATATATCATGTTAAACCAAAAGGAAGTGTGAGGTAAGGGATTTCTGTCTCACTTTTGACTTTTGTGAGACAAATTCCATATTGACCACCAATTTCTTTAATGTGGTATATATACTTCTCATGAATTTATTTTTTTATGATAATAATGAAAATTATTTGGAAATATATATCCATTTGGGGATATCTTTATCCTGAGGATTTTGATTCAAAGTTACCAAGGTGCTAAGAGTATTATGATATAATCTCATCATTTATTGGAATTGTTTATGATTAAGTTTCCAATGTTGAAATCTTATGACCTAACTCTAAAAAATTCACATGAATTTTATTCTCCTATGTATATTCATGAAAGTTTAATGCAATATTACCATTTTAAACTTTTTGGTACGTATGATAATTGAGAATGTTTTTAATAGAAATAATATTTATTTCTCTCTTCAGTCAAAAACCCGTTATCTTCCAAAATAATGATTTCTAAAAAAATAAAAAATGTTTTTAAAATTCTTAAATTGATTAATTAAAGTCATTTTTACCCAATTTTTTTATTGTTATATGTAACGTCCCGACCCCAGAATCTAGGAGCCGGTGAATTATTTTAATACATTGGCATGATTACAAGGAATCAAGTCCCGAAGGACCGATTAGTTTAGTAGTATTGGAAACAAGATACATACTTAAGTTCAACATTACAACTTGAAAAGAAAAACAACACTAATTTATTCCATTAGAAACATCCAAGATTCCAAGATTATTCCTGCAAGTCACTCATAACTAACATCTTCATATCCTGAAAAATGAAACATGAGAAAGGGGTGAGCTCAGATGATCAGTAAGAGTAAGAAATACGGCGGAAGATAACATAAAAATTAGGCATGGTGAATAATTGAAAATACATGCCTTAATGAATATTAAATATAAATACTTTATGGTAGGAATATGAACTGAGTAAATAATTCCATAATAAAACATAGTCATGGGTATTCTAATAGTCTAATAACCATATGAAATATCAATAGCTAATATCATAATGATGGAATGCATAATGTCGGACATAATAGCCACATAGTCAAGGCCTCGTGCTAAGACTACAAATAATATTTTGTCAAGGCCTTGTGCCAAAACACTAGTTTGTCTCATGAGACCTACTGATGCATCGAGGAGCTATAGCGGGATCCACCCGTCACTTACTAAGTCCAATGCATTCCTCATATGAAAAGTTTGAAACATAACATAAACATTCATATTAAAACTAGCATACGAAATGTCAATATTTTAACCACAAACCATGAATGGTATAAAAATATCACATCCATAGTCAATCATAACTCATTAAATACAATATAGAAGATTTTATTAACCTCAACTGAGAATAGATGAAAATAATCATTAGAACTATTTGAGAGAAATATACCCCTTTTTCTTGAAAACATTTAAAAGTCTCACTATTTATCAAGAAGTCGTTTAAAATATATTTTTGAATCAAAGTGTCCCATACCACTTTGAAACTTTTAAAAGTAATTTTAATTTTAGAACATTAATTTCCATATCAATAAATCCTTAAAACCATTTTTAAAACATGTATATTAATGATAAATATTTAGAAGATTAAATCTTTAAATCATTTAAAATGATATTTTAGTTAGAGTTCCTAACCAAAAGAGAGACACTTGAATAAAAATAATTGAGGTAATCAAAACTTTATAATATATTTAGAATAAAGGGATTCATGATATAATATGTCAAAGTAAATTATATACACCATATAAAAGTGAATTGGAGTATGACAACAAAGAAGTCTCAATGGAATATAAATTGAGATGAAATACCTTATAAAGACCATATCCTTAGGTTAAGGATAAATAAACAACATTATTATGTGTTACAATTATAAATACACTAAATATGAATGGACATTAAATGTAAATAAATTAGAGGACATTCACACATATTCTTGTAAATACAACACCAATGTCTTGGATGTTTAACTCAATGAATGGAAATTGAGTTAAGATTACTCGTATCAAGTTTATATCGATAACTTGAGAATTTATCAATGGAGTGATTATGCGTATCAAAAGTATATCCACACAAAGGGGAGTGTAAATTACTACATAAGTAAATAAATAGTTATTTCACACATAATCATGGAGTAAAAAAATGAATGAAGTTTTCATAGAAACCAATGAGTGGAAATTCAAATTAGAAATTCCCTTACTGATTTGGTAACTTACGAAACATACACCCTATGAAATAAGTATCATACAATGAATATGTAAATACCCATAAATAGAAGTATATTACACAATGAATACAATCATGGGCAGTACATACACCACACAAAAGGAAATAGTGGAAACATAGCATGATTCTCACAGGAATAAGAAGTGAGATGAAAACCCCTTACACGTTGTAATCAATCGAGTCGTATGACCAAAAGTTAATAACCACAAAATTAATTACAGAATACCATGAATAAAATGATAATAATTATAATATATATATCAAATGGTAGTACACAATACACTGAATGAAATAAAGAAGTGGTGAACAATGGAAATCTCATGAAATTATGAGTGAGATAAGAAATCCCTTACCTCAAGTCCGACTTGTCTTGTATGTTCCTTGTTCTTCCTGAATAATGAACATATTTTAATTTATACTTAATTAGGAAATTTTTTAAAGTTTATTAATCTTTTTATATTACTTATTACCTTGATATAACAATTAGTTAATTATTTGAGTTCATATTGGATATTTTATCGATGTTCGGAACTTGAGTAAAAATTGAACTTGTTATAATTACAATTTTTCCATGTGGTCAAAAGTACATTATCTCCATAATGATATAAATGATTTAGATATCATATATATATTATATATCCATTATATATATGTATTTATAATAGTACATAAATAAGAAATGAAATGCACCGTTCATGGAGACGGTAAATTGTACGTACACATGAACACTACTTTAATTTCTATTTTGAATTTTAATGGAATTAAAACATAATGATACATAGGTATATAATAATTCTAGTATAATATTATATATAATTTCATTAACTACATATTTTATATGTCCCACAGAAGTCATTAACAAATCATATCGCTTTGAGGGGGCGGTAGTCTGCACTTCCTCAAATGAAATTATCGCGTTTTACCCATAATGGAAACCATAAAGGTATGATATAAATGGAAAGTACAGAAGAACAAAGAAAAAATAAACATAATATATATCATATATAAATAAAGTTTCATCTTAATGGCCACCATGAGAGGCAGTAGGAGATAATCGAACAATCATCATTTCGTGAGGCGTTAGTTTTCCAACCATAGAAACAATATGTTCTTCACCCATTAGATGAAGGTGTGTGTAAGTGTAGTTTGAATCCTTCTCATAAAAACATACTATTATATTTATTATAATGGTTTTTTTATAAAATAAATGAATAAAAATAGTTTATGGGGGTTGGAGAAGTAAAATAAAACAAAATAAAACAAAAGAATTTAAGAGAAACCGTTACCTTTAATTTGGGTATCTTCCTTTGGTTTGAACCAAAAGGAATTATTAAAGTGACTTATGCCTAAAGTAAGCCTTATAGTTGTAAGATAGGGATCTTTAGAGATTATTTGGGTAGGGGTTGGATGAGACAAGGGGCTTGAGAGGTGTGTGGAATCGGTTAGAAGTGGTGTCCTTTTATAAGGGGGAGGAGGGGCTCTTTATGAAAGTGTGAAAGTATTATTTTATTATATAGTGATATTCGGTTTCTAAAGGTCCAAAACTAATTAAAGTAAAATATAAGATGACTCATGGTTGGAATAAAATTATCCAATAAGAATTGGAAAGGTTTTGGATATTTTTTTAATATTAATAATCTTATTTATTTAAATCATTTATTAATGAGGTAAATACTACATCATTATTGTGTCATAAATAATTTAGTTTATTTGATGTATAAAAATTATAAAAAAATACCAAAATTTAGTAAATATTTTTAACATTACAATTAATATTTATAGACGAAAATATTACTTATTTAACCCCATGTACAAGTTGGTTTACGAAAAGATATTTCTTTATGTCATTTTTTCATTTACTTTAAGTTAATTAAAATAAAGTGTCATTATCATTCATAAGTGGCTCCATGGGGTCCAAAAATCGACCCCAAGATGCCCATGGTCGGCCATGAATCATAAAATAAGGTTATGACAAGTGTTAAGGTAATTTTGTATTATTATAATATTCTTTCTACATTGAATTACCCTATTTACCTTTAACCACGGTAATTAAAAGTCAAAAGTTACTATTCACCAAAAAATTGTTTTCATCTTATTGAATAAAATTTTATTTACTAATAACATACATGTATGTAGTATTTTCAAAATTCAACTCATATAAGTGGTAAAATTTCATTTAAATGAAAAAATCGGATTTTTAACTACTACTTAGTGGTTTCACTATTCATCAAAAATTGAAGTTTTTCAGAAAAATACCAAAAATTCAGCCTAAGCTATATTTGATATTCCGAATTCAAAAATGATGTCTATTTTACAAAAATAAAAACATATAAGTTTTATTAATTAATTTAAAAATAATTCTCTTTGTCCAAACAAATAGCGTGTTTTTAAGAAACAATATCTACCAAAATATTGACACTTGTTTATGTATAATTTCAAAGTGAAATTAATTCTAATGACCAACATTGGATTAAAGAGTAAAAATATAATCTAGTTACACTTAAAAACTAATTTATAATGTAATCTAAACTTATAAGTAAATTATATTAAAAGGCAATTTTGAATTAAAATCCAGTATTTCTCACTATTCATAACAAAAAATGAATATTATTAGAAAAATACCAAAATTTCATCCAAAGTAAATTTTTATGTCCCAATTATAAAGAAGAATTTTATTTTTTCAAATTGAATATTTAAAAGGTTCAAATATTGGATTTAAAAAGGGTTCTCCATTAAAATGTGGTAAAATTGATTTTTTTTTGAAAAATATATTTTTTTATCTGAAAAATTGAATTTGTTCTTATAATATGTCTAAGAAACACATAATACATAAGTTAAAATTATATGGAGTATATAAAATTCAAAATCCAGTTAATACTATCCATAACCACTTTTGAACAGCTAGTTTGGTAAGTCGTGGTGCGCTCGAACTTGGTGTTGCATTTAGCGCAAGCTATTGAATTTAAAGAAAATAAATTACTATGAAATATTCGGGTGTTACATTCTCCCCTACTTCAATAAATTTCATCCTCAAAATTTTAAATTTTTCTTCAAAAATAAAAGGTTAAAAATAGAAAAATACCTTTGTGGAAAACCCACATCAGAATTTGGGTTAATAAAATTTAGTCTTAATAAAAGGGAAAGGAAGATGAAAAATTCACCACCAAATTATGATATCGATTAGGAGAACATTGGAGGAAATTATAGACACATAATTGGAGGAAAACCGTAAATATTTATAGGGAGTGATTGAGGTCATCCATCAAAAACAAGTGTAAAATTGAGGGCCTCAAAGCCATCAATCTATGAAGATTTAAAATATCATCAGTTCAACAAAACATAAAGCATTAGGATAACACATTTTTTGTTTTAAGATGCCTTAACTAAAGTTTAATAATTAATTTATTCATAGAATAAGAATACAAAAATATAATTGACAAGTAGAGTTTCATCCTTCATCTAATTCTTACCACAAACTCATCTTTCACTCCAAATGATGAGTATTAAAGATCACTAGGTCACACCTGAAGCGTTAGAATCAACTTATAGAGAATCACATAATCCAAAATGTATGAACTATATATTTACATTTTCTTTAGAGATTAACCAAAACCAAAATGGTTAGTAAAATATCAAATGATCTGAAAAGGATAATACTTTAGAGAAATAAATACTAATATTAATTTCTAAAATTAAACCAACAATAACCAAAGATAAATAAATACCATTCAATAAACAATTTTCCATAAAATATTTCAATATAATCCAAACTAATATTTAAACTCAAAAATCAGAAGAATTCACTTACATAGTATTCGACGTTAAATTGTATCTCCAAATAATATCTTTTACTCTTAAAGTCACATAACTAAATGTAATTAACCTAATAATATATTCTCTATGTTAGGTTAATCATTTCCATAAATAACCCAAATCTCTATAAATCCACAACAAAAACATAGGTAAAAAAACACCATTACTCATCAAATGAAATCCCATAGTATTCTATTTTCCATAGGCATATAGTATTCCCAATAGAGATAACTTCTTCCAAAATAACATTTATCACTTAATCACCAAATCATTTTCCTATACTAAGGATATCCATTTGATAATAAATAAGATCCCAAATAAACTTATTATTGATCAATAAAATCATTTAACTAAAAATAATTAGTCAAACTAACCAGGGACTTCACGTAGTCCAATGGTAGGTGATAAATCCCAATCGTATTATGGTTTCGGGTTCGATTTCCACATATTTTTATGAAGAGATGGGTCGTCACGCAGTCTACGTGTTTTTCTTTTTCAAAAACTATATAATTTTATAATATTCCAAAAAATGAGATAGATTCCTCAAAGTAAATGTCACGACCCGTCCTCGGGGCCCGTGTCGTGACTACCCCAAGCCCGCCTTCCATAGGCCAGGGGATGGAGACTAGCCCCAAGGCGTAAATCCCAGTAAAAAGGGGAGGCATTGCCTTTGTAAAGTAAACAACAACACCACAGAGCAAGAAAGCAGAAGTAAAAACTAAGTAAAAACCGAGTACAACAGTAAGTGCGGAAAAGTAAGTGGGCCAGAATACAAACCCAAACTGAAAGTAAAGTACAACTGGAAAGGGAAAAATCAACTAAAAGTAGAGCCACAGTGTCGAGCCGTTCACTGGGAGTTCCACCTAAAGGGTTGGTACAGATAGCCTCCACTGCTCCTCGGGTCTAGCCGACCGCTCCGAGTATGTCCCGCCCAGTGGTCCACCTCCAGGTACCGTCCTGCTCCGCAAGCCTCAACCACGATCAGCACTGTCCATCGTCTGCTACCAACACAACGTAGTGCGGGCATAGCCCGTGCAGGGGTGAGTAAAAGCTACTCAGTAGGGACTCCGACACCCCCGAAGGTCTCCTAGAATCCACAAGGATAATCCAAAGAGGAAATATACAATCACGAAGTAACATTCGACACTGCTTAGGTATATGCCCATACATATACCTAAGTCATCAATTCCAGCTCTCTCCAACCTCCGAGCCCAATTACAACCCATTCCACACAGGAAATCAAAACGTAAATCCACACAGGATAGCACAACACAATCCACACAAGAAAGAAAATCAGGATTCAGCTCACACAGGTATACTTCTTCGTAAGACGATAGAGATGATCAGATATTGCCACTAATTTATCTAAGCCGTCGGACCCACAAAGGATCGATAGGTACTAACCCCCGCAATGACCCACAAAGGATCTGACCCAAACATGATCGATAGGTAACTAACCTCCGCAATGACCCACAAAGTATCTAACCCACACATGATCGATATATAACTAACCCCCGCAATGACCCACAAAGGATCTGACCCACACAAGATTGATAGGTAACTAACCACCGCAATGACCCACATAGGATCGGACCCACAGAGGATCTGTAGGCGTTGGCCCACATAGGACCGCTGAGCGCTGACCCACACAGGATCTGTAGCACTAATCCACGTAGGATCACTGAGTGCTGAAGTCGTCGACGTCGAATTCACTGAGGATCTCTGTACAGTCATCGTCATCGTCGCAGTCGCAGCCAGCTCTAGGGTTCCCGCACACAGCAAGCTCGTTCGGGAGGGTCCGCTCCACGAGCCGAGAGGCTGATACATCAACTGAGACATAGTCCGGAGTTTATGTATCCAAAAGTTCCGTATCGTCAATAGGAACTCAACGTTGCAGACGGCGCGTCAATCGGATGCCCGGTCTGAGAGTTATTGGATTTTTCGCTTCAGGGGCCCGGTTGGTTTTTAAGGCAAAACCAACCCAACCGTACTACACCTACATCCAAACCTCGGGCAGTGTAATCCAAAAGATCCGTCTCACTTAGAGGAATCTGAAAAAGTCGACAGCACGTCAATCGGACGTCCAGAGCTCAAGTTATAAGCGTTTCCGCTCCTAGGGCCCGGTTGGTTTCGTGTACGAACCAACCCGGCCGAACCCAAAGTATTCCAAAACCTTGAGTGTGATATACCGAAATGACCGAATCGATCCAAGGATCACATCACCGCTGACAGTGCGTCGATCGGAGGTCCGTAGCCCAAGATATGCGCAAAGACCGAAAGAGGTCCGAAAACGGGGGGTCTGGGCCCCGACCGACCCGGACCAACCCCCCTGGGTCGGCCCAAACCGGGTCGACCCGACCCGGGTCCGGGTCCGACCCGGATGGCACGACCCGGCCTGGGCGTGACCCAGCTGGCGCTAGCCGGGTGGCCAGCGGGTCGGCTCGGCCGTTAAGGCCGAGCGAAGCGGGGGGTGCGCTGCCCCCGCGTGGAGAGACCGTGGCCCCGCATGGGGCCGCCCTTGCCAGCGGGTGCGACCGGCTGCCACGTCCCGTTCCTTCTAGCCCCGCGCGGTCGCGGAACCGCGGCGGCTTCTTCCAGCGGCGCGCCGGGCGCCGCCGCCACCTTCCGCCGGCGCCGCCGTGCCGGCGAGGCGCGCCGGCGGGCCGCTCCGCGGACCACCGGACGAGTTCCGGTGGTCGGAATTGCGTGTTGTCTTCGCCAACGGGCCTCTCGGGACCCGTCCTTCACTGCGAGGACCTCACAACGCCCATGAGGCCTTCTTCATCGTCGTCCGCCGATTCGCACACCAAGAACGAAAGGACGGTTGGTTCGGACTTGTTCGTTGGTCCGCACCCACCGCGTTAGTGGTTTTAAAAGTCTTCCAAAAAATATTTAAACAAACCGCGTATATAATCACATAGATTAAAATGAACAAAAACCCCTACCTCAATGTTTTCGTCGAACGTGAGTTCGTCTCGGAATTAACCGTCACGGAAGAAGAGGATCATCGCGTCGCGGAAGGGGCATCACTGTTGTCACGGTACACGTCGTCGCGTAGACAAACTCTGAGGATTTAAAATAACACAGATTTAATTACACCACTTAAACCCATGCTGAGGATATAATTCACAAAGGAATTAAAAGAACTGAAATCCCCTACCTCAATCGGTTGTTGATCGAAGATTGTCACCGGGAAGGAACGCCACAGAAGAAACATCGCGGAAGGAGGATCGTCGGCGCCGCGGTACACGGCGTCGCGTCGTCGATCTCCGAGGGTTCAGCGTTCTTCGTCGCCCTTCGTCGGAGGCCGGCGTTCTTCGTCGGCGACGATGCGTTCTTCACGTTCTTCACGTTCTTCAATGAAGGAGGATGAAGATTCTTCAAGCCTTAGAGCTTTCTCCAAATCCTCTCAAAAAGCAACCCTTCAATAAAATAAGTGTTGGTCTTATTTTATTTCTCATGCCAACGTTTTGAAATTCAAAGCTAAGAAACGAACAATTAATTCGATGAATTAATTGTAATGAATTAACTGCCCAATTAATAGGGTCATTTAGTAATAAGTAACCGCACCAGTTGACTTTAATTAAAAGAGGTTTTCACGGGTGCGTTACTTAGAGGGGAAGAAACGGTGGGGCTCGTGCGGGCCCCACCTCACAAATATCCTACCAAGTGGGTAGGATATCACGGGTCCCACCCTATCCGCTTAAACTGGCTTAAGTGGCTTTAAGTGAAATAAAATAAAGTGTCGCACCACTTTTATTTTATTTCTTAACTTAACCCCAAAAATTAAAAACCACACCTGAGAAAACGCAACTTCGGAAAAGGCGTTTCTAAGAATATATCGGCGTTGCGATTCCATCGGTACCCTCAGAATTCGATTCCAAGCACCGGTTAAAAAGTTTGAAAAACCCGCTCGTTCATTCACTAAACGTACCCGAGACAAAATTCGGAAAATGATTTCGGGCACACCGGGCCTCAGAATCAGGTGCTGTCAGAAACTGCGTTCTTGTAAAATTTCCTTGAATTTTACGGGTCTTTAAATCACCCCCACCATAGGGCTTTACGTCCCTGTAAAGATACATCATAAACTAGGGAAAAAATGTGGGTACTGAGCACGCATCTGAGCCTCCCGCTCCCAAGTGCTCTCCTAGAGGTTCCCGTGCTGCCATCTGATGCGTACTAGAGGAATCGACCATCCACGTAGGACCCTCTCTTGTCGATCCTCGATCTCCACCGGGACCTCCGCAAAAGTCGCCCCATCATCAATGTACAGCTCCCCATGGTCAATAATATGCGTCGGGTCATGCACGAATCTCCTCAGCTGAGATACGTGGAAGACGTCGTGCACCCGGTGCAACTGCGGTGGTAGATCCAGGCGATAAGCCACCTCGCCAATCCTGCTGAGGACCTGGAATGGTCTGATGAAGCGTGGAGACAACTTTCCGCCTCGACCAAATCTTCGTAATCCACATCGAGGTGAGACACACAAGAAGACATGGTCGCCATCCTCGAACTCTAGTGGCCTCCACCTCCTATCAGCATAAGACTTCTGTCGACTCTGAGCTGTCCTCATCTGCTCCTGGATGACCTGGACCTTCTCTGTCGTGGCCTGGACTATCTCTGGTCCCACAAGTGTTGACTCCCCAGGGTCTGTCCAGCACAAAGGAGATCTTCAAGGTCAGTCGTACAATGCCTAGTATGGTTCCATCCCGATGGTGGAGTGGTAGCTGATGTTGTACGCGAACTCCACCAAGGGTAGGTGGTCCTCCCATCCATGACCAAAGTCGAGGACACATGCGCGGAGCATGTCCTCAAGAGTCTAAATGGTCCTCTCCGTCTGACCATCTGTCCGAGGGTGAAAGGCGGTGCTCAAATGTAGCTGCGTCCCGAACACCTCCTGCAACCCCTTCCAAAGTCGGGAAGTAAAGTGAGTATCTTGATCAGAGACGATAGATGATGGCACACCGTGAAGTCGTACAATCTCCTAAACATAGAGACGTCCCAAGCTCTCCACTGAGCTCTGCTCCCTGATGGGTAAGAAGTGAGCCAACTTGGTGAGTCGGTCGACAATCACCCAAATGGAGTCGTGACCTCTGGAAGTGCGTGGAAGTCCAGTCACAAAGTCCATAGATATCTCATCCCACATCCACTCCGGAACCTCCAAGGGATGTACCAAGCCTGCTGGTACCTGATGCTCTGCCTTCACCTGCTGGCATGTGAGGCATCAAGAAATGAACTCAGACACAGCCTTCTTCATGCCTGGCCACCAGTGCTGTCATCTGAGATCCTGGTACATCTTCACCACTCCAAGATGTACTGCCAAAGGAGAAGTGTGAAACTCTCTCAGAACCTCCTCTCGTAAAGAATCTGGTACCAAGGTACGTCCTCTGAAAAGGACGTCGTGCTCTGCTCCAAAGGAGAAACCATCAGGTGTTTGTCCTGAGGATATCTGCGCATGCCGCGTCTCACAGTCAGCGTCCCCACGTTGTGCCTCTCTGACCCACTGTAGTAGTGGAGGAGTGACTGTGAGTGACAGAAGGAAGTCTGCTCCATCTCTATCCACGAAGGATATCTGCAAAGCGGCTAGCTGCTCTGTCGCCTCCTCAAGTAGCTGAATGCCCTTCCTCCTGTTGAGAGCATCGGCTACCACGTTCCCCTTCCCAGGAGTATAGACTATCTCAAAGTCATAGTCCTGGTGGAACTCGATCCATCGTCGCTGTCTCAGGTTTAGGTCCTTCTGGGAAAAGATGTACCTGAGACTCTGCTGGTCAGAAAAGACTGTAATGCGCTCGCCCATCAGGTAGTGTCGCCATGTCTTCAGAGCGAAAACCACTGCTGCTAAATCCAGGTCATGGGTAGCGTAATTCTGCTCATGCGGCCTCAACTAACATGATCCATAGGCGATCACTTCCCGCTCCTGCATCAGGACACATCCGAGTCCGGTCCCTGATGCATCTCAGTAGACTACATACCCTACTCCCTCTTCCGGAAGCCTCAAGATAGGGGCACTGGTCAATCTCTGTCTCAGCTCCTGGAAGCTCTGCTGACATCTGTCTGAAAAAACAAAGGGTTTCCCCTTCTTCATCAAAGCTGAGAGTGGTTCCGCAACTCTGGATAAGTCTGGCACAAATATCCGATAGTATCCATCTAGTCCCAAGAAACTCCGCACCTCCATCACGTTCCTAGGTGGCTTCCAACCTAGCACTGCCTCGGTCTTCGCAGGATCCACCACAACTCCCGCCTCAGAGATGATGTGTCCCAAGAAGTGGAGCTCACGTATCCAGAACTGACACTTCAAGAGCTTTCCATAAAGATGGTGCTCTCGGAGTGTGTCTAGTACAACCCGCAAGTGGTAGGCGTGCTCCTCCTCAGTCGTCGAGTATATCAAAATGTCGTCGATGAAGACCATGACAAATCGATCGAGGTATGGTTGAAAGATCATGTTCATGAGGCCCATTAACACTGCTGGAGCATTGGTCATGCCAAAAGGCATAACCAAGAACTCATAGTGGCCATACCAACATCTGAAGGCCGTCTTCTGCACGTCCTCATCCCGAACTCTGAGATGATTATAGCTAGACCTGAGGTCTATCTTCGAGAACCACCGTTCTCCCTTGAGATGATTGAAGAGGTCATCAATCCTTGGTAGCGGATACTTGTTCCTCACTGTCACCTGGTTTAGGCGATGATAGTCGACACAAAGTCGCAAGATCCCGTCCGCCATCTTGGCGAACAATATCAGGGAAGCCCAGGGTGAAACACTGGGTCAGATGAATCCATTGCCCTGCAAGTCCTCCTACTATACCCATAGCTCTCGAAGCTTGGCGGGAGCCATCCGATATGCTAGGGTGGATATCGGGGTTGTCCCGGGGTACAGATCAAAATAAAATTCTACCTCTCTGTGAGGAGGTAGTCCTGGAACGTCGTCGGGAAAGACATCTGCATACTGATCCACCACTGTAGGAAAACTAGGACTCTGCACGTCAACTTCTCCTATAATGAGGCTATCCAACTGATGAGTGATAGGCTGTCCTCTCCTCTATGAGCATCCATCTTGTGCTGCGAAGGCTCCCTTCTCGCCGGTGAAGGTGAACCTTCTCCCATCGGTGCGTACACATCGCACCATGCGCCTAATATTGTCCATATGTGCATGGACTGTAGATAACCAATCCATGCCCAAGATGACGTCGTAAGGCCTCGTTGCCTCTACAAGAAGATCCCAGCTGAATATCTCACCTACTAGAGTAAGCTCACACTGCCGGCACCAGTGCGTAATCATCGAGTCTGCTCCCGTAGGAGTCTCTAGTCGTAAGGATCGAGCCAGCGGCGCTGTCGGAATCTCCGAGCTCCGAACAAGGGCAGCGGCTATGAAGGAATGACTCGCTCCTGTGTCTATAAGAACTACAGAAAGGGTGGAATAGACACTGATAGTACCTCAAATAATCATAGGCACTCCGTGGTCGTAGGCCTCCGCTGCCTGGAGCTGTGCCTGTCTCTGCCCGCCAGCTCCCTGTGGCTGGGGTGGACCTCCTGGTGGTGGTGGTGGTAGAGCCTCAAAGAGTCGCCCACCACCTGTTTCTCAGCCAGCTCCTATGCCTCGTACTCCCGCTCCCTACAGACCGCCACGGTCGACCCTCTGCCTCTACCTGGGTGGCCCTTCAACCATCTGCTGGTCCTCGGCACGGCGGGTCGGGCAGTCACGAGCCATGTGGCCCTGCCCGCCGCATGTGTAGCACTGCCTACCTCTTGAAAGACTGGATCCGCGCTGTGTACCCCGCACTGCTGAGCCAGTGTCCTGAGGTCATTTTCCTGAGGGTCTGGTCTTCCTGGACCCATGAGTCATCCGTCTAATTCCTGCTGCAGAAGACTCTGCTACCTGTCGCCCTGCGGTAGGTCTCGCTGCTGATGTAGACTCAGCAAGAAAGCTCTCGATCAGAAGGGCTCGCTCCAGTACTCCTGCCTGAGTCGGAATGCTGAGGGAGATCAGTGATGCCCTGATCTCATGCCTCAATCCCTACTCAAAGGTTCGGGCCCGGAAGAATGGGTCCCGTACCATGTCTGTCGAGTAGCGCGAGAGATCAGTAAATCTCGCCTAGTACTGGGCAACCGTCAAGCTGCCCTACCGCAGCTGGAGAAGCTCCTGAATGCGCACCGCACGGAGGGTGGCTGAGACGAACTCCGAGCGGAAGAGGATCTCAAAGTCCTTCCAGAGGATAGATGCCTCATCGTGCACCTGGAGCATCAAACTCCACCATCTGCCTGCTGCCGTGTGCAGGAGGCTCGCTGCGAGGATCACCATGAGGTCTGTTGGTGTCCTCACTAACCAGAAAACTCATACCACTGCCTCCAGCCAATCCTCGGCTGCCTGGGGGTCCATCTCCCCGCGGAACCTGGGCAGTCGCTGGCACTGGAACTCGTGCAGTTCACTAAGGTGACGTGCATTGTCAGCGGCTGGGGCTGGGAGCATCGATGGCTCGGCGGGTAAAGGTACCGTCGGTGCCTTAGCTGTCAAAGGGCCCTGTACCAAGGCCTCGTCGCTAGGTGGGCTGTCGTCATGAACAACTCTCGGAACCCTAGCTGGCTGCCATCATGGGGCCATCCTGAAAAGGAAACTAGTGCGCCACGGTTAGAACAGTATACATGGTGAGCTGACACAAAGTAATCACAAAGAAAACTTGAAACACACACATGCAATCAATTTTTTCGTGCATTAAGTCAGAAATCAGAAGTCAGGGTCCTGGTGTATGGATACGTCGGCCACCGCACCAACACTGGACTCCCTGGACTCATAACCACACCCAATACGCTTAACACTATTGCTTCACATAGAAAAAGATCAGAGTCCAAAGTTCTGTGGTAGAACCGAACCCCTCTGATACCAATTTGTCACGACCCATCCCCGGGGCCCGTGCCGTGACTACCCCAAGCCCGCCATCCATAGGCCAGGGGCTGGTGACTAGCACAAAGGCGTAAATCCCTGTAAAAAAGGAAGGCATTTCCTTTGTAAAGTAAACAACAAAACCACAGAGCAAGCAAGCAGAAGTGAACACTAAGTAAAAACTGAGTACAACAGTAAGTGAGGAAAAGTAAGTGAGCCAGAATACGAACCCAAACTGATAGTAAGTACAACTGGAAAGGGAAAACATCAACTAAAAGTAGAGCCGCAGCGTCGAGCCGTCCACTTGGAGTCCCACCTGAAGGGTGGGTACAGATAGCCTCCACTGCTCCTCGGGTCCAGCCGACCACTCCGAGTACGTCCCGCCCAGTGGTCCACCTCCAGGTACCGTCCTGCTCCGCAAGCCTCAACCACGATCATCGATGTCCGTCGTCTACAACCAACACAACGTAGTACGAGCATAGCCCATGCAGGGGTGAGTAAAAGCTACTCAGTAGGGACCCCGAGACCCCCGAAGGTCTCCAAGAATCCACAAGGATAATCCACAGGGGAAAGATACAATCACGAAGTAACATTCGACACTGATTAGGTATATGCCTATACATATACCTAAGTCATCAATTCTAGCTCGCTCTAACCTCCGAGCCCAAGTACAACCCAGTCCACATAGGAAAGAAAAATGTAAATCCACAAAGGATAGCACAACACAATCCACATAGCAAAGAAAAACAGGATTCAGCTCACACAGGTATACTTCTTCGTAAGACGATAGATATGATCAGATATTGCCACTGATTCATCTAATTCGTCTGACCCACAAAGGATCGATAGGTACTAATCCTCGCAATGACCCACAAAGGATCTGACCCACACAGGATCGATAGGTAACTAACCCCCGAAATGACCCACAAAGGATCTGACCCGCACAGGATCGATAGGTAACTAACCCCCACAAAGACCGAAAAAGGATCTGGCCCACACAGGATCGATAGGTAACTAACCCCCGCAATGACCCACACAGGATCGGACCCACACAGGATCTGTAGGCGCTGGCCCACACAGGACCGCCGAGCGCTGAACCAAACAGGATCGGACCCACACAGGATCTGTAGCACTGATCCATGTAGGATCGCTGAGTGCTGAAGTCGTCGCCGTCGAATCCACTAAGGATCTCTGTACAGTCGTCGTCGTCGTCGTCGCAGTCGCAGCCATCTCTAGGGTTCCCGCACACAGCAAGCTCGTTCGGGAGGGTCCGCGCCACGAGCTGAGATGCTGATACATCAACTGACTTATATTCTAGAGTTGATGTATCCAAAAGTTTAGTATCGTCAACAGGAACACAACGTCGCAAACGGCGCGTCAATCGGACCCCCGGTCTGAGAGTTATTGGCTTTTTCGCTCCAGGGGCTCGGTTGGTTTTTAAGGCAAATCCAACCCGACCGTATACCACCTGCGTCCAAACCTTGGGCGGAGTAAGACAAAAGATCCATCTCACTTAGAGGAATCCAACAAAGTCAAAGACATGTCAATCAAACGTCCGGACCTCAAGTTATAAGTGTTTCCTCTCCGAGGGCCCGGTTGGTTTCGTGTACGAACCAACCCGGCCAAACCCAAAGTATTCTGAAACCTTGAGTACGATATACCAAAATGACCATCCCGATCCAAGGATCACATCTCCACTGACGATGCGTCGATCAGAGGTCTGTAACCCAAGATATGGGCAAAAGACCGAAAGAGGTCCGAAAACGGGGGGTCTGGGCCCGGACTGACCCGGATAGCACGACCCGGCCCGGCCGGCGCGGCCCGGCCCGACCTGGGCACGACCCGGCTGGCGCTGGCTGGGTGGCCAGCGCATCGGCTAGGACATTACGGCCGAGCGAAGCGGGGGGCGCGCTGCCCCCGCGTAGAGAGACCGCGGCCCCACGTGGGGCCGCCCTTGCCAGCGGACGCGGCCGGCTGCTGCGTCCCGTTCCTTCTGGTCCCGTGCGGTCGCGGGACCGCGGCCTACCGCCGCGGCTTCAGCCACGGCGGCTCCTTCCTCCGGCGCCGCTGTGCCGGCGAGGCGCGCTGACGGGCTGCTCCGTGGACCGCCAAACAAGCTCTGGTGGTCGGAATTGCGTGTCGTCTTCGCCAACAGGCCTCCCAGGACCCGTCCTTCACCGCGAGGACCTCAAAACGCCTGTGCGGCCTACTTTATCGTCATCCGCCGATCCGCACACCAAGAATGAAAGGACGGTGGGTTCGGACTTGTTCGTTGGTCCGCACCCACCGCATTAGTGATTTTAAAAGTCTTCCAACAAATATTTAAACAACTGCGGATATAATCACATAGATTAAAATGAACAAAAACCCCTACCTCAACTTTGTCGTCGAACATGAGTTCGTTGCGGAATTAATCGTCGCAGAAGAAGAGGATCGTCGCGTCGCGGAAGGGGCATCGTTGTCGTCGCGGTACACGGCGTTGCGTAGACAAACTCTGAGGATTTAAAATCACACAGATTTAATTACACCACTTAAACCCATGCTGAGGATATAATTCACAAAGGAATTAAAAGAACCGCAATCCCCTACCTCAATCGGTTATTGATCGAAGATTGTCGCGGGGAAGGAACGTCGCGGAAGAAACGTCACGGAAGGAGGATCGTCGGCGCCGCGGTACACGGAGTCGCATTGTCGATCTCCGAGGGTTCGGAATTCTTTGTCTCCCTTCGTCGGAGGCCGGCGTTCTTCGTTGGCGACGATACGTTCTTCGCGTTCTTCTCGTTCTTCAACAAAGGAGGATGAAGATTCTTCAAGCCTTAGAGCTTTCTCCAAATCCTCTCAACAAGAAACCCTTCAATAAAATAAGTGTTGGTCTTATTTTATTTCCCATGCCTACGTTTTGAAATTCAAAGTTAAGAAATGAATAATTAATTCGATGAATTAATTGTAACGACTTAACTTCCCAATTAATAGGCGCGTTTAGTAATAAGAAACCTCACCGGTTGAATTTAATTAAAAGAGGTTTTTGCGGGTGCGTTACTTAGAGGGGAAGAAACAGTGGGGCTTGTGCGGGGCCCACATCACAAATATCCTAACAAGTGGGTAGGATATCATGGGTCCCACCTTATCCTCTTAAACTGGCTTAAGTGGCTTTAAGTGGCTTTAAGTGAAATAAAATAAAGTGTCTCACCACTTTTATTTTATTTCTTAACTTAACCCCAAAAATTAAAAACCACACCCGAGCAAACGCAACTCCGAAAAAGGCGTTTCTAAGCAAATACCGGTGTTTCGGTTCCATCGGTGCCCTCAGAATTCGATTCCAAGCACCGGTTCAAAAGTTTGAAAAACCCGCTCTTTCGTTCACTGAACGTACTCGAGCCAAACTTCAGAAAATAATTCTGGGCACACCGGGCCTCGGAATCAGGTGCCGTCAGAAACTGCGTTTTTGTAAAATTCCAAAGAAAATTAATAAAAAAAATTCCTTGAATTTTACGAGTCTTTACAGTAAATATAACATAATTTCATAACAAATTTTATCTCATACCTCGCATTTTCATCCCAAAATTTAATAACTTTTAATTGCTTCAAAATCAATGATCATATAAAACCAAATGGTTATTTATAACTATATCCACAAGAGAAAATATAATTATTCCTCAAATATAATTTTCACATGACAAACTGCAGGGTTACAAATACAAGAGAAAAGTCTTCCAAAGTAATCTCATCAACAAAGAGCACTAATACCTTTAAACATTTTTCCATCCATTTATTTCCATATTGGTTCTTCCTTGATCAAGTGGTTATTCTATAGAATAGGACATTGACTTGGGTGATGCCATGGTCCCTTAAATTTATGAAAAATGACCGTAAATGGATTCTTAAGATCATTTTTATTTTCTTCCATATAACTCTTCATTTTTCCTTATCAATTCTTTACTTTATGCCCTTCTTTCCCACAAATAAAGAATTTATTTTTTCCATTGAGACACTTTCCTGGGTGTCTCCTTCCATATTTTTGGCATGATGGAAATTGAGATTTATTTTATCCATGGTCTCTACTGTTGGAGCTCTTATCATTCACCGCCTTTCTCTTCTTTGTTGAGTCCAAGAGTTGGTTAATATATATGTTTTTGATCATATTTTTGGAAAATTGATTCGGCATGAAGACAATATCTTTTACACCTATCAACATTCCATTTTTTTTCTCATTTCCACTACTATTACCACCTTGTACATCATTTCCACTGTTACTATGACTTCCTTGGAATCCAGCCACTGACTAACACAAGAAAACATAGTGTGAGTCATAAAATCATTTAGAGAATATAGTAACACCATATTTTTAATCTAAAACACCTTAGGATTAACCAAGGTTATTTATTCTCATACTATATTTAAATCCTCCAAATAAGTTTGTAATGAAAATGTGAATTATCCTAAGAATATCCCCCGAGAGTGTCATAACCAAGAGTGCAGTAAGACCCGTTGTCGTGTACCAGGATACCTCGGGTTAAGCCCGAAACTCATTAACGGAGTTTTCACTCCCAGGTATATCTATTCCAAAGCTGACTCTACCTGCTCGTATCCAGACAGGGGTGTATTTCTTGGAAAATACACAAAATCTCTACATTACCAAAATTCTAGGAAGTTATTCTATACTAATCCTCATAGTCTATCTTAGGGTAATGTGCTCTAATCAGAGTTTATCTAAATCTAGTTTCCAAGGTTTGTAATAAACTTCCTCTGATACCAACTGTAACGCCCTGACCCCAGAATCCAGGATCCAGTTCATTATTTTAATACATTGGCATGATTACAAGGAATCAATTCCCAAAGGACCAATTAGTTTAGTAGTATTGGAAACGAGATACATACTTAATTTCAACATTACAACTTGAAAATAAAAAAACACTAATTTATTCCATTAGAAACATCCAATATTCCTAGGTTATTCCTACAATTCACTCATAACTAACTTCTTCACATCCTGCAAAATGAAACATGATAAAGGGGTGAGCCCAAATTCTCAGTAAGAGAAAGAAATACAGTGGAAGATAACATAAACATTAGGCATGGTGAATAATTGAAAACACATGCCTTAACGAATAATAAACATGAGAACTTTATGGCAGGAATATGAGATGAGTAAATAATTCCATAATAAAACATATTCATGGGTATTCTACTAGTCGAATAACTACATGAAATATCAATAGCTAATCTCATAATGATGGAATGCATAATGCCGGACATCATAACCACATAGTCAATTCCTCGTGCCAAGACTAAAAATAAGATGTTATCAAGGCCTTGTGATAAGAAACTAGTTTTTCTCATGGGACCTATCGATGCATCAAGTAGCTATAGCGGCCTCCACCCATCACTTACTAAGTCCAATGCATTCCTCATATAAAAATCTTGAAACATAACATTAAAATTCCTATTAAAACTATCATACGAAATGTCAATACTTTAACCACAAACCATGAATGGTATAAAAATAGCACATCCATAGTAAAACATAACTCATTAAATACAATATAGAAGATTTTATTAACCTCAACCGAGAATAGATGAAAATAATCATCAGAACTATTTGAGAGAAATATACCCCTTTTTCTTGAAAACATTTAAAAGTATCACTATTTATCAAGAAGCCATTTAAAATAGTTTTTTGAATCAAATTGTCCCATACCACTTGGAAACTTTTAAAAGTAATTTTAATTTTAAAACATTAATGTTCATATAAATAAATCCTTAAAACCGTTTTTAAAACATGGACATTAATGAGAAAGATTTAGAAGAATAAATCTTTAAAACATTTAAAATGATATTTTAGTTAGAGTTCCTAACCAAAAGAGAGACACTTGAATAAAAATAATTGAGGTAATAAATAATTTATAATATCATGAGAATAAAGGGATTCATGATATATTATGTCAAAGTACATTATATACACCATATAAAAGTGAATTGGCATATGACAACATAGAAGTCTCAATGGAATATAAATTGAGATGAAATACCTTATAAAGACCATATCCTTAGGTTAAGGATAAATAAACAACATTATTATGTGTTACAAATATAAATACACTGAATATGATTGGATATATAATGTAAATCAATCAGAGGACATTCACACATATTCTTGTAAATACAACACCAATGTCTTGGATGTTTATCTCAATGAATGGAAATTGAGTTAAGATTACTCTTATCAAGTTTATATCGATAACTTGAGAATTTTTCAATGGAGTGATTATGTATATCAAAAGTATATCCACACAAAGGAGAGTGGAAATTACTACATAAGTAAATAAATACTGATTTCGCACATAATCTTGGAGTAAAACAATCAATGAAGTCTGCATAGAAACCCATGAGTGGAAATTAAAATTAGAAATTCCCTTACTGACTTGGTAACATACGAAACATACGCCCCATGAAAGAAGTATCATACAATGAATATGTAAATAACCATAAATTGAAGTATATTACACAATTAATACAATAATGGTAAGTACATACACCACACAAAAGGAAATAGTTGCAATATAGCATCAATCTCACGGGAATTAGAAGTTAGATAAAACCCCTTACACCTTGTAATCAATCGAGTCGTATGACCACAATTTAATAACCAAAAAAATAATTACAGAATTCCATGAATAAAATGAGAATTATGATAATATATATATCAAATTTTAGTACACAATATAACACATGCAATAAATAAATGGTGAACAATGGAAATCTCATGAAATTAAGAGTGAGATAAGAAATCCCTTACCTCAAGTACGACTTGTCTTATATGTTCCTTGTTCTTCCTAAATAATGAAATTAAGTTAATTTATACTTGATTAAAAACATTTTTAAATTTTATTATTCCTTTTATATTACTTATTACCTTTCTATAACAATTAGTTAATTATTTGATTTCATATTGGATATTTTATCGATGTTCAGAACTTGAGTAAAAAATGACCTTGTGATAATTACAATTTTCCATGTGGTCAAAAGTACATTATCTCCAGAATGATATAAATGATTTAGATATCATATATATATATATATATTATCCAGTATATATATATATGTATTTATAACAGTACATAACATTTGGATATAAGAAATGAAATGCACCATTCATGGAGACAGTAAGCCGTACGTACGCATGAACACTACTTTCATTTCTATTTTATATTTTAATGGAATTAAAACATAATGATACATAGGTATATTATAATTTCAGTATAATATCATATATAATATTATTGAATCCATTTTTTATATGTCCCACACAAGTCATTAACGAGTCATATCGCTTTGAGGGGGCGGTAGTCCGCACTTCCTCAAATGAACTTATCACGTTTTACCCATAATGGAAACCATAATGGTATGATATAAATGGAAAGTACAGAAGCACAAAGAAAACATAAACATAATATATATCATATATAAATACAGTTCCATCTTAATGGCCACCATGAGAGGCGGTAGGAGATAATTGAATAATCATCGTTTCATGAGGTGTTAGTTTTCCAACGATAGAAACAGTATGTTCTTCACCTATTAGATGGAGGTGTGTGTAAGTGTAGTTGGAATCCTTATCATAAAAACATCCTAGTATATTTAGGATACTGGTGTTGTTATAAAATAAAGGAATAATAAGATTTTATGTGTGGTTGGAGAAGTAAAATAAAACAAAATAAAACTAAAGAATTTATGAGAAACCGTTACCTTTAATTGGGGTATCTTCCTTTGGTTTGAACAAAAAGGACTTCTTAATGTGACTTCTTCCAAATGTAAGGCTTCTAAGTATAATAGAGGTATCGTGAGAGATTATTTGGGTAGGGTTTGGATGAGCCAAGGGGATTGAGAGGTGTGCGGAAGGGGTTAGAAGTGGTGTCCTTTTATAAGGGGGAGGATAGGCTCTTTAAGAATGTGTGAAAGTATTATTTTATTATATACTGATATTCAGTTTATAAAAGTCCAAAACTAATTAAATTCTAATATAAGATGACTCATGGTCGAAATAAAATCATCCAATAAGAATTGGACAGGTTTTGGATATTGTTCTAATGTTAATAATCTTAGTTATTTAAATCCTTTATTAATGAGGTAAATACTACATCATTATTGTGTCATAAATAATTTAGTTTATTGGATGTATTAAAATTATAAACAAATACCATAATGTAGGAAATATTTTTAACTTTCCAATGAATATTTATAGTCTAAAATATGACTTACTTAACCCCATGTAAAAATTGTTTTACTAAAAGATATTTGTTTATATCATTTTGCCTTTACTTTAAGTTAATTAAATTCAAGTGTCATTATCATTTCTAAGTGGCTCCATGGGGTCCCAAAATTGACACCAGGATTCCCATGGTCGGCCATGACTCATCCGATAATGTTAGGATAAGTGTTAAGGTAATTTTTTAATATTATAATATTCTTTTTTACGTTGAATTAACCTATTTACCTTTAACCGCAGTAAATAAAAGTCAAAAGTTACTATTCACCTAAAATCGTTTTCATCTTATTGAATAAAATTTCACTTAATAATAACAACCATGTATGTCAGGTTTTCAAAATTAAAGTCACAGAAGTGGTAAAATTTCATTTAAATGAAAAAGTCAGATTTTTAACTACTACTTAGTGGTTTCACTATTCATCAAAAATTGATGTTTTTTAGAAAAATAGCAAAAATTCAGCCTAAACTATATTTGATATTCCTAATTCAAAAATGATGTCTATTTTACCAAATTAAAAACATTGAAGATTTATTAATTGATTTAAAATTAATTCTCGTTGTCAAAACAAATAGTGTGTTTTCAAGAAACAATATCTATCAAAAGATTGACACTTGTTTATGTATAATTTCAATGTGAAATTAATTCTAATGACCAACATTGGATTAAAGGGTTAAAATATAATCTAATTACACTTAAAAAAGAAATTTATAATATAATATAATCTTATAATTAAATTATATTAAAATGCCATTTTGAATTAAAATACAGTATTTCTCACTATTCATAACAAAAAATGAATATTATTGGAAAAATACCAAAATTTCATCCAAAGTAAATTTTGATGTTCCGATTATAAAGAATAATTATATTTTGTCAAATTGAATATGTAAAAGGGTCAAATATTGGATTTAAAAAGAGTTCTCCATTAAAATGTGGTAAAATTGATTTTTTTTTGAAAAATACATTTTTTATCTGAAAAATTGAATTTGTTATTATAATATGTCTAAGAAACACATAATACACAAGTTAAAATTATATGGAGTATATAAAATTTAAAATCCAGTTAATACTATTCATACCCGCTTATGAACAGCTAGTTTGGTAAGTCGTGGTGCACTCAAACATGGTGTTGTGTGTAGCGCAAGCTATTGAATTTAAAGAAAATAACTTACTATAAAATATTGGGGTGTTAAATTATAATTTTTTTAATAGAATTTTCATGTCATTTTCCAAACTATTCCCATTTGGATTTTACTGATAATATGAAAGGAATATTTATTTTAACATGTATGGAATGAATATAATTTTCCACCTTCGTGAACATTATTTTATTTTAATATTTATTTATATGTTTTCAAGGTTATTTTAAAATAAAATTATTTCCAAAAAAGTAAAAAATCTTTCTTCCAAAATAGAATGGATATTTTGCTCAAATAATATTCAAAATTATTTTTAAATCTCCCTCTATGTGTTTCCAAGGTTGTTTTCAAAGAAAAATATTTTTGAAATATTTTTGGGAATTATTAGTTTTAAAAAATTGATTTTCAAAATGAAAATTTATTTTACTCAAAATTAATTTAATGGTATTTAAATTCATCAATGTCAACAACCCTTTATATTACTTATTCTCCAATGAGGATATTTTGTAATGATAGCATCTCATTCTTTCTTTGGATAGATTAAGATTGTTTCAAAGATATTTTTTTAGAACTCATTTATTTTCCATGGATTGATCACATTTCAATGAGATTTTTATTAAACCTATTTATTTTCCATGGGTTAACAATTTTTCAAGTAGATTGTTATAGAACCCATTTTTTTCCATGGGTTAATCGTGTTTCAAAGAGACTAACATCAACCCCATTTCTTTTTTATGGTTTAATCATGTTACGAAGGGAATAATGATTGTTTTATGATTTTTATGATGAAATGAAATATATTTGAACTTTATTCAGGTTATGGGTCTTTTAATTTAGTTATATGATGGGTAGAACAAGATAGAATCGGGTGATCCTCTTACAAATTATATTTTAGGGAAGCCCAGATAGTGCCGAGTGAGCCCGTTATAGATTAAATGATAGGTGCACCCATATGGCATTCTAATTCATTGGGTAATGCCCATTTTATTGAGAGGAAATAATGAGGGAGTTAACTGAGGTTTTATCATATGGATTTAACTAGGTTCCAGTTATTTTCCACATAGTAATAACATGGGTTATGAAGAAAAATATTATAAGGTACCAATAAGTTTTTGGGATGCTTGTTATGGGTTTATAATGTTTTCTAAGATCAAAATTCATATCACATAGCTCATAATTATTGATTCTGATGAATTTAAATGTTTTAATATTTGATGATCCTGGTATTAATGGGTATGAGTTCTTTTATGATTCCTTCATTCACTCTGATTATTTCGTTATACCCTTAATCACTTCTATTATCATTGAGGATATCAATTGTTAACAACTATGTTTACCTTCATTGAGAAATTGAACTCACCATTATTATGTTTCATTTTCCATAGGCCATCAATAAATGAGTTTGAATGAAATATGTCTATAAGTGGTTTTTATGGATTATTATGATGACATAATGTGAAATATGGAAAGATGAATTAAGTGGGAGAAATTCTCATTTAATGACATGGGTATTGTTTATGTATGAGTTTTTCCTAATTTTATAAAACTATAAACCAAAAATATCCTTGATAATGTAAGCGATCTAATATTTCATTTTGATATTGTAATTTTTGGATAGAGAAAATTGGGCCACCTCCCTCAATATCCAAGTTGGAAATGTAATGTAACAATTTCAGCACTGAATCTGTGAGTGCGGGTTCAGGGTTGTTATATTTGGTATTGGAGGGATTTTTTAGATAATTTTAGAGATTAAGATGTTTTCAATAGATTTTATCTTAATAATTATGGATACTTTAATTGGGATATAAGACTAAGGATGATAATAATTTTAAAGTCTTATACACCCATTTGAGGTTTTAAGCGATGAGATCTTAATGTGATTAATGAAATTTTAGGATATGTTTTAGTAGGACGAAGTATTTTTAAATACATGTTTTAACATGAAGTATTCATTTAATTTTTTTTGTAAATAATATTAATGCTATTGATAAACTCTAGGGTTTATATGATCTTTGATATTGAGAAAAAAAGTTTTATCATATTGATAACAATAGGATTGAAATGTTATTTTGTGACTATGTGACTAATGTTTTCTCAAAATAAAATAAATATTTTTTGGACTTGAAATATAAAATTTATGAGATAAACTTTTAGGTCAAAACACTATTTAATTTTGAGGTTATTTAGGTTATTTGGTATATAGGTCTATGTAATTATTTAGTTTCAACGTTGGGTATTACTGTTGAATCTGGAAGACTAGTGAATTATATTAAGGTTTATTCATATTGTGAATTATCATAACATGTGAATACCATTTCAGTTTTGGTTAATTTCTAAATATAGGAAGAATATATTTTTATCCCTTTTATGGTTATGTCGTCTTTAAATGTGGATTTTAGTGATTCATGCGTGAAGAAATCATCTTGAATTCTTATTATTCGGAGAAAAAGTTGATATTTTGGTTGGAATTGACAAATGGATGAAATTTTAATCCTCAATTAATTATATTTACTTATGATATTACTCTATATGGAAAATAATTCCTCAACTCTAGGAAAAGTATCTTGAAACAAAATTGTAATCCTATTGCATCATATCTGATGAATCAAATGGTCTTTTAGATCATCACAAATTTATGGTTTTGATGCCCTTTATATTACATTTATCATTCACTTGATTGTGATCAATGACCTCAATCAATATCTATAATTATTAACATTTTTTTCATTACCACCTATGTTCTTCTATTTGGAAACCGAGTTCTGTGTTATTCCAAATAACCTTTGTACTTCCCTTTCTCTCTTATTATGAGGATTTTTATTAACCCTTTTTATGATGTGGGTTTAACAAAAAAGTGTTTTCAAATTTACATAATTATATTATAGATTTTTTTTTAAAATTTTGAGGATGTATTTTATTAAAGGGGGTATGTAACACCCTGATATTTTAGAAGAAGAAATTTATGTTAAATAGAGTAAGCGACACACAACCCTGAGCTTATAAAAGAATGTAACACCCTGATAATATATGATATGTTTATTTTTAAATAAATTTAATCTCTTCAATAGCATGCTTTACATGAAACACTGATATTTGTTTATGTCTGATAGCGTATTAAACACACAACATCGAGCTTAAAGGACCCATTAAATATATAACTACTAAAACCTAGACGTTAAATAGGCTGGAATGGATAATATTAACCAATTTATAATATATATATATATATATATATATATATATAAATTTCACACTCAATATAAGATATTGATTTTTTTAGTAAATAATCAATCAATTTTTGGTAAAGTAATTTTCTTCTTCAAAAATATGTTTTCTACAAAAATGTTTTTATTACATTTTTTCAAAAAAATATGATAATTATTTTTTGGAATTTTTATAAAATTTATGTGATAAAATTAAAGTAATTTTAGGAATCAAAATATAAAAATTTAATTTTGGTGGAATTTTGGGATTTTTTTAAATATTGATTTTTTCGT
The DNA here is from genome assembly GCA_963277665.1 of Viscum album. NCBI lineage: Eukaryota > Viridiplantae > Streptophyta > Magnoliopsida > Santalales > Viscaceae > Viscum > Viscum album. Next base: position 640,566,292 of record OY728167.1, read on the forward strand.
GAATAGTAAAAAAATACTGATTTTTGTAAAAATTTCATTTATTTTTAGTAAGTTGAATAATTTTAAAGTACCAATAGGTTCTTAATAGGATTGAAACTCACATAATAATTGTTTATTTATATTTAATATTCTTAATTACTTTTTAATTAACTTTATATTGGTTTTTAGTATAAGTTTATTTTTTGGTTAAAAAATTATGATTTTTCTAAAAATTGTTTTAGAATGCATTATGTTTCTACATTTTAATTAATTACAACAATCCAAAATGAGGAATGTTTTAAATTAAATTTATATATTATATATCAATAAATTTTAATTGAGATTAATACAATGATTATTATTTGTCTTAGAGTTAATATAACATCAACTTGTGCTTGAAAAAATACACTTATCGAAAACCCGCTTTTTAATCGCGTTAGTGAGTTTTTCTTTAATTTTTTTCCAATCATAGAAAAATTATTTGAAAAAATAAATTTCATTTTTTAAATATTATTTTAAAAATTATATAAGGGTGAATTTTTGAAAATTGTATGAAAAAATTCATTTTTTAATGAATAGTGAAAAATACAGATATAATAACATCAGTATCTTATAAGCCTTATTTTTGAGAAAAATCCATCCTATTAAGGATTTAGTGTAAACCTAATGGGGATACCTGAAGAATATGTAATGTTCTACAACGAGCATATTTATTTTATTTCTCTATCCAACTCCTTAAATTATTATTTAAAAATGCTGATATAATAACACCAGTATCTTAAATACACTTTTATATTGTTATAACATGTTCATTACCAAAAAAAATCTCCACTTCCATCAAATGGGTTATGAAATCATCATTCGTGTGTACGGAAGACTACCGCCTCGTGAACCAATGTCATTCAATTTTCCGTTTCCACCTCTCATGGTTGGGTATGATGATGGATATAAAGTATATATATGATATTTATACATATGTAGTAATTATATCATTTAAATATTTTTTACTTTACATTACATTGGGGACATGATAACATAGTTCGTGTGTACAAAGGACTACTGTCTTGCGAAGCGATGTGATTCATTTTCTCACAAACGATTCACATGAATGTTAACAAGGAAACAATTAATGACTATATGTGATATAATTGAAATAATTATGATATTAATGAAATTTTTATCATTCTTAAAATATAATATATCATTTTTATTTTTACAATAAAAATATGATAACATTATTCGTGCATGTGTGGACTACCACCTTCACAAAGTGATGTCACTCTAATTTCATTACCACACCACATGGATGATATATATAAGTACATTTAAATACGTAATACATTATATATGATTTTATTATCATAATTTAAAGATAAAATATTACTTACCTTATTTTTATAATGATCATTGAAAATTGTAAATGTTACTCAAGTGTACGTATGACCTACCATCACTATGATCGTAACATACTTCATTTTTCATAACCATATTTCATGATTGGATTTAGAAATATAATTGATGTATAAATTTGATAATTATTTCATGGTTATTATTCTATATATGATATAACTATATTATATTCACAATAAACTAGACTTTCATAACAAAGCATGAATGGGAGAACAAGGTGATTAACACCCGAAATAATTAAAATAATGAAAGATTATTAATCAACATGTGATATGATGTTATAAAAGGATCATATATGATACCATATATATTAATATGGTTCATTAATAAGTTAATAACATGTTTAAAACAACTATATTGTAGTATAAATCATCTTCAACAAAAGAAAGCATGTGCTAAGGGATTTTAGTCTCACTTTTTACTTCTATGATACACATGCCATATTCACCACCTATTTATTTTTTGTAGTGTATATACTAACCATGAATATATTATAGGATGATTATAATTAAAATTATTGTGATTTTAATATCTATTTTATTATATCTCTCTCATGGGGATTACGATTCAAAGTTACAAAGGTGGTATGATTTTTATGTGCAGTCTCATCATTTATCGAGATTGTTTATAATTAAGTCTCCAATATTGAAATATTATGATATAATTAACAATATTTCCCAAGAAATTTATTATACTCAAAATATTTGGGATATTTTCAAGTAATAGTACCATTTTTTCACTCTTTGGAACTTACAATAATTGAGAAAATGTTTTCAAGAAAAATCATCATTATTTAACTATTCGGTAAAAACCACTTTTTCTTCAAAAACCATGTGGTTCAAATTTTTTTTAGAATTATTCAAATTATTTATTAAATAAATTTTTACCCAACTTTGTCTTTTTAAATTTTTATGGAATCCTCATGTACTTTTAAAAAAACCCATTTGGATTTCATTGAAAATATGAAATAAATCGTTGTTTTAACATGTACGACATGAACATAATTTTTGAATGACATGACTATTATTATCTTTTAAGATTCCTTTATGTGTTTTAAAGGTTATTTTAATAGAAAATGATTTTCAAAATGTTTTTAATTTTTTTTTTCAAAATTTAAAGGATATTTCCTCCCCGAAAGTTGTTCACTTTTTTTAAAGATTCCTTTATATGTTTAGAATGTTGTTTTAAAAGAAAAGGATTTTCACAATATTTTGTGAATTATTAGTTTTTAAAAATTGATTTCCAAAATGAAAAGGTTATTTTACTCAAAATGTATTTAATGGTATTTTCATTCATCAATGTCAACATCCCTTATTGTTACTTATGAATTAATGGGGATATTTTATAATGATACCATCCTCATTATATCTCTATATGGATTATGATTGTTTCAATTAAATTTGTAAGGAAAACATTTCATTTACATGGGTTAATCATGTTTCAATGAGATTTTTATGGAACCCATTTATTTTCCATGGGTTAACCATCTTTCAAATAGATAGTTATAGAACCCATTTATTTTCCACAAGTTTATAATGTTTCAAAGATATTGATATGAAACCCATTTATTTTACATGGGTTAATCATGTTATGAATGGAGTTATATTTTTAGAGGTTTAGGGTCAAGCCCCATTTATTGAACATAAAAAATAGAAGACCTCTTTTACAATAAGGAAAAGAGGCAACCCATTACAAGCAAGGGAAAAATTACATAAGAAATAATATAGCACCAAGTGAGCCTGTTACATCTTATACAATGGGGCGGCCCATATAGCACTAGGTGAGCATGTTATAGATTATATGATGTGGTGTCATAGATAGCACCGGGTGAGCCTGTTGTAACATTATTCACTTCTTATTCTCACTGATGATATTCAACTTTTAATGCTTATGTTTATCCTTACTGATCATTTTATATCACACTTTTTTGGTTTCTTTTCCCCAAGAAATTAATAAATTATGTTGAATGAATTATATTTAGAAGTATTTCATGTGGATTATGATGATGACTCAATTCAAAATAAAGAAAGCTGAATTAGGTGGGAGAAATGATAATTTAACAACATGGGTGTTTTTTATGTAGGATTTTATCCTAATTATCTAAAACTCTAAACCTAAAATGTCCATGAGGATATAAGTGACACAATATTTCATTTTGATATTGTAACTTTTCGATGGTGAAAATTGGGTCACCTCTATCAGTATCAAATCCGAAAATGTAATGTTATGATTTCGACACCAAATCTAGGTGTGTAGGTTCAGGGTTATTATACCATCACATGGATGGATCAAGGGAACCCACCCTTAAGGAAACTAGTCCAAATTGAGGGGAACACGGTCTCCATGTCATCTTCAAAGAATTACACAGTGTATATTGTCAGTACATAGCGTGTCCCTTTGGTATCGTGTCTACATGAATATCATGGCACATGCCCATGTCTGTACCATTTTACACCTGGTTGTGCCTGTATACCTCATTGTGTCATTGTACCAAACCATGTTTGAGTACATGGATTAGCCTATGTACTCTGGTCATTTCGTGTACCTAGACATGTCCATGCCCAAGTATCCACTGAGATACACGCTAAGCCACCGAGTAAGGATCACAAGGTGTGTGATGTTTAATTTCACATGAAACCCTAGCACCGAAGCTAGGGACCCAAATGCAACTTATGTTCTTCTATTACATGCTATTTAGTGTTTAAATTTCCAGAATCCATGGATCTTCATGTTGACTCATAATCCACTGATTCCTCACCAATTTTGTATTTACTCAATCTTTTTGAATAATATTTATTTCCTAAAACTATGTGTTATATTATTTTGTACTCAATATAAATATATATATTAAAATAAAGTGAATATAATTTGAAATTTGACTATTAGTTTCTTACCATTATATGATCATTGTTCAATATGAACTTTAAAAATTATACACTTAATAATTATTCTAACGTTATAATTATTGTTTATAAGTATAAATGATAAAAGAAAATTAATACAGAAAGAGGAGTCGATGAACTCATCCCATAGAGTAATTTCATACAAAGACCATTTTTCCAAGCTCAAGAAGGAGGTACCATCACTGAGATTTTCTCTTGATCAAGCCCAAGCTGAGCTTCAACATGATAATCTTGAAAGAAATCACATATGATATAAGTTCAAGTTGGTGGAAATTACCACTTGGGAAATGTTATCAATACTGCCCTGAGAGTCTGTCACCATCGCACACCTTACCCTTAGGTTGTATTCAGGTATAATAAGTGGTTATGTGTCAAGGCCTTAGTCACTTAAAATGCAATCCCTTTGTTTAAATAAAATTTTTATTCCATCATTTTCATTTTAAGAATAGTTTTTCTTAAAAATTGAGATGGAATTTGATAAATTGATATTTCACGTAAAATTTGTACTTTTCATAGAGATATAAATTATTATTTTAAACTGATTTTTTATTAATAATGTTTATTATAATTAAATAGTATTATAAAAATAATATTATTTAATTAAAAATTATAACATAATTTTTTTTCAAGTGTCAAAAATTTTACAATGTATTTTACAATGCATTTTTTATCCGCTATTATTTTTAATGAATAATTATTTTTATGTTGAAATTTAAAATTTTAACATTTAGATATTTATTATGATAAAATAAATGTAATTTTTGAAATCAAAACATTGATATTAGGTTAGGGTGATTTTATGAGAATTTTATAAAATACATTCATTTTTCATGAATAATATAGATATAGCTTGAGTTTTTAGTTATGTTTAATGAAATAATAACTATTTAATAATGAAGTAATTATTAATATAAAATTTTGGTAGAAACTTATGGATTAATGTAATATAATAGGTTCCCAAAGTGTCCAATACCATGGGAAAGCCCATGATTTTGTAAATACCACTATCAAGGTGTCTAAGAAAATTAATAAAAATATCCCTCACTTTTTTTATAAATACCCACCCATTTATTCATTTATATTCATTAAAAATTTATCCTTCACAAATATTTGGTAGTCTTACCTTCGAAGGATTCCTACCAAGTTGTCTTCAAGCCCCCAAGGTCCCAATCTTCAAGTTTTAGGAGTCACTCTTCAAGGTAAGGAAAATCACAACTTCTCTTTTCCTTTCAAGTTTTCTTTTTTATGTGGTATGTATTTCAAATTTCCATACTATTTTCTTATGTCAATTTTATTCTATTAATTTTCTTTATTAATATTATTTTATTAATGGGAGACATTTTCTATCTTCTTTTAGTGTTTTCTAAAACAATGTTTCATATCCATTATGCAGTCAAATTTTCTGCTCAAATTTTCTCTCTTTTTCTCAAGAAATTATTTCATTTTATTTATGTGAATACCAAACATATTTATTTTCTAGGGGTTTTAAAAAATATGTAAAAATGATTCATTTTATTCTATAGTTGACATACATAAAAAACTAATTCCATTTCTGTGGGTTATAAATGACAAACTGATCATGTTTTTAATCACTTTTTAAAACACCATGATTTGTATATGAAACCCATTTCTTTTATTCTCCATGGGTTATTTATGAAATATTTTATTTTTATATTTATGGATCAAATTAACTAATAAATATTAAGGGTTCTCCCTAATATCTCTTCAATTCATTGGGTAAATAATTTAATCTCTATTAATGACATATTTTACGATACCTTGGTGAATAACTGTGGTAATTTTTATGACACCTCTATGATAAACCTTTGTGATGTGATTGTGAATGTATAAAACAAATGTTGTAGACACATTTAAAATTTATGATTCATGTTATTTTATTTATTATATTCCTCATGATTTCTATTTCATGCCATAATGATATTCCTGAAGTTCTTATCAAAAGTTCTCAAGATAACATGTAAACTATTTCACTAATTTTCCCTTACTGGGCCTTATGCTCACCCTTTCCTTTGATGCATGTATCCAGGTTATGAGATGAAATATATGTACTTATAATTAACCTTTAAGAATAATTTCCAGTGGAATATAGTAATGTTTTAGGTTTTCAAGTATTATGTAGCTTATTTACAAGAAACTAAACATTATAAGATCCTCTATTTATACGATGTAATGAGATGTTATGTAATAAAAAGGTGGGATGCCATATATTTCCTCCATGAATCTTAATAAAAACCACGTATATGAGTCAACAGATCTCAATACCTACCAAATATTTAACTTATTACCGTCTAAATCGATCGAGGAACCTCCACTATCGAGTCATTCCATCACTGCAAGTCGAAACTGCAACCGGAGGTCCGAAAATATGAACCCAATCCACTTACATCACAATGAATAATGATCCATCTTCCATAGTAAACCTATATATATTGTATCAATTTTTTTCTCTGATGAATGGGTGTGCAATGTTTTATTTTTGAGTATTTTTTTGAACCACCAGTCAAATAAAACACCAGTAATGAACGCACGATGAATAGGGGAAGCAATGCAGAAAACAAAAAAAATAGACCATAGACAATGTTCATGTTAGAATAAATTCATTTCCATTATAATTATGAATGAATTGATACAATTAATTATAAATAAAAAACCCCAAATCACAAAGAATAATCATGTACCCACAAAATGATCAACCCACAAATCAATCTGTTGGTTGATATGATTCACATTTTTCATGGGATAATAAAACATGAATAAATCCACTTGAAACATAGTGTACTACCTAGATTTGGATCAATTGTTGGAAAATAAGGGTTTGGGATTTTTTTATGAGATCGATAGGTTCCACTGACACGCTGATCACCAAATCTCTATCCATTAATGTTCATCCATGGAATCTCCTCTACCGACGCCTCTCTCAAATTCCTAGGTTATGAGGACAACACTAAAATTTCGTTATAATCAAGATTATATATAAATTTATTAGGTCACTTAATCATACCAAATATAAATTAATTAATTAATTTATTTATTTATTATTTACACTAAAGATGACTTTTTCACAAAAACTCCCAACATCAAAAAAATATGTTGTGCCTAGGGTAAAAACTACATTATGAACTCAACGTAAGTCCTAGATTTCATATCAGAGACTCTGTTTGGTATTTATTACAATTTTTAATGAAAAAAATCTCATTTGTGATATTAATATAATAAATATTTTTAAAATATAAATTTTGGGCTCACCGGGCCTTGGAATCCCATGTCGTCTCAGTGCCTATATCTGAAAATATTACTATATATACTTCAATTATCTAAATAGAGAAAAATGTGGAATTAAATTCTCCAAACCTTATGTATTTTATTCCCAAAAAGAAAAAGGGACTACTCAAAAATATGTGGGTACTGAGCTCACATATGGGTCTCCCACTCTCAAGTGATATCCTAAAGATTCTCATGATTCCATCTGTCTTGCACCAAGGGAATTTATTGCCCATAAAGGATCCTATCGTATTGATCCTTGGTCTCTATCAGGTACTCTACAAAGGTAGATCTATCCTCAATTTAAATCTCTCCCTAGTCGATAACATGCGATGGGCGGTTCACTTATCTCCTCATCTACAGATTGTGGAAGATATTGTGTACCTAGTGTAATTGCAGTGGTAGATACAAGTGTTATGCCACCTCTCCCACTCTGTGTAGTATCTTGAAAGAGCTAGTGAATCTTAGAAATAACATTCCACCCATCCAAATATTCATAATCTACGTTGATGTGTGACCATCAGGAACACATGATCTCCATTATTGAACTCCAAAGGCCTCGTTTGTCAATCCACATAGGACATATGATGGCTCTGTGTAGTCGTCGTCCTCCCCTAGATGATATGAACCTTCTCTATCATAGCTCACACCAACTATAGGCCAATGAGAACTGACTCACCTAGATCAATCCAAAAATATGTTGACCTATATTTTTTCCCATATAAAGTCTCAAATGGTTCCACATCAATGGTGTAATGGTAGATAAAATTATACATAAACTCTACTAACGGTATATGATCCTACCAAATATGACCAAAGTCCAACATGAATTCCCACATCATGTCCTCTAAGACCTGAATGGTCCACTCTATATGGCCATCATTCTAGGGTGAAATGTTGTGATCAAATGAAAATACATCCTAAAGGCCTCCAACAATCCTTTCCATAACCATGACATGAAGTGAGCATCGCGATCTGAATCGATCGTTGAGGTATCTCTATAAAGTTGGAATATCTACTACGTATATAGAAATATCAATATCTCTATTGGACTCTTCTATTGAATAGGTAGGAAGTGGAACGACTTGGTGAGTTGGTCTATAGTCACCCAGACGATATTGTGTCTTTTGGATGTACATGGTAACCCCTTCACAAAGACCATATAAATTCTATCCCACTTCCACTCTGGCACCTCAATGGGTTGATCTAAACCCCCTGGAACATGGTGTTGAGCCTTCACCTACTAAAAAGTATTGTGTTAAGAGACAAAATTTTCTACACCCTTCTTCATGATTTTCCACTATAATTGACTCTGGAGGTCCAAGTATATCATTTTCACACTTGAATGTACCTCCAAACGAGGTGTATGAAATTTCCTCATCACCTCCTTTTATAGTGCCACTGGTACTGTCATCCATCCTCTGAAAAGGATAATGTTCTCCCCATATTCAAAAAATCCATTAGGATAATTTCCAGTTTATATCTTAGTATGTAAGGTCTCATAATTGGTATCTCCATGTTGATCTTTCATAACATGTTGTAAACATGGTGGGGTAACAACCATCGACTGGAGACATGAATCACCATCCCTATACACTAAGGACAACTACAATAAGTAAAACTAAATTGATTCCTCATATAAAAAATGAGAATAATATATAATACTAATATAATATTCCACCATGTTACCCTTCCTAGGAATATATACTATCTTGAAGTCATAGTCCTGGAAGAACTCTAGCCATCACCTCTATCTCAAGTTAAGCTCCTTCTAAGAGAATATATATTTCAGACTCTTATTGTAAGAGTAGATGATGGACTTATTATGTGTATCCAATATAAATACACATAACATAATTGAAAATTAAAAAAGATAATTAAAATTAAGTACACACATAATATTATCAAGACATAATCAATGATGTAGAAATTTAACCCAATGAGTGGGAATTGAGTTAAGAAATACCTTACCTTATTCTTACTTTAGTTGAACATCTTTTAAACTATTATATAAGGATTTAATAATGTTATTAACTTATACCATAACCATATTAATATATATTATATCATATATTATCATTTTATAACATATTATTTCTCATCCCTTAATAATCTTTCATTATTTTCATTGTTTTAGGTAATAACTACTTTGTTTTGTTAGTATGTTTTGACTTGTTATTTTTTTATTCCTATTACTTAGATCATGATTTAATAATATAATGTATGTAAATTATGATATAAATATTATATATATTCAATATATATATTTATTGCAATCAATAAATTTTAGTGATAGGAAATGAAATTCGCCTTTCATGGAGACGGTAGACCGTACGTACACATAAATGATACTTCTATTTTATTATGGTAGTAAAAGATGTAAAAGTAAATGATATATATGTATATTATAATTAATTTATAATTTTTGTGTAATATATATCATATTTTTTTATTAAAAACATCTTTAATACATTCCAGGTAAAGCGTGAACGAATGACATCACATTGAGGAGGCAGTAGTCCACACGTTCACAAACGATGTTATCATATTACCAAAAAATGGAAATAATTAAGGTGTGTGTGATATAATAACTCAAAAACCATAAAATAAATATTAAATATCATAAATATAATATATAAATTATAAATCCATAATTATTCCCATCCTTGAAAGGTGTTAATGGAAGAACGAATGACATTGGTTTGTGAGGCAGAAGTCTGCCATACACATGAACAATGATTGTGTATCCCCTTTGATGGAAGTGTGTGAAGTTTTAGACAGTTACCTTAAAATAAAAACATCTATTTATATTTAATATACCGAGGTTATTGTATAATAATTATATAAGAATACTTTTAGTAGGTTTATAAGGTAATAAAATGAAAACACTTTAAGAAAAATGATACCTTTTATTCGTGTTTCTTCCATAGGTTTTCACTAAAACCTTGAATGATTTTATTTCTACCAATATAAGGATTCTAGGATGAGGGTAGGTGTTATAGGGAGTGAATTGGGTATGTATTTTCCTAACCTAATTGGTTTTACATGTGTGAAGAAGTGGTAGAAGAGGTGGCCTTTTATAACCAGGGGAAAGGACAATTTTAGAATTTTTGAAAAGAATTGTGTGCTCCCAACATTTTTACCGAAAAATATTCTCCTATAACGAAAAAAATTGAATACATAAAGTGGTAATTTCTAAATATGGATTTCCAATGGTTTTTGGAAAAGTATTGGTTCATTTTTACACCTTAAATTATAAGTTTAGTCATTAAGTAAGCTCATTTTTAATTTAATCACTGTAATTAATTTTAACTCCATTCACTAATCATTATAATGAAAAATTAATTTGACCCAATTATACATTATAAATTATACATATTACAAATTTTTAACCCATTATTCCAAATTCAAACCACATAAGTGGAAAAAATTAATTAAAAATTAATCTCGCGTACGTGGTGAGACAATGAGTTTTTAAAGTGAAAATGATCAAAGTTTTGAAATGTTTTTTATATAGAAATTGAATTTAAAAATGAGCCCAATGAGCCAAAATAGATTAATATATTTAAATTTTACCTAATTAAATTTTAAATATAATAAAAAATATAATTTAACCTTATAAATTATTTAAATGAAAAGTCAGTTTTCAATTAAAATTCAATATTTGTTTACTCTTCATACAAAAAATGAAACTTCTCAGATTAATACAAAAAATTCACCATAAGATAATTTTGAAATTTCTATTTCAAAAATAAATTTTATTTTTTCAAATAATATATATAAAATTTTCAGAATTTAGTTAGTAAACACGTAATCCACTAAAAGGCGACAAAACTAGCTTTTGAAAAATACAGTTTTTTATGTGTAAAAAAAGATTTGTTATTTTCTTATTCCAATAAAATCTTTTTGATGAATTTAAAAACCTTTTATTTAATATATAACAGATAAATTTCATTAATATCATTTACTAATATTAATTAATTTAATTTATTAAGATAAAATGTATCTAGACTCATAAAAATAGTTCTTTATAATAACATTTCCTTTATATTCAATTGAATTTTATAGTAGTTTATAATAAATTGGTAAAAATGAATTAAAAAAAATATATTTTCATAAATTATTAAATCATATTTATAACAAAAAATTTAACAGTTATGAGATAATTTTCATTTTAAATATTAAGGTTAGTAGTATTCGATAATACTTGGTCTTGTGTATAACAAAAAATAACTCAGTGTTTTGTTCATTACAAGCTATATCATAGATTGAAATTATTTAAAAAAGTAAATATATTATAAATTATTTGGATATTATATTACATTATACTATTGGTGTTTCATTTCATACATGTTATCAAATAAAATGTACTTATTTTAAAATATCAGGGTGTTACATTCTCCCCAACTTAAATAAATTACATCCTCACAATTCAAATATGATCTCAGAAATCAGAGAATTGATATTTTAAAAAACCTTTATTGAAATCCCGCATCTTGAGAAGGGTTAATAAAATATCCTCTTAATATGAGATATATGGATGTACAATGGTCATATGGATTAACACATAACTATGTTTCTATATAAGAGAACATTAGTGGTAAGTGAAAATATGGTCTTGGAGGGAAATAATTAATAATTATAGAGAGTGATTGAGTTCATTGGTCACAATAAAGTGAGTTATCAATGGAAATTTATGGACCTAAAACAATAAATATAATAGGTTTAAAAAGGTTAATGATATCATCATAATTGATTTCAATAGTATAGAATTTTATTTGAAGATCCTTTTCATAAAGTTGATGAACTTACCATTAACCCCAAAAAATACATGTAGTGCCTCCTAATCATCACATACCAACCATGTGAATACCTTTTTTTATTCTCTTAAAATGTGTTAATAACTTTTATTACCATAAAAATTTAATAAAAACATGCATTCTTCCTTATTCCTTAAGTAAAACATAGATTATTATATATATTCCTTAAATCAAACAATGTTGTCAACTCCATCAATGATAGAATAAAAAGTCATTAATTAGTTTCAAGTTAGTCAGTATTATCCAATTTACTTTATACATATCAATAATCACTTTATTTAACCATCATTATCTCAGCATCAGAAAAATATTAAGGGTTCTAAATGATGTGTTTTCCATAATGTTCAACTTATCACTGAATAATTTTTATTTATCATCGGTACAATACAAGATTTAATCTCAAATACTAAATGAAATATTATTTTAGTAAAACCCTTATATATTTCATAATACTTCTGATGAGAATATCATAAATAAAATACTTTTACAACATATTTCTTGGATCAAAATACACAAAAATAGTAATCATTTCACTTCATTTATATCAATAACATATGCTTGACCTTGAGCCCTTAGCTTCCATTGATGTTTTAGGAATTTATTTTCATAGTGACCCATTTCACTACATTCAAAACACAAAATATCAGTTTTTTCTTTCATCCCTTTTCACTCTTTTCCCTGGTGACCATATTCTCCACATTTAAAACAAACTCACATCCCCATCAAGTAAGTACAAGGTTGTTTCATTCCACAATTATCACATGTGGTAAAATCATTCTTTCATTTATTCCCTTTATCTGTTATTTTCTCTTACATCCTATTATTCTCTTTATTCACTTTAAATCCATAATGCTCTGAGAATTATTTCTATGTATTGATAGAACACAAAACTATTTAATCGTATGAAGGAAAATTTTGAGATATCATTTTCCTTCAGAGACTTGTATTAAGTACATAAAATAAGTGGTCAATATTGAACTCCTTACTACATGTGTAATTATTAGCATACCTAGATAAACTTTAAAATATTTCCTCATACTCTACAATAATCTCTTCATCCTTTTTATTTAAGATAAGGAACTTTCTCATCATCTATCTTTGTTGCTCGTGGGGGAAATATTTTTTGAAGAATGTCTCATTAAAAGATTTAAATTCCATGAGTTATATTTATCTTACTCGTTAGTATTCTGGATTGATGCACACCATTGACTAGCATCACTTTTGATATAATACACTAGAAATGTAACTGTTTCCTTTTCACCGCATCCCAAGCCCATAAATATCTTCTCCAGAGACTTAATCCATTTCTTTTCTATAATTGAATTACTAGTCCCACAGAATGATTAGGGATTTTGTCACATAAATTAATCCAACATAAGAGATTCTCATTTTGGAACAAGTTACTCTATCTGAGCGAGTTTATTTTATATAACTTGATTATTCATCCATAATATATCAATAATTTTCACAGTTACAATACAAGTTGTATTAGTTCCCTCGACAGGGAAATCTCTACATTAGCCATGATTATTGATACCCTTATTACTTCTAGGAACCATTTATAAATATAGGAATACACTTTATTAGATCATATCATTATGAAACATAATGTATACTCCCTAAAATAGTGAAATATATAACATAAATTGAAAAATTTATGTGTATCTAATCTCATAATAATAATATTAGTTTATTTTGGATGTTCTTTTATACTTATCCTCAAAGTATATCATATGGTTATGTCTACTAATCTATGTTTCCTTAAATTTAATTCCCATTTGTTTTTTTAAATTTCCGTTGATACCAACTATAGAAACCTTGACCCCAAAAGCTTGGAGTCAGTACCTTACTTTGTTACATTGACTTGATTATAATGAATCAAATCATGAAGGACCGATCAATTTAAAAGTTTTGGAAACTATATTACATACATGGTACCAATTTTAAATTGGGAATAAAAAAACATAACACATAATGAAATAAAATTATCAGCCTCCTTGAAACTCATTGCAAGAATTCATCTGCATACCCTCGGAAGGAAAAAAATATTGGTGAGATCAAATTCTCCGTACGGATTAATTATAGATGAATAAATAGTGAATCAATGATCATAATCAACATGGAATGGTAAATAACTTATCACACATGCCATGTAATAATTAAAATATGAAGGAAGTTCTTAAACAAAATAGTAAGGTAAATAACCGAACACAAAATCTATTTAATCAACAACTTGTTCATAGTATGGTAGGAATAAAAGAGAATCAAATAATTCCACATAAATAATTAAATGATCTTGACCATGGATATTATAACTAATTTAATGACCACATGGAATATCAATAATGATGGAATTAATAATTTTGAACATCTGAACTATCAAGATCTATCCTTAAGATATTTAATATTAAGATATATCCTCAAGATAGTTTATGTTTATGCATAGAAAACCATCGGAATTATCAAGATTTTTCCTCAAGATAGTTACTGTCAAGATCTATCCTCTAGATAGATTTAAAAATTCTTGGAAATAAATTAAAATGGAGTTTCTACAACTAATTCCATCCCATGAGACTATCAATGCATCAAGGGGATTAGATTAAATGGTCCCCAACCCATTTCACACTTATCCAAAGTATTCCTTATATATAAGATAATAGATTTCATTCATAAACAATGCGCTTTATCAAATATCCCTATTGAGTAAAGAATGCAGATTTATCAATATTTCCCCATATAATCAGATAACTTTAAAAATAAACACCATAGTTAATAATGGTATATGGTTTAGGAAATTATCATATCAATGATAAGTAATATGGATATTTAAGGAAATTTAATGTCTAATGATCATAAGAAAGTGAATGTTCGAAGGGGAAGTTAGTGACTACACAATGAATCAATAAAGTAAATTTCAATACTATCCTGAGTAAAAATAAGAATAAGGATGGTGTAAATATGATTTATACCCATTGGAGTGAGGATAGGGGTTGTTGTCATCAATGAAATAAAATCATTAAAACATTCTTGAGGAAAATATTATTTTCTTTTTGAAAAATCTTTTCTCTGAAAATCAATTTAAAAAACATTTTATTTAAAAATATATTCATAATATTTAAAATTAGGCTTCAAATCAATAATATTGGGTAATTCCATACATGTCATACAGAGTTAAAAGAACATTCCTTTTACATTGTAAAAAGGATAGAAAAGTGACTTGTTTGGAAAGTGACAAGAAGATTCCTTTGAAAAAATTTCAAAAAGTAAAAAAGTATAAATTTTTCTTTTAATAAATCATTTATATATGTTTGAAGAAAAAAAAATTTAATTTCTTTTCAAAAAACATGGTTTTGGAAGAAATATTCATGATTGAAGAGAGAAATGAAGTCGGGTTTTCTTGAAAACATTTTCTAAAATATTATAAGTAAAAAAGAGTATATTAATGGAAAAATTACATGAAAAAGGTAATTAATAACTATATAATAATAAAATTTAATGGTTTATTTAAAAATTATCAATTAATTTCCTTCAACTAAAATTCAAGAATAAACAATCTCAAATAGAATGAGATTGTGAAATAAACCTTTAAAATGATCATAACGTTGAGGTGAGAGTTAATAAATGTATAAAATATGTATGTCCAACATAAATACACATAAAACAAATTTAAATACAATATAAGATCATTAAAAGTCAATATTAACATAATATTATCATGACATAATCAATGAAGTAGAAATTTCACCCAATGAGTGGAAATTGAGTTAAGAAATCCCTTACCATACACTTCCTTTAGTTTTAAATATTTTAACCTCAATTATAATTTTTTTAATCATGTTATTAAATTATAAATGAAACATATTAATATATATTATATCATATATGATCCTTATATAACATACTATTTCTCGTATGTTAACAATTTCTCATTATTTTTCTTGTTTTTGGTAATAATTGCTTTGTCTTGCGAGTATGTTTCGACTTGTTATTTATTTTGTTCCTTTTACTTAGATCATGATTTAGTAATCTATAGGATTTAATAAATGATATAAATATCATTTATATTCAATATATATGTATTTATAGTAGTCTATAAAATTTATAGATAGTAAATGAAATGCACTGATCATGGTGATGGTAGATCGTATGTACACATGAATGCTGCTTCCATTTAATTTTCAATGAATCAAAATTAAATGATATATATGTATATTATAATTATAGTATAATTTTTATGTAATATGTATCACATATTTTTATGAAAACCGTCCTTAATATATTCTTTATAAAGTGTGAATGAATCACATCACATTGAGGAGGCGGTAGTCCACACGTCCACAAACGATGTTAACGAAATCCCAAAAAATGGAAAGTATGAATGTGTGTGTGATATAATAATTCTAGAATAATAAATACATATTAAATATCATAAATATAATATATAATATATAAATCAATTATCATTTATAACCTTCAAATGTGGTAATGGAATAACGAACGACAACGGTTCGTGAGGCAGTAGTCTACTGTACACACGAACTATGATTGTGTATCACATTTGATGGAAGTGTGTGAAGTTATAGGTCATAGACATAACATAACAACATATCAATATATTTAAGATATATAGGTTATAATATAATCATGATATAAGGATAATTTAAGGACTTGAATAAGGAAATAAAATTAAAATTCTTAAAGAAAAACATTACCTCTTCTTCAGGTTTTTTCCTTATGTTTGCACTAAAACCTTGAAAAGTTATATTTATACCCAATATAAGTCTTCTAAGATTATGGGAGGGATGTTGGGGATTGATGTGGGTGGGTCTTGGTCGAACATAATTGGGTTGATATTTGTGAAGAAGTGTGAGAGGTGGTGGCCTTTTATAAGTGCGGGAAGGTACACACTCAGCATTTTTGAAAATAATTGAGTGATCCCCATATTTTTACCTCTAAATTGGATTCCATAAGACACAAAATTATATCTATGAAGTGTTAATGTCCCATACAAAAATTATTTTTCCAAAACATTTCCCATCATATCTCAAATAAAGAAATAAATATCAAGGCTCAACATGCTCAACATATCCAACAAGGAATAATAAAAATGATCAAAAACATCAATATAATATAACCATATCAATGGAAATGAACAAGTGAGAATAATATATCTCATCACATAAAAATGGAACTAATAAAATGAATAATAATATAAGAAAAACTATCATGGATAATGTGAACCGTGGGGATCTAACAATCATGCCTATCATGAGTGAGTAAATATATATACTATCTAGCTCTGCAAAACATAATCTCTCACAGTCTTCCCCGGCCCAACATGGAAGATTACATGGTTTTCCTACCCAACATAAATAATGGTCCCTAGAAAGTAATTTGGAGTCTTGCACATTCCTCCCTCTGATGTCTCACACAATCAATTGAACAAACCATAATGGAATATCCTATAGTCTTCCCTTTTAAGGCTCACATGATCCCTCGAACAAACCCCTCACTCACACCATGGTTAACCCATGTGCTACTCTATGCCAACACATCCAAAAATAAGTTCCAAAATCAATCAATATATAAAAAATACATTTCACAAAAAATACCATTATATAATTAGACCCTTCCTAAGGTAAAATCCATTCTAAAACCACTTAATAAATCTATTTAAACACATAAAACCCTTTGAACCATTTTATCAAATACTTGGTGTGCATACAGGACACACCCATTTGGAAAACCCACTTAAAAAACCCAAATTTCCAAACCATCCCATGAAACACATCAAACATAGATTACACATCAATAATAAGTCATTTAAACTGAAATTTAAAGAAAAAAACCAATAGTAAATGGATATTTAATGTTATTCCATGGAAAAAGCCCTTAAACAGGGAAACCTACCCTGAATTCGGTCCAAAGCTCATCGTCCTTGATGGAGTCCACCCATAAGAGGAATAACATATCCTCACACACCTATAACACAAGGAAACAAACCAAAACCCCATAAAAAACCCTAGATTCAGCCTACACTGCCACTAGGGTTACACCCATCCATAAAAATGGAAGAAACAGTCTTGTGAAGGGGAAAAGATGAAGAAACCATGAATAAATCAACATACATCAAGAAAAGATTCGAAGATATCCAAGAGAAAACCAACAAGTAGGAGGGGAATAATCTAAAATCCAAGGGAGAGGGAATACACATGTTAGAGGAGAAAAATAAAATCATAAAAACCCGATACAAGATAAATGGTAAAAATAAACTTTTTAAGTGAGCTAGACAAGGTTGTTGGGTTTTGCCGCATGGTTAGAAAAACAATGTGCCAACCATTTGGGGCTACTATCTCCCCTAAAAACAAGTAACACAGTTTCTTATGGGTGTCACATGGTTTGAAAAGCTGTGGTAAAAACATGAAAAACTCATCTATCACAAACTCCATCACCCTCGCATGGTTAGACAAACCATGCACTAACCATGCACCATGGTCAGTATTTCCAAAAACTTATAGTTTTAACCTTCAGCCCTTGGTAACTCTAAGAACACATTAAAAGATAAATAAGACTCAAAATTAGCTCTACCAGTGACCTGGTGGGTGTCACAAACCCCCCCCCCCCCATGAAAATGTCTTCCCCCGGAATGTCCTCAGGCTTCTCCAGAAGAAAATAATTGAGGACACTATTTCATCACAAAAGATTTACTCTACCATGTCTCATGGATATCACCTCCACACATATAAATTTAATTATCCAATAGGATCAATTTTATATATAGAACCTTGTTCTAACCAACCGTGAAATGAATAGGCTACTCCACTATGGTGATATCAGGCTCAAACTCCATATTTTCCAACTCCAAAACATGAGTTTGTTCCATGTGGAATCTCTTCAGATAGGACACATGAAAGAGGTCATGGATTTAGTTTATCCTTAGAGGAAGCTCAAACCAAAAGGCTAACTTTACCAGATGCTCCAAAATATGAAATGGCCTGACATAACACAACACTAGCTTCCCCTGCTTATTCAAGCAGGTGTTTCTTAGCCGAAAAGAAACTCAAAGAAACACTATATCACCAACCTAAAACTCCAATGGAAGACTAATGTGGTAAGAATATTAATTATAGTGAATTTGAGATGTTTATAACCAATCTTTAATTATCCAAAATGTCTCAGTCATCTATTGGATGAGGCTAGGACCAACCAAGGAATTCTCTCATACCTCATCCCAACACAAATGGGATTGGCAGGGCCGCCAATACAATACCTCAAACTAGGAAATCCTGATTGAGGGATAGTAGATATTTTATGATAAAACTCATTCAAATACAAGTTCCTTTCCAAAAAACATCCAAATTCATGAACACATGACAAAAAAGTATCCTCGAGAGTTTGGATGGTCCACTTAGATTAACTATCCATTTTTGGGTGATACACAGTGCCCAAAATTGGTTGTGTTTCCAAATCCAACTTAATTATATTCCACAAATGAGATATAAAATGGTAATATTGATCTGAAAATATGTCTAAGGGAGATCCATGAAGCTTAATTATCTCTCAAACATACAGGAATATGAGGTCCTCTACCTTTATCAACTCCATGATGGGGAAAAAGTGCACTGATTTCTTCAGACAATCAGAAATCACCCATATGTAATCCTCACCACTCATAGTATGAGGATACATATCTTGAAATTCCTAGATATCTCACTCCACTTCCACACCAGCTTGGGTAGTAGCTACAACAACACTCTGGGTGTCCTATTCTCATCTTTTATCCTCTAGCAGGTAAAGCACTTGGAAACGAGGTCTACCACTCCACATATCATCTTGAGCCACCAATACCAAACCCTTATGGTAAAAAACATATTATTCGACCCAGGGTGAATGAAACAACTAGAATTATGTGCCTCATTCATCACCTCTGACCTCAGGCTCAAAGGAAAAACTATCCTCCTCCTGAAGGAAGGAGAACCACCAAGAGACCAAGACCAATCACCTGAGGTCTCCTCACCATTTAAGGAACTATTGATATGCTGACACTCAATGTCAGATACCTGCTCAATCCTTACCCAATCAATGAGAGAGGGTGTAACCTACACACTATCCAATAACACCTATAATACATCATCATACACATCCATCCTTAGATAACAAAAGAAACTAATCATACCCCACTCATTCACTAAGTACTCAACGACCTGCACTAGAAGCTCCTTGGTTAACAAATCGGTAACCACATTTCCCTTCTCAGGCACATATGAAATATCAAAAACAAAATCCAAAAGGTACTCCAACCAGTTTATTTCTCTGAGTTTCAGTTCCCTTTGGTTCAAAATATACTTCAGGCTATTATAATCCGAATATACTATAGAACACTCCATGAAGAGGTAATTTCTACATGTCTTTAGTGCATGCATTACATATTCCAAATTCTAGATCATGGGTGGGATAATTTCATTTATGTGGGAATACATTTCATGAGCCATAGGCCACCACATAGTCTTCTTTAAACAACACACACCCCAAAACTACAATAGAATAATAATAAAACATTACATAAGCTCTCCCAGGATTTGGAAAATTCAAAACATACGCGGATGTCAAACAAGTCTAGAACTACTCAAAAGAACTATGTCACCTCTCATCCCAATTGAAATTCACCAATTTTCTTATCAAAGAAATCAAGGGATAAGTTTTATTGGATAATTACTGAATCAATTGTCTATAATACCCATCCAAGACCAAAAAAATATGGATGTCGAACACATTCTTGGGCCACCCCCAATATATGACAGATATAATCTTCTCTGGATCTACTGAATCAATTGCCTCAGAAACTATATAGAGTAAGAATTTAACTTCTTGAATCCAAAATTGGAACTTGGGAAACATTAAATATAGATGATGCTCTCAAGAAAACCCCAAACAACCTCCATATGGTCAGCGTTCTCCTCCTCCATCTTGGAATAAACTAAGATTTCATCTACAAACACAACTACGATGGAGTTTAAAAAGTGGTGGAAGATCCATTTTATCAATTCAATGAGGACTATATGAGAATTGATAATCCCAAATAGAATAAACAAAAACTCAAAGTGTCCATACTAACTCCAAATGGCGGTCTTCGGAATATACTATTCTCAGACCATCAACTTGGGCTACCCTGATCTTAAATCAATCTTTGATAACCAAAAATCCCCTATAAGCTGATCAAGAATATCATAAATTCTGGGTAATGGGTATTTATTATTTAATATCACTTAGTTAAGAATATAATATTCTACACAATGTTATAGGATAACATACTCCTTAATTTAAAATAGTACTAGAAAAGCCAATGGTGAAACATCGGAATGGATAAAACTCTTTCACTTGAGATCCTCTAGATGAACTTTTAGTACTTTCAGTTTAGTTAGAACCATCCAATAAGATGGAATGGAAATCAGGATCATATTAGGAAGCATATAGATTTTAAACTAAACCTCTTTTGGGAAAAAATCCCAAAAAAATCCTCTAGAAACACGTCCAGGTGCATGACCATAGCTACATGAAGATCTTCCCTTGAACTCTACTCAACAGCCTCAAGAAAAAACTTGTACATCTTTCATCATATCAACCCCAACTCTAAAGAAACTAGTCCTACCCTCCCTAAACATGGATACCACTCACCCTAAAAAACAGTAGTGGTCCTATTAGACATAGGGAACTATAGCATGCATAAATCACAATCGACCATTTCCTTGTAGCTGATCAACTATTATATGATGATAATGAGGTTGAACACCTCCATGTCTAAGACAATGAAGTCTCAAACGACCTCCACACTAGCTACAATGACAGGGAATATAGGTAACTTTAATCCTCACTCCTTATTCATACCCAACGAGGTTAGAAAATACATAACATACAGAATCTATTGAGCTCATATACCCAAGGAATAAATCATCTTAAATGAAATTAATGAATGGTATGTTCCAATTTCAAATAAAACTGATTCCATATAATAAGAAAAAAACATCATACCTATAAAGGAGAATGGCCTGGAATATGAGTCCTATGGAATGACCTTTATTGTGTGGAGTTTTTCTGGATCATAACATCCCTAATTCTTATTCCCCTGGTGAGAATCCTCCTTACTCGGAAGATAAGATCCTCCATTCTCAAAACCATCTGACTACACCTAAGAGCCCTTTAGAAAAGAGGAGACCACACTACACCCATATTAAGCTGACTGACAGTAGAACTAAATATTCCATGACTACCCATGCCAAAGGCATGTCCTTTTAGTCTTTTAAAACTTTATATTTGTGTGTCCCAATATTCCTCACTGATAATGTACAACTAGCCTATGCCTTGTAAGAGCTACAAAAACTAAATATATCAACTATTAGACCTAATTTCCAAAATCTTTCTGAGACACATACCTCTTGCACTTCTGTCTTATAGAATAACTCTAGATCCCACCTATAGAAGGAACACCATAGAGACCTATTTTTCCAATAAAATTTCCCTCTTCCATCTATACCTTTTCAAAGACCTTTGAATAGGTCTTTTGACATTGGAGAATGATCATAGATCTAATCTATTGCCTCAAGCCCACTCAAAACACTGATCCTTGAGGTAAGAGATCCATAGAGACATGAACTTACTCAGAAATATTGTAGCATACTCCATCACTAAAAAATCACCCTGCTAAATCTTTAATAACTCATGAGACTCAACCCTATCTCTGAAAATATGGAATAATTCATAGGTTAGATCTTCCATTTAAAATCCTCTTTAAATGTGGTCCATATGAGATCCACGTGCTTTCCCAAGAGAACCATTGATTCCAACCACTTTCTACCCGGTCCATCCATAACATACTTGGACAATCCCACTTTTTGGTCTCATGGGTCTTTAATAACTCAAATATATTCTCTCTATGATCTAACTATTCCTCAACCTCATTGGACCACTTTTTAGCATATAACACAGGTGGATTTTTCCTTGAAAACTCCTAAGAATGGTCCACCATCTGGGTCATCTCATAACCCCCCACCTAACCCAAGGTTTGGATCATAAAAATCACGAACTCCACTAAATATAGATCAACAAGAGGGTCCACCTATGTGGAGATTTCCATTTCACCCTCTATATGCATGGAAATGGTCCTTCTAGAAGTAAATTTCTACGTGACAAAAAATATAAGCTTCATTAAGAATAATTTAACCTCAAAAACCTCAACAGATCCAAAAGAAACCCCCCAACATGGGTATTAAAAAGAAAAAGAAAAATCTCAAGAAACCCCAAATGAAAAAGGATAAAAAAAATCCTTATATTTCCCAATGTGCATAAATTTTCCAAATGGTTTGGAAAACCAGGCACTAATTGTGATAATTTCACTAGAGTGGGAAGGCAAGCCTGCATGGGCTATGCACGATTTACACTAACCATGCCTACTAAAAATGAACCTCCTATAAACCTCCTTGTTTCAACTCCAAAACTCAAAAATTCCCCCAGTCCTACCCTGGGACTTGCCACTGATCGGGATATAACTTAAAAAATCATCAAAATAACCCACAATTGGGCTCAAAATGTAACGACAATCCTAGAACATCCAAGGAAACTCGAGGTTTGGAATGAATAAGAGTTTTCCCGGAACTCCCCTGTTCCTACCTCTTGATTGTTGACAGTCCTAGATCCAGTCTACCATTAACCCCTAAATTACAAAAAAAACATTATATGATATCATTTTTAATGAACCAACCATCTTCAACCAGACTCTTCACCCAAGATGACCCAACACACAACCCAAAAATTCATTCCCAATCACCATAGGTTGGCAACATGCACCAAGCATAACCAAATATCACATGGGAAAGATTTTACCACAGTTAAACAAACATGAACCATCCTTAAATGGGATGGAAACACTTAAATCATTAGATTCAATAGAAAAATGGAAGAATATTCCATAAACAACACCATACATCCATATACAAACATTCCTTAACTGGATATAGATATGGTATTTAAAAACAAACCTAAAACCCAAATAAAGGGGAACCCTACCAAACAAGGACTAAGTTCATCCTAATGGATACAAAATACCAAATATAAATCCATGATATCCAAATCCCAGGATACCATGTATCCTCCACAAAACAATGGATGGAGGTAATCAGGAAGAGACACCCTGGAACATGATAGCCTTGACTTTACATAGGTCTTGTAAAAAATTCTATATACATCCAAAGTCCCAAGTAGGGTTTGAGGAATGAATCCCATTGGAATACCACCATGAATATATTTATGGATTTTACCCATTCAAACTAATAAAATATTTTGAAATCATTTTCAAAACCAAACCACTTAAAACACATAAAAATTTAAAAACACTTTTAAAATCCATTGGTTTTCCATTTCAAACAAAAATTGTTTTAAAAAATAGTTCCCAACATGGATCAAATAAATAAAAAATCACAAGGCTCAAAATACTCATCATATCCATCAAGGTATAGTAAAATGAGCATGAAAATCAAAATAATATAACCATATCAATAGAAATAAAAAATTGGGCATAATACACCTTATCACATCAAAATGGAACTAATCTAATGCATAAAAATATAAGAAAACTAGAATGGGAAATACGTACATAGGATATTTGACCATCAAGACTATTATGAGTGAGTAAAATGTATGCTAGCTATCTTAGCAAAACATAATCTCTCACGGTCTTCCCCAGGCCCAACATAGAAGATCACATGGTCTTCCTACCTAAAGTCTCTCACAGTCACTTGGAAACTAAATTAGAGTCTCACACAATCCTCCCTCTGATAGATCACATGGTCACTCAGAAAAAACAATAATGGAATCTCACGTAGTCTTCCCTCAAAGGATCACAAGGTCCCTCGATAAAACCCCTCACTCGTACCTCAGTTAACCCATGTGCTACTCCATGCCAACATATCCACAAACAAGATCCCTTGTCAATCAAGCTATAAAACAATCCATTTCACAACCAAAGATGTCCATTTTATCAAAACACCCTTCCCAAGGTAAAATCATTTCTAAAACCGCTTTAGAAATCCTTTGAAACCATTAAAACCCTTTGATGAATTTTATAAAATACTTGGTGTGCATACCAGACACAACCATTTGGAAAACACACTAAAAGCACCCAATTTGAAAAACTAATCCATGAAACACATAAAACAATGAATACACATCATTTATAAATAATTTAAATGGAAATTTAAACAAAAAACTAATGTAAATTAGAAATTTAATGGTATACCATTGAAAAAGACCACAAATAGGAAACCAACCATTGATTTGATCCAATGCTTGGCTCAAGTGAATAATTCCACCATAATAGGAATAACAAAGCCTCAAACACCTATTTCATAAGGAAATATACCAAATCCCCTATCAAAACCCTAGATTCGGCTAAAACCCACACTAGCATTACACCGTTTAAGAAACAATGATGAAATCAATATACCTCAAGCCAAAACACCATTATCACCATGAGAAATACACCAAAGAGGAGGGGAAGAAGATCCAAGAAAAGGGAACAGTGCTTCCCACATTGGAGGAGGAAAATGAATCCCAAAACCATAAAAAAATCAGGGGATAAATGGTAAAAAAACTCTTTTTAAGTGAGCTAGATATAACTGTATAGTTTGGACGCATGGTTAGTCCAACCGTGTGGGGATATGGTATCTCCTCAAAACAAGCCATGTGATTTCACCTCAGTGTCACATGGTTTTACAAGCCATGGTAAAACCACAAAAAAAACCTCTATCGAAAACTACAACACCCTTTCATAGTTATTCATACAATTAGACAAACCATGCGCTAACCATGAACCATGTTCTATCTTACAAAAACTCCCATTTTGACCCCAAGAACCCAATAACTCCAAGAAAGCATGAAAATATAGAAAATAATCAAAATTAGATGTAACAGTGACCTAGTGGGTGTCATAAATATTATGAGTACTCTGGTTTTGAATAATCATCCCATAAACGAGGACAACGTGTTGCATGAAAATAAAATGACTTGGGAATATTCAATAATACACTTCTATCATTTCAAGGGAAGAATGATATGGAACCCTCATTGGAGTGGGACAGGAATTTTGAACACATGTTAGGAATTAAAAACTACTAGGAGGATAGGAAATTAAAGTTGGAGGCAATTAATCTCAATGAAAATGTAAGTATTTGGTGGGACTAATTATAAATCAACAACGTAATTAGGAGAGGTTAATTTAAAATTTGGTAAGAGATGAGGATTGTAATTTAAAAAAGTTGGATCTATTTTCATTACTATATATATTTACATTTAAATTTGTAATATCTTGTGCAAGGTTCCTAGTGTGCGGAGGAGTACTATATGCAAAGGGAAAAATCGATGATTATATAAGATTTGGTGGGGGTTGAGAAGTTATGGTGGAAAGGTTCATGAATGGATTATATGTTTAAATTATAAACATGGTGAAGATAAAAATATACTTTGACATGGGGTAGTTTATATATAATGTGGTAAATCTAGAGAGACAATTGGAATACTAAGGAAATTGATTAATTTTTCCCATTTCATTGAAATCTAATCTGAAATATTCCAAATAAACCTTCAAATAGAATGAGTCAAAAAAATATTATTTTAAATCTATTACAAATTAAACAGAATAGGCTAAAAACAAATTTGTTACTTCTGATTCTAAAGTTAAAAGTGACCCAAAATTTCCTACTAAATCTCATAATATTAATCTTTTTAAGTGTCAAAGATCTAGGTATATCACATCTCAATCCCCTAACAATAGGAAAATGATTATTTTAGATATTAGTGACATTTTTAGTGAAGGATCTAGAAAAGATGAAATTCTATTGTTTGAGGAATAAAATGGTGTGGAAGTTGAAGAACCAGTTCATAGAGATGCATTGGTGACAAGAAGGCCTCAAAAAATTCAAGGAAAAGATTATCATAATTAAGAGAAACATGAAACAATTTTTCATACTAGATGTATCATCATGGAAATTTAATGTACCATGATCATTGATATCGGATGTTTCACTAATGGGTATAGTACCTTATTTGTGGAGAAGTTTAGTTTTCCTACTATTAAGAATCCTAGACCATATAGATTGAAATGGTTGAATGGATGTGGTGAGTTGTGAGTAAAAAATAAAGCCATAGTTTCCTTTTTCATTAGGAAATATCAATATGGGGTGGTTTTTGATGTTTATCAAATGAAGGTTGGATATTTTTGAATTAGAGGACCATAGTTGTTTGAAAGGAGGTTTATATACAATGGATATAAAAACTAAGTATCCCTTTTTCAGTGGAATAAAAATTAAATTAACACCCTTCATTCCCACACAATAATATGAATATCAACTGAGGATAGAGAAAGAATAACAAAAATAAAAAATAAATGTGTGAAAAATAAATGGGAAAAAAAAAAATGGAGTGATAGAAAAAGAGTACTGAGTTGTGAAAAAATAATTTTAAAAAAGTAAGAAAATATAGTAGAGGAATAAAAAACTAGATAATATAAAAAAATAGATAATAGAATGTGATTTTATTTTTTAGAAAAAATGATGTGAAGAGGATATTTTTTAGTAAGAAATTATGCTTATTCAATAGTAAGGATGCTTGCATTGAATTTAACGAACTTCATCAATGTTTTACCTATTGTATTGTGCCTTTGATATAGGAATATAATTATTTGTTTCTCAATGAAATATTTTATGAATTTCCCCCATTTAGAAGATTTGATCATATAATTGACGTTATCCATGAAGATGTAATTCCAAACAAGACCGCAAATAGAACTAATCCAGGGGAGACTAGAGAGATCCAACACCACATTTAATAACTCACAAGGAAATGATTCATGAGTGAAAGCATCAATACATGTATTGTTTTGGTTATCATAGTACCTAGGAAATATAGAACATTGAGAATGTTCATGGATTTTCATTCCATAAATAAAATAGCAGTTATGTACTGATATCTCATCCCTAAACTTGTTGGCATTCTTGAGTTACATGGGACTACTTTTTTTCAAAATTGACTATAAACATGGCTAAAAAAACTTGAATGAATGAAAAAGATGAATGGAAAACTTCTTATAGAAATAATTTTTGTTTATAGGAGTGGTTAGTTATTCCATTTGGTGTGACCAATGCACCAAGTGTATTCATGAGCATAACAAACCATGTTCTTCATTCATTTATTGAAAAATTGATGGTTCTCTCTTTTTATTATATCTTGGAATATAGTAAAACCATATATAACCATGTATAGAACTTGGGTTTTGTGTGTGAAACTCTTAAGGAAAACAAAATTTATTAAAATATTAAAAAATTCTCCTTTTAAATAGACTATGTTGTGTTTCATGGTTATTTTGTGTGGGAATAATGGATCTGTGTAGATGGATAAATCGTCAAAGAAATTCAAGAGTGTCCCACACTATATAATTAAATTGAGTTTATATGTTTT
The DNA here is from genome assembly GCA_963277665.1 of Viscum album. Classification (NCBI taxonomy): domain Eukaryota; kingdom Viridiplantae; phylum Streptophyta; class Magnoliopsida; order Santalales; family Viscaceae; genus Viscum; species Viscum album. Next base: position 640,595,189 of record OY728167.1, read on the forward strand.
CATGGATTTTAAAGTTTAAATATAAGGTTTGATAAGGATTTTTTGTCCATCATTTCACCTCCTAAAAACCTTTTCAAGAATATTTTGGTTTTTAAATGGGGTTAAAAACAAGATAAATATTTTAACATTCTCAAATACTAGTTGAAAAATTATTCAATATTTATTCTATCATATTTTACAAAAGTTTTTATATTGAGTGTGATCCATTAAGAGTTGGTATAAGTGAAGTTTTGGATCAAGAGTCTTGTCCAAATGCTTAATTTAAGGAGAAATTTAATGGAGAAGCATTGAATTTTCCAACATTATATAAGTAAATTTATGTTGAAATAATCCTTCAAAACATAGAAAAATTATTTATGGCCTAAATATTTCATTATTAACATGAGAGACGTATGTATTTGATGTCCCAAGGTATGTTAAATTAGAGGCATACATCCTAACTAGAATTCTTTGAGGCATTTCCCTATGTGATCATATACAAAAAGGTAAGGAAAATGTGGTTGTCAATTCTCTTTTTTTAAGGTATATACGTTTTAATTTTTATTCATATTAGATTACTTTTACTTGATATGTTAAATGGAATTTATGGAATTGGTGGTTATTTTCTTAGAAATTTATAAATCTTGTGAAAACCCTTTCTTTAAATACTTTTACAAAAACATTCAGTTTCTTTTTAAAAGATAAAAATTGTGCAATAGAAAATGTTCAAACAGATAATTACTTGTAAAAGATACATAATGGGGGTGTATTGATGGAATATTTTGTTGTTGATAAAACTTTATAAACGTTGTGTAAACATTTTTATTAGACAAATATGAGGAATGATGTTGTTTATATTTGTACAAAGTGTGTGACCTATAAAAATAAAATGTCTAGGGATGTGACACCTCAAAAAATTTTTTCTTGGTATTACCCAGATCACCATTGAGGAAAGATATCATCTTTTTTGTTATGGATAGATTTAGTAAAATGGAACATCTCATTGCATGGCCAAAAAACAATGATGGTGTTCATATAATGTAATTTTTTTTCAAATAAATTTTTAGATTTCATGGACAACAAAAAATCATTGTATGTGATAGGGATGTAAAATTCCTTAGCCACTTTTGGAGATCTTTTTTAAATAATCTTGGAACAATTTTTTTTTCTCAACTATTACACATCCTCAAAAGGATGGAAAAAAATGAATTGATGAATTGGAATATTTAAACCCTCTTATGAGAAATTTTTCATAAAATTATAAATATTAATGAAAAATGTTTGACACACATAGAGTTATTATATAATCGATTTGTACATTCCACTACTCACTTCTCAACATTTGAAATTATATATGTATTTAACCTAATGAAATTTTATATTTTCCTACTAATGAGGTTTTTGATATTGTATGTGATGAAATGGTAAAAAAATCAAGAGTTTCATGTTGTAATTTGAATCTATATATTAATTCCTTAATATTATTCTTTTGATAAATTGCCATCTCATATCATTTATTAAATTCAAATTGTTTAAACAAATTATCATTTCTTATTTACATGTTTTAATTTTTAATGTTTTCCTAAAATATTAATTTTCTATTTTTACATCTATAACCCTTCTAACATTTCTTGGTACATCATAGTAAAATTTTAAGGATCATCCAGGGATAACTTGGTACAAACCTAAACTACATAGGGAGGCCAAGGGGTCAACCCCATAGGAGAAACAGCCCAAGGGCTAGCCATAATAGCAGTAGTGCACCCATGTATAAGGCCCATAGGAGCGCACCTATGAGTGCATGAATTAAGCCTACAATGTTGGCAGGCCGAAGCCTAGGTGAGTGGATAGTGGTGTAAGAGTGTTGAACCCAAAATAGAACCCTGATGGTGTTATGGGAGGAGTTAAATGATATATTATAGGATCAAACATGAAGATATCAAATGTGGGACTATAGAACGTGACACCAGCATAAGGAAACAACTCATCTAAAGCTCAAGCTAGTTCAGAGAAACCTAGGGGCACCAAGCAGCAGCAATGCACTTTCATCATGGTAAGTAACCTTAACATGAGGAATCCTTCTACCTTATCGTGAGTGAACCTACAATGTGAGTGAACTTACTTTGAGAGTTACCTGGTCGTGCTATGAGTTTTCTACTTACCATGGATCAAATCATCTTACCGTGAGTATGGAGGTGAACTTACCATGAGTATTTTATTATGTTTTCCTTTTTTTACTCACTACATGTTTTTATATAAAGTGATTGTGTTGTCAGGATATATATACCAATAATGATGTGCATGGTAAGCATACCAACTATGAGTCTTGTGCCTTGTACATCCATTTCTAAACTTTGTTTATTTTATAGAAAAATTATATTTTTACGACACTCTGTTTTGGTGTAATTTTTTATGAAATGTTTTACTAAGACTTTTTTTATATTGTTTTAAATATTTTATTCATTTAAAAAATAATTATATACCATAACTTCCTTTTTTATAAATTGTTGAATATAAAATCTAGTTGAAATTATTCTAAAATTTATAATTTTATTTTAATCATTTTATACTATTTTTTCTTTAATATCTGAATTATTCTTTTAATACAAGTTTATAAAATAAATTTTATTTTTTTTAGTTATAATAAATACTCTCATTTACTCTAATGGAAACATTAGATGTTTTTTTAATGTGTTTCTTATAGAAAAATAAGAGCTTGTGAACTCTTGGTTAATGAGGGAAACATTTTCACATTATAGGAAATGAAAATATTTTATTTTTATTCACTTTTAAGTGACATGATGTAATTAGATCTCTTGATGCTCTGAGAATATCTTTAAATTAAGGATGTTAATGGATTAATCAATTAGATATGAAATCAAGGAATGTAGAACAACTACACACTAATCATTTGAGATTACTTTTAAAAAATAAAATAGAATTACACAATTATTACTTCTCTCATGCGATCAAGAAACTTCTACGACTTCTATTACTTTTCTAAGATCACATAAGAAATTCAACATCTGACCTACTTCCATTGAAATGATCAAAGATCATCGAGCTTAATCATTTTACACATATTTTTATCGTTTATTAGGTTTTCATTGTATTTTTTTCTTCATATTATTATTTTCTTTATCCATTTTTAATTTTTTTGTGATTGGTTTATGATTTTACCCATATAAAACAGGTCTTTTTTTTGGTTATTCTTCCACCTAAAAGGAATTCTGGGTTATGACTCCCAAACAAAATCTAGGTCACAGACTAGGTTTAGTCTCCTATAAAAAGACCAGGTTTTGGCTTCAGGTATTGTAAATGTTAGGGCCTTTAATAGGTTATAACACCTTTAAAAGTGAGTTTCTTAGTGGGTACCAATCTTTTTGTGGAGTAGAGAAGGTTGAGAAGTGGAATAGGATCTTAGTGATCTGAACCACTATAAATCTTTTTTTTTTCATTTTTTTATTTTTGTTGTATTTAATTTCATGAAAATAGATCTCACTATGGAATCTTTAATTAATCAAACTCTGATTGATTTGTTTTTAATTTTTAAAATGACTATTCAATCCCCCCTACTAGTCTTAATTTTCATCACTTATGATCCAAAAATTGGTATCTAAGGATATTATTCCAAAAATGGATATTTATAGTCTCTGATTTTTCTTGTTCTTTATTTCTAACTATATGCTAAACTTATATCATAAGCTTAATAATATAAAGAATAAATTAAAAGTTTCTTTTAATATAGAAAGTTTCAATCTGAATGATGGATGAATTCCACAAAAACCTATACTATTTAATGAAAGTAACTATGGCTACTAGAAAGATAGAATATAAGCCTACCTGAAATAGTTAAGTGTCGATCACTGAATAATCCTGGATAAACCATACAAGTTACCATAATTTGATCTATATACACTTATAGGTAATGAAATGGTAAAATAATTTTTTAATTATAAAGTTAAAAATATTTTTTAATGTGTTATAGGTAGAACTATCTATATCCATGTATCATATTGTGACAAAGCCCATGATATACGAAGAATAATTTAATCGAATCACTATGGTACTGAAAAGATCAATAGAACCAAGATACCAAGGCTCCAATAATAATACTAGGACTTCAATATGGGAGATGACGAATCAGTAAACCAAATATTCAATCAGTTTACAGGTATGAAAAAAATTGTTTTAGTGATCCTGGTGAAGTACTAGAAAACATAGTTCAAGTCTAAAGAGTACTAAGATATCTTCCAAAAAATATGGAATTCAAATAATGTGTCCATCGATGAGAGTAAGAATTTTAAAGATCATACCATAGATAAAGTAATAGGCTATCTGATGCAGTATAAATTACAATTGAAAAAATTTCCGATGAGGAGTCTATAAAGAGAAAAGGTATAAATTTTAAGTCTAATGTTAATAAAATCTCTAAAACTTATAAATTTGAGTTCCATGAAAATGAAAAAGATATGGATCATTTTATCAAGAAGTTTTTCATGTTCACAAACAAATGTGGAAATAGACAGTTAAAAAAAGGATTACAATAAATGTAATTCTAATAATAATAATGATGTTTTAGAATTAAAATTTTACAAGTGTTGGAATAAATTTCACATTAGGACAGACTACCCCAAACTTAGACATCTAATGAAAAATAAGGACATTAGGAGAAAATAAAATCAAGCTTTGTTTGGAGGCTAGAACTACTCAGATAGTTCTGATTCAAGTAGTGATTCTGTAAGTGAACTATAGATAAGGAACCTTACCCTGCTGGTTATATAGTGTTGGGTAACTAGTTCACTTTTCACTCAATTAATTACTCGTACTAATTTAGATAATAATTATTTAACTGAGAATTAAAATTAAATTGATTTTGATTCTTGTTCAGATTCTGATTCTGTAAATTTCAATGTTAAACTACTTAAAAAAATGAAGAATTAAGAAATAATGGAGTCAGGATAATTGAAAAGTCCATATATATAAAAAATAATAATTTGATTAAATATAATGAGAAAAAAATAGAATGTGACAATATGAAAATATATCTTTTCAATAATGATAAATCTAAAGATAATTATGATTCTAAGTTATAAAAAAAAAAGAGAAAAATTAAAGTGTTAAAAACTTACTGGAAGTGAATTATAAAGATCAATTAAGAATATTTTATTTAGTTATATATTATTTAACTAAAGTTAAAATGATTTAAAAAAACATAATCAAGAAAACATGAAATTATGAAACACAACTTTTGGATCTGATGTGAAAGCTTATATATATTTATGAACTACTAAAAGGGAGAATATGAATTTAAAAAATGAATTTTCCAATATTAAAAAGAATTTATCTACATTTTTTCAAGGTAAATAACAATATGATAAAATTATGTCTTTTATGAAACTAAACATAAATAATAATAGTTCTGGTTATAATAGTTTTTTTCAAGGATAAATAAGACTAAATCTTGTTAAAATCTCAAAATCATTTATTTCTAGTGTAACCTATTATAAATGGATAATTATAGGGAATTATTCAAATGAATGTTCACCAAGATTTACAAATAGTTTGGGTGTACTAGAAAATTAATTGCAAGAGATTTATTATATAAATATCCCACTAATAAATTATTTAAATCTATTGAGTTCCATTGGACCCAAGTTAGCATGGGTACTGAAACAATTTGTTTGACTGTTTAATTTCATAAATCTCTCTTATATTTATCAAAGAATCATAGTATTTATATAGTAGTTTATCTAGGCACATAATGGGCAATATTTTCAAATTTTCTATCTTTCAATTCATGTGATGGCAGACTTGTCACATTTGGAGACAACACTAAAGGTTATATTAAAGGTATTGGTAAATTTGGTTTTTCTAAAACTATTATTATTTAGAAAGTATTATTTGTAGTTGGTTTAAAACACAATCTTATATGTATATCAAATCTATGAGATAATGGATTAAATGTTATTTTTTAAAATGATAAATGTAAAATTTTGAAAAATAAATCTTTTTTTATTTTCTACAAATAGAAAAGAGAATGTTTACACTATTGATTTCTCTGATCTAACCAAACAAAAGGTTAAGTGTTTTAATTTTTTTTGAAGAAAATGAAATTATGTGGAATATGAGGATTGGGTATGATAACTTTAAACTATTACACAAACATTCAAAGCATGAACAAGTTCTGTAATTTCCAAAATTATATACAAGTAATTACTTTATGTTCGATTCTTATTTAAATGGTAAGTAGCACAAAGAAATTTTTAAATATGTATATAAAGTTAGAACTACTATATATTTATAGCTATTAAATATTGACTTGTTTGGACCCTTAATACCTGTTAGTTTTAGTGTTAAGAAGTATGTATTTGTAATTGTAGATGATTATAGTATATTTATCTGGATTTTTTTCTTGTCACATAAAAATATAACTTTAAATAAATTTGGTTCTTTCTATAAAATTATTCAAAACATCAAGAATTTTTCAATCATCTATATCAGAAGTTATAGAGGTAGTGAATTTTTAATTTATAATTTGATAAATTTTGTGAAGAAAATGGATACAAATATTATTTTTTAGCCACTATAACACCTAAATGTAATGGTTTGGTTGAAAGAAATAATATATCTATATTATAAATTGACAATAGAAAACATAAAACTCATTAATGTCATAATAATAATTATTTTTTTATCATTAAAACAAGGAGGTCAACAAATATTAACCATGAACCTTTTTCCTCACATGGTCAATTCTAGAATTTGATTATTTTCAAGAAAAATTATATTTTTTATGACACTATTTTAGTGTCATTTTTAATAAAATGTTTTACTATAACTTTGTTTGTATTTTTTTAACTATTTTAATAATTTATAAAATAATTATTTATTATAATGATATTTTTTTATAAATTATTTAATATAAAATATGCTTGAAATTCATATGAAAATTATAATATTTATGTTATTAATTTTATTCTATATTTTCTGTAATATTTGAATGATTCTTTTACTGCATGTTTATAAGAGAAATTTTATTTGTTTTAATTATGTGAAATATTACCATTTACATTAATGAATATATTATAAATGTTTTAACAAGTATCTTGCACTAATAAAAGAATTCATTGACACTTTTTAATGACTGCTACATTTTCACATTATAGGTAACAATGATTTTTTTTATTTTCTAACAAGTGGAAAGAAGTGATTGGATCTCTAGATGCTCTGAGTTGATATTTCAATTAATGATGTTATAGGAATAATTGGTTAGATATGTGATCACGAAATAATTAAAAACTACATACAAATCATTAGAGATTATTTTTCAAAAATACAGTGGTGTTATAAAATTTTTCCTTCTCTCATACGGTCATGAAACTTCTATAACTTTTGTTCCTTTTCTATGATCATGGAATAACTTCAACGTTTGACCTTATTCCATTGAAGAGATCAATGATCATCGATATTATTCATCTTTCACATCTTCTAATGTTCTTGAAGGTTTTATTGGTATTTATTTCTTTATCATTTTGTAATTTTTTCATGTTTGGTTTAGGATTTTCCACATAAAAATCATGTCTTGTTTAATTTGGTTATTCTTCCACCTAAAAGGAATTTTGGGTTGTGACTCCCGAAGAAAAGTCATGTCACGAACAAGGTATAGTATCCTATAAAAATAATGGGTTGTACCTATAATTATTATAAAATTTATGTTTTGTAATATGTTATTACACCTTTAAAAGTGAGTTTCTTAGTGGGTATCAATCTTCTCGTAGAGTAGAGAAGGTTAAGGAGTGGACTAGGATCTTAGTGATCTGAACCACTATCAATATATGTGTTCTTTATTTTTATTTATAATGAATTTCATATCTTGAACATAGATCTCTCCACAAAATATTTAATAATAAAACTCTGATTGTTTTATTTTTAATCTATGAAAAAGACAATTCACCCCCTCTAATATTAATTTCCATCTCTTACGATCCAATATTTCATGTCATAGTGAAAGAAAATACTGAAAGAATAAAATAACAATATTTAAATAAAGTAAAAAATAATCACAATATGGTTATGATTTATCCCAAGGATTGGGTGTGGGTACATTTTAGGAATTAAAGATTTCCAACCTCAAGAAATTATAAACTACATCCTTGTAGAGATGGTGCATTCCAAGTATTATATAGGATTAATGAAAACACATGAAAGATTAACCCTTTATGTTTTTAGGGAAATGTTTGTGATAATTTTAATTACATTGGTTTTTTATTTTTTTATTCATATCCAAGGAACATTCATTTTCTAGGAGAGAGAATGATGGAATGAATATTTTTAATAGTGAGAAGAATGAATGAGTAATATGGGTGAAGAGCTTCAAGTTTCATACTTCTAAATTCAATGGATCCATTATATGGAATTGGAACAACAATGATAAGGGATATATTGAGGAGGAAAAAAGAGGTTTTACAAGGAATAATTCTAAATTTTCATGATATATACCGCCATGCATGTATGAGAGGAGAAAATGTGACTAAAATCCCTATTTTTAAAGCTTGAAAATGAACAAAAATGGACCACCCAAATGATCCTATGAATTTCATTCCACTTATGAAAAGGAATCCATCTATTTAAATAATTGTGGCCCACTTATCTCTAAATTCAAGGTGGGAATATTCAAAGACTTTGAGGTGGTACCACAAAGTTTTCCTAATCGATATTTTTCCCCTACATCCATGGACATGTATGAAAAAAGTCAAGAATAATGATTTGGACATTATAATTTTTTGAACTAGTTGTTTGGCATGTGTCTCTTTTATTTTACTATAAATAGCCACAAACATTTTACTCCTTGATGGTTAATAAATTTTTTATTGTTTTATATTATTTATATACTTGTGTTCCTTTTGTTCTTATGTGAATGTAAGTAAGAATTATAAAAGGAGTTATCAACCTTTCGGGCATCATTATAATTATGGTTTTATGGTAAATGTCTCATTGGGGTCCTAATTAGTCGCCCACATCCCATCTAAATTCCCATCACATTTCATTATTTTACATCTCACTTCTTATATTTCCATCACATGTGTTTTCCAAATATCACTAAAAAATAAAGAACCCTATACGATATCCTGACATAATTCATATTAAATTCACTCATATAAAGTTTTATAATTATATGAAATAAAAACCCCTAAAAGTGTAGGCATGAATCAACAACTAGACAACTATAACTTTTCTAGATAGAGTAGATTCTCTATAGCCAATGAGTAGTCTGATTAAAATTATCACTACTCATAGTTTAGTACTCAATAGAGACATCAATTTCATTATAATTCAAACACATAATAGCTATAAAATATAATTAACATCGAAATTCATGCTCATATCTCCATAAAAAAAACTAAATTTGAGGTTAGAGAAAACTAAATCCTATGTTACCATTCTTACATGTTCATTTTAAATACATGCATAAGATACATGAACACACAAATAGAATGAATGATGAATATATATTATGTGATATCATATAGGGTACATTTAAAACATTAATTGCATGAGATGAAACATATTTCCCAAATGGTTTCATCAGTTTAGAACCAAGGATTTCGTTCATTAAAATATTTTCATTTATTTTTTGAAATGATTTCAATGAATTATACCCAGTGGGTAATAATGCATATGATGTGTTATGAATGAGGAGTCCTGTGATTTTTTTAGAAAGTAGATATGATCTATTTTTCGGGGGGTGGATTAATTTTTTTTTGAAATGATTTTTGATCATCTATTTAATGAAAACTACCTTAATCTCTCATCTTCATAAAGTGTTATTTTTCATTTTTGATGAAGGCTCTAGCACCCCTTAACCATTCAGGTTTCCTCTTAATAAGATGAAGGATCCTTCAGGTGGTGTAATCCTTATAGGTAGGGAAGTTTTCTACATTTTCCCTTGTGATCTACCTCAAATATTCTCCCAAAATCAATGAATATCGACACTATTATACTAGCGCTCTAGGTCTGCTATGATGCATTTTTTAGTTATAATTACACATTTATTTCTTAGAGATAGATATACCTATGTTTTGGGTTGTTTCTACGTACAATGACCATTAGATGATCAATAGAAACTCATCAATGGTATCATAGATTTTTTCCTAAAGATTTAGATGTTATTTAATTACTAGTTTTTGATAAAATAATAACTATAAATGAATAAAACTGTTTTCATAAAACTGTTATAGTATTCCAAACCATTACATGAGCTATATAAAGGCAATATGATACTTACCATAATGTTATTTTTCACATAAAGGTAACCTCAAGAATTATGTTAATGTGATGGGTTCATATAAAGGATGTTTATTTCTTAAATTTACATCTATAGTTTTCATAATGGTAATATCTTACTTTAATTTGAATAAATTTTTTAGTGAAAGGTAATCTGCAACTTACCATTACACAAAAACATTTTCATAAAGGTAAAGAGAGTTTACTTTTACACAAATGATATGTTTAAAGGTATTGTCTTAGTTTCCTTTATACGGATGAGTTACATAAAATTAAACACTAACTTACCTTTACGGAAGGGGTCCCATATATCCTACATAAAGGTAAAGATAATATTACACTTATGAAGAGTGTATATGTAAGGGTAAAGGGAGGTTACCCTTATGTAGAATTGGTTTTAAAACTTTTAAGCATTTTAATGGTTCATAAAAAGTTTATCAATCATGATTACATGTATTTGGTGGATATTTAATTGATAAGTTATTTATAAATTAAATAATTAATTTTAAATTATTTAGAATTAATTAAATAAATTCTTATGAAACATATTTCCCAAATATTAAATGTTTATATACAAATACATTTTACCAAAATTAAATGGCTTGTATTATGTTCAAGATATAAAAGTATTTATTTAGAAATCATAAGTGGTAATTTATAAAGTGTTTATATATTAAAAAATAAGCCCAAATATAAGAGTTTATTTTTAAAATTATGAAATGTTATTAAATAATTAAATTTTATATGTTCAAATTGAAGGGTCCTTTTTTTGATATAATTTAAACGACAACAAACAAGTTTTGATCAAAGTCTTAAATAATTAAAATTTATATGATATTTAGATTATATAAAAGATTTACATGATAGAAATTGAATTGTAAAACATTTATCATTCATGAAATATTATATAAATGTAATTTAATATAAAATATTGAAGATTTTATATTAAAACAAATATAAAATGTTTATATTTAAGATTATAGAATATCTATAATGCTTTAATAATTTATAAAATCTTTATAGTTATATTTTATTTATGAATTGTTCATGAATAACTATCTCATGTTTTGTAAAATAATTAAAAAATTTATTTCATTATTAAATTAATTTTATATTCCTATATTTTTTAAGAAATGTGAATTGTATGTATGTTTTAGTTTAAGTATTAAAATACTTCTGATAGTTATATCCCTACAGTTAATGCTAGGTAAAACTTCATAAAATTTAGTTTTCATCTACATTGACCTTAGTTTGATTTTAAAGTTGTGAGCATGAAAAAAGTGTTAAATATAGTTTGTCCATATTTAGTTCTAGATATATTATAAATTTAATTCTCTCTTGATTAAAATCACCACGTGTATAGGGACTTGAGGTTGGATTGTATGCCAGCCTGGAGGTCATGCCTTATCTAGAAAGCTGAATGGGGTTGGTTTTCAGTCGCTTTGGGCCTACTCATGAGGGATTTTCAATCACATGTAACTGTAAGCATTTACATGAAAACTTCATGTAACTTATTTATATAATTCATTTTGATATGTATGAATATGATTGGATTATATATTTTGATTACTAACAAAAAATTATGGGTTATGTAATGAGTTACACATTAATGTGGTTTGAACACATTATTTTTTTGGTTGGGATAGGGATTCCAGAACAAAAACATTAAAAGCATGAATACACAAAAATCAATAATACATGAGAATAAAAAATATTGAAAAATATGAAATGGTTGTTATTTAATATACATAATATGTATATTAAATTTTAAAGACTAAAAAAAGACCCTAAATACTCATTGTGAGATTCCATCCAATGTGACACTTGTAAAGACCTTGATCCTTAAACAAGGTAGATTCTACCCAATAAAGGTCCCCCTGAATTATCTTTTGTAAGAATAGAAAGTAATAGATAAAACTTGATCATACATAGGTAGGTTATTCCCTACCATGGTTCCCCTGAATTATCTTTTGTGAGAAGATAAAGTAATAGATAACACTAGATCATCCTTGGGTAGGTTCTACCCTATAAGGGTTCCACTAGATTGTCTTTCATTAGATTATTTTTAGTGTTTTCTCTGTGTTACAATTAACTGGTAAACACTTAGGAAGGATACCAAAAGAATAGATCTGAGTGAATTCATATGATGGATTTAGATGAAGATTTATATTGAGTGAATCCATATTATGGATTTGGATGCAGATTTAATCCCTCAACTATCCAAGAGTCGCAACTATTTTGATTGGGATGTTTCTCTAACTAAATAATTAAGTGGAGATCGGAACACCCTAAAGGAATCATCGCTTAATGAAATATGAATCTTGGATTTCTAAAAGGATATGATGTTTGGGGTCATAATTTTTATTGAGAATGCATTCGTTTAAAGTAATTAAGGATAAATTATATAAAATGATACTCATATGTTATAAGATTTTTTTGTAGTTAAATTTCATCATCATCATAAAATTAAACTTTAAGATAAATACTTGATAGTGAATCTTAATGTAAGCTACTCCTAATACAATTAACTTAAGAAATGTTAGTTAGAAATTAGATTAATATTTCTTTATTCTATTTTTATTAAAACATAATGAGAAAACCAGGATAAATAAATAAGTATTGGTTCCATATAATGGAATTGTTTTGATTACTTAAAGGATTGTAATAAGTTTAGTTGAAATGTTATAGAATTAAATTTTATTATTATGAAAGATATATGATACGAAAATTATTTTTAAAAAAAATTATAACAATATAAAAGGTTATAAAATAAGAAAATAATTGAGTCATGAATTTTTCATTCAAAAAATAGTGAAATTTAGTTGTTGCACTAATAAATTAGATAATTCAAGTTTGAATGAACCTATCATAAGATGTGTATTATTCATCTCATTTTTTTTCTTTAGAAGTGCATGTAAATTAAAGTTATCATTGGATGATGATGATGATGATATATTGTATTTGTTACTAATAATTTGTGGAAAATTAAATGAGTAAGTCAAATGAAAAATTTACAATAGATGTTTCAGAAGAAATACATTAGAATAACTTATTGCAGAAAAAGGAACCAATGGATGAATGAAAACCATAGAGATAATATCTACTTCTAAAAGTTGATATAAAGTAATGAAGATGAGTGGAGTTAGTGTTTTTTATGGATGAAGGATAAATACATGGAATTTTTTATATCTAAAATCTTCCATTTACATCAGATGATTGTGGATTATTCTATTGAAAATTTAGATGTAAGCTTCCTAGTTATGGTGATTCAGGTGACTAAAGTACCAAATAAATGGGAAATTATAATGAAACCATTGAATTTTAAAGCTATAATATGGGGATATTGAATAACCTAATGAATATTTGGAAGGATATTCCAAAAGAAGATATGCTGAATAATGTAATCTCAGAGGTAAAACCATCAAAATAAAAATAGTGATGTTGAAGAAACCAGGATGACTGAATGGATGAACCACACTAAATAATTAAAATAGTTTCATTGATTCATTCTTCGGGAATTTAAAGAGTGTTTTTGTAGAAAATAAGGAAATGTAATAAAGTGAAACACCACCAAGAGATGAACTAAACATAATAAGCTAAATGATCTCTGAAATATTTTATTGGAGAGTAAGTGGAGAAACATGGAGTACTAAAGTTTTTGAAAGTTAAAAATAAGATTCTAGAAGGATATTCAATAAATAGTCTTATGAGTTCACCAAATATAAATGTTTTAGTTGGTGTAACGTAAATTTTAAATTCTCTATAAGTACATGCTAGGAAACCCGAACCACTGAATGTGTTAGAAGAACAAAGTCAGATGATGATAGATTGTTCGTTCATCGAAAGAAAATCAAATTAGGAAAAGAAAAATAGTGATCCATGCTATGTTTAATTTCATAAAGATTTAATATTAGTGTTAATTAAGTTCAAAGCACAAAAAATGAAGACATCCATTAATGTTGATAAACTTTGGTGATGTAAATCTGAAGTATCAGAGTCAATGAAAGTAAAAGTCATTGATTTAAAGTAAGGGAATGAGGAAGCAGAGATATTTGAATGATTATAGTATCTTATAATGGAGAATATGAAGATCATATTATATTATTATCATAATATGTGTTAAGTCTAGATAAGTAGAATTTAGGAACATCTAATGTTGGAAACTAAAGTTGACTCAAATCGGAAGAAGAAGCTGCAAGTCAAGTACGAACTAAATGAAGGTGCATCACATAGACTCCACCAAAAGAACATGTATCATGTTGGAGAATGTTATAAGTGATAAAGTTTATAGAAAATTTAGATGATTAAAAGGCATAAATGGAATTATAATATTTATTTAATTAGAAGAACATTGTCTATAAGATACCATAAGTAATTTACATTATTTTAAAGTAAAACATTTTGATGATACTAAGATAGAAGTTAAAAGTGTGATATTCATGGAAGGTAAGTTGGTTATTCAATCCAAGAACTTTTTATGAGTTGAATATTGTTGAATACAAATTTTATTGGATTATTTGAGGGATTCAAATACTGATATCTTCATAAGATATAAAAGGTGGTCAATTCAAGAGTTGAGATGGAAGAAATTTTAAATAGAATCTTATGAATTCCCCGTATCTATTAGAGGATTTTTTTTCTATATAATGGTGTAACAAAAATCATGTCAAGATGAAATAACTGAAGAGAATTGAGAGAGTTGTATATTATAGAAGAGGGGAAGGAAATTACCAAGAAACTTTATCGGAAGATCGGAAGGGTTGATGTTTGAGAAGACCAAAACATTAAGTTCCAAAGTACCGATTGAGTTCTCAAGATCCATAACTTTAGAAGGAGGAAAGATAAACTAACATCAAGAACTAAATTTTGGATATTATAGACATCAATTTCCAAGGCATTATATCTTCATCAGTTCATTTTATCGGAAGTAGGATAGGGATGATGTGCAAGAAAATTACAATAGAAGATCAAGGGGTAGTTGAAGTTTCATCCATAAGGAATTTAGAGGAGAATCTTAACAGCCCGAATATCCCGAAGGCCTTATTTTTTTTATGGATTTTTTATAACCCCCCTTTCAAGGGATGAGGGGGAACCCTTAAAAGCCTTGTAGGCTTAGATATTACATGGCCCATAGGCTTATGAGACATTACATGACCCAAAGGTCTTAGGGAATTCAAACAGACTATAATTACAAGGAACTTCCCCTCCCCAACATCTACATCATGATGGTAGCTCTCCACCTTTTCATGGTCATCCGACTAAACTTCCCATGTGAGCACAGGCTGGTCCCAATGGAATTTCCATACCCTCTAATTCTTCCAAATCTATTGGTTCGGCTCTGGTGGGTGTGCCTACTCTAAATCCCTCTCTGGGGCTGCTCCTTTTTTGTAGAGCCTTTCTAGGGAAACTTCATTGGTTATGTGGACTAAAGTCCTTGAGGTGGGCCGAAGGCCTTGAGGTGGCCCAAAAGCCTTACTGGCCAGAGGCCTTGGGTGGACCTAATTCCTTGATGGACTTGAAGACCAAACTGGTGGCCCAAAGTCCCAAATAGGGTAATAGTTACTGCTTCTAAGTTACCGAATAGTAACTGTTATAGTACTTCTACAGTACCCGCTACAGTAACTGCAACAGTCATGCTACAGTACTCGGAAATTACCCATCTTCTTGGTTTTGATCTTGGGTCTCCTGGATTCACTTGCGAAGTCCTCACCAACTGGGCTGAGGCTCTTGTGCAGGAGAATCTTAACAAATTTTTGGTTCTATTATAAACAACTCCACAGACCTATCGAGAGATAGGAATATATTTTCAGGAGACAATTAAACTGTGGGATACATTATAAAGACTCTTCACTTGTGTAATATATTGAATCATGTGGGTTATGTATATAAACTTCTCAAACCACTTTTAATTATTGAAAAAATTATTAGTGGATGAATTTATGACTCGATGGGAGTCTACAAGGAAAGGAGTAGGTTCTCAAATTGTGGTCGACCCTTGTGAAAGTATATATGTGTTGTTTACTTTATACTATCTTTATAGAATAAAGTTTCACAAACCCCTCCATTCAAAGGTAACCCTTATGGGCCTACAATTCGATAAGGGAGATAATGTCACCAAAACCCTACCTCTAATAGGTCATGGGTTGACAATAAACACTGAGGGTATATCATACAGAAAAATGTGAGGTGTGACCCTCTAAGAGAAAATGTGGAATGAGAGAAAAGATAAAAACACCCAAAAACTCCTTCTCATAAAAATATTAAAAAGATATATAAATACTTAATTGTATTTTTATAAAATTTAACAACTATAAAATAAACTAGAAGTACCAAAACAAAATTTTGGGCACCATCCTTGATGCCCAAACAACTCCTGAATAACTCTATGAGCTAGTATTGTACATCTTGTCCATTAAACATCTCTTTTAGATCTGAAAAATATTCTATATATATGTAGGTTGGGAATAATAGTTATACTCGATAGGATCCTCCTTATAAACTCTTATGAAAAACATAAAGAAAACATATTAAAGCCTAGTGAAAAAAACTAAAGTTAAATCATCACCTAAAAAGGTAACTATGTCTCTATCCTTATAATGGATCTCTCACCAAGTATCATATACAAGAAATAATATAAATTCCAACATAATATAAAAAAATTTACCTCGTTACAGCTTCCCCAATGGCTTGTCGCTCTTCCCCAGTGTAGTGTGTTCTAATCCATCTCTCTCCAAAAGTAAGCCTGGTCGAAGACACCTGGGAAACAATATCATTTCATGCATAGTAGTAGAACCACGCCGTCGCAAACGAGATAATACCATCGTGGTGTGGAGAGGCACCCAACTGCTTCAGGCGGCATAATTGTGGGCAGAACGCGATCGCGCCGCGACACCCACTATTGCGGCCATTGCGGTTCCGCTGCGATCCCTGGCAATGCGGCCGTGTCGTGTTTTGGAACCAAAACTATCGGGTTTTTTTCCTCCCGTAAGCAGTCCAACCCAATAACCTCTTCTTTTTTCCACTTCCTGGTGCAGCGACTCGGATCCCCCTTTTTTTACACCCTTCTGCATGCGCGACTCCTTCCTCCATTCACTACTGCCTGCACGCACCCTTCTTCCTCTTGTGCAGCACCCCATTTTTTCTCCAGTCGTGGCTTTGGTTTCCACCTGTGCGGCTCTTGTTTTTGTCCAGGTGCGGCTCCTGTTTTTGTCCAGGCGTGACTCCCTTTTTTCTATCCTGGCACGACTCCCATTTTCTTCTAAGCCATCTATTGCACCAACCGATGCTACGACCGTACAGTCTTTTCTGCCACTAGTGAAGCCTCAAGGAAAAAATATCGATATTACTTGGTAGTGGAATTCTTTAAGAGGCATCAAAAATAAAAAGAAATTCACAAGTGAATTTTTCATGATGGTGACCAATGGTGGTATTACCCAAGCCAAAGAACGTCAAATGGGATTACCGGGAAATGTTCAGAAGTGTAGGAAGACTCCTCAAGAAGTGAAAGACAAGATTATTGCAGCTCAAACAAAGAAAAAAGCTGACAAATCATCATATATGAATGATATTCATGATATTGATGAGCATATGGAGGAAGATCTCGAAGAAATTTATGTCGTTGAGAGTGGGAAAAAAAGAAGTTATGCATCAAGCGCTTCATCATGTCCTTTAAGTGGAAACAGATTGAGAAATGTGAAAGGGACACTTGATGAAATGTTCATGGAAGATATGAAAAAAGTAGTTAAGGATGAAAGACAAACAAGAAATAAATATGCTTGTAGAAAGTAGCTAAGAGATCGAACGGTGAAATACATAGAGTGATTCCTTTCCACAAATTGAATTGATTTGAATATTGTTTGATTGAGAAGCTTTAAGATGATGGTGGAATAGATTGGACAATATGGTCCACACTTGAAATTTCCATGCTATCATGAGTGCTGGGTTCCTCTTCTAAAAAAAGAGTTAGAGTACACAAAGGAATTGTTGAAGGGGCGTGAAATTGAACGAGAAAACTATGGTTGCTCAATCATGTTTGATGGTTGGACGGACAAGAAAGGAAGAACCTTGATCAATTTCTTGGTAAATTGTCCAACCGGTTCAATGTTTGTAAAAAGTTTTGATGCATCAAGCTATGTGAAAATGGGAGAAACTGTTTATATGTTATTGGATGATTTTGTTGAAGAGATTGGAGAATCAAAAGTTGTGCAAGTAGTTACCGACAAGAGAAGAAATTTCATGTTAGCCGATAATAAAAAAATCATTTGTTTTAATTCTTATAAGTACTTTCATTTCATTTTAATATTATCAATTTAGTTAACAACTTAAGATTTTAATTGTTTGTTATTGATTTTGTATGATTTTAGGCAAGTTGTTGATGGCTAAGAGGAAACACTTATTTTGGATTCCATGCGCCGCACATTGTCTTAATTTGATCTTGGAAAACATTGGAAAACTTAGTAGAGTGAAGAGGGTTATATAAAGAGGCATTAATCTTGTGGCTTTCATCTACAACCACTCAATGACATTGAACATTATGTGGAGGTTCACCAACAAAACTGAGTTGGTGAGATATGGATTTATTGAAGAAGAAGAAGATGATGAAAATGAATCATATGATGATGATGATGGGGAAACAAATTAAGAGGAGATTTATAAAAGTGATGATAGTGAAAGCGATGGTGAAGAAGAAATGGAAGATCTTTAAAATGAAGAGGATGATTGAATTGTACTTTGGATGTTCTCAAGGTTGTTGTTTATGAATAATTGGATGAGACATGTGTTTGATGTATTATGCTGAATTTATGAATGTTTTTAATTATGAATTTGAATGGGTTTTTAATTTTTATGTTTTGTGTTTAATTTTTCAACATATATGTTTTTAAAATTCTATAATTTAACTGCCCCGTGATTGGATAAAAAAGCGGTCGCGACGCGATCCGCATCGTCGCGATCCCGCTATGGGACCCCGCCGTGTTGCACCGCGATCTGAGATTGAAAACTATGATTTCATGAAATCTATGAATCAAATCATCCCATCATCACATATTATACACCATATGAATCACATCATCTCCTCATCATCATCCAAATCTCTAGATAGTAACTGAGTAGTTTCTAAGATCCACCATAGCTCGTACAAGTGTATTATGCCTCATGTCGTCACAAACCTTACACAACATACATATAATAATCCTTAGAATACTATATATAGAGATACATGTGTGTTAAATAGCCATAATCCATTAAATCCTATTACACACATGTATATGGTAAATATAAACATCATGCATACTAGAAAATAATACTACTAGGAGAAGAGAGCGGGTAATGAGGGGGTAGTTAACAATTTGTTCCTTACTAACGTGGATGTTGGGGAAGAACCCCTCCCAGAGTCCACTGGGTGTCAGTTACCCAACCTATATGAGTGGGGTAGCATATTAATATAACATAACAAAGTAATATACATATATCTCACAACCAAACTATTGGAAACTACCTAATCATAACCTGAACTGTAATTATTATCTCTCAGACACCAGACTGCCACTACTAAATATTAGATATCATATAAGCACACAAGAATAAAAAAAATACTTTCATTTAGTTCTTTCATTTAAACATCTCAATTTAATATTAATCAATTCATTATCTATTAATCAATTTTATACCATTTAAACTTTATATAAATTATAAACTAAAATCCATGACCTCTAGGCATAATCCAACTGATCCCATGGTTCCCCAAGAATTTTCATAATCCATAAACCCCACGAGTTAAAACTTTTATTATTCACATTCATTAACATTCCATAATTCTAGGTATTGTAGGAATCCTCCTAAGCTTCCATAAATAGATGAAAAAACCATTCAAAACTAGCTGCTCAAGTAGTGGAGAAAGGAATTAAAAAATAAGCATCCCATGTATCATTCCATTAAAGAAGAATCATTATAAAACAAAAATCTCATATTTTTTCACAATAAAAAAAGATAAAATTCAACCTATTACATTAGTACCATTGTCATCGCCAACACCAACTAGCATATCAGTATCTATAATACAATCGAAGACATCAACTACTACCACATACCTAGGCCTCCTCACCCATATTTCACTAAACCATGGGTCATCATGGGCACACATCACATCACATAACAAGTATCACATCCAAATAAATAACACAATGTATAAATCAAAAAAAAATTCAACAAGGCATCTGGGACCTAAAAACCAAGGCATCCAACCTTCATAAGAAATGGGCTTTCTTGTCCATAAACATTTACCTTTATGAAACAAATGGGTTCATTACCATCTTGAATTAACTGATTCATTAATCCAATGTTATAACCAAAGGAAACCTAGGCCATCAGCTATCAATAGCTATAAGATATGTAAACAAGATTCCAAGCATAAATTCAACTTTTATCAAACTATAAGGAAGAAATATTTTAGTTAAACATGTTTCTAGAATCACTTTTATTCCCATAGAATTATAAGGAATAACGGTTTAATTTAAATATTAATCTTTTTTATGTCATGAACAAGAATTACCAATTTTCTTTTCTTTAACCAATTTCAGAAATAAAAATTATGCTAAACCATAGCATAAACACCATGAAAACCATAGCATAAAGAAAAAACATCACACTATCTAGTAAATTAAGAGGAACCCCATTAACATGGTATAAACACATGTGATATCTACAACCATAAACCATCCCTTTTATTTAATCCATTTTTATCTTCATTTAGGTTAATTCCACCGTTTCCTAGAGAGATAAAGTAGGATAAGTTTATGATTTCACATAAAATAATAGGAGAAGCAACGAATCCCCTTCCTCAATTTAGATTTTCAATTATCATCACAAAAAATGGATGATCGAGGATCAAACACCACCGAATGAAACACCACCAAGACAAATAAATATTCACTATAACCTAACATATTTAAGCAACCAATAAATAAACCTCAAACAACATACAAAATAGAGGGTTTATCCACCATGAAAATCCAAACAAAAGAAAAAATAAAAAGGATAATAATAAGGGAATGAGACCTTGAAAAAGAGAACTTTATTGACCATCGAGTTAATATCCAAATGGAATCAATAACAAGGCATCAAGGTAGGGTATAAAAAATAGTACCAAATAACTTTTCTAACAGATCCTCAAAGGGAGAGACCATTTAACCATGAACTAGGTTTTTCGGAGCTACTGAATTTCGTAGGAACACCTAAATAAGTGTTTGGATTAATTATTAAAGGTAAATAATAAATTAAAAATAACTTAAAACCTATATAACATCGCACACATTTCCCCCCTTCTAATAAGTCAATATATGATAAAAACTATGTTTGTCCCAATCATTTCAAATCAAGACAGCCCGCTACAATAGATTCCACCACAGTGTAGCCATGGTCATGATATTCTTTAGTATTTCAGCCTGAAATAGATTTTTCTAGGTTGTGTTTCCCACACCCAGGAAGTTTTTCCCTCACTGTAGCTTCCAAAATGGATTTTTAAGCATTTAAACCATCTCCATTTTTGACAGGAGAACGCCAAGTCCTCTAGAGCTTTCACTAGGCTATGGTGTAGCCTGTTTTGGACCAAAGAGTCTCTAAATACCTCTAAAATCATCCAAACTCTTCTAAATATGGCTTAAGAAAAGTAAAAAACTCACCTCTTCAGTAAAGGTGGAAGAAATAAAAGAAAAAATAGTTGCCATCAGGATTTTTGAAAAAAAGAAGCTTATATCTGGAAGAATGAAGTTTTAGAAGAATTATCCAACAACGACAATTTAATAAAATGAATTAAGCCAAGTTTTATTGGATGATGTTGGGGTTGTGGAATGTTGCGAAACATAGACATCAACTGTTGGAATAATATGTCAAGGTATGGAAAAAAAATTAGTCTAATATTAAGAGCAAGAAGAACGGAAGGTATTGGAAACTCAACTAAGTACACCCAACCCTCATAGAAAAAGAAAAATCTACTAACATAAAAATTCTATTAATATCTTGAAAATTTATATGGAAAATGCAGAATAATTGATCAAGGAGACAAAGAGTGGTTGAATACTTCTACCAAGAACAACTCAAAAAAGAATAATTGAAGGTGGACAAAAAAGCTGAAGGAAAATGAAATTATGATAGACTTCCAGTATACCTTGAGGTTTTTACAATCATAAGATACAAGGAAGTTTTCCCCAAATAAGAATGTTCTGGGATATTTCATTCTCAAGAAAAGATACTAATTATGTGGAAGAAAAGGCCGCTTCATGGATTGTTTTAAACTCTCCATGAATGTTCAAGTAAATAAAAGAAAGACCAAGAATCAAAGTCAGTCAATATGAGAAATAAACCAGTGAATTGAAATAGTGGAATACATATTAGATGATGTATTTGAAGTATTCTAGATATTACCTCTGAAATTTAACGTACTGAAAGTTAAGAAGCTATGTGAAATGTGTGGGTTGGCTGACTACACTCCTAAAAAATTCATGAAAATATTAATAGGGCAGGAGAGGTTGGAAAGAAAAATGATTTAGATGTTAGAAGAAACTAAGGCTGATGTGAAGAAGAAACTTTCACACAAAGTGAAACAAAAAGTGAAAGTAAGAATTCCATACATCCCATGAAGACTAATTCTTGGAAAACAAAGGGTGAAAGCATGAAGAAAAATGAAGTAAAAGTAAAGATATTTTTCAGTTTGCCAAAAATTTCTCAGCCATGTTTCACTAATTTAAGAAATTGGAAGATCCACATTATACATAATCGATCCAGATGTTTTCATTGAAAAGTTAATTGAAAGTGATGTAATTAAAGGGGATCCTTGAAGTTAATAAGAATATGGTTATTATGAAATATTTATAAGTTGAATTAAAAAATTCATATTCTGGGTAACCCTGGTGTTCTAACACCATATGTTGAAAAACCTTGTGTATTAATGATTGAAGTGCCCAAATTCATAAGCTCTAGATGATTAAGATGAAGCTCCGAATAATGAAAATCAAGATAATTGAAACTATTTTCATCCTTGAGGTATGTTGACTATACTATCCATTTTCATATAAAATATGAATTTTAGATACAAAGGGGGAAATTGATTTATTTATGACAAAGTAATAATTATCTTACAAAGGGTGAGAAACCTACTCATTTTTTATGCTGGATTGTTTTTAATCTGTTTGTTGCGATAGATGCAGGAAAGTAAGTTGAATGAGATTCTAATGAACTTACCCCCAAAAAATATTTTATGAAATTTTTTATCACTTGGTGTTTTATGGCCAACATTAATATCTGAGTTAATCACTATTATTTTCTACACCAAGTATAGATCATGGTAACATATATTTGGTTAATTTAGGTATTATTTTTTTAATGAAAATGTTTTTATTCTTCTCTCAAAAAGTTCAAAGTTTACATTCAATAAAAATAGAAGATAAAAGGAGATGACGAAAAATAAAGAAGGATAATCACTATAAGTTCTCAGAATAAGGTAAAAAAAGGGACACTTGAATTTATTATCAACTAGGGGGAATAGAACTAACATTAATGTTTTGAATGGATATTGATAAAAAATTGAATGGGTGGGATTGAAGTTTCTATTAGATGATGATGATGATATATTTAATTTTTGTCAATATTTTTTGGTAAATTCAAGAGTAAGTTGAAGTAAAAAAGTTCATATAGATGTTCCAGAAGAAATCCAGTTGGGGAAAATATTTCTAAAGGAGGAACCAATAAACTATGGGATACCATATACATAAGATCTACTTTAGGAATATGATTGGAAGTAATAAAGATGAGTGGATTCAGTGTTGTTGATATATGAAGGATAAATATAAGGAAATTTTTATATATGGAAGCATCTATTTACATTAGATGATTACAAAACTGATTTTCATTTAATTCAAGACTTGTGATGAAGGATGAAGAATCACTATAAACCTCCTATTCAAATTATAAAAGTAAGTTTCCCATATATGGTGATCTAAAAGATTTAAGTACCTACTCAATGGTAAATTTTAAACAAACCATTGAATGGTGAATCCAGCATATGGAGAGATTGAATACCCTAATTAATATTTAAAAGAAGATTATAGAAGAAGATCTGCTAAAGAATGTATGTATGAAGGTAAAACCATTGGAAGAAAATAATGAATTTAAAGAAACCATGATGATTATAAGGATAAACCACACTGAATAATTAATAAAGTCTATATGATTCATGTCACGAACCAACCTGGGTCGACCCTAAACCAGTCACCCGAGCCGGTCCGCGACATGGCCCGATAGGCATTCCTGATCCTCCCGGGCTAGCAACAAGCGCTAGGGCATCAACAGAGGCTGTGGGAATGATTTCGCCCAATATTAATAAATAAAGTAGCCGAAATAATAGAGAGCATCACAGAATAAATAAACCAAAAATAAAATACTAAACATGAACAAAAGGAAATAAAGCTAACCAGACTCGACATCTGAACCGTGTGACCCCACGGGTCACTCTCCGACTCAACAATCAAGCATCGCCCAATGTGAGTGCACTGAAGCTGTATCCTGCAAAAACACTAAAAATAGAAAAGAACTATAGGCATGAGTATTAAAACTTAGTAGGCTATCCCGATATCAATTCCCAATGCACTACCTTTAAAATAAAAGAAACAACATTTCATGTTTTAACTACAATTTATAAAAGTAGGGTTTTCTACATGCTACTCAAAAACAAAGTACATGTCATTGCCCTTATTCATTTCTCAAAACCCAAGTCATTCTTTTAGGGAGACATTAGAATTTTCAAAGGGAAAGTGATGTTTACATTTTAAAATTTTTACAAAGAGGATTAAATACTTTCATTTGAAAACCATTATTAGAAACCAAGAAAAAACCAATTTATCACTTTCCAAGGAAAACAATGCACAAAGTAAGTACACAACAGGGGTAATGTAAAAATACATACAAGTACCAAAAAATCACTGCAAGTAACTGAAAGCCGACAGACATGGGTGAACCTAGGAGATCAAGAATAAACCAGAAGACACCAATACATGAGATATCATCTTTGTTGACATGTCACACATGATGAAATCAAAACGCTCAATAAGCTCGACCATCCTTTCTCAGGCAGGCCGAGGGAAAAATCCCATAGTAATAAACCCAATATATCCACCTTCTATGGGTCACTGGTCAGTACCATAACATACCAGTGCGTCACTCATTCTTAGAATACTATCTCAATATTCCAGATTCCCATGTCTCGAGTGTTTGGAAAGGGGGTGAGCCAACCGATGCCAACTGAGCATCCAATCATATACACATATATAAAGCACAACAGTTATCACCCTGAGCCACTCCATGGGACAACCTCTTGCCTTTAAACTACTCAAACACCTGGGAACCTCTAAGCGCGGCCTCCTAAACAATCAATTGCAACCAATGCAAGAGAGTTATCCTAGGATGGTTTTTATCAAAACATTTTTATCATTTTCCATAAAGTTCCAAACTGGCATTAAATACATTTCACAATCACCACTTTAAAAAGAACCAAAATGCTTGTTCATGCTTCAGAAGAAATCATTTATCATTAAAACCAGAACTATAATTGAAATTCTGTGAATTATGTTTAAAAGCCAAACTGGAATTATTTCACTACTGGGTTTTCGTTCATCAAGAAAATATTTCAAGTGTCATATATAAAATAAACATCTCTTTTTACACCAAATAATCATTTAAAAATTAATTGTCATATATTATCTCACATTTATTAAAATTAATAAAATATAAAATTTGAAAAAATAGTGCGCGCAAACAGTAGGAAATAATTTAACTTAAATTTTAAAAATCAATGCAATGGGAACCTACCTTGGATACACAACGCGACGAAAATGCTCACTCTGAATTGGGGCATGATGATAAGGAAACTTTGGAAACAAGGCGCGATGACGATGCTCGCTCGAAAATGCCCTGCGCGGGTCCTAAAAATCCTAAACCTACCAATAAAAACCCACCATCAACTAAATCCCATAATCCAACAAGAGTAAGATGATAATAATAATAATGAGAATAAGAGTAAGAATATGAATAAGAATAGTTATAATAACACTAATTATTATTATTATTATTATTATTATTATTATTATAACAATAATATTTAGAATAATAATAGTAATAATAACAATAAAATTAAAAATAATAAGAATAAGAATAATAATAATAAGAATAATAATAATAAAAGTAAAAATAAAAATAAAAGAAACGCTTCAAGGAGAGGGGTCTCACGGCTTAAGGGAGGCCTTGCTGAAGGCTGGGTGAAGGGGGTGTGGACACCGCCAGAGAGGGGAGGAGGTACGAGGCGAGGCCGAGCAGGGTAGGAGTGCTGGTGGGGGTTGCTGCACGGGGTGATGAGAATTCTGCAATGAGGTGCTGGAGCAGGGAAGAGGCTTCAAAGCAGGCAGCAGGTGGTTGATGTGCCGACCAGCAAGGGTCGCGCTGAGAACAGGGGCCGCGCCAGGTAGCTGTGCGCTGAGAAGAGAAGAGAGGCCAAGGAGGCTAAATGCTGGGGAGAAGTAGTACGCCGCTGAAGTGGAGGGAGGCACCGCTATAGGGGAGTGATGGGTTGTGCTTGGGTGGGCTGAGCGGCTACGGGGGAATGAAGCTTCGCTGAAACGGGAGGTTGGGCGATCCTGCGGCACTGGCTAAGGGAGGTGACCAAAAGGAGGGGCACCGCATGCAGGGGAGAGAAGTAGGTCGGTCGGGCAGTGCAGGTGCGGGAGGCCGGTGGGGGCGGTGTCACGACTGATATGGGAATGGCGGTGCAGGGTGCGAGGCTCAGGGAGGCGGAGTTGGGGGGTGTCTGGCAACTGGGCCACGTGGGATGTAGCGAGGGGATGAGGAGGGGCGTTGTGAGCTCGTTGTGCCGAAGGAAGGAGGCGCGGGCGCTGCGAGTGGGGAAGAACAGGAGGCCGGGTCGCACAGGAGAAGAAGAGGAGGGAATGAGTGGCGGGTGCTGGGTCGCTGCGGCAAGAAGAGGAGGAGGGAGCAGGGTGTGGGGCTTCTGCGGACAGAGGAAGAAGGTGACAGTGGGCTGGATCTCACGTAACAAGGGAAGGGGGGTAGTGCATAGGGCTAGGGTTTCCCTTAAAAAAAACCCCAATAAATAAATGAGATAATTAAAACATAAATAAAATAATAAGAAGAAGAAAAATAATAATAATGATAAAAGTAATAATAATAATCATAATATTAATAAGATAATTCTTAAAAATATTCTTAATTGGCATTAATTTTAATTGTAGCATTTATAATAACACTAATAAAAATAATAAAAATAATAAAATTATTTACTTCATTTTGATAATAATTAAATTAACAATTTTTAGTTTTCATGTAAGATAAAAATATTAAAATTCCTAATAACCATAAAATGTTTACATGACATACCAAATTGACATTTATTTATTTATTTTAATTCTTCAAATCCGAAAAGGCCACGCAGTTTCATGGGTGAAGCCGCACGACGCTACGCTCTGCCCACACGTACAATGACGTCGAACCCAAACCACACATTTTTTTTATCAAAGACTCATAAATTTAGTTCAGTACTTACCTCAAACCCCATAAAAATAATTTAAAGTCAAAGAAATCATAAAATAAAATAAACGCATGGGTCGGGGTGTGACAATTCTCCCCACCATAACGCTTTCCGCCCTCGGAAATCCACGACACCATCCAGTCGATCGATCAACACCTAAGGATTCCACATTAACAAGATCCTACCTATTTACCCATAGACATTTCATTGTCCAACTGCGGGACTCTACCTCATTTCCCAAAATAGATCACCAGTAGAGGGGAGGCCTGAACGGACTCCCAACCATAAGAACTCAACTAGCATTCGATAGAAACTTAAGAGAAAACCCAAAGAGACTCACGATGGGTCCCCCAACCACAAAGAACCAATCCCCTGGCGACCAAAAAGTAAACCAACTTAGACCTACACCAGGCCTTGCTCAATCTAAAAGAAACACCGTAAAAACAGTCACACCACTCACCCTCATCCGAAATGGATGAGAGATGGACTAAAAACATTGTGTGAACTAAAGAAAACCCCAACCCCATGGGATGGGAGGGAGGGCCCAAGGATTGGATAAATGAAACTACAATGGACAACTACTCAAAACTCCTCACTTTGGGATGGACACAAACCAAAGTCGCAATTGGTCTACATGGTTGGTCCATGAAAGGTCAATGATCAACAACTCGAATACAAAAGACATAATTACTGACATTGTGTAAGGGATAAGTCCATCACACGCTTAAGACAAGAGGAGAATTACTATGACTAAGAAACCACAGCAGATACGCTAAAACTGCCTCACCACAACGATAGAGACACAACCTTGGCCAAGACTCTTAAAATTCACCCGAGGTTCCTGACTATGCGTCAGCTTCACTCTGAGGCCTTTTGACTGGATCTCTGATGGATGAAGCATCTTCTGCCTTGCAGTCATGTTCTGATAATCCCAATAAGAAATAGAAAAAAGAAAAGAAAATTTTTTGAAATAAAGTCACGTTGCCATTGAAAACCAGATTTTATCAAAACCCATGACATTCCCATAAATTCCAAACCCAAAACAACACTTGTATAACATCCATGATAAAATAACCCTTACACTGGAAGGAAACATACATAAGAAACTTTAAACAAAAACCCAAAAAAACATCACTTCTGAGAACTTCCTCTGTGACACTTTCTAACGATGCCTTGGAAAAATCGTTGTAAGTGACCCAAACATCCACAAACATGGCAGGGCATAGGAGCACTTCGACACGATGAATTTTTGTGACCCAGCATTCCACACTGATAATACCCAAAGATCTCTCTCTATGTAGACATTGATGAAAGATCTTGAGGACTTTTGATTCCATGACCTGCTCCATTGACTTTTGATCACTTAATCATCTTCTTTTTGAAAGTCTCCCCACTACTCCTAAGAATTGAAGGAGGGAAGACCACTTCGAGCACTCCCACCATTATGGATTCGACATGAAAATCTTGTATCGCCACATCGGAAAATGAAGTTAGGTTTGATGCTGACACCTTTGACTGTAGATCAGGGTGGAGACCCGCCTCGAAACGTCAGGCCTTCATGGTGTCATCTGTGGCATACCCTGAATCATAAGGGACTAGCTCCACAAAGCGCTGGAAATATTCCAACACGAATTCATCGCCATGATGCAAAAAAACACATCTCCATCCCCTTTTTCACCCTTTCTTTCTCAGAGAAATACTGACGAATAAACAAAGCCATGAAGAACTCCCAAGTAAGCCCTTGACGGGGCTTGTTCCGAGTCCGACTTCCACCACATCCATGGTGAACCTTCAAGCGTGAAAGTTTCAAACTTGACCTTCAACGAATCGGGAAACTCAATGAGGTCAAAGTACCTTTCAATCTTCCGCATCCACTCCTCTACTATGGAAGGTTCTTCTTGACCATAGAAGAGAAGTGGATCTAGCTTCCTAAACTCAAGCATAAAATCGTTAGGTTGATCAACCGTACTACGATCACTCATCGAAGCTTCAAGGGAAAAGTCGCTGGACAAAAGTCTCAAGAACCCAATCAAGGCCAACTCAATAAAGAAATCCTCAAAACCCAACACCGCATATATGAAAGGATATAAGCAGAAGAAAATGAGCCATCAAAAAATAAAAACATTTCTTTTGAAAACATATTTAATTTAAAATGATCTTGGTGGGTTAAACCCTTTCCATTGGTATTACTTAGAGTCTTACTCACATGCATGTATCCGTGCCACCCCGGGCATCCATCCACCATACCAGAAGTCCGTCCACATTTCCAACATACCAGTATGCATGTGAGTACTCATAGTAACACCATGGAAAAAATAAAGAAACTTCAATTTCCAAAAACAAATCATTCATACCACTTCTTTTAAAACAATCCACAAATGAAACATTTCATTTCAAACAACCATTTTCTTCAAAACCAACTTTCTGATTCAAACCACTTTTAGAAATCGAAGGAAACTCAAAACAACTCAAACATGGAACTAGTATCAGTGGGTGACTTGACCATATGGTTGGCGGCCATATTCCAAACATGTCACTGACACAGAGATCCTTTTTGGACCCTATCCCTAGCTCCACATGGCTTTCTAGACCGTGTGGCTTAGGAGGACTATTAGCCTAACTCCTTTTTTCGTACCCCAATCACAAAACACTTCCATAAGAACCTAAATAAACAAATTGAACCATAATTACCATTGAAACTTGAGGATCAACACGAGCAAGAGTTTGCGACAGTCTTCTCGCACCTACCCCTCAAGTCCCGACAATCCTACTCCATCTATCTTGACATCCCAAATAACAAAGGGTGCTCTGAAAAGTGGGGTCTGCTAAGAGCTGACCTGCCTATGATACCATTTTGTCATGAACCAACCTGGTTCGACCCTGAATCGATCACCCAAGCTGGTCCGCGACATGGCCCGATAGGCATTCCCGATCCTCCAGGGATGGCGACAAGTGCCAGGGCATCAACAGAGGCTGTGGGAATGATTTCAACCAATATAAATAAATAAAGTAGTAGAAATAATACATAGCAGTGCAGAATAAATAAA
Organism: Viscum album; assembly: GCA_963277665.1. Classification (NCBI taxonomy): domain Eukaryota; kingdom Viridiplantae; phylum Streptophyta; class Magnoliopsida; order Santalales; family Viscaceae; genus Viscum; species Viscum album. The sequence continues at coordinate 640,626,089 of OY728167.1, forward strand.
CCAAAAAGAAAAGACTAAACATGAACAAAAGGAAATAATGCTAACCAAAATCGACGTCCGAACTAACTCCGTGTGACCCTGCGGGTCACTCTTCGACTCAATAATCAAGTGTCACCCAAAGCGATCGCACTCAAGCTGTAGCCTACACAAACACTAAAAACAGAAAATAACTATAGGGGTGAGTATTAAAACTCAGTAGGCTAGCATGATATCTATTCCCAATGAACTACCTTTAAAATAAAAGAAACACCATTTCATGTTTTAACTAAAATTTATAAAATTAGGGTTTTATACATGCTACTCAAAAACAAAGTACGGGTCATTTCCCTTATTCATTTCTCAAAACCCAAGTCATTCTTTTAGTGATACATTATCATTTTCATAGGGAAAGTGATGCTTAAATTTTCAAATTTGTACAAAGAAGATTAAATACTTTCATTTGAAAACCATTATTAGAAAACAAGTCAAAACCAATTTATCACTTTCCAAGGAAAACAATGCACAAAGTACACAACAAGGGAAATGTAAAAATACATACAAGTACCAAAACATCACTACAAGTAACTGAAAGCTGATAGATATGGGTGAACCTAGGAGATCAAAAATAAACTAGAAGACACCAATACATGAGATATCATCTCCGTTGACATTTCACACATGATGAAATCAAAACGCTCAATACACTCAACCATCCTTTCTCAGGAAGGATGACGGAAAAATCCCATAGCATTAAACCCAATATATCCACCTACTATGGGCCACTGGTTAGTACCATAACCTACCAGTGCGACACTCATTCTTAGAATATTCTCTCAATATGCCAGATTCCCATGTCTCAAGTGTTTGGAAAGGGGGTGAACCAACCGATTCCAACTGATAATCCAATCATATACATATATATAAATCCCAACAGGCATCACCCCGACCCACTCCATGGGATAACCTCTTGCCTTTAAAATACTTAAAAACCTGGGATCCCCAAAGCGTGGCCTCCCAAACAATCAATTTTAACCAAGGCAGGAGAGTTATCCTAGGAGGGTTTTTATCAAACCATATTCATCATTTTCCATATAGTGCCAAACGGGTATTAAATACATTTCACAATCACCACTTTAAAAAGAGCCAAAACACTGGTTCATTCTTGAGAAGAAATAATTTTTCATTAAAACCAAAACAATAATTGAAATTCCATGAATTATGTTTAAAATCCAAAATGGTATTCTTTCACTACTGGGTGTCCGTTCATAAAGGAAATATTTCAAGTGTCATGTATAAAATAAACGGATCATTTTACACCAAATAATCATTAAAAATTAATTGTCTTCTATTATCTACATTTATTAAAATTAATAAAATATTTAATTTGAAAAAATAGTTTGCGCAAACAGCACGAAATAATATAACTTAAATTTTAAAAATTAGTGCAATGGGAACCTACCTCGGATACACGACGCGACGAAAACGTTCTCTCTGAATCGGGGCGTGACGACAAAGAAACTTTGGAAACAAGGCGCGACGACGACGCTCACTCGAAAACGCCCTGCAATGGTCCTAAAAATCCTAAACCTACCAATAAAAACCCACCATCAACTAAAACACATAATCAGACAAGATTAAGATGATAATAATAATAATGATAATAAGGGTAAGAATAAGAATAAGAATAATGATAATAACAACAACAACAATAATAATAATAATAATAACAACAATAATATTAAGAATAATAATAATAATAATAATAATAATAACAATAATAAAAATATTAATAATAAGAATAATAATAAAAGTAAAAATAAAAATAAAACAAACGCTTCAAGGAGGGGGTCTCACGGATTGAGGGAGGCATTGCCGGAGGCTGGGTGAAGGGGGTTTGGACACTGCCTGAGAGGGGAGGAGGTGCAAGGTGAGGCCGGGATGGGTAGGAGAACTGGTGGGGGTTGTTGCATGGGGTGATGAGAATGCTGCAATGAGGCGCTGGAGCAGGGTGGAGGCTTCAAAGCAGGTAGCAGGTGGTTGCTGTGCCGACTAGAAAAGTCGCGCCAAGAACAGGGGCTGCACCGGGTTGTTGCACACTGAGAAGAGAAGAGAGGCCAAGGAGGCCGAGGTGATGTGGAGAAGTAGTATGTTGCTGAAATGGAGGGAGGCATAGCTACAGGGGAGTGTTGGGTTGTGCTTGGGTGGGCTGAGCAGCTATGGGGGAATGAAGCTCCGCTGAATAGGGAGGTTGGGCGATCCTACGGCGCTGGCTAAAGGGGTCGGCCAAAAAAAGGGGGGCGCCGCATGCAGGGAGAGAAGCAGGTTGGTCGGGCAGTGTAGGTGTGGGAGGCCGGTGTTGGGCGATGTCGCGGGTGATGTAGGGATTGCGGAGCAGGGCGCTAGGCTCAGAGAGGTAGAGCTGGGGGTATCCGACGACTAGGTCGTGCAAGTTGCAGCGAGGGGATGAGGAGGGGTGTTGTGGGCTGCTTGCACCGAAGGAAGGAGGCACGGGCGCTGCAAGTTGGGTAGAACAGGAGGCCTGGTCGCACGAGAGAAGAAGAGGGGGGAAGGAGCAGCGGGTGCTAGGTCGCTGCGGCAAGGAGAGGAGGAGGGAACAGGGTGTGGGGCTTCTGCGGACAAAGGAAGAAGGTGGCGGCATGCTGGCTCTCACGCAACAAGGGAAGTGGGGTAGCACATAGGGCTAGGGTTTCCCTTCAAAAAACACACCAATAAATAAAGGATCCAATTAAAAAATAAATAAAATAATAATAATAATAAAAATAATAATAATGATAAAAGTAATAATAATAATAATAATATTAATAAGATAATAATAAGATAATTCCTAAAAATATTATTAATTAACATTAATTTTAATTGTAGTATTTATAATAATAGTAATAAAAATAATAAAAATAATAAAAGTATTTACTTCATTTTGATCATAATTAAATTAACAATTTTTAGTTTTCATCTAAGATAAAAATATTAAAATTCCTAATAACCATAAAAATTTTACATGACATACCAAATTGACATTTATTAATTTATTTTAATTCTTCAAATCTGAAAAGGCCATGCAGTTGCAAGGGCGAAGCCATGCGGCATCATGCTCCACCTGCGTGTCAAACGACATCAAACCCAAAGCGCACGTTTTTTATCAAAGTCTCAGAAATTTAGTCTGAGACTTACCTCGAACCCCAGAAAAATAATTTAAAGTCAAAGAAATCATAAAATAAAATAAAAGCATGGGTCAGTGTGTCACAATTCATTCCTGAAGGTTGTAATGAGAGTTAATACCAAAAAATGGAAAATGAATGAAGTGAGGCACCACTAAAAGTTGAACTGAACATAATATGTCATATAGTCTCTGGAGTATTATTCTATATAGTAAGTTGAGAACCCCAAACTACTGAACTATTCGAAATGCCATAAAATTATTTTCGAAGGAGATTGTAGGAGGATATTTTAGAAGGATTTTTATTAGTTCACTAAAGATAAATGTTTCAGTAGGTTTAGCATAAGGCTGAAAGTCTCTCAAAGTACATTCTAAGAAATACAAACAAATAAAGGTTTTAAAAGAGAAAATTCAGATGATGATAGGTTGTTTATTCATTGGAATAACACCACTTTAATGAAAGAATAATAGTTTACAAGATAAATTTAATTTGAAAAAGACTATCACTGAGTGAGACTAGATTTCAAAGAACCGGAATTCAAGATGGTCGATTATGCTAATAAACTCTGGTTAATGAAATCTGAAGTATCAGAGGTAATAAAAGTACAAGTGATTGATCTAAACTAAGGAGTTGTGGAATCCTAGCTGTATAAATTCTTAAAGTATCTTATGATGGAGGTTGAGGAAATCAGAAGATATTTTTATCAAAATATGAGTTATGTCCAGATAAGCATATGTTAAGAACATCTAAAGTTGGATGCTGAATTTGAGTTGATTGGATGAATGATTTTCAATCCAAGTATGAACTAAATGGACGTCAATCATATGGAGTATATAAAAATCACATGTATCATTTTGTAGAATGTTTTATGTACTAAAGGATTCATAAGATTGAATTGAGGAAAAGGAAGAACTGAAATTAGAATATTTATTACATCAAAAGAACATGGTTTGAAAGATGCCATAAGGACTTTACATTTTTTGTATATTCAAACACTATGATGATGCTGTTATGGAAATTGAAATTTTAATATACATGTAATGGAATTTCATGATTCAATACAATATATATGAATGAGGTGATTATTATTTATTCTATGTTTTTTGGGAGCTTTGATGGGGTCAAATCCTGATATCTTTTTTAAGATATAAAAGGCAGTCAATTCAAGAGTTGAAATTAAAGGAATTTAAAATAGAAGCCCGTGATTTCCCCATATACATTAAAGGAATATTTTTTATAAAAAGGGGGGAAACACTTGAGTTAATATGTACAAAAAATTTATTAAAATGGATATAGCTACTGATTATAAAAAATAAGAAGTCGACCAAGAACTTCCATCAGAATAACAGAAGGGTCAAAGTTTGAGAATAGTGAAACATGAAGTTTGGAATTACTAAGAGAGTTCTCTAAATCATAGAGACCGGATGGAGGTAATCCAAAATGATATCAATAATGGACTGGTGGAATTTCTATACATCAAATTTCAAAGCAATAAGTGCTTTAGAATTTCATTCTACTAGAAGGAGGCTAGGGTCGATTTTCCAGAGAAGTACTCTGAAAGAGCAATAGGTAGTCAAATTTCTCTCACTAAGGAAGTAAATAGATCATCCTTTAATACTGGTGTTTCCAGTATAAACAACTCCACATTCCTATCAAGATAAAGAAAGATCTTTTTGGGAGATATCTCAACTTTGGGATGCATCATAAATACCCTTCACTTCATAATGTATAGAAGATTCTAGTTTGAAAATGTTAACTTCCCACACCACTTGTAAATATTGAAATGATTTTTAGTGAATGAATCTATAACCTAATAGAAGTAAATAGGGAAAGGAGTGGGTTTTTAAAATGAGGCTGAATCTTGTAAAAATCTGTTTGTGTTGTTTACTTTACATTATCTGCATAGAAAAGGGAAAAAATGTTGAGGTCAAATTTATAAAGATCCATAAATATTAACTGATAAAAATGGATCGATCAACTTAAATTATAGAATAATTTAAGTTGAATGTAATTATTAAAAATTTGGTCACCCTATATTCACCCCCCTTAGGGTGACTGCATTATTCCCTATGAATCAAATAATCAATTTTTGTTTGAGAAAAATGAGATGGGTATTTTTGATACAAATAGTTAATGATTTTTTCAATTTTATAACATGTTGTACCAATCACGCTCTTAGATGTTATAATTATCACAAACAAAATTTATGATTCTTTCCATTTTATTTTATGTCATTCCAATTATTATTGTTTAGTTATCAACTTATCAAGTTGGTTGGTCGATAAATACGTTTAAGAGGAATTTGAAGACTATTTTAGAGGCTCACACTGGGAAAAACCACCAGCAACATGGAGGAAAAACCCCAGACAACTAGTAGGATAAATAAAAGAACTTGGGATCTACAAAATCACACTGTCTAGCTAGTGGATCCAACAACTGACCTGTGGGATTTTTTTAAAAATTCAAACAAGTGATTGGAGGCTTTCCCCTCTGTTCCCTCTCACATACCAATGATTCTTTGGGGCTCAAAACACTTCAAATATTACTACGGGGCAATTTGAGTCTATAAATACACCCCCAAAAAGGCAAAGACAGCATTGATTACCATTTTGATAGAAGTTTTACTTCACTTGAGCTATTATCTATTCCTTCCATGTTAAATTAATTTTCTCTCTCATAATTTGTCTCCCTTTCTCTCATTTTCCTATTCCAAACTTATTGAGAGAATTGAGAGTGTGTTGTAAAGGGTTTGTGTTAAAAAAAACCCTATTGTTATTCTTCTTTTTATAGAATTCTCACTACCCCCAAAGTGATAGTTTTTTGGGTTTCTTTCTTTCACTATATAAAATCAAGTATTTTTGGGTCTCTTTATATAACCATTAAAAAGAAAGTTTATCTTATTTTTTATTGGGTTTCTTGTTATAACCAATTAATAAGAATGGGTTTTTAGGTTCTTAGTTTTCATTAAAGCCAAGGTATTACATGAACCCTCAAGCCTTTAAGGGGAGGAGATATAGGCACTCATTACTATCATCCTAATCGGACCAACATATACTACTTCAAGAAAGACATAAATGGATCATTCTGGTTAGGTATTTGTCCTTTTTTCATTTATGGAAATGTTCTGACAACATAATTGAATTCAATAAAAGTTTACCTTATGTTCTCAAATGTTTAGAATTAATGAACTAGACATATGATGTAAAGATATTAGTGTTGTGTATATAGTACCATTGGGTATAAGTTTGAAATGTTTTTTGAAGTGTTCAACAATGTTAAGTAAAAGATGTGTATTATCATGACCCGTCCCAGTGGGGCACATGTCGCGACTCCCCAAGCCCACCTCCAATAGGCTAGGGGCTGGTGACTAGCACTGAGTAGGCATATTACTAATATGTGAGGAATTGACTAAGTGCATGTACACACACACACATATCCAATCCCAAAAATGGTGAAATGTAAAAAAACTACTAAGGAATGAAATGAATGAATACAACTAAACCCAACCAGCAGAGTAAAATGGAAGTAAAGTGCGGAAAGTAAAATAGGGCCAGAATACAAGCCCACCAAAAAAAGAGTCTGAAAACTACAGATTCCAACCAGTAGGTACAAAGAGGTACTGGGTCTGTTTCTCATATTCGTAGGAATGAATCAGCCTATATGGAATTTAGAAATCTCAGTTCAGTCCTGGTCCTCCCGGGACTCCATCAAAAGGTCGCTCGTCTGCACAAGACACAACACATGCGAGCAAAGTCTGTGCAGGTGTGAGTATACCAATACTCAGTAGGGGACCCCGAAAACCACAAAGAAATACACAAAGTAAAGGTACAGTCATCTCTACATAGTATATGTCTACTGAATATATAATAGGAGAAACACAATCCAGATATACTCAAAACCTAGACCCGTAGTCTAGAGACAAGTCACAAAACCACATACCCCTACTAGGGATTTAGTTTGAAGGTTCCATGAAGAACACATCTAGGGGAAATCACTCCACGAGTCTGATAGCTCTAATAACATCTTTCCAAGAAGTACCGTTAATCGGGAAAAATCAAAAGATATAGAAACATTCATTTTGGGATAATACACTCCTGAGTGGGGAAAGATCACGATACACAGATAAGGATCACATCCAGGGCCTTAGAGAATACCATGACTCAGCCTGATTCACCTCCTAAGTAGGGGATCAATGTCCTGTAGGAGTAGCCATGTCGATGCCTGACTCTACCTAGGGTCATGAATGGATAGAGGATCTCACTCTGTGCCTCTCAGAGGTATACCTAACTCTCTCTCAGAAAGTCCTACAGAATGGATCATACTCCTATGGATGGAAATGATACCTGAACTTCAGAGGAATGAGAAAGGGGGGACTAACCCAAATGAAACATGTCTAAGATACGGTGGATAAGAGGTTCCGGCCATGTTCTAGGGTATACATGGCGTGTAGAAGTTTCACATGCCGTGTCTCTTGACTCTAGGTACTACCCGTGTAAAACAGCTCGAGTCAGAAGAACAAGCAATATAGAAATGTAAGTACATGGCATGTAGAACGGACCACACACCATGTCCGAGTAACTGGGGTTCCCTCCGTGTACGTGGTCGTGTACCCATACACGGTTTCAACCCGTGTGTGCTGTCCCGTGTAACCGGTACATGGTGTAGCCCATGCAGCCATCCTAGTCTGGCTTTTTGGTGGATTAAAACACTATGTACCCACCCCATGTCCATGTATCTTTCGAGATACACTCTGAGTCCAAGTAAGGACCCACACACCATGTGACAATGGTCACACACCGTGTTAGAGCTTCCCATCGCCCAGAACTCCAGCCGCCGCTGGATGGGGCCCACACACCATGTCTCCTCAGAGGCACACCATGTTCTTCATCACGTGCAGCACACAAACCCTAGCCGCCACTGCCGGTACCACACGATGTGTTCTTCGGGATACATGTCGTGTGTTCCAGAATTCTCCCGAATCGCGAAATTGCTTCGCCACACCTCGGTGATGCTCTGATCTTCGTTTTGATGATATTTTTTCCACAAAAATCTAGATTCTAGGTTTCCCCAACGCCACAAAACTGTTTCCATTGTTTCTGGGATTCTGATCATCCCCGAAAACAAGTTTCGATCCACCCGTATAAAGAACGATCGAAGAACGATCCACCTCAATATGAGCCAATTTTTCATCTGACATCACCATCGCTCCTCTGCTGGGTCATAGAAATGTTTGATCTTCATTTTGGGATCATTTCATTTCGAAACGGACTCAGAAAAATCTGTTGTTCTTCACCCCACGAAGAATTCAAAGAAAGTGAAGAAAAGAGGAAGAAAATCCAATAAACCAACTTAAGGAACAAACCTCCACCATCGTTCATCACAACATTGATCTGATCCCGTTAGAAAGATTAAATAGGGTGAATCAAACGATACTTCAATAATTATCACAAATCAATTTTCCAAATCAAACCCCAAAAGAAACGGAAAAATAACAACCTCTCGTAAGAACGCACGATCCACAGATAAACCTGTTTGCGGGATGATCCACAGTTTTCATTTAATTGAATAACGGGGAAAAAAGAAACAAAATAACAACCCCTACCACGATTCGGTTGAAGAAAGATCGTTGTGTCGTGTTTGTTGGTGAGGTTCGTTGAATCTGAGATGCGTCGATCGATCCCGTCACCATCATCCACCAACGGGTTCTCCTCCAAAGCTCCAATGGTAATCTTCAATTCGTAGGGTTATGTGGATAACCCTATGAACGTTTCATAATAATCTATTTAAAGAGGAGGAATTAGGTTGTTGCGTAAAAAGGAAACATTTAAAATAAATTAATTGTCAATTTATTTTATTCCCTTTAAAAAGTCCAAAAACTAACATTTGCATTTGACCTACGACGGTCGATTTTAGACCCCACCTTAGTTAAAGTCGCTTCTCTAAATGCAATGGTGCCCTCATATTTTTGATTTAGGAAACTGTTTAAAATTAATTACACTTTTTTAGGAAAACTTCTTGTGCACACTGTTTAAAAGTTTAATTTATTTCAAACATTTATTTCGGGCAGTATGGGCCTCAGAATCACACGTCGTTGAATATTCTAGTCTCAAAATACTTCCATATAATATTTAAAAATAATACACAGAAAATCCGAGACATTTAATGTATCTTCATATTATATCTCTTATATGATAAGATAGGTTGTTAGATAACAAATAATTATTATAAATAATGTGAGATGATTGATTACATACACATGGTTTATGATTCATTAGGATTCTATAACATTTTTTTAAGAGAGGATATAGATAAAAATGTTTTATCTAAGATAAAGGTATTATCCATATGTTTATTAAAATATATGGGAATGTATATTTTAACAAAGACTTCCTTTCAAAAGAAAAATTATTCAAACATATTGAATACCGTACAGACTATGGGACAATAGTTCATTTGTTAAGTACTCCTAATAAAAATGAAATAAATTTTATTTCCTAAACAAAAAGTAGTATTTGTATCTTAGAAAGTAATTCTAAAGAGAATATAATATCTAGTAAGGCAGTTGGAGTATTTTTGGGAATTGAAATGCTCAAAGTTAACAAATAAAGGATTATATTAGTCTATGATTAATGTATTTTCATTTAATATCCTAAATAGTTTATGATATGTGATGATAATGATTAATGTAAAAGGTTGCATTTAGTTATCATGAATTAGTAAACATCACTATTTTCTATAGTATTGTACCAACTAAATTAAAACGTGTACTGATCTTGACATCCTGGGTTTAGGGTATGGTGGTAAATAAAAATGTAAATAGTTACATTTTTAATTGTAACAAAGTAAATTTCACTTTATCCTAAAAGGGTTTAGGATTTTCTATTAATGTAATAATGTAAAATTTATGTTATTTGAAAATTTCAAGGGAAAATTTTAATGAAAAGAGTTCTAAGGATGATGATGATGCACTTATATATATCTCTAAGTAGACAACATAAGTAGACATTGTAACATTTTGTGTGATGAATCTTAGAGATTTGAATATGTTCAAAGAGTTGAATAGTTAGGAATATGATTCTTAAATATCACTATTATTCAAATTTTTTTACTTAATAGGTGTCTCTGAATAAAGAGTTAGTGGAAGAGTTTTATTAGTTTGTATTTACATAGGGATGTGATTGGAATTATATATGATATAATGAGTTAATTAAACCATTACTGAAGCAACAACATGAGGGTAATATAGAATCTATGGGTTTGAGACAAATGAGAGATTTATTGTAATTTTTGTAGATTTACCTTTTTATTATAATAATAGAAATCTCCAATTATCATTCATTCATGTGCTCTATAATTTTTTTTGTATGAATAGTTGAATGATAATATCCTCTCAAAATAAAACTATGATTTGTCCCTAACTGACGATCATTATGAAGTATTATGGGTTATAATGATATGTTATAGTTATATTGAATAGATTATTATACTCATTACAAAGAGTTGAATATGAGATACAAAAAATAGATTCATGTGGTAATAAGTAGATACAAATTACTTAGACTAACCCACCAAATTATATATCATGGAATATCATACAGTCATAAATATACTTTAACGTGTATGTTTATTATCAATCCTTCTTACCTTAGGTTGGAGAGATATCTAGCATGATAAATTTCATACTTTGATACACTACTTATATAAATTTGAAAACAAATTCATTAATACGTGGTCAGTTGGGTATTTTTTTAAACACGTTGTTTGTTGGAGAACAACTAAGATGGGATTTTTTCACTTTTATGATAAGTAAAGACATTCATCCATTGATTTAATTGGACCAAGGAAATGGATGGACATGATTTTTTGAGTCATGTATGATGTGTTCAACTACTTATAGGGGCATGTGATGTACTCATCTTTGAGAAGAATGACATGTAATTTATTGATCAACTTGGTCATTCTTTTTTTTGGAATCAAGAAATTATGGGTTTTTATTCTAGATTTACATGTTTCATGTCTACTGCTCACTCAATGTCATGAAAAAAGGGATTTTATAGTTATACATAGGATTTATATGATACATGTTTTTGTGGACACATTAATATAGATATATGAGTATATTTAATGGATATCACATCAAACCCCTTAGTAGCTTGAGTAGTACTAATGTTTTTCTAGATGCCACTATTTGCTTAAATATATGAAATATGGAATTCTTATTTGATTCCAATGCTTCTAAGGCCCGTAAGGTCACATGATTAGGCCCTTGGATAAGGATAATGTTTTGGATAAAGAGTTTGTTCAAAATTAAGAGAGTTTGATGAAAAAACTAAATCCAAAAGAGTTTGGATGGATTCATAAAGATTTGTGAAGTTTTTCATAAAGTCCATATGAGATTTTAGTGAAAGTGGTAGATTGTTAAATATGAAATAAAAATACAAGCATAAGATTCATGTACACATGCATAAGATGAATGTACACATGCATATGATACGTGAAGTAAATATATATCTATATATAATATGATATTATATAGTGTATATTTAATACATGGATATGCCCCACTATTGGTGGTGGGGTGGTAAGGTTTTGGGGGGATGAGGGGAAGATCGTGGGTTCAAGTCCCTAGACCTTCATGCTTACTGTAATTTCATTCCTTCCATTGTGTTCTGTAGTAGTGGATGTAATCGATCTTAATACAAGCATATGATGCATGTATATTATCATACATACAATACAGTACTATAATATATACATATAAATAATTTATAATTTATATTTTATATTAAATATGCATAAGATGCATATATTGTTTCATGCAACGCATATTCTCTCCCGAATGGTTTCATCGGTTTAGAACCAAGGAGTTTGTTCATTTAAATCTCTTCATTTATTAATTGATATTAGTATAATTAATTATACCCAATGTAAAGTATTTCATTTAATTCATTAAAAATGTGGATTCTCTATCTTCTCCTATAAAATACATATGATCTCTTCTATTGGGGGTGGCTGAATCGTGTTCATTCAACAGATTTTTGATCATCAATGTCATGAAAAGTTCCTTAAGAACTCATTTTACCTAAGTTTTTTTATCATTCTTGAATGAGGAACTAGAAACCCTTTAGAATTAGATTATCTTTCGGATACGATCAAGGATAATTCGGACAGTGTAATCCCTCAAAGTGAGGGTTCTTTTTTCTCTACTCCTTGATTTTCCAAAAAAATCTCCCGAATTCAAGGAAGATTCCTACTATTGTACAAGTGTTCCAAGTGTAATATGATGCTCTGTTTTTTAGTTATATTTACACTTTGAGTTCTTAGATACATATCCCCTTGTGTTTTGGGTAGTTTCTGATTCCAATTATCATTAAATGATCAAAAAAACTCATCAATCATACTGTAATGTAAGTCTTATATGCATGGTATGACCATTTATAAGAAGCAGTTTAAAAAAATTTAAACTAAGGCATAAAATATTAGAATGAACAATTCATATATATATAAATATTTTAAATTAATAACATAAATAAATGAACAAATCAATTATTTTACATAAGATATAATAACTTCATGAAATCATAATAATAAAAACCAATTTTGAAACGGTATAAAGTCACAAAGATTTAGTGTAGGCTTGAATGTTTTTGAATAAAATTTTTTATTAGTTTTCTAAAGAGAATGTCTTTCCACTATGATTTGGTTGTGTTTTCAAAACTATTTTATACCACAACATAATATATATCTTCATGTCTCTTTGGCTATTTGGTCTCATGAAGAACCATGATCAACCTTGTTGATCCTCGTGGTGGATAACATAGTGATCAACTAAAAACATCATGGTGATTTAAAAAATGATGTTATTTTACAATTAAAAACACAATGATGTTTTCCTATAGACCAAGTCATTTTAATGTAAAAGAATAAGGGATCAGATAACCACACCATTTAAATAGAAAACACAGTAGATGATAGTAATGGTTCTAGAAAAATAGCAAAACCAGTTATCAATTTAGATTTTCATCCTATAAATTCACCAAAGAAAATATTTGATACCACTAATGGGTTTTCTGAGACATATTTATACCAATATACGTATGAATAATATGAAAAACACTTGATGATATCAACCAAGTGTGATCAACAAAATGAAATAAAGAAATCACAAAACAAACATACCATATTATTTATGATCCTAATATTCACCAACAATGAGTTTGATCGAGTCTCCTCAGTAGAAACTACTGAGTTACTTCCTCCAATAGTATTCACTATCCATTGGAATCATTGAACATTTTAGTATGACTTGTTCTCAAAAATGGTGTGCTATCACCTCCTCCTCGAAGGAAAATAGAGACCAGAAATTGAGAGAGTTTCAACTAAGAGAGAATTAACTCCAAAGTGGCGAATGAGTTTCAAAAATATCCATTTTATAGGCCTCCTATACTAAATGAAAGAGCCTCTTGGAGTTTTAACATGTCATTTAGTCAATTATGTGGAATAAAAATGGTTTGGATGCTTTATACATTATTGAAAGTGCAAACCATTTGGCATCAACGTCAGTGATCAAATGAAAATTTTAAACTCCTAACATTAATTTATTTTACACAACATCATATGATGTGACTAAAGAAGAGGAAATATGATAATACCCATGGGAGATTTTTCCAAATATTATCAAATATCTTTTTATAATAGCACCATGATATGGTATAGATGGCCATGAGAGGATACACACCATGGGGTGTCTATTTTTAAAACATTGTAGTCTAAGATTTAGTGCACAATATTCAACATAATAATAATAACAATGATAATAAACACCAATCAACTAGTAGACACACTAATTCATCAACATTTATCACAAAAATCAAAATGATAAAATTTCACCCATCCCCATCATGATTTCTTAAATTCATCTACATGCATCCCAAACACCACAAATCCCCAATATCACTTTTTATCATAGGATGTAAATGGTGGAATGAGATGTACGGACCAATAACTCTAACATAATGTTACAGTGAGGGTCTTAATCCTTTCCTCGTATAGGGTTGGGAGGGGGGATCAGAGAATCGATGTTAGTTTATTTTCTATTTTGATAGGAAGGAAATTGTGGAAGGATAATTCCACAAAAATAACCCTAGCATGGGGTCACAGTGTGGGCCTTCAACCTTTCCTCATATAGGGTGGAGGGGCATCGAAGAACTTATGTGGTATTATTATTTCATTTGATAGGAAATAGAGCTTATAAGGATAAGTCGACAATAATAAACCTAACTTGGGGTTATGATGAGGGTCTTTATTCTTTTCTTATATAGGGAGGGAGGGGGCTTGTGAGAACTGATATGGGTTTATTGTTTCTTTTGATAAGAATGAAAAGGTAGAAGTGGAAGTCCATACCAATAACCCTAATATGGGGTTACAGTGATGGTATATCCCCTATATCACTTCATACATTAAAAAATTTAGAATTGATGCCTAAAAAATTCCAAAACCAAAGTAAATGGAGAAAAACTTATCACATGTCGAGATAACATCAAACAAACCTTCTCAAATCCCTAGTTTTTAAAGAGAATTTTGATATACGATGAATTACATATAAAATTAAATGTGGAAAAAGAAGTCTATCATTGATATTATAATACAACCAAATCATAAAATTTCAACATTATAATTATATTTATATCACAAAAAGCCTACATAGGGACTTTATAAGCAACCGTGGAGAGAAACTCAACAGTGAGAGCATCACAACAATGATCAAGTGGTCAGTTTATTGTCATATAAATGAAAAAAGACCCAAATTATATATATATATAAGGACCATCAATATAAAATTAAAATTCCAAAATTGGGGAACTATTATCCATCCAAAAGGACTTAATACACAATGTCCTAATAAGAAACCAAAAATTCAATGTTTGTTTTTTTTTCTAGAAAATGTTTCTAATGATTAGAAAGCTCCTTTTCCATCCATATCCACTTAATAGCTTCTTGGGACTTTTCCCTCATCATGGAGAGTTCTTGAAACTAGTGTTGATAATCATATTCAATATAGTTGCACCTTGATCCTTATATATCCATCTTCATCATCATTTCCACCCATTGAATGGACAATCCCAAAACCATCACCCTTCTCGTGCAATTTCAATGATTTGTAGCTTCCTTTAATGGTATAATTCATCGAGGACTATAAGATTTACCTATTTCAATGAATCATTAGGTATTATCTCGAAAATGCTCGACATGTGAATCTTGATTTTAAATTTTATGTCATCTATAGCTGCTAAGTCTAACCTACAATGGACTCGATGGATGGGGTTCTAGTTCTTCTCAATGAATGCTCGGATGAAGGCTTCCATCTAGGAAACACTTTCATTATCAAAAAAGTAAATCTCAATTATTCTTATATTGTAAAAAAATTTCATTAATAAAGTAATATCATAGGAATCTACAACCATCAACTCACACCAAAATCAACAAAGAATGAATTATGAACTATAATTCAAGATGATGCATTTGTATCCAACTCAGTTTAGATTTCAATTATCTTTAGCTGAGACCTCCGCATATGGCTCAAATTTCCCGTATTCTATAGGTGATTATATCATTCAAAAAAATGTGATTATATCCTTCAAAAAATATGACACATAGTGATGGTTTAAAATTAAATCCACTTTCATGCACTTCATACATTCAGTATGTGTTACAACATGATGTTTTACATCAACATCACGTTATTAAATGGTGATGTGAAAATAAATTTATAATATATTTATAAGAAAACTATTTTCAAACACTATATCTTATCTTCCCACTAAAATATAAAATAAGGGTTTCAAATTCCAATGTAAATTTTTTTCCCATACTGATATTCAAAAAAATTTCCATTGTTACACATCCTTATCATTACATATATTATATACAAATTGATCAAAATTATATGAATATACACTAATACAAATAGGGATTATAATAGCGCTAAAAACATCTTTTAACAGCACTAATAAAGCGATGTTAATCTCGACGAAGATAGGGGGTCCCCTTTATCAGCGCTAAAAAAAATGCTGATAAAGGTGGGCCTTTATCCGCACTTGCTGAGCGCTGATAAAGGTAGTATTTATCAGCACTATTTTTAGCGCTGATATATTATCCATTTATCAGAACTGAAAATAGAGCTGATAAATACTACCTTTATCAATGCTAATTTGAGTGCTGATATATTATCCATTTATCAGTGCTTAATTAGCTCTAATAAAGGCCAAATTTCCTATGCAAACCCAGAACCTGCACAACACCTGCACACATCAGAACCTGCATAACACCTACACAACACCTGCACACATATGATAACACTTGCACACAGCAGAAACAACACCCACACACAAAACAAAGAAGAACAAAAATGCTATATTCATATACCTTAAATCATGAATACAAAACAACACACTGCTATATACATTACAAATAATGCTTAATTTTGTTATAATTACAATTATCCAACAAACATTTAAAAAACATTGATGTTTCATCCTTTTTACATCCATGATCCGCTCTAGAAAATTGTCGTCCATGGTATTAGTTTCCGAACAAAGCATTCGAACTCTGGAAAAAGATTTCACCTGTATAAGGAAATAAATATTATGTTAGTAATACAATAATGAAATAAATTAAACATTAATATGAAAGAATACATTAATAAAAGGTCAATTGTTACTTGTTACAACCTTTACATGTGTAGCTACTGTTGTGAATGATTGAGGCCTTGAAGACTGTTGAAATATAAAAAATAATAAAAATGGATAGAAACACATTAATACATTGAAACTAGTTATGGAATGATACACAACAATATCCCCCCTGCATAGCTTCCCCACCCACCTCCCCCTAGAATCAGCTTGCACCACTGCACTAGCCTCCCCCTACACAAAGCCTCCCCCGTATAGTTTCGCCCCTCCCCCATACAGAAGCATCAACCCCCCACATCCACCCCCTCCCACCATCCCCCTCACCCTCCCACTAGCCCCTCCCCCCTGCACCAGCCCCCTCCTATCCCTACACTAGCCCCTTCCCCTCTGCTCTAGCCCCCTTTCCCCTCCCACCAATCCCCTTCCCCTCCCACCATCCCCCTATCCCCCTCCCACTAGCCCCCTTTCACTTTGCAGCAGCCCCCTCCCCCTCCCACCAGCCAACTATCCCTGCACCAGCCCCCTCCCCCTGCTCTAGCCCCCTTTCCCCCTCCCACCAGTCCCCTCCCCTTCCCACCAGCCCTCTCTCCCCCTCCCACCAGCCCCCTTTCACCTTGCAGCAGCCCCCTCCCCCTCCCACCAGCACCCTATCCCTACACCAGCACCTCCCCCCTTCTTTATCCCCCTTTCCCCTCCCACCAGTCCCCTCCCCCTCCCACCAGCCCCTTCTCACCCACAACTCCCCTACATATGTCCCTTTCCCTTCACTAGATCCCAATTCATGAAATATGCATGTGCACTGAGATGTCATTGTTGGGTGTGGGTAATAAACCCAATAGGAAACAACCAATGAATCCTTAACGTAGGTGAACATAATATATAAAACCTTTTTATATCATGATACATGTAAATGATAAAATATACACAAATATATACATGTACAAAGTCATCATACCCTAACCAAGACACCATGAACCTCATCCCCACCTACTTCAGCGTGGTGTCGGTAAGGATGTCAATGTCTATCAACATGTACCACCTTTAAGTAACATTTCATAGACCACCCTATCAGTGGTTGTTATAAGGTACACCACATGCCCCCACCCTAATGGTGTTCTTTATCATTAGATTATGGAATGTAACAACTGAAATGTTTGAAATAAATGGATAACACATCACACTTATATGGAATTCTTCCACTTTTCCCTATAGTTTACAGACTCTCGTTCCATGCATCGTCTACTCCTATATCAAGAATAATGTTCATGATCCAACCCATAACATCAAGTGAGTCATAACTCATAGCTATTAAGACATCATCTTCCCCCAACCCCCCTCCAAGGGTTCATCAAAATGAAATTTAGAAACCATATCATCATATTCCATTAAACATGGTTCTTCTGGTTGTTCAATACCACAAAAAATATATATCATATCAAGGAAAAACAAGTAAAATTAAAAACAATTCCCAAGAGGTCATACACATCCATATGATTACAATAAATCAAGGTTTCAAATCCACTCACACAACCACATGAAAACACATAACAAGAATGTGTTATCATGAATAAAATAACAAGACATGGAAAAAATATGTAAAATGATGTAAATTGTATGGAAATTCCTAAATCAAGTTTATTGATCAATAACTCTAAAGTTTATCAAGTAACAAATACCAAACCGCATCGTACAACACAAAGAAGAAACTCACACAACAAGGGTGCCTAACTAGGGATCCATTTGTCAAGAAAATGGTATATATTGAGTCTCGAGACAATTTTATGTTAGTAATTTCATTCTAGAATCACATACCTTTAGGAAATATCCAAGGAAGCTAATTTTTAGGTATGTCAAAGGAAAGAATTCTAATTAAAAAAATACATCATCAATCGAAAAATGTATGTTGGTAATTATAGAAGAGGGTCTTAGGTCTATCCAATAACTTGAAAATCATTACCAATATGTAAAAAGATAAAGGATTTGAGATGATATTCATGAAGAAAAAATTATCTAGATGATCTTTCTAAGAAATTCACACAAAATATCATTGTTATTGAAGAAATCAGGTCTAATCAAGAGAGGTCTTCATTTTCACATTGATGCCACAACCAATCTACAATGAGTTCATCAACATATTAAGGGTTTATCATCGATTACCCATTAAGAATAGGGTTAATACGATGATTCATCAACACTTATATATTAAATTATTACTGTCATGGGTATAAATCAATTTGATCAAGAAACAATGTCAACATGCAAGATCCACCACTGATACACAAATAAAAGAGGAATTCATAATTGGTTCATCATGTAAAACATATATCCAACATAGATCTATGTTTATTTCATAAATAAGAAGAGTAAATTTTCCTATATCTAAGAGAAAATCACTGGTCGAATTCCACTAGATCGGTTAAAGGTTAATAGATAAAGGCGAGACAAATGGGGGTGATTTTGAGACATGGGTGAGGCTATCAAATTTTAAATAGATTTGTAGGGTTAGATTTAGGATTTATAAGATTTTTCATGTCACTTGAGTGGACTGAATGACTATGCATCAGTCCACTTCCACACTATCAACCAGTGTAGTCCAATGATTTATGCTTTACTAGAAAGACAAATTATTTATAAAACCATTCTTCATAAACTAAGGATATAAAACATAATAAAGGGTGATCATATATGCTCAATAAGTGTAAATAAAAGAGATATCAGTGATCATATATGGATAACATTAGTAGGAATTCACCTTCATCCTATTTGTGTACAATCTTTCATCGGGTATGTTGCCCATTCGTTTCTAAACACATCTATATCATCTTCTGAATATGATTTTTTGTGGCAGTCATGGTAGTACTGAAAAAATATAAATACACAAAGGATTAATAAATATTTTAAATGAACTCGTAATTATTTTAAAAAATACCTCGTCAGGGATGCTATTTTGTTGATGAAATACGATCTCTTTCCTAAATTTACAAACATAATAACCACAATCCTTTCTGTTTGTTTGTTTTGGACACTGCAGAAACATTGACAACAATAAGTAATTTGTTTTGATATGTGTTTGGATAGTGCAATGTTATTATATATACTAGGATACTTTTCCAGTTGTATATCTTGTAGGCTTTCTCATCCTTATACCCTGGATTCATTCCATGCATTAGAAAATATTGATGCACCGCTCTATCATAACAGAATCCTCATTAAAAGATAAAATATATTATATAACATGATGTTTAGTTTTAAAATGTTGGATCTAGTGTATTACAAATTAACAAAAGCCATCATGCATGGTCGGTTTGTTGGATATCAATGCATTGAATCCAGAAAATAAATTTTTGGAGTATCCAAATTGACTGCAATTAGCATCCAATGCTGCCTAAAAATACAAAAAGAAATAAGTAAAGAAAGAAATTAAAATATAGTTTATTTGATTAAATTGTATATTTTTACCCCTGCATTGTTGGTATTAAAAAGTGTCTATCATTCGTAATTTTTTTTCAAACGATTTGAGTAGGGATGACATTATTTCAGCCTCTTTATCAGAATTTATTTCTTCTTTTGAAGAGGTGGTGTGAGGACTAACGAGTCCAAATTTTTTTCATGGGGAAATCCCTTAAATTATTTTTCATATATACGCATGTGAAAAATATAAAATTTATTTAGTCATAATTATCCAAGTATATCAGATTTTGTAAAATCAAATCAGGAAAACATACCTCATGTATACATTTACAATTGAGGTGCCTGGCCATTCATACTTTAGGATTTCATTTACATTTTCAGCACTAATGAAATATGATGTTTCCTCTTCATACATATTTTTTTTGAAAATCAATTGTGTGAGCATTGCTGTCTATCAACTTTGTATCCACATGAGCCTGCAATATTATTAACTGTGGATATAGAACGGGCGGGGTGAACGTGCTCTCAGAAGACCGTTTTAATCGGTTGGTTGATCCTTGAGATAGATTTGAGCTGATATTTTGTTTCACCCTTTTCTCTTTGTCATTTTGTAATAAAATTAATTGGTTCAGACCTTTTTTCATAAATGTTAAAGGTCTAGCTTCAAAAATAAATTGGAAATGGATACCTCCTTGTCGACATGTTTTTTTACAAGAATTGACGGCCATGCGATGAATGTTACAACAGCTTGTTCAACCATATGAATGTCGTCATCTTCATATGGAATGGGTAGCTCAGCACTCAGATCATTAGCTATGTTAATTGACACTCTGAAATGATCCGTTTGAAGCTATCTTTTGTGTAGCAAGTCGTTCTACGTATTGAACACTGTAGCCCTCGCTACAAGGCGGTAGATGGGAGTTGATAGATATAAATCACAGTCATTTTCACCCTATATAATATTAGTAAAGGAAATGTATCAGTGTCTATGTAAATCACATTTCACAGAAACAATTATTAAATCATTGATTACCTCAGCTAAGTCAGGTTTTTAGGGGAATGTCTTGCCTCAAAGTTGGTGGGGGTGGGGCGGGATCATCACACACGGGTTGTTGTTGAGTTGTTTCTTCTCTTTGACTCTCTCCCATCAATGTTTCTATCATCTCCCTCTGGTATTGTAATTATTCTTGAAAAATAGCTAATTTTTCTTGCAACTTTTACATTTTTTCATTTTTGATCATCCGCTTGTTTTTGTTTTTGAAAATATGTTCGGGGTGTCACCCCAAAACCCGCACCTCTAACGCGGCCATAATGTTCGGGCTGCTTCAAGGCTGCTGAAAGTATGTCTGCATCTGGTGCAGGTTTTGTTGATTCCTGTGACTATGTCAGATAGAAAATATAGGAAAATAAGTAGTCATTTTAATGTAACAAAGATTTAAAACAAATCAAATTTATATTATGTCATTCTTACACATGTTTCCCACACTTTTTTTGTGTTTTTATCTATCAGTATCTCCTCTTTATTTACACGAGCCTCCTTCCATAGCACATGGCGTGGGATGGATATGGATTTCTATTTTGATTCATCAATCTTCATATAAACATATAAACATGGTTATGGTGTTGTTTTATTTTACATATAAGTAGTACGGTAGATTTAAAAGACATACCAATTTTTTCTCAAGTGAAGTGTACCCCATACTGGATTTATGGTAAGGGTATGCTGGTTCTGTTGCACATTTTTTATTTTCAGCACCCAGTTGCTGTTTCATAAATAAAAAACTTTCAATCAAAGTGATGAATACAGGCAATGTCAAACAACATATTACCCCACACAATGTACCTGAAAAGTTTGATCCTTACAACGGTTGTTAAACGCGTCCCACACTCCTTGGGATATCAAGTGTGCATAAAGAGGAGGTGGGTGCATCTTGATTTTCCCTTCAGCATATTTAAGATGATATTTTATTAAAATCGTGCGGAAACCTCTATGAATCCTTCCTGAAACTCTTAATACATATTCCTTGTGCGAGGCATCTACTATAAATGCACTCTGCAATGGATGATGAAGAGCAAGTCAATGTTTTGGTATTTTATTTTAATAAATTAAAAAAAATGATATCATAATGTTACCGTAATCTCTTCCCACATTAGCATCTTATGACCGGTGACAACATGGTTCCACAACTTTACGTCAATAGGCACGCGTTGCTGAGTGACGATTCCAATGTAGCTACTAAATATGGATTTGTTGGGGTTAACATGTTGGCCTCGCTTATTCCATCCCACCTCAAATTTGATGCCTTTTAATTTTTCCTTAAGGATTTTGGCTAACACTGTCAAACTACGGTGATCATGTTTTTTGTGCTTTTAGGGTTTCATTTACTACCATTTCCTCAGAAGTATCATCAATATGTTTCTCCAGAGCACTAGCATCAACACTGGGACCAGCAAAAATAGTTTGAGAAACCTGTTGTACCTCAGCACTGGGACCAGCAACAACAGGTTGAGAAACTTGTTGTTTCTCTGCACTGGGACCACCAGCAGCTGGTTGAGAAACCTGTTGTTGCTCTTCACTGGGACCACCAGCAGCTGGTTAAGAGACCTTTTGGGCCTCGGGATTGGGTGCATCAGTAGGTGCAGAATTCATTATCTACAGAAGTGGTTTCAAATTTAATTTAGTTTATATAAAATTAGCATCAGATAGTTAATAAAATAACGTAACACAATGTATATTACAATAAACAAATAACCTGATTATTGTACTCTCTTTTTTTCTTTAAAGGATGAAGAGATTTAATACTCTATCGACTATGTAAATCCCTTCATTGTGGTCTCCTCTGACATACAAAACACCGTCTACATTGGGACCGCTACAAAATGATTGTGAAGTCTCTATAAAAGGGTCATCCTCTGTTGAACTTTAATTTGACCCTTCAGTTGTTTTGGTCGATAACAAAAAATTGACCAATTTCAGTTTGCGGGGTCTGGAACATAAAATACTTGTACTGCCTATGATGCCATTATAAATGGTTCGTCTTTCTCCCCTTCCTTACTGAAATCAACTTTCACAAATCCTAATTAATCTATTTTAACAACACTCCTATTATCAACCCACTTGCAATGAAAAATCGGCACTTTGAATTTTGTATAATCCAACTCCCATATTCGTTTGATGATGCCAAAGTATGACATATTCACATAAATTGGATTTTTTTCCTTAGCACCGGAAACATGCATCGCCTCAACCACAAGTGTAAACCCAATATTATGCATGGTACTGTCTTTATCATGTTCATTAGTATCGAATTTATAACCATTAACTGCATAAGGATTGTTAGATAATAAATACACACTTGCTCCTCATGCTAGCCATCAAAGTCGTTCTGAAATTGAGTTTAGATTTTCATCTAACTATTTCAAAATATGGTCTCGAAACCATCCTATAAACTGCCAATTATGTGTATCTGATATCCATTTTTCATCCCTATATGAATTCAAATGCGTAATAATTTCATCGTGGGTTTGAACATATGGGTCAACGTCAAAGCTGTTATGTAAAACGTAAAGGTGAGCCTTCTCCCAATCTGTAATATTGATTGTGACAACCTCTCTTCCAGAAATTTCATCACCCTCAAGCTGCTCAATGTGACGAGATTTCAGTAGGCCAACATTTTCCACAGCAGACAGGTATTCGGTACAAAATTCAACGGCTTCCTTAAAAATATATTTCTCCGCAATACAACCCTCTGGCTGACTTCAATTTTTGACATAACCTTTCAAAATCTTCATATACCGTTCAATGGGGTACATCCATCTATAATGTACAGGACCACATAGTCAAATATCTCTCACCAAATGAACCATAAAATGAACCATCATATCGAAAAATGCTGGTGGGAAGAACATTTCTAATTCACATAATATGACGGAAATTTCTCTTTCCATAGTTGGAAATTTTTCCGGGTCAATAGATTTGCTGCATATAGCTTTGAAGAAGAAAAAGAGATTCCTTAATGTATGGCAGACATTCTTGGGCAAAATGCAATGTAAAGCTATAAGAATTAGATCTTGCATCAAAACATGGAAGTCATGTGATTTCAGACCCTTTAATTTTAAATCTCTCATTGACATGATGTTCTTGGTATTTGATGAATACCCCTCTGGAACTTTTACTTCATTCAAGATGTTGCAAAACTAATACCTCTCCTGCCTGGAAAGAGTGTAAGCAGCAGGAGGCAGAAATGTTCGTTTTTCACCCTTCACTGGTGCCAACTCTTCTCGTATTCCCATCTCAACCATGTCCAATCTAGCCTTAATTCTATCCTTTGTTTCACCGGGTGCCTTTATCAACGTGCCGATGACACTATCACATACATTTTTTCAACATGCATAACATCAAGAAAATGTCTGACATACAGACAATTCTAGTATGGTAATTCAAAAAAAACTGATCTCTTTTCCCAACCAGTTTTTGTAAGGTTTTTCAAAAATGGTTTACCAAAATTAGTGTTCAAATCTTTTACTTTCTCAAACAATTGATCACATGTTAGTGGAGATGGTGTTGTATGTTCTTCTGAACTTCCATCGAATGATGTCGTCCAAGATCGGTACTTATGCCGTTGGGGTAGAAATTTTCAATCACTACTACAAATACGCCTTTTATCAGCTCTAAAATGGCCTTTAAGAGCGCTAGAAAAGCACTGTTAAAGCCGGCGAAGATAACGGGGGGGGGGGGGGGGTCCCCTTTATCAGCGCTCAAAAAAGCACTGAGAAAAGGGGTCCTATATCAGTGCTTCCTTTATCAGCGCTTTCGTTTTAGCGCTGATAAAGGACCCTTTTATGAGTGCTTTTAAAAAAGCGCTGATAAAAGTTAAAAAAAATTAAAAAAATTAAAAAAAAATTAAAACAAATTGAAAAAAATTAAAAAAAAAATACAAAAAATTAAAAAAATCATGCCAATACAGAGGGCCTTTTATAGTGCTTGAGCCCTACTTTTAATAGTGCTTTCCACCCCCTCCAGCACCCCCGCACGCACCCCCTCCACCCTTTATCAGTGCTAGCCCCCCATATCCCCCCCCCCATGCGCGCGCCACTACCTCCAACAGGTTTTGAACTCGAGACCTCCCCCCTACGCGCCTAAGCCCTTACCACTACTCTATTATGATTTTTTTACCATTTCATGATATATTTATTTATATATATATAGTTAAATTTATTCGTATAGTAATATATATATATTTATATTAATATATATATATATAGTTATATTAATATATATATATAGTTATATTAATATATATATATAGTTATATTAATATATATATAGTTATGTTAATATATATATATATAGTTATATTAATATATATATATATACATATATTTAGTTATATTTATTCGTATATTAATATATATATATTAATATATATATAGTTATATTAATATATATATAGTTATATTAATATATATCTCTATTTATATATTTATATAGATATATTTATTCGTATAGTAATATATATTTATATTAATATATATATATAGTTATATGAATATATATATTTATAGTGATATTAATATATATATTTATAGTGATATTAATATATATATTTATAGCAATATTAATATATATGTAGTTATATTAATATATATATAGCTAGATTAATATATATATATAGTTATATTAATATATAGGTATATAAATATTCATATATTTGTATTTTAAATAAAATGGATATTAGTTATTATTTAGATAAAGCTAATATATTTTATATGTAAATATATTTTATTATTTATATTTATAATTAATTTTTATGTGTGAATATATAAAAAATATGTATATATTGTTATATATTTGATTATAAATAGCAGTGAATTATAAAAAACGATAAAATTTCAAAGAAATAATATCAATATGAATGTAATACCTTGGAATAAATTTAGTCCCCACCAAAAAAAGCCAATAATAACCCCTTAAATGAGGCTGAAAATCCACAAAATGTTAAAAAATCGGGATACCCCGACTAAAAAATCAGTTTTGGAGGCCTTCTGGGCCTCTTTTGGCCTAAAAAACCCTTGAAAGGGACTCTCCTTGGTCAAAGCGATGTAGAGCTCATCACATGCTTTTATTTGATATGTGGTAGAGCTCAAACGGACACCCGAATCAAAATTTATTTTTGTTTGAAGTATGAGTTGTGTTTTCAACATATTTTGGATCTTTTTTTAATTTTTTTAATTTTTTTAGTCTTAAAATTGTTATTAAATGACTATTACTCCATAATAATTAGCAAATTATTAATTTATTTTTTTTATTTTTTTAAGAAGCCATTTTCACTAAATATCTTATATATTAAGTATATTAAGTGTAAATGTACATTTATACTTATCTAAAATATATTTAAAAATTATATATTATATTTATATGAATATAACTATATTTATATATTAATAAATTAATAAATTTTTTTAATTTTTTTTGAAGTCGACACTTTATCAGCGCTACTAAACAAGCGCTGACAAAGGTGGTCCCTTTATCCGCGCTAAAAAAAGCGCTGATAAAGGGGGGGCCTTTATCAGCGCTAAAAAAAGTGTTGATAAAGGGGTACTTTTATTCGTGCATTTTTAGCACTGATAAAGCCACCCTTTATCAAAGTTTTTTTGAGCACTGATAATGGTACCCCCCTTTATCAGCGCTTTTTCGTTAGCGCTAATAAGGGGGGGGGGGGCGCTAGGAAAAACTATTTTTGTGGTAGTGGATATCCTAAAAACATGGTTTTCAATGAATGTTTCAACCTAATTGACTGTGTACCATGTTCGCAAATGGGACACCCTTGACTTCCTTTAATGATATATCCTGACAAATTTCTATAAGCAGGAAAGTCATTTATCGCCCCGTACAACATGGATTTCAAAGTGAAATCTTCTTTAATGTAAGCATCATACTACATAACACCTGAATCCCACAATGTTTTCAAATCCTCGATCAATGGAGACAAATAAACATCAATATCATTACCTGGTTGTTTTTGTCCTGATATAAGCATAGATAACATGATTTATTTTCGTTTCATGCATAACCACAGTGGTAAGTTATTATTTACCAACATAACCGGCCATGTACTGTGACTGTTGCTTTGAAAACCAAAAGGATTCACCCCATCTGTAGATAATGCCAGAAAAAGGTTTCTCGGCTCATTTCCAAATTCAGGACACTCGTGATCAATTCTCTTCCACTGAGGAGATTCTGTCGGGTGACGTAGTTTCCCATCTTTAATTCTAGTATCTGCATGCCATTTCAATTGTCCTGCAGTCTCCTCACTTCCATATAGGCGCCTAAACCTTGGAATGACTGGAAAGTGCCATACAACTTTCGTAGGACTAGAATCATTTTTATTGTATTGAGAATCACCACACTTTGGGAATTCTTTAAGTGATTTGTGGTCCTTGCGAAACAATGTACAGTCATTCAGGAAGGCGTGTATTCTTTCAGAGATCATACCCATCGATCGTAGAATTCGTTTGGCATCATATGTTCAGCTTGGGAGTTCATTATGTCCTGGGAACATGTCACTCAGGAGAGCAAGTAGTTCCATAAAACTGGCGTCACTCCACCCATTGCCTGCTTTCAAATTATACAGCTTTAGTACGGCTGACAATGCTATATATTTAGTGCAACCAGCATACAATGACATTTTTGCACAACTCTTTAACTTCTCAAACAATTTTGGGAAATCATGAAGTTCATCTTCAACTATCCTTGTCATTTCCTCAATACGATCTTCATCATCATTCACATCTTTAATCACACCCTCCATACGATCGTCTTCACTATTCATGTTTGTAATCATATCAAATCTTCCATAAAATGTCGTGTTATCTGAGCCACTACCTACATTCGTTTTTCCCCATGTTTATTCCAACATGTATAACATCGATCTATTCCGTGATAGATCAGGTGTTATTCCAAATCATCTGGACTAATTTGTCTTGAATAACAATAGCGTAAACATGAAAAAATGATTTAAGAAGGGTCACATGCATGATCTCCTGCAAACTTGATAAACTCTTTCATGCCATCTTCATACTCTTTGGTCAGCCGATTGGCATTCATCCATTCTTTATTCATATTCATTGTCTTTATGGGTTCGATCACGAACTTTCCTAATATTATGTTTTAATTAATCAAGTATCATTCATTATTCATATTCATCATCCAATGAATGAGGGAATCATAATATTGTGATCTACATGAGAATATATTTTTAATGGGATACTCATACATGAAATATTATCATCTAAGTGAAAAATAAATAATAAAAATAAAAATAACATAGCACACAATTTGTTCAATAGATACACAATGTGTAGGGTTCTCAGTCAAGGTTGGTTGTATACTACCATTTCTAAACTCATGTGAAATCCATATACATGGTGTGTCCAGTAGGGTGAACATCGTGCATGGATAAGATACCTGATTTAATCTGACATATATCAAATTAATTCCAAGTTAGTCTTACAAAGACTGCATGATGCCTTTGAAAATAAATGACATATAGAACAACTTGAGATAAAGGCATGTAATTTAGATTCAAAATGAGTCACTTCACCGGCTATGCATCACATTTTTGTGGAATACACAGTGTGTAGTTCTTACATGACCACTAGGGGTGTATAGTCTATACACATCAAGTTTCTATGGTATCTATACATGGTGTGAGTGAAGTAAAACACATATCATATAGTTATACCATTATTTCATGGCATGTACATGGTTTCATGCTGAAGTATATTTCTTGGAGATACATTGTGTGTGACCTATGTTCACATGACATGTAACATTTAAAATAAAACTTATTCCAAGTTTGAGTCAAAAGATGAGTCATGTGGTGTAAATTTTAGAGATAACTATTGTCTGGCATTAAAATATATACGAAATCCATGTATTGTGAAGCATGTTCAATTTAACAAGACTACATACCATGTATTTTAAAAATATATAGAATCTGAAAAACATCATCTTCACACCATAATGTGTCTCATAAAGTCCTCTAGAAGTGGTTTTTTAGGATTCAGTGGAATTGCAGTAGTAACAAAGTGGTGGTGTCATTGAAATGGGTAAATTTTGGATTGATATTCAATGGTGGAAGAACTACAATATGGAAAAAATGGAATATCAATCATTCCAACAACCGCAACACCATAAAAAACACAATCGTGCTCATAATTGCAACACCACACAAACCAAACAATCACAATTTTAGATTTTACAAAGCATCCCTTATTCAATTTTTTTTTGTTAATTCAGGGGTTATCACATAAGTTTTATCATATTGGGGTGTTCATTCATAAGTCAAGTATATGTAAATTACCCATTTTTATATTCATATGTTCAACAAGAACCAACCAACATGCAATTCATTTACTGTGCAAACAAGGACCACCAACAGCCACGATTTTCAGCGGGGTGTTTATCCCATACATTTCACATTATAACCATCAATATGAAATAGTAATAACATTAGAACAATAGGAAAAAAATGACTAACAGTAACAAACTCACCGCGAAGGTGTTGTTAAGAACACGACAGAGGTGCATTTGTGGAAGAGGAGAGGCGCACAACAAAGGAGATTTCCAACTGAAAAGAAAACATAAAATAGGGGAAACCCATGAGAATAAAATAATCTAAAACTGAGTACACCATTTACCACATCCCAAAAACCCCAAAAAACCCACTAAAACCAAAATCAACCCACACCATGGTTAAACACACCTTAAGATAACAAGAAATTATAGAACCCACCTTCGATAGAACGAGTTCAAGAGAATTTTTAAAATATAAAAGATGAACATACAATGGGTAATCCCTGACCAATAGGTCCTCCTTTCTAGGTATAATCCCCAAGTTTATTCTATATAGAATATCTGAAATGATTAAGCCCTAATCAATCCTCTGTTATCACACCTTTCAAGACACATACTTCCTAATCGCATGACATTAAACTTCAAGGTACAATATTTTCAAACAACCTTAAACTATTTCTATTAAACTAGATATTCCCATGCTTCAATTTCTGCAAAATCTACGACCCCCATGATCCAAAGGAATACATCACCTATTCGGAGACCTCAAAATGAGGTGGATGACATGATGGTAAGGGGGTACCACTAACACAGTACCGTCCCTACTCCTAATGTTTTATATGAGGGTCTTCACGTGTTGAAGCCTCACAACCCACCACATTATAGGGAAACTATAATAAAGAAAGTGACACCTACCACCACCATTAATTAATTCAAAATTATTTCCCTAGAGAATTATATTAATTATATTCCTTATCTTAGGAAGGTGGATCAAGAAGTCATCCATGACCTCAACTCAGTTCAAGGGTCACCCAGCAGGGCTCCTAACAATCACCACTATCGCCAATATCATGTGACCACTAACCCTTAGAAGCCTGTTGAGGACTCTATAATGTATACCCCTTCCCTAATCTCTTATATCCAAGAAGCTATGATATCTTTCTAGGAATTAAGATCTATTGATCATAGGGAGAATGTTCATATCCCCACTTCCCCATATTAAGTTTCCCAACACAACACGTGGTTTATAGTGAGTAGGATCATATCCCTATTCAAACCCAATGAGCCTACCCGTACATCTTGACAAAAATTAGTGGGAACACACATATTTCCAATGGGGAACACCTGGAACTCTTTTCCAATATTAACATCACACCATGCCAAAACTCACCACACGATCACCAGTTACCCAACATTATTCCAAAACAAAAGGAATATACCCATGCTTCATTACCCTAAACCCATCCATCTAGGTTAAATAGTGATGTTCACATTAAAACCATGCTATAAATAAATAGGGTTAGGAATCCAAATGATCATGTCCCTCAACCCAGTCATAACACCAAAACTCAAGAATAGAGAGTGCTTCCCTTATAAAAATCCAAGGCATGACCATTCCTTTGCTATCAACTTGATAACACCTAATATGCATCAATCCCTAATGTCAATGAATCTACCCTGGATTTATGTATCTAAGTTATTCATAACACTAAGATAACTCCACTCATTACTCTCCCCAACCACCAAAACTCACTAAATCTCTTCCATCCTGATTCACATGCTAACGACCACTAGGATCTCACACAAACCCCTTACATCAGTTCTTACACAATCCTTACCCCATGGGTTCCACTCTTATCCCCAACTCAAAAAACACATCATCTAGTGAACCAAAACCACCAAGAGAAGGAAAAATAATCCTACACTGACCAGTGGCAGCGGAGGCAGTGGCGGCGGAGGCAGCGGTGGTCACGGCGAAGGAGGAAAACCCAGCGGTGGTGGAGGCAGAAGTGGTCGCAGCGGAGGAGGAAAACCCAGCGGTGGTGGAGGCAGCGGCGGTCGCGGTGGAGGAGGAAAACCCAGCGACGGTCACGACAGAGGAGCAAAACCCAACGGCGGTGGTAGAGGACAAGGAGGAGGATGAGGATGAGGATGAGGACAAGGACGAGGACGGGGACG
Source organism: Viscum album (assembly GCA_963277665.1). Classification (NCBI taxonomy): domain Eukaryota; kingdom Viridiplantae; phylum Streptophyta; class Magnoliopsida; order Santalales; family Viscaceae; genus Viscum; species Viscum album. The sequence continues at coordinate 640,657,885 of OY728167.1, forward strand.
AGAGGTCGCGACGGAAGAGGGGCCTAGTTTAGCTTCCATGAAGGCTTGACCACGCGCGAGAGAGGAGGGCCTATTAGGGTTATTAAATAGAAACCATTGGAACCTTTATCAACGCTCATTGAAAGCGCTGATAAAGGTATGTTTTATCAGCGCTAAAATAAAAGTGCTGGTAAAACAAAAATTTATCAGCGCTTTTTAAGCGTGGATAAAGAGATAACTTTATCAGAGCTAAAAAAGTGCTGATAAAATACCTATTTATCAGCACTATAATTATAGCGCTGATAAAGGTATCTCTTTATCCGCGCTTAAAAAGTTATGATAAATTTATGTTTTATCATCACTATTATTTTAGCACCGATAAATATTATAATTTTATATAAATTAAGAATAAAAACGGTTATCAACGCTAAAATAAGTGCTGATAAATGTAACCTTTTATCAGCCCTAAAAAAACGTTGATAAAGGGTATACCTTTATCAATGCTTATTTTAGCGCTGATAAATTTTAGATTTATCAGCACTTTTAACAAGCGGTGATAAAGGCATACCCCTTTATCAGCACTTTCTGTTTAGCACTGATAAAGGGCAGCACTTCCCTTGCCCCATTTTGTGGTAGTGATATTTCATGATTTGATTCTATTATACAAAATTTGACAAAGGCAATGTAATATATTATAGTCAATATTTATTTTTATCAAAACATTTTTTAAATAAAAATCCTCGGTAAAAATACACAAGAAATTTTCATACTACCAACCACCATGGATGTTGGGAGTTAATATCTTGGGAAGGTGGTGATGTGGTTATTTTTCCATCCAAATCATGCATTGAAGGCACATGACCTTTATAAATAGATACAAGGCTTTATTTATATCTTCCAAGTCCACCTCGTGGGTCAAAAACACCTCTAGGTTTAGTTACAAAAACAATTCTAAACTTGAATAGTAAAATAATCACATAGGTATCAATTTGAGTGTTCTTGGAGAAAAAAAATCTTAATTCATAGAATGAAAACAAGGAATAGAAAAATAAAAAAAATAGAACAAAAATTTTAAAAACTCATTTATTGTGTGGGTAAGTAAATAATTACCTTTTCCAAGTAATTTTGAATGAGATGAGGGATATGGGTTTTAGGTTTGATCCCCCCAAATAGAGATCCCATGATCATTTTACCATAGTGAAGGACCTAAAATGAACTAAAACTCAGTTGTGTCCCTGGCTTGTCAACTACCACCACCATAGTCATTCACCATCCCTATGGATACATGTTTAGTGCCAATGCCAACTCCAATGGATTTAAAACAATAATACTAAATCATTGTTATTAACAATATAACTATTAGGTTGGTTATTGATTTCCAAGGTAATCCATGAGTGAAACAAATCATATTGAATGAATGAGGTGGGCTAACTAATAGAAACACCCATGTGATGTAAAGGTTCATTATAATTTTATGATTAAATAACCTAAAATATAAACCAGTTGAAAATGTATGGATTAATTAAATAGAAATGTATTGGTACCAAATAATCATGCCCCAAGAATATAATATACATAATTGAAAAACATAAGTATGGTGACTGTTGATTCATTTCTTGATTTTTTTTCCAAATCCTTTATTTTTTAAATCACAATTCGCTTCATATTTATCTTGTGATAACTTTATGTTTTTTTAGTTCTATTTATAGAGTTTTAACTTATGATTCACATGTTTTGGTGAACTAATTGTAGTATATGTAATTTTTGAAAGATTATGAAGCCACCAAGACTACTTTTAATGCAAGATCAAGTTTTAACATTGAATTTTTTATAGATGTGAAATGTGTTCCCCAAGAACTAGGAGTTACCATTGAGGAGTTAGTTATGTCAATGACAATAAATATAGAACAAAGCCTCAAAGAACATGGGCTACTAGAACACCTTCATTCGAGAGTTGTACATCATCTCAGTGTTTAAGTGATTCTATTTGAATGTGTTTTCCAGAGTGTTCTTAGAGCTTTGAATTGGGATGAATTCATTGTAAAATCTCTAATATTTGCAATTTTAATTATTTTATTCCAATATTGTGTGATCAAAGAAATTACAAATATAGATATATGTTCTTCTGAACTTCTAGTTTGAATATTTCCATGTATAGGGATTATTTATTATCGTCTGTTCATATAGGATCTAGGGGATATATTTTTCTACTACTAATGTCTATCAAAGACATTAGGGGATAAGACTTGTATATTTCAATCTTTTAGATTGATTAATTTTGGATGTTTAGGAACTTAGTTCCTTTATATCTAGGTACTGATATTTCTACTACTTTGGATTAAAATTGAATAGTTCTATTAACTGGAACTATTTATATCCTTAAATAGAATTTTCATGAAGGAGTTTACAGATTTTCATCTAGAACTCAATCGAATTATTTCATTCTATTTTTGTCTCATTTGGTTTGTTTTTTTACCTTGATTTGTTCATAAATTCCATGTTGTTTAATTTCCACTACATTTATTATTATCATGACTTTATAGTTTATAACATATAAATTTTGAAAATACATACTTTATTAAGTGGAAATTTTTTTGTTTAAACTTAAATTCACCCCTTCTTGAAGCTGTCATATTTGGGACCACATTTGATATCAAAACAAGTGACTTTTCCATTACACAAATGGTAGTTAAGAAAATATTTTCTATGGATAGTGATCTACTAGTTAGATATTTCGAAAACTTAAATCTGAATCATCCACCTATGTATGATGGTGATAATTATGAGTATTGTATAGATAAGATGGAATCATATTTTATTAATACTTGATTTTATAACTATCTCATGTTGATAATAAAATAAAAGATTCCAGAGAAACCAATTTTGAACTATATTTATGAGGAGAAATATTAGTATCTATGGAATTTTAGAGTCTAGAATACACTTTTATATATTAAAAAATGGAACATATACAGTCAAGTATCTTCTTGTATAACTTCTTGTGGTATTTGGATAAAACTATAAATTAAACATTTTGTAATATCAAAGGTTCTTTAGATTAAGATATCTATGTTAAGAGAAAACTATCGGTCTTTTGATTTTCTACCTAGGGAGTCAATTACACATATTCATAGGAGGTTTATGACTATTGTGAATAGATTAAAATATCTTGGTGATAAAAAAATTACAGATGACCAGTTCATGTAAAAAATAATTGATATTATTTGGAAGGAGTGGGAGTCAAAGATAACAATGATTTATGATACTAAACATATTACTAATATGATCCATGATGATTTGATCATAACAATGATGTAATATCAAAATCATCTGAACCAAGATTCTAAGATAGAAAAAAATGGTGAATGTAGTTTGTTTTTCAAATACTAACCCTGGTGGTATGACATCTAAGTAAAATATTTCAAAGCATTCTAAAATTTTTTCAGATAATATAAAGAAGGAACTTTCAAAAGGATTGTTGCATAGTTGGATAGAAGTATTATTTCAAAAGAAAAAAAATCAAAACTAGAATTTCCAGAATGGTGGAAAAGATAGTCCTAAACATTTAGGCATAAGAGAATATTATTTGTATGTTATCTAGTATGAGTGTAAGAAGTTGGGGAATTTAAACATCTGAAATTAATGAATAAGGATAAGGAACATAGATGATCTTTAAATAAAAAAAAGGACATAATTTTTTAGGAGCTATTTCTGACACGTGGAGTGATACTGAAGATCTTTTAACTGATAATAGTGATACGAATAGTGATAATAATTGGAATATTAACAGATTTCATGTGAAAATTCATAAAATTGATTAGTATTTAAAGGATAAGATCATTGGTGAGTCTTTAATGAATTTAACATTGGATTCTACTTACACTTATTCTAGAAATGATGAGGATGAAGTTTCTTCATTATATAAATAATTGAAGGATTATATTGTGGCAGAAATTTTGGGAGTCACAATGACAAAAATTTTCAGATGAAGAAAAGATAGAACAAAAGAAGAAAAAGAAGATGATGAACATGGACACAATTATTTACATGGTTTGGAAAAAATCACTACATCCACTGAGAGGAAGAATCGCTTCACTATAATTCAGGATCACAATTACAGGGATATCAAAGTTTCACACTATGAAACCCTAGATCGAATAAGCTAATCAAAAAGATGAATCATTGTTCAACAAACCACACAGTAAGTCCATTGTGCCACCAAATATAGAGTATGGGCCACTATCATTTGTCCCAACATCTTCCAAGTGGATCAGTCTACACCAATCTAACATATGTGACAAAATTTGGAGATATATATCAATGAATTTTTAAGAAATAAACTAAGGCTAAGACAAAGATTTTGAAAGTTTAAAGTGATATTTCAAAGATTAATTCTGAGTTGGATGCCAAATATATTTCTGTTTCTGTTATTAATATTAGTGTGTGTTAGTGTTGTGAGTGTTTGTGTATGGGGTTATAACATTTGGGGTGAGTGTGTGTTGTAAGGAAAGTATTGTACATTGGATGTGGGAGTGGTGTTTTATAGATATAAAAGTGGGTATTGAATATGGAAGTTGGGTGTTGGTAGGGTGTAAAAATATTCATTTTAGGATTTTCATCATCTTATATTCTGATAGGGTTGGTCCTCGGCAGGAATTGGCAGAGACATCCAGAGGAAGGTTCTTCTTCAAAGGTGTTCTTGATCGTATCCTTTGTTTCCTTCTCCTACTTCTTTTCCAACCAACTACTATAGCACCTATGACATATTACAGTTCAATGATTCTATAATTTCCAACTTCTAAACTTTCTCACACAAAAAATTTCCTAATAATTTAGTCACTCCACTAAGGAATCAATTACTATGAGTGAACGACGGTCAATGTTGGAAAATCGATCGTAGTACTGAGATGTACATGGGAAAGTTGATCACTTTTTATTATCACAATCAATGCTTGGGGAATATTGTAAAAGTTGTGTGGGTGAAAGAGTTTCAAAGATCAACAAATGTGGGAAAAAAGTATATTATTTTGAATCTTGTTTCTCTATCCTATACCTACTTTCTATTATGGAAATGTTACTAATGGCACTGTGAGCATTAAGAATAAGGATGGATAATGACATTTATAAAGTCGAATCGGTAGTGGATAAGGTACAATGGACATTAAAGACTATTCATGAATTTTTTGATAAGCTAGTAATTGGAAAAATTGAGTACCAACATTTGGATAATGTATAGTTACAGAAAACAAAAGTAAAATCTTCACTCTGGAAGTGTGACAATGAGGAGTGGATAGAGATAAATCATATTCAAGAAGGAAATATGTAGAAGTATCATGAATTTTATGAATATTTTTCTAGGAGGCCATAAGTTATTGGAAGATGAAATTGTGACCTATGGAATGAGCTGGAAATAGGATGCATATTAGATTCTATTAAGTAGTATGTGACATCCACTGAGAATTTTATAGGTTGTTTAGATGAAATTAAAGGGTTTTCGTGGGATAGAAACTTATCTTTGGATATTGTATCACCAATAGAAGGAATACATAATTTTTTAAGAAAATAGAGCTACCTTATTTTTAGTTCAGGATCCACTTGGTTGGAACACATTAGGAAAGGAATATTTTCTAGAAAATCAGACAATGAAAGATATGAAGTTTCACTATGTGTATCTTTTCGTTGTAGGTATTTCTCTATACTGAGTTTTTTGCACAAATATACCCCAGACTCAACATGGGAGTTTTTAAAACCATCTCTAATGGAGAGGTTTGGGAAGTTGATAGGGGAAGATCCACTGCATTCATTGAAGGTGCTTAAAAAAACTAGTAATGTGGAAGTGCAGTTTTTTTAAATTCATCATGGACTTGAGAAGTTTTTCTTGATCCGAGTTCTAGCTAGGATGGGTGGGGAAGGCATGGAATGATAGAGGATCTAGAAATGGGTTTGTATTCAGAACAGTTGACTACGAATGTATCAAGACTAGGAGTTACACCAACTGTTCAAGAGTGGTGAAAGGAGGATATGATCGTTACAACTTTTTCCTAAAATAATGTATCCATTGAGGTCAATCTAGAATAATATAAAGGACTGGAAATTATTTTTTTTATTATGTCATAAACCCCTTTTAAAGGGTGAGGGGGAACCCAACATTACTTCAAGGACATAAGACATTAAACTCTTCCCCAAAGGATCAAAATACATAAAGCCAGATCAAATCAACAAAGGCAGCCCCTCCCCAGCATAAAACAATCAGTTTAGCTTCCACCTTCTCAATGCTACTCAATATGTTGTCCCATGCAGTGATGCACGTGCCTGGTACCGATGACAAAAGTCATACCCTATTAAACATCCAATTCCAAATAGCCATGATCTGATGAACACTGTCAGCTCTAAACCTCATCTGGAGTATCCCCTAAAGTAGATATGGAAACATAGACCCTTGGACCTCTGACCACACATAAGAACACACCACCCAACCAGAATCAACCAGATTCGCACAACAGATTCACTGCAAGAAGAAGAATCATTGAAAAACCATCAGTAGAAAACCAATTTCAACTCCAACCAAACAGACACCAAATTTCAATGTCATTCAGAAAACCATGAATATCACCAAATAAGAAACCATTAATAAACTTGCGAAAGACAACCAGTACCTCCCCCCTCTGAGCCACTTGAGATCTAACATCGATCTACACTAGAAACATCTGATATGTCACCAAGATGCGCCAAAACAAGACAAGGAAATGTCGAGCCATGAATTTTCCCAGATCGAGAAGCCTAAACACACCAAACCAAGCCAAAATCCAGAGCCACGTCGAGCTATGACATCAACAGGAATGGGAAGCAGGCCCACGATGATCTGTACCAGAAACCGGAGCCACCCTGAGCCTCGTCTTCCCTGAGGTCCAGAATATGGAGACAGACTTCCAGCCACGCTGAAACCACATGATCCAGGCCGACGCCAAGCACGTTGTCACCAAGCTGATCCAGAGCAGCTGACGTCGAGATCACAACACGCCTGAGGAGGGTGGGATATGATCTGATGGAGAAACCCTAGCCGCTGCGATTGAAAGGTAGATGCCACTCAGAGGCTCATATCACTTGAAAATATAAATAAAATGAATTTACTCCTAGAAGAATATGAAGGTGTTGAGTTGAATAAAATAGAAACTATATAATAAAACATAGAGTTTTTAGTTCTTGTTATTAATTATAGACTTCTACATATGGATATTTACAATCTAATTGATCTTCCAATTGCACAGGAAACTTATCCAGCAGGTGTATGTGTTGAGATGGAAGTAGGGAGTGTTCCCTGCATTGAAAGTTGAGGATGAGGGAAAACATGTGAAAAAATAAAGTAATTTATCCAAGTTATCCTATTATTATGAGGACGCTGAGAGTGGACTAGGAGTTGAGGATCACATTTTCTAGTTGAAGGATCTTATTATAGGATGTGGGGTTGTTCCATGCCTAAAAAGTGGGACAAAATTTCTAATAGTCATATTCAATCCATTTTTTAGGGTCGTGTAATGTTTTTACAGGGGGATATTTTTGTTTAAGAAAAGTTATAAAACAATATTTTAAGGAGAGAGTGAAAATGAGTGATACAAAAGGGATACGAAAGAGAGATAAAAACAGTTTCTAGAAGAAGAAACTGAAGAAGATTGACTCCAAAACAAAGGCATTGGGAATTAAGAACCACCGCATCAGAATGAGTACCATCATATTCCTAATATTTTTGTATTAGAAGAAACATTTTTGATGATTTGTTTTTTAGTCCTTCCACTAAAGGGTGGGGAACCACATTTTCTTTAGTGTATGAATCTTATTTTACTCATCTACACAAATTGAAGGTAATAGAAGAGTTTTCCTTGGTAGAAGATGCAGTTGATTCTTCAGGGGATTCAAATGTCTGTAGTCCAGAATGGAATTGTGACAAAGGAATAAACAACTCATGGAAGCCCATGAGTTTTCAGAGAAATTTGAAATCATTAGCTGTGATTAGAATCGCAAGGATGCAGTAAGTTCACCATAAGTGCAACAAAATAATGCCTAATTTTTTGTTCAGTTTGGTTTGAATTAGAAATTAAAGAACTAAGAAATGACTATGAAATATTCATTTCTTTACCTCTTGAGCATTGGAATTCTATCAAACTGGGTGATCTTAAAAGATTTTACAATCCACCATTGTAGTTTTGTGTTTGGAAAGAAGTCAGAGCACCGATTGCAAGTACCTTCATTCCTACAATGTATAGCTATGTGACGATGGTGGATGGATTTTTGGAGCGATTTCGTCCAGTGTAGAAGCTTTCCAAGTTGAAGAAATTTCTCTCTCCTAAACTCCAAATGTTTCATACAAATGGTTTGGCACTTCCCACAACAGTCACTATAGGCTAGATACAATTTTCTAAGAAGAAAACCCACACTAGTCTCCAAAATATAGACTCCAACACTGCACATGGGGTCATTCCAACTTTAGTTGATAAGATGTACCATCACACTAAACCTATTTTATGAAAATTTGGAGATAGAACTGGCATAATTTCCAGTGTGAGAATACGTAAAAACATGTTTGAGATGATTGTCTATGAAATTATCTCATAGATTTCCAATAACATGGTTAATCATTATGGGGGTAGTGGTTCTAATTACAGACTGGTAAATAGTGGTAACATTATAAATCTATGTAGCTTCAAAGATTCCTTCTTTATCAATAAGGAAATGTAAGAAAATCTTGTCATTTTACTTTACTCTAAATAATTTTTAAGTATGGATTCAAGGATGGGATAGTTTTTTGGATATAACTAAGGTATTTCTAGGATAGGATGAATTTTTGGATGAAATATGATTTAATAATGTGGAGTGAGACTTTTCTACTCTTGGATTCAAGGAATGCATTTTCCCATGAATAGAACTAAACCCAAAGAAGTGAAAGATCTGCATGATTTTATTTCAAGATGTAGTGTCGTAAGAGAAGATATTGTGTAAAACTATCCACAAACCAAATCCAATGACATATGAACAAGAAATGAGATTATATAAGTTTTCTATGGAAATTCCTATTCATAAATCCTACAATGAAGCTAAGAAGAGCACACATGGAAATGAAAACAAAACGTTCACTCCTAGGGATCAGGAGATGCAGAGTAGACAAAGGAAACTTATTTTAGATATACATCCACCTTTATAACAACGTGTCTTTTCAAGGAGGGGTAGTGTTATGAATATGAGTGTGTTTTGATAGTGTGGCTATTGTCCATTTAAGGGGTTGTATCAGTTGGGGTGAGTGTGTATTGTTGTAAGGGAGGTATTGTACTTTGTATGTGGGAGTATTGTTTTTCAGCTATAGTAGTTCATAGGTGGGTTATTAAATAGGGAATATGGGTGTTGGGATGTGATATGAATGTTCATTTTGGGATTATCATCATCCAGGAAGCATGTAGGGTTAGTCCTTGGTAGGAATTGGTTGTCTCCTATAGAGGAGTGGTTTTCTTCTAAGGTGTTCTTCTTCATCTCCATTCCTTCTCTTAATTATTCTCCTACCAAATACTATAACACCTATGATAGCTTTCAAATTTTTGGTTCTGTAGTTTCCTACTTGTTACTCTCACTCACATACAAATTTTCTTAACATTATCAACATATTATAATTATTGAAACAAGGTTGTTAACCGTAAGTCCGATGTTGAAAGTCTGAAGAATTTTCATTCCTACATTACTTATAGAAGGAAGAATTTTGATAATCCTATCAAACAGTTAAAATTATCTATGAAATATTCTAAGTTGACTTTACATATTCTGGTAAGTCACATTTTTAATCAAATTACATTGTTTTGAAGAGTGTTCTTTTATGTACTAAGTGTCAAATAAGAGGTCACTGGAAGAATTGTTTTCCTTATTATGTAACACACTTAACCGAACCATTGGCTTGGAAGGACCTAAGATTCACTAGCCTTAGGTGATGTCCCCTGGACAACAAAGCCTAAAAATAAATTTCAAGGGCTTGAACAAACCACAGGTGACAATTTTCCCTTTCCTATAGTAAAACCTACAAAATACATACTACAACATTATACAATGGATTAACATGATTCATGATATCAAAAAACCAACCAGAAACCAATCAACATAAGAAACCGAAACTATAATTAGAGTCACAATAGTAGAATAGACATTTATAATTCTACATCCTAGAATGACCCAAAGACACCAAAAGAAACCAAGGCACTAATGTCACACCACAACTAATTCTACTACAAGACCTCTTCGAGATCTAATTCCCAAATAATGAGACTGTATCATCAAGGTACTCCGCTAATAAGTATGGGATATGTCCCAAACCTATATCATGGTAAAAATATTTCTATGATGTAAGATTAATATTTAGGGGTGATCTATCAACTTATTAGGCAATCTACATGACTTCTCACAAACTTCACTAAACAGACCATATATGAGAGTAGTATTCATCCATCCGAACCTAAGCTATCATTTGGAAACAAAATACTTTTGATTCCAAATTGACCATGAAACCAAGTATAACCTGAAGGGGCCCTTTCCATGTGCATAATGTAGTCACAAAAAATGTCCATGCCATGTTCATACACCAAAATACAGTTTTTGAAATAAATTTCTTATTTCAACAATTCATTAAACATGATTTGGGTGAATCCCACATCCCACAATTTCAAAATCCATAAAAAATGGAGAACTATCAAGGGATTTTTTATTAAGAAACACAAATAAGACATATTTGAAAACCAAACCTTCAAGTTCTAGGAATAGTGGTGAGGGATAGAATCCACCCACCTCAAAAGAATTAAACATTAAGAATCATTCCATGATTTTTAGATTTGGTCCCCACTTTCTATTCCTTCAAAAAATCCTTAAGATTCATCAAAACATGCCCTTACCCATAGATCTAGACATGAAGGAATTGATCGAGAGATTATCCAAAATAAAACAATGGGATTAATAACATGACCCTTATTTGGGCCTACGGGCTATGTAATGGGAAACTAGCCCAATGGGCCTTCGGGCTATGAATGGGTCTCCCTCTACCCAGTTAAAAGAGGTCTTTGCTTTGCTTTATTAATAAAAATGAGGCTTCGGCCCCAACCTTTTAAAAAAAATTAATAACATGACCCTTTCTATTCAAAGATATCATAATGATAGGAGAGAGATAATGACCCTTGAGTCCCACCTTGAGTAGGCCCTAGGTTGGCGACTAGCACTAAGAGTATACGAATCTCATAAAATAGAATGAATTAACCTCTATAATATAAATAGGATTGGGAGATAAAATGAATCATCCATAACTAACACACTAAAATAATATAAAAAGAAACAAAAAACAACTCACAATTCATGTATAAATAAATTGACACAGATAAAAGTCACAAAAATTAATTACCCAAAATCAAAGCTAAAGTAGACGTAAAGAAGATATCCAAGGTCTCAGCTAATAATTTACAACACAGTCCACATAATCCTTATAGAAAGATGAAATTTATTTTATATACTTATAGGTATATTTATTAGGGAAAACCAAAGTCTCACCTGCATATGTGAAAGAAGAATATTAATGCACCTATGATAAAGTGGAAGAACAAACAACACCTAAATAGGTCAACTATTCATCACAACCTCACCAAGGAATGCTTGAAAAATAATGCAAGACAGTTATAGGGCATCATGAAAATAAATTACATCAACATTACTCCCTTTTCCTATCATGCATGACCCCCATTGTAAGACACATCATCCCATCTCATCCTTCCCGCAGACACTTAGGCTACACCACATCTCACCTGAAGACGCCTAGGCTCTCCATCCTAAAAGCATGACCATATCACAACATTCCCAAAGACACCTAATCTAACACAACTACCATCTAGTTCAATATCACACATTCGGACATCACATCCTGTGAAATACCTACCTCACCTTGAAGAGAGAGCGGAAAAGAGTGGGTACCCAACCATCCGTCCTCCACACAAGATATTGGGAAAAACACCCCCACATGACTCTGTGGGTTTTAATAATTAGTAATTGATGTGGGTGGGGTTTTTAGAAAAATACCAAAAAACATACAAGTATCTACATATATCCACACATAATCCCAACCTATGGTTTCACAACCAAATACTAACCAACTCACAACATTTCCACTTTCACTATCACCTCTAAAGGCATAACACTACACAAACCACAAACCACATCATTTCACCAACCAATTTCCATTATCCATCCCATTTATTTCATTATTAATCATTAGCCACATTAAACCATACAACCTATCATTATTTTTTCATTAACCATTTTCATCTCACTAGGAAAAACAAATCCCAACCATTTAAATCATTATTAAATAAATATTTATTTCATCACTACCAGGGCATCTAGCACAAATAAACCACACATCAAAAGAATCCCATTACTTTCATCAAACCATTGCCTCACCACCCCATAAGTATAGCCAAACAGACCACCCCCTCATCACCCAAAAATCACAGACAAACAAACCAACACCTCACCGCCCCAAAAGCACGGACAAACATCAATGACCTTGCGTCTCTAAAATTATTACCAAATAAGAACTACCTCGCCACCCCAAAATCATGGGAAAACAACCACCACCTTTCCACCCCAAAATCACAACCATCAAACCATCATCCCCACATGCCCCAACCACACATCAACCACACATCACCGCCCCAAAAACACATCTACACATCACAACACATACATGATCATTTTACATATTTACAAAGAGGATTTTATCATATACCACTTCATTTTAGGGGTGTTATCACACAATTAATAATATTAAGGAAACCATTTCATTAGAGAACGTGGTTAATTGAATTCCATTTTAGGGTGATATTAAAAAATAACAACAAAAGAAGCGATCATATCACTGATCATCCAATGCATGAAATGCTTCCAACAACCACAATTTCTTATAAGGCATCAAACTTGTACAATCACAATATCATAGTCATATCAATTCGGTAAAAGCATGAAAATCATTCCCCTTTCATCTTTCAATTTCTGTTATCTAATTCTTTATCTTTAATTAAGCTAGTGAAACTATATCCCATAGGTGAAAAATAACAAAACAATATTGAATGATACAAAAAAATATAAATGGGGGATTCCCTACATCAAATAATATTTTTTGACTTACTATGCACCGTAATCCATATAAGAAACACCCAAAAACCACAACTGCACCATGAGAAACTACATATCAACCTAAACAGCACCAAATATCCATAAAAATGTATCCCAACTCACACCCAAAACCAAAACTGTAACACCAAAACATGTTCTTGATAGATGAATATGAGAAAAACACCAAGAAAAGGGAGACAAATTTACCACAGATTTCCAATGGGGATAAACCGGAACCAATGGTTCAAAATGAGAGGAAGAGGGATATAAGATCTATCAAAATCACATAGGGATCTCCAAAAAATAAGAGGGTGGAAAGATTGGCTGAAATAATGAGAATATATTGAGAAAAAGAACATAAAATCTGGAAAATTGTTGGATTTATGTTGTGCAACCATTGCATGGCGTGTAATCCGTGGTTTTCTGAAAATTTTAAATTTCATTGAAAATGCGTCGTCTAGGCCATTAATTATTAAATTTAATGGATTCCAATTAAACGATGTGTAATCCATCCCACAAATTTTCCCCTTATCCATGTACAAGATGTGAACCAACTGGCTATACAAACCATGAACCACCTTTACACACATGATGTTAATTCCTTACTACAACACATCTACAGCTCCATTCTCCACCAAAAACAAACATAACCTTCCACAAACACCTCCAACCACCAAAAATTGAAAATTAAGGTAATAGGGAGGCACATACCATTACATCAGATACCTCTCAAATGATTATCACCCTCAAGAATCATAAACCACTCCCAAAAGGAAAGGGGTCCAAACAAACACCGCACGAGATACCTCTCAAGGATCTAATCATATATCAAATGCTACCACCAGTAAAACATGCCAAACCAAACATCCACAAAACACCTTGAACAACCTCATCACCAAAAAACCACATCACCAAATCCATAAAAACTCCATATAGACCATACCAATAACTGTTTCAACAAATAAACTACACAACCCTAAACATATGAATCACATAATTCCATCCTCCATGACAAAATACTATCAACTCTGGGAAGAACTAACTCACCCACATGGGTTTAGTCACATCGTAGTATAATGTGTATCGATTAGGAATCAGGCCCTACCATTTTCATATGTTATAAATTTATCACACATCATACATTAAGGAAAACAACTCATCAAATAAAACAATAAGGTCTTAAATCAGAAAGAAAAATAGAGAAAATAAAAACTCATAACATCTATGGGTAGTGGGAACACATATACATATCTCGATCCCATGTTATCCCCTCCAGGACACCATGCACCCACAATATGTGAACCAATGGTCTAGTCCATCCACACAGTGACTTCTCTTGAAAATCACGGAACACTACTGGCCGCTCCATGAATGTCACATCACCATCTATATCTAGCTATCCATAGTCAGTAAAGTGGTATTCATAGTGAAGATACCGATGAATATGAGAGATGTGGAAGACATATTGGATTATATTTGGAAATGGTGGTAATTCCAATCAATATTCCACCTCATCAACTTACACGAACACATCAAATGCCCCAACAAAATTGGGAGAAATCTTACTCCTCGTGCCAAACCTATGTTACCCACATCGAGGAGAAACCAAAGAATACATAGTCCCCAACCTCAAACTCCAAGGGTCACCTCCTGGGATCGGTGTAATAATTCTACCAAACCTAAACTACTTTCATCCTCTCAAAAACAAGCTAAACCTTCTCAATTGTTCTCTACACCACAAGGGGACGAAGAACTTATGCATCCCCAAACTCTGTCTATCACAATAGAGAAAAAATTGTCTCTCATAAAACACCTCAAATTGTGCCATGCCAATGGATGAGTGATAACTATTTTTTGTATAAAAACTTAACCAAAAAAATATAACATACCAATGATCCTCCAATGTCCAAGATTCATGCCCGCAACATATTTTATATCATCTGGATGGTTTGATCTCTCTGCCCATCCGTATGAGGGTGGAAGGTAGTACTAAGGAATAACTGAGTGACAAAATCATGTTGTAACCCATAATAGACTCATAAGGTGAAACATCCATCTTGATCCAAGATAATGGAACTCATAAATCCATTAAACTACACCACCTTATCCACTTATCTTTTAGCCAAAGTTCCCACTATGCCTAAATCCCTAATCACTAAGAATTGGGCCGATTTCATCAATTAATACATGATCACCAAAATAGTGTCACAACCTCCCAGATCTCAGGGTAACCCAATGATGAAATATGTCATGATTTCATTTTATTTCCACTCAGGAACATCCAAATGATCCAACAAACTACCAGGAACATGATGCTCGATCTTTAGCCGTGGAGAACCAAACACCTCTCCATGAACTCCACCAAAACCTGTTTTATCTCAATCCATAAAAAATACATCCTGAAGCCACATTATATCTTGTATACTTCTAGGTGTACTTCCAAAGGTGATCTATGAAAATAATGAAGGACCATATCATGCATCACTACTGAAACAAAAAAAATCTCCCATGAAGCAACATCTAGTTCTGATCATCCTCTAACCATCCTTCCCGAGCATCATCATGGCCAGCACGATCATGCATCACCTCTGCCTTTGGGTATTCCCAATGATACTCCTCCACCTTCTATATCAAATAAGGATGCACTATTATCTGAAAAAAACATCATCTACCATCATGAAACCTTAAATCCAAGTGCAAGGATTCCAACTCCTTCATTTCTCTCCAAGCATCACCAAACTCTTGAACAATATCTTTCCCTGACTTCCTACTCAAATAATCAGCCACAACATTACCTTTTCCTGAGTTGTATGAGATCTAAAAATCATAATCCTAAAAAAAATCATCCACATCCACTGTTGAAAATTAAAATCATGTAGAGAAAATATATACCCCAGACTCTTGTGATCCATGATGACCAAAAAGTGCTCCCCAATGAGGTAATATTTCTACATCTTTATTGAAAACTCAACCGCTACCAACAATAGATAATGGGTTGCATAGTTATGCTCGTGGGGCTGTAACTTATTAAAACCTTAAGAGATCACTTCCATATACTTTATCAATATGTATAAAAATCCTAGATGGGGATCATCACAAAACACCTCACACAATGTGACCTACTTAGGAAACTGAAGCACTAGAGCACTGATCAACATCCCCTTCAGATAACTGAATGTTTCCAAAAAATGATACATCCACACAAAATTATAGTGCTTAATATTCATCATTTTAAATGGGAATTCAACTCGAGAGAATTCAGGAACAAACCTCCAACAATATCCCACAAGACTAAGAAAATTATGAAACTCAACCATATTCTTGGTTGCATCCCAGGAAAAAACTACCTCAACCTTCGATGGGTCTACTACCACACCCTACTAAGGCACCACATGCCCAAAAAAATGAACCTCTCATGTCCAATACATACACTTGGATAGATTTTCATAGAGCTGGTGTTGTCGAAAAACCTACAAAATAGCTATGAGATGATAGACATACTCCTCCTCTGACTTCGAGTAGATAAATATATAATCAATGAATACAATGAAGAACTGATCCAATAAATCATGGAAAACAAAGTTTATAATACCCATGAACACAAATGGAGAATTCATAACACAAAATGTCATGGCTACAAACTCTAAGTTCCCATATCTATATATATGAAGGCAGTTGTTGGGATATCACCCTCCTTCACACTCGAATGGTGATTTACAGACCACAAATCGATCATTGAAAACCAAATCACCCCTCTATACTGGTTGAAAAGATAATATATCCTTAGAAGATAGTAATATTTCTTGATCACCACTTGATTAAACCTATGGTAGTATATACAAAACGTCACACTACCATTAACCTTCTTGGAGAAAAACACTGGAGCACACCACAAAAACACACTAGGCTGAATAAAACCCTTTTACACCAAAACAACAATTTGAATACTCAAATACCACAACTCAGAAGGTTTCATCCAATAAGGTGCAATCAAAATCTTAGAATCAGTAGGCTTTAAGTTTATCCTGAACTAAACATCATGTCGAAGGGGTAGTGTCACACCCTCCTTGAGGAAAACATCCAGAAAATCCCTAATGAACCTAGTAACCTATACCATCCTATCCTCTGGTGTCTCTATCAATAAACCATCACACTTATAGAAGTGTATCCACATGCTGAATTCCCAGTTAAAAACCCCCCTCACCTAAGAAAACCACATGCTAGCCATCCACATCTGTGAAAATGACTCTCCTCTAGATGTAGTCAACAATAGGACACAAAAAATACAACGAGTTGATGCCAATAATAACATCATATGGTTATATCTGAAGAAAAAAATATCCTCATAGGAATGATGTGGCCATATCATCAGTCTAAATATATGGCAGACATTAAACAAGCTAGTACAGCCTCCTACTGGCGTAGTTAGCACCAGAGTCACAGGGAGCCTCTCTACATCTAGTCCTAGAGCACAAACTAGAGTGGGAGAAAAAAAAGGAGTGTGAAGACCCTAAATCAAACAAGGCACAAATATGGGTACTAAACAAACTGATTGGGCGTTTGATGACTTATGTCCCCCTATGGAACTACCATTTCCACTGCGTGTAATTGACCATGCCCAGCTCCTCTACCCCTCTACTGATGACCACCTCCATGACCACGATCTGGTCAAGGTCTCTGAATACAAGGAATATCCTGAGTTCGTCCTCTTCTTTCTCTATCCCCACTCAGAGATGCATAAACTTGATGCTAAAATGGTCTCACTGGAAAATGATACTAAGGATAATGTTGAATATGTACACCACAACCAAACTAAGATCAAATGATCACTGGGAACCCATTTTGATGATGTCCACAAACACCACAGATAAAGAAAACTGTCACAAATCCCCTAGAAATATCATGAAAACCACTATCCTTAGATGATTGAAATGGATGATGATATATTTGAATCCATTCTAGTCAAAACCTTGATGGTATGGGTGTCTGAGACCTACCACTAACATACATTCTATTTGATGATCCTTGATGGTTCCCCTCTCACAGAAAACCTCCTCATGGGTTCATCCTATCGATCACCTCCACCTTCTTCTGAACCTCCAGATAAGTTGGAAATGTGAAATGAGTGACTGCATACTAGATATAAGGACATAGTGCCTCATCAAGATGTCTTGCACGAGACTCATCATCTGGAAAAAGATCGTGGTAAAAGCATAAGAGTTTATTAAACTTAATTTCAAACTCTAGAATTGACATACTCCCCTACTGAATAGAAATATGATTCTTCCATTTCAATTAATTAATGGTCAATGAATTTAAATCTGTATGGAACTCTTTCTAAGAGTCGAATTGTGAAATATATTCCTCCTTCCTATTTCCCAGATACCACATCCACCACTGACACGTAACTCCCCACATTTGACTAACTACCAAAGGGACCAAGTACTCCATTATGCCCTGGATCAAACTGAAAATAAAATTGAGATCCACCACAATGCTCTCTATCTACACATATGAAACATTTCCCCTAGACTTCCCCAAAGTCTACCACAAGAAATCTAGAAACATCCTCTTCCACTAATCATCCTCCCAAACTAGATCAAACCTCTAGTGATCAACTAGGTCATCTTGCTAAACCTACAATACATGTTCCACACGCAGACAACAAATAGGATCCATAGATAAAAAACAAATAACTTCCTAATTCTGGTAGTATGTAATTTCATTGAAATTCATTTTAATTCACTTTATTCTTTTTAACCTTAGTAAAACAACCCAATTAAAATAAGAAAACAATTCAACATGATGTGTTTACCTCTCCTAGGTCTCTACTCTACAGGAAGGTCTATCTCACTTGGTCATTCAATAAGATCAAAGTCTGTGTACAAGATCATGGGGGACCTAAAATCATGTGTCCTAGTAGGCCTATCTAGCCTATGTCATGTACCAATGTAAATTGACAATGTTTCCATACCAACCCATGAAATTATCACTTTTCATATCTCCAAACCCCATCCTTTATACCATCCATCACCTTTGATACAACTTTTTCATGTCCCCCTCTTTCCAAAGATGTCATAATGAGGGGAGAGATAGTGACCATTGAGTCTCACCTCCAGTAGGCCCTAGGTTGGAGACTAGCATTTAGGGTATAAAAAATCATAAAATGTGATGCACTACTCACTATAATATAAATAGGATCTAAATATAAAATGAATCATACACAATAACCACCATGACATAATATAAAAAGAACACAAACCATACCACAATGCAAGTATAAATAAAATTTAAACATGTAAAAGTCTCCAAAAGTAAATACCCAAAAGAAAAGATAATGATGAGACTTCGTAACTATGAAAGCTCTGAGATATTATTTTCCAAAAAGGCCCACTTAATCATCTTGGAAACATGAAAATTATTTTATATTGATAGGGTGACCATACATGTATTCTGAGTTCAGAAAACCAAAGTCTCTCATTCACATGTGAAAGAAGCATACTAATGCACCCATGAGATAACAACAAAACCAATAACACCTAAACAGGTCAAATATCCATCCCAACCTCACCAATAAATGCTCACAAAATAATTAAATCCAAGTATAGTAACATAATAGGAAGTATATTGATAAAGAATACCCCACATAACTTTCCTACTAGTATTCCACTCTCACACCCCTACATCATACGTCTCGGTGCTCCCATCTATTCTAAATAAAACATCGACCCACAAGCATGGTCACACCACATCACGCCTGCAAACACCTGGGATCACCACCCCACAAACACAACCACATCACATCTCACCCGAAAACACCTGGGCCACAACACATCCACAACCATAAAAAGAGAAATAGGGTGTTGTAAACATGAAGTACATCAACCTTGTTCACTCCTAATATCATGCATGACCCCCATCGTAAGCCACCTCATATCATCTCATAATACTCTTAGACACTTGGGCTATGTCACATCTTGGATGGAGACAACTAGGCTCACTACACCATAAGCATGGACACTTCACATCTGACCCAAACACACCTAGCTTAACACCCTGAGTTTTTATGAATTAATTTTTTTTAAATAAATTAAAATTATGTGATGGCTTGCGTTACATGCTACACCAAGTTAATCTTGATTTAGACGCAACACCAAGTTAATATTGCACTACCCATAATGATCATTTAGCTTGTATGAAACACACCACTGAGTTTATATTGAATTATATGAAATACTAATTTTGGCTTGTGTTACACAAAATTCCGAGTTTAGATTTTGGTATACACAATACCAATTTTAAACCAAATATGAAATACTATTATTATGATTGATATCAACTATCTTATGGAATAAATATTGTGAATAGGATTAACTAAATTAATAAAATATTGTTTACACATGTTTATAAGATGAATTCATTGGTGACTAATTATAAGGACCTGACCTTAAACATTTCATAACATTGAATTAAATGAATAATTCACATTGAGGATCTTTTCAGGTTTAGAGTTTTAGAGAATTACGAGATAACTATTATATCTCAAAAGATCGAAAAGTAGAAACTTCTACTATGTTTCCATTTTTTCCATAAAATAAAAAGTCTTGAAAAAAGAGTCATGTCTAGTTCCATGTTTTAGACAACATGACTTTCCCTTGATCCCATCCTTGACCCTATTCACTTTAAGTCCTGTGAAAAGAATTTCAAAACTTGGGATGAGCATAAAAATCTCAAAAAGGGTTATAAAAAAAAGAAAGAAAACATTAGTTCATCAATACATACATAACATAAGTTATTTAACAAACCCCATGAAATCATAAGATTTATGAATAATGTAGAGAAATCATAAAGGTAACTTGTGGCATCTATAAGATACTTACAATGTAGCTTTCACAACTAAGTAGACAGTTACATTTGGAAGACCCATCATAGTATATTCCCTAAATATCTTAGGAGAAACATTCAAGTTTACCTCCATCACGTTACCCAATACATTAGAGAGCTATCTCGGGCTCACCCTCCATAGGTTTCTCACGAAACCACCCGTATAAGTAACAATGCCCAAGAACCATAACATAATCATAACACATAACATAAGCATAAAGGAAAGATAACATTCCCACATTGTAATAACAATATAACATTTCAAGATATTAAAATAATAAATCCATTCTAAAAACCATTTTCAATACCAAAATACGTAAAAAGAGTATATGGTATTTATTTTTCTTTTGAAAACAATACGGCTTGTTAAAGAAGCCATAGATGAAATAATACTTGCGGTGGCGGAAAATGTTGTTGTCACTGCTTATGTTAAAAGAAAAATTCTTGTTTTTCATTTAGTAAAATTCCTTGTAGAAAAATATTCCCTTTGAAGAAAAGTAAAATTCAAAGGGGTTTATACACCGTATAAAATAAAGTTTTGTATAAATGAAAATATGCCTCAATGAAAGGAGATTGAGATTAATTCCCTTAAAAAGATCATTTTATAAATAAAATAGATCAATTACGTGTATTCAATATAAGAACACATAAATAAATTATAAATACATGATAAGATATAAAAATTCATTTCTCACATAATCAAAGAACGACATAAACAATAAAGAGAAGATCAACCCAAAGAACGGAAATCGGGTTAAGAAGTTCCCTTACCTCATGTCCAACTTGACCCATTCATTCTTTATCTTTCTGAATAATAAAATAAAGTTAATTTCTACTTGATTCAGAAACTTTTTTAAGTTTATTATTTCTCTTATATCACTTATTACCATGTTATAACCATTATATAGTCATTTATGTTAATAACTGTCATTTTTGTCGTTATTTGGTACTTGAGTAAAAAATGAACACCTTATAATTACAAGTTGTTCATGTGGTAAGATATCCATTATCATCAGAATGATATTAATTATTTGGAAATCATATATATCATATATATCCAGTATATACATGTATTTATAATTGTACATAACATTTAGAGGTAAGAAATGAAATGCACCGTTCATGGAGACGATAAGTCGTACGTACGCATGAATGCTACTTAAATTTCTATTTCTTATTTTAATGGAATTAAAACATAATGATACATAGTTATATTATAATTCCAGTATAATATCATATATAATATTATTAACTCCATCCTTTATACATCCCACATAAGGCATTAATGAGTCACATTACTTTGAGGGGGCGGTAGTCCGCACTTCCTCAAATGAGATTATCGTGTTTACCCATGATGGAAACCATAAAAGAATTCTGTAAATGGAA
The DNA here is from genome assembly GCA_963277665.1 of Viscum album. Classification (NCBI taxonomy): domain Eukaryota; kingdom Viridiplantae; phylum Streptophyta; class Magnoliopsida; order Santalales; family Viscaceae; genus Viscum; species Viscum album. The sequence continues at coordinate 640,680,316 of OY728167.1, forward strand.
AATACAGAAGCATAAAGAAAAAATAGAAATAATATATATCGTATATAAATAAAATTCCATCATAATGGCCACCATGAGGTGGTAGGAGATAATTGAACAATCATTGTTTCGTGAGGCGTTTGTTTTCCATCCATAGAAACATTATGTTTTCACCCATTAGATGGAGGTGTGTGTAAGTGTAGCTCGAATCCTTCTCATAAAAACAACCTAGTATATTGAGGATACTGGTGTTGTTATAAAATAAAGGAATAAAAAGATTTTAGGGGTTGGAGAAGTAAAATAAAAGAAAACAATTTAAGAGAAACAGTTACCTTTAATTTGGGTAACTCCCTTTGGTTTGAACCAAAAGGTCTTCTTGAAGTGCCTTCTGCCTAAAGTAAGGCTTATAAGAGGAGGAGAGGGATGTAGGGAGATTAATTCGGCAGAGGTTGTATGAGCCAAAAGGCTTGAGAGGTGTGAGTAATTTGTTAGAAGTGGTCTCCTTTTATAAGGTTGAGGAGGGGCTCTTTAGGAAAGTGTGAAAACATTATTTTATTATAAACTTATCTTCAGTTTCAAAAGGTCCAAAAATCATTAAATTAGAATATAAGATGATTAATTGTAGAAATAAAACCGTCCAATAGGATTAGACAGGTTTTGGATATTATTTTAATCATTATAATCTTATTTATTTAAATTATTTATTAATGAGGTAAACACTACATAATTATTGTGTCATTAATAATTTTATTTATTTGATGTCTAAAAATTATTAAAAAAATACCATGATAGAGGAAATATTTTTATATTTACAAGGAATATTTATAGTTGAAAATATGACTTATATAATCCTATGTAAAAATTAATTTACTAAAAGATATTTGTTTGTGTCATTTTTGCCTTTACATTAAATTAATTAATCTAAAGTATCATTATCACTCCCAAGTGGCTCCATGGGGTCCCAAAATCAACTCATGGATTCTCATGGTCGGACATGAATCATTCAATAAGGTTAGGACAAGTGTTAAGAAAATTTTGTATTATTATAATATTCTTTTTACCTTGAATTACCCTATTTACCTTTAACTGCGGTAAATAAAAGTCAAAAGTTACTATTCACCAAAAATTATTTTCATGTAATTGATCCAAATTTTACTTACTAATAACAACCATGTATGTCGAATTTTTGAAATTCAATTCACATAAGTGGTAAAATTTCATTTAAATGAAAAAGTCAGTTTTTTAACTTCTACTAAGTGGTTTCACTATTCATTAGAAATTGAAGTTTTTTAGAAAAATACCAAAAATTCAGCCTAAGCTATATTTGATATTCCGAATTAAAAAAAGATGTCTATTTTACCAAATTAAAAACATAAAAGTTTCATTAATTAATTTAAAATCAATTCCCATAGTTAAAACAAATAGCGTGTTTTTAAGAAACATAACTATCAAAAGATTGATAGTTGATTATGTCAAATTTCAATGTAAAATTGCTCCCAATGACCAACATTGGATTAAATGGTAAAAATATATTCCAATTAAACTTTAAAACCAATTAAAAATATAATCTAACCATATGAATATATTATATTAAAAGGCATATTTGAATTAAAATACAATGTTTTTCACTATTCATTAAAAATGAGTTTTATCAGAAAAATACCAAAATTTTACACAAAGTAAATTTTGATGTCCCGATTCTAAAGAATAATTTAATTTGGTCAAATAGAATATATAAAAGTGACCAAAACTAGATTTAAATAGGTTTCACCATCAAAAGGTGTTAAATCAACCTTTTAGTGAATATTAGAGTATTTATGCTCAAAATCATATTCTTTTCTTATTTTAAGCCTCTAACTTTTATTGGATAACTGTAAAACATTTAACACAAATGTATAATCATATTTTAGATAGTTATATTCATTCCCACCAATACAATGGCTAGGCGTTAACTACCATTTCAAATAATATTATTATATTATTAGTGTGCAACGTAAGATTTCAAAGAAATCCATTATTGTGTATCGGGTATGCCATCAAACATAGAGTCCCTTTTAAAGTAAAATTAATATTTAATTCACAAATATTAATAAATATTAAATGTTTCTTATTCCTTATTTATCTGGGATGTTACATCCTTCCCCCTTTTGGAAATTGTGTCCTCCCAATTTTATTCACATATCAAATTAGTGGGGGTATTTATCCCTCATAGCATTTTCAGATTCCCACGTTGCCTCTTCAGCCATATGGTTTTTCCACAAAACCTTTAGCTGGTGAATTAACTTATTCCACAACACTTGCTCTCTACGGTCAAGAATCTGGATTGGTTGTTCTTCATAAGGGAGATTCTCCTCCAACTGAACTACCACTGGACATAAAACATGAGATGGATCTGGCATATAATTTATCAACATCGAAACATGAAAAACATTGTGTACCTAGGATAAACTTGGAGGTAAAGCCACTCTGTAAGCAACTAATCCAAATTTCTCTAGGATTTCATAAGGTCCAATGAACCTCAGACTCAACTTTCCCTTTTTACCAAAATGCATCACATTTTTCCATGGAGAATCTTTGAGAAAGACATGATCACTTACCTCAAAAGAGAGATCCTTACTCTGGTTATCCACATAACTTTTCTGTCTGCTCTAAGCTGTTCTCGTGTGATTCTGAATCAACTGAACTTTTTTCTCCCATCTCTTCTACCAATTCTGGTCCCATCGGTTTCCTTTCACCTACATCATCCCAAAAAGTCGGAGTTCGACAACACTTTCCATATAATGACTCAAAAGGAGCCATCTGTATACTGGAATGAAAACTGTTATTTTAAGAGAATTCATCCAAAGAAAGATGTTGGTACCAACGTCCCTAGTAATCCAGTGAAAAAGCACGTAGAAAATCCTCCAAGGTCTGAATTTTTCATTATGATTGCCCATCAGATTGTGAATGAAAAGTTGTACTAAAATTTAGTTCAGTACCCAATGACTTCTGATGGCCTTTCCAAAAGTTAGAAGTAAACCTAGGATCACGATCAGATACAATGGAGAGGGGAACACCATGAAACCTAGCTATCTCTTTAACATACAACCGAGATAGTTGATCTAGAGACAGAGTATATCGAATAGGAATGAAATGAGCAGATTTAGTCAACCGATCAACAAAAACCCAGATTGCATTGTTACCTCGAGATGTCTTTGTTAATCCCAAAACAAAGTCCATGGATATATTTCCCCTTTTCCACTCTAGCACAGGTAAATATGGAAGCATCCCTTTTGGTAACTGTCGCTTTGCTTTAACCTGCTGACAAGTCAAACACTTCACAATAAAATCAGCAATATCTCTTTTCATTCCATCCCACCAGTAATACTTCCGAAGATCTCTGTACATCTTAGTACTTCTAGGATGAACTGAAAATGGAGAACTATGAGCTTCAAATAACAACTCATTATTCAACTGTGAATCACAAGGCACACATAACCTTTTTCCAAACCTCAAAACACAATCATTATCAATGTTAAAATCAGGAAACGTACCCTTCTGAACCATCTATACCTTTTTCTGCAACTCACTGTCTTCCTTCTGTGCTTTCTTAATTCTGTTTGAGAGAGATGATTTCATTGACACCTAAAACAAAACAGAATAACTTCTTGCACCAACAACTTCTATTCCAAATTTCATCAAATCAAAAATCAAAGGATCTCGTTCCAAACACAACATAGTTAATGAAGCATTACTTTTTTGACTCAAAGCATCAGCCACTTTATTTGATTTTCTTAGATGGTAATAAATTGTACAATCATAATCCTTGATTAATTCAAGCCATCTCCTATGTATCATGTTCAGTTCTTTATGAGTGAATATATACTTCAAACTTTTTTTATCAGAATATATTTCACACTTTACTCCATACAAATAATGCCCCCAAATTTTTAAATAAAAAACAACTGCAGCTAATTCCAAATCATGTGTAGGATAATTTAAATCATGGGGTTTCAACTGACGTGAAGCATAAGCAATTACCTGATCATAATGTATAAGGACACAACCAAGACCTTTCAATGAAGCATCACTGTAGATGAAAAATTCACCATCTCTGGAAGGCAGTGCCAAAAGTAAAGAATTCACCAATATTCTTTTCAATTCTTGAAAACAATCATCACATTCTTTTATCTAGATAAACTTAATACCTTTTCAAGTTAACTTAGTCATTGGACTAGATAACCGTGAAAAATTTCCAACAAACCTCTGGTAATAACATGCCAAACCAATAAAACTACGGATCTCAGTTATATTTGTGGTTCTTTTCTATTCTTCAACAAGTTTTGGTTTATCCGGATCAACAGTTATGCCATTTTTTGAAACAATGTGACCAAGGAAAGAAATTTTTTGTAACCAAAATTCATACTTTCTGAATTTACTAAATAGTTTCTTTTCTTTTATGGTTTTCAAGACAACCCTTAAGTTACTTTCATGCTCCTCTTTACTTTTTGAATAAACCAAAATATCATCAATTAACACAACCACAAACTTATCCAAGAACTCATGGAAAATTCTATTCATAAGATCCATGAATATAGCAAGTGCATTGGTTAATCCAAAAGGCATAAATTCAAATTCATAATAGCCATATCTAGTATAAAACGTGGTCTTCAGAATGTCTGCTTCCTTTACTTTCAAATGATGGTACCCCGACCTCAAATCAAACTTCGAAAAATACTGAGCTCCATAGAGTTGATCAAAAAAATCATTGATATGAGGAAAAGGATACCTGTTCTTAACAGTGATGTTATTCAATGATCTATAATCAATGCAAAGTCTCATTGAACCATCTTTCTTTTTAACAAACAAGACAAGATCACCCCATGGTGATATGCTCGGTTGAATGAAACCTTTATCTAATAACTCCTGCAATTGCTTCTTCAACTCTAAAAGTTAAATTTGAGCCATTCAATAAGGGGGTTTTGAAATTGGCTTAGCATCAAAAACTAAGTCAACAATAAATTCAACTTCCTGGTCAGGTATAATACTAGGCAACTCATCAGGAAAAACATAAAGATACTCATTTACCAATGTAACATCATTAATCTACATAGTTCTTTATTTTCAACAATATGTGCAAGGTAACATTCATTTCCATATTTTATTAGTTTCTCAGCTTCCTGATATGTTATCAAAAGAAAGGATTAATTCTTGTACACAAACTGTAAATCTTTTTGAAATGAAACCTATTTAGCTCTGCAGTCAATCTTATCATGATAAACAGATAGACAATCCATGCCAAAAATAACATCAAACTCTACTAGAGGCAAAACAATAAGGTTTGCACGTAGATTATTTCCTCACACAAGGACAAGAAGGTTCTTATAATTTCTTTTTGTCACAACATTTCCCACTGTTGTTTTTACCATAAGTTCAGGATTCATATCATGAGATGGAATTCCCAAATTAATAGAAAACTTCTCAGAAATGAACGAATTTGTAGAACCTGAATCAAAAAACACATTGTCATAATATGAACAAACAAATAGTGTACCTGATACTACTTCATTCGATGGACCAACATCTGCTGAAGTAGTTACAAAGGATTTCAACACCCCTTTCTTCTTGTAGTCTGACTACTTTACTTCAGTTGAGTTCTTAGTTGGACACTCATTTGCATAATGAACCATTTCATTGCACTTAAAACATTTTACTGACTGTAAATCAGATTTTGTCTTACCATTACCTAGATCTTTTTCAGTGCAATTACGAGCCTTATGTCCCATTTTACCACATCGGTAGCACTTACCAGAATTCAAAAGACATTCTCCAGCATGCTTTTTACCACAATTTCCACAAACCGTAAACTTAATTTTCTTACCATCAGAATTTTTTGAAGAGTTTTTTCGTTTTTCATGCCACCTCGACCTCTTATTATGTTGCTTGTCAAATAACACCTGGTCATCGGCAAACTCCATTTCCACCTTCTCCGTACATCGAACAAGTTTTTCATAACTTTTGAACTCACGAGAAGCTAAAGACCTTCGATAATTTGGCTTTAATCCTGAGTAAAAACGGATTATTTTACTATCAAGATCTCGTATGAAATTTGGATCATACCTTTCTAGTCGAGTGAACTTTTCTTCATAAGTAGCAATTGAGTCATCCTCCTGCCTCAATTCCAGGAATTGTTTTTCCATCCTAAGACGAACCACCTTAGGAAAATATTTCTCAAGAAACATACCTTTGAATTCATCCCAATCAGGAGCATCAATCTCCTCACTATCCCAGATATTTTTCAACGTTAACCACCACTGATCAGCTTCACCTTCAAAACAGTAATCAACGAGACTAACCTTTTGATGTTTTGAACACCCCATAACATCAAAAATCTTCTCCAGTTCTTTAATCCATCCTTATTCTAGCTCAGGGTCAGATGATCCTCTGAATGATGGGGGATGTAACCTCATGAAATGATTTACTACTGACATGTTACTATGTGGTTTATTTGGCTGATCTCATGCATGTATACCACCACTATTTATAGCCTGAGTCAACTGTTCCATCACTAAAACAAAATGTTCGGTTCCGATTCCAACCATCTCAGGTTACTTATTTGGAAGGTTGTCTTCCTCCTGAGGTCGTCCCAACATTGGTTCCCTATTTCCTCTGTGAAAAACCATTATGAACATAGAAATATCTTAGCTGAAGCGACATGGTAATCTGTAAATGCTATATCATTAACATAAATTAATTTATGAATATTAACTTAACAATACCCTAACTCCTAAAGTTATCTAAACTGACCTATAATACAGACTATAAGGAAGAGGCCTTAAACATTTCATAATATTTAATTAAATGAATAATTCAAATTGAGGATCTTTTCAGGTTTAGAGTTTTAGAGAATTAGGACATAACTATTACATCTCAAAAGATTGAAAAGTAGACACTTATACTCAGTTTCCATTTCTTCCATAAAATAAAAACTCTTTAAAAAAAGAGCCTTGTCCAGTTCCATGTTTTAGATTGCATGACTTTCCCTTGATCCCATCCTTGACCCTATTCACTTTAAGTCCTGTGAAAAACATTTCAAAACTTGGGATGAGCATACAGTGATCAGTAATGGTTATAAAGAAAAGTAAGAAAACATTAGTTCATCAATACATACATAACATAAGATATTTAACAAACCCCATGAAATCATAAGATTTATGAATAACACAGAGAAATCAAAAATCATAAAGGTAACTAGTGGCATCTATAACATACTTACGTTGTATCTTTCACATCTACGTAGGGAGTTACATTTGGAATACCCATAACATTATATTCCCTAAATCTCTTAGGAGAAACTATCACAACCCATCCTCGGGGCCCGTGCCGTGACTACCCCAAGCCCGCCTTCCATAGGCCATGGGCTGACGACTAGCACCAAAGGCGTAAATCCCGATAATTGGGAAGGCATTGCCTTTATAAAAGTAACCAAACACCACAGAGTACAAGAAGAAGTAAAACACTATGTAAAACTGAAACAAGCTGTGCTAAAATTAAAGGGGCCAGAAATACAAGCCCAACTGTAAAGTACAAGGAAAAAGATAAAACAGCCGGAAGGTGACAAGTAGCACCTGGATCGTCCACCAAGGATCCTACCTGAAGGGTAGGTACAGATAGCGCAGTTCCTGGATCATCCACCACGGATCCTACCTAAAGGGTATGTACAGATAGCCTCCATAATGATCTCGCCCATCAACCGCCTCCGAGTGTCGTCTCGTCGTGAAGTCCACCACCAGATATTGTCTCGTCGTGAGGTCCACCTCCGGGTACCGTCCAGTCCTCGAACACTCGGCCTCTGTCTGCACTGCCCGTCATCTGCAACCAACACAACGAGGTGCGGGCATAGCCCGTGTAGGGGTGAGTATAACGATACTCAGTAGGGACCCTGAGACCCTCAAAGTCTCACTAAATACAACAAGGATAACCACAAAGAAGATCTCAATAGATAACCTCTACCTAGGTATATGCCCATACATATACCCAATTTATCATGTAACCCATCTCAATCATGAGGAAACACAAAGATTATGAAATCAACGGATAACCACTACCCAGGTATATGCCCTTACATATAACTAAGTTATCAAGTGACCCATATCAATCATGAGGTAAACACAAAGGTCATAGACTCAGCTCAAACTAGGATTTTCATTATCGAAACCGCAACTGCTGAAGAGCCTCATCTCTGGAGTGTACAGTGGTCCTGTCACGACTCCGAGGTACTGCTCACTAACCTAAGACTACTGAGGTACTCATCCTGTTGAGTACTGTGGTCCTACTGCTACAACCAAGCGCTTCCCACCATGGGTCTGCCGCTACAACCAAGCGCTCCGCCTCATAGCCTCCAGAGGTACCCCTTCTGTTGAGTACCGCAGGTCTGCCACAACAACCAAGCGCTCCTCTACCGTGGGTCTGTCGCTACAACCAAGCGCTCCCCCTCATAGCCTCTAGAGGTACTCCTTCTGTTGAGTACCGTGGGCCTACCACTACAAACAAGCGCTCCTCCGCCGTGGGTCTTCCGCTACAACCAAGTTCTCCCCACTGGGATATCCAAAACACACCGAGCCGATCGGTCAAGCAGTCATCAAGTCTCAGCCAGCTACACGGTCTCCGTACTCCGCACGCTCATTTCCGGGAGGGTCCGCTCCATGAGCTACTGTTAGATACTACATGTATCACAAAGTTCCTCGAAGAAGTATCTCAAAGGACCGCCTCGTCATAGGGGTCTCAACGCAACAGACGGCGCGTCAATCGGACGCCCGGTCTGTGAGTTACTAGCCTTTTCGTCCCCGGGGCCCGGTTGGTTTCGTGTGCGAACCAACCCGGACGTATCTCAACTGTACCCCAAACTCTCATAGGGTATACTCATAGGGACCGTTTCTCCATGTGATCTCCAACGCCACTGACGGTTCGTCAAACGGACGTCCAGTCTGAAAGTTATCAGCTTTTCCGTTCCAGGGGCCCGGATGGATTTCGGGTGCAATCCAACCCAGACACTATCCAACTACATCCAAATCTCTGGAGAAGTATTCCAAAAGTTCCATCTCATCAAGAGGAATTCAACGAGACAGACAGCGTGTCAATCGGACGCCCGGCCTGTGAGTTATTGGCTTTTTCGTTACAGGGGCCCGGTTGGTTTCATGAGCGAACCAACCCGACCGCACTCCGACCGCACTCCGACGGCGTGAAAACCTCGAGCGGAGTAAGCCATAAGTTCCGTCTCACTTAGAGGAATCTATCAAAGTTGACGACACGTCAATCGGACGTCTGGAGCTTAAGTTATGAGTGTTTCTGCTCCGAGGGCCCGGTTGGTTTCGTGTACGAACCAACCCGGCTGAACCCAAAATATTCTGAAACCTTGAGTGCGATATACTGAAAAGACTGTCTCGATCCAAGGATCGAATCTCAAAAGACGGTGTGTCGATCGGAGGCCCGTAGCCAAGTTATGAGCGACAGATCGAAAATGGTTCGGTAATAGGGGGTTCGGGCCCGGTCCGACCCAGCACGATACCCCCAGGGTCGGCCCGAACTGGGTCGACCCAAACCGGGTCCGGGTCCGGCCCGGATGCGCGCGGCCTAGCCTGGCAGTCTGGTTCGGCGGACTGACAAGGGCAGCCGCCCGGTGCGCGGCGCGCTGGCGCGCCGCCAGGGGTTCGGCCGAACGGCCGAACCGTTTCGGGGCGGGTGGGGCGCTGCCCCCGCGTGAAGTAAACCGCGACCCCTTTAATGGGGCCGCTCAGCTGGCCGGCCGGGGGTTATGACCCCTGGCGCTCTCCTCGAATCGGTCGGCCCGGCTGGCCGGCTGGCTGCCGCCATCACGGGACTGGCAGGGGCCGGTCCCCTCGCTCCGACGCCGGCGGCCCGGAACCGGCTGCCGGTTCCCCTACTCCACCGCGGCCCGGAACCGGCCGCGGCCTTCGTCCGTCCAACGCGGCGCGATGGCGCCGCGCCCCTCCGTCGCGGCCCCGTTCCGTCCGCGGTGCTTCTGAGGTCCTCTGGTGCGACGCGATGGTGCCACGTCCTTTGTTCATCTTCTACGGCGCGGCGTGACGGCACCGCGGATTTTTTGCTTCCCACGGCACGGTGCGGCGGCGCCGGGTTTCTCCGCTCTCCCTTTGACAATTTTTGCGCGGTGCTTCGGCACCGCGTTTCCTTTTTCGCCGCATCAAAAAATCCACAACCAAAAAGGGGAGGAGTGTCGGCCATGTTCGTGCGGTCCGACCTCCTCCCGTTAATGTGATAATAGGCGGTTGAATTGAAAGGGGAAAAACGACGGAAGAAAAACACAAAATAGAAATGCATAAAAACCCCTACTTCAACGCTGTCGTTGAACGAGCGTTCGTCGCAGAATTAACCGTCGTGGAAGAAGAGTATCGCCGCGGAAGAAGAGGTTCATCGTTGGCGTTGGGTGAACTCCGAGGAAGGCGTCTCTCACCGTCGGAGGTTGGCGTTCTTCGTTGGCGGTAGAGCGTTCTTCGCGTTCTTCGTCGAAGAACGAAGAATCCTCTCTTTGTTCTCCCAAAGGTTAAACACAACACAAATCCCCAACAATAATAAAATTAGTCCACTTCTTATTTTATTATCAACTTAATAATTTGAAAATCAAAAGATAAGAAACGGACAATTAATTCGAATAATTAATTGTAACAATTTAACTGCCCAATTTAATGGGGCGTTTCTTAACCAGAAAAACGCACGGTTGACTTTCATTAAAGAGGGGGTTACGGGTGTGTTACTTAGGAGGGAAGAAATGGTGGGGATCATGCGGGCCCCACCTCACAAATATCCTACCAAGTGGGTAGGATATTATGGGTCCCACCTTACCTGCTTAACTTAGTTTAAGCGGCTTTAAGTGAAATAAAATAAAATTGTCGCACCCCTTTTTATTTTATTTCATAACTTAACCCCCAAAATTAAAAACCACACCTGAGAAAATGAAACTCTGCAAAATGCGTTTCTAAAAAAATACCGGCGCTGCGATTCCATCGGTGCCCTCGGAATTCGATTCCGAGCACCGGTTCAAAAGTTACAAAAAACCATACGTACGTTTACTGAACGTACCCGAAAAAAAGTTCGTAAAATTATTATCAGTCACCCTCGACCCACGCCGGTCAAGGTCAGGCTCTGCCTAAGTGAAACACGCCCCAATGAATCCAACGGTACTCTCGGATTTTCAATCTGAGTTACCGTTTAAAAGATACGAATTTTACAATAAAATAATTGTCATTTAATTATTTTATTTGCGGTTAAAAATTAACTTTTTCTGGTGGCCCGCGCCGGCCGAAGTTAGTATCTTCCTAAATAAACCATGCCCTCACGAGTTCAACGGTTTTCTCAGATTTTTAATCCGAGCTACCGTTTGTGAGTTATAAGCATTTGAAAAATAAAATAATTTATTTAATTATTTTATTTACTGTTAAGCCATTTTTGGAAATTCTCACAGGAGGCCCACGCCAACTAAACTTAAGTTGCTCCTAGGGTAAACCCGCCATCCTAAGTGCAACGGTGCCCTCAGATTTCTGATCTGAGTAACCGTTTAAGAGTTATTACACTTTTTCAGTAAAACTGCTTACGTGCGTTAATTTAAGCTTAACAAAACTTCAGAAATTGATTCCGGGCACACCGGGCCTCAGAATCAGGTGCTGTCAGAAACTGCGTTCTTGTAAATTCCCAAAGAATTTAAGAAAAAAAATTTCCTTAAAATTTTTGGGTCTTTACAGAAACAATCAAGTTTACCTCCAGCACGTTACCCAATGCTTTGGAGAGCTATCTCGAGCTCACCCTCCCTTGGTTTATCACGGAACCACCCGTATACATAACAATGCCCAAGAACCATAACATAATCACAACACATAACATAAGCATAAGGGAAAGATAAAATTACCACATTGTAATAACAATATAACATTTCAAGATATTAAAATAATAAATCCATTCAAAAAACCATTTTCAATACCAAAATATGTAAAAAGAGTATATGGTATTTATTTTTCTTTTGAAAACATTACAACTTATTAAGGAAGCCATAGATCAAATAATAGTCACGGTGGTAGAAAAGGTTGTTGTCACCACTTAAGTTAAAAGAAACATTCTATTTTTTTATTTAGTAAAACACCTTGTAAAAAAACATTCACTTTGAAGAAAAGTAAAAGTCAAAGGTGTTTATACACCGTATAAAATAAAGTTGTGTATAAATGAAAATATGCCTTAATGAAAGGAGATTGAGACGAATTCCCTTACAAAGATCATTTTATAAATAAAATAGATCGATTATGTGTATTCAATATAATAACACATAAAGAAAGTATAAATACATGATAAGATATAACAATTCATTTCTCACATAATCAAAGAACGGTATAAACAAGAAAGAGAAGATCAACCCAAAGAACAGAAATTGGGTTAAGAAGTTCCCTTACCTCATGTCCCAATTGACCTGTTCATTCTTTATCTAATTGAATAATAAAATAAAGTTAATTTATACTTTCTTCAGAACCTTTTTCAAGTTTATTATTTCCCTTATATCACTTATTACCATGTTATAAACATTATATTGTCATTTATGTTAATAACGGTCATTTTGTCGATATTTGGTACTTGAGTAAAAAACGAACACCTTATAATTACAAGTTGTTCATGTTGTAAGATATAAATTATCATTAGAATGATATTAATGATTTATATATCATATATATAATATATATCCAGTATATACATGTATTTATAATAGTACATAACATTTAGAGGTATGACATGAAATGCACTGTTCATGGAGACGGTAAGTTGTGTGTACGCATGAACACTACTTCCATTTCAATTTCTTATTTTAAAGGAATTAAAAAATAATGATAAATAGTTATATTATAATTATAGTGTAATATCATATATAATATTGTTAACTCCATCCTTTATAGGTCCAATATAAGGCATTAACGAGTTACATCACTTTGACGGGGCGGTAGTCCGCACTTCCTCAAATGAGATTATCATGTTTACCCACTATGGAAACCATAAAGGAATTATATAAATGGAAAATAAAGAATAATAAAGAAAAAATAGACATAATATATATCATATATAAATACAGTTCCATCATAATGACCACCATGAGAGGGGTTAGGAGATAATTGAACAATCATCATTTCGTGAGGCGTTTGTTTTCCATCCACAAAAACATTATATTCTTCACCCATTAGATGGAGGTGTGTGTAAGTGTAGTTAAAATCCTTCTTATAACAACAACCTCGTATATTGAGTATACTGGTTTTGTTATAAAATAATGGAATAAAAATATTTTAGGGGTTGGAGAAGTAAAATAAAAGAAAACAATTTAAGAGAAACTGTTACCTTTAATTTGGGTAATTCCCTTTGGTTTGAACCAAAAGGACTTCTTGAAGTGCCTTCTGCCTAAGGTAAGGCTTATAAGAGGAGGAGAGGAATGTAGGTAGCTTAATTGAACAGAGTTTGGATGATCCAAATGGCTTGATAGGTGTAAGGAATTGGTTATAAGTGATCTCCTTTTATAAGTGAGAGGAGGGGCCTTTTAAGAAAGTGTGAAAACATTATTCTATTATAAACTTATCTTCGGTTTAAAAAGGTACAAAAATCATTAAAGTCGAATATAAGATTATTAATGGTCGAAATAAAATCATCCAATAGGAATTAAACAGGTTTTGGATATTATTTTAATCATTATAATCTTATTTATTTAAATCCTTTATTAATGAGAAAAACACTACATCATTATTATGTCATAAATAATTTTATTTATTTCATGTATAAAAATTATAAAAAAATACCATCATATAGGAAATATTTTTATCTTTCCAAATAATATTTATAGACGTAAATATAACTTATATAACCCTATGTAAAAATTAATTTACTAAAAGATATTTGTTTGTGACATTTTTGCCTTTACATTAAATTAATTAATCTAAAGTATCATTATCATTCCCAAGTGGATCCATGGGGTCCCAAAATCGACTCAAAGATTACCCTGGTAGGACATGACTCATAAAATAAGGTTAGGACTAGTGTTATGGTGATTTTTTATTATTATAATATTCTTTTACCTTGAATTACCCTATTTACCTTTAACCGCGGTAAATAAATGTCAAAAGTTACTATTCACCAAAAATTATTTTCATCTCATTGAACCAAATTTTACTTACTAATAACAACCATGTAATTTTTGTTTTTGAAATTCAATTCACAGAAGCAGTAAAATTTCATTAAAATGAAAAATTCAGTTTTTTAACTACTACTAAGTGGTTTCACTATTCATCAAAAATTTATGTTTTTCAGAAAAATACCAAAAATTAAACCTAAGCTATATTTGATATTACGAATTCAAAAACGATGTCTATTTTACCGAATTCAAAACATATAAGTTTCATTAATTAATTTAAAATTAATTCCCAATGTCAAAACAAATAGCATGTTTTTAAGAAACAATAACTATCAAAAGATTGAGAGTTGATTATGTAAAATTTCAAAGTGAAATTTCTTCCAATGACCAAAATTGGATTAAATGGTAAAAATATATTACAATTACACTTTCAAACCAATTGAAAAGATAATCTAACAATATAAATAAATTAGATTAAAATCCATATTTGAATTAAAATACAATATTTTTTACTATTCATTAAAAATGAATTTTATCAGAAAAATACCAAAATTTTACCCAAAGTAATTTTTGATGTCCCGATTCTAAAGAAGAATTTAATTTGGTCAAATAGAACATATAAAAGTGACCAAAACTATATTTAAATAGGGTTCACCATCAAAAGGCGATAAATCGACCTTTTAGTGAGTATTAGAGTATTTATGCTAAAAATCAAATTATTTTCTTATTTTAAGCCTTTAAATTTTAATAGATAAGTTTAAAACATTTAACAAGAATGTATAATAATATTTTAGTTAGTTATATTCATTCCTTCCAATAAAACGGCTAGGTGTTAACTACCATTTAAAATAAAAATATTATATTATTAGTGTGCAATGTAAGATTTCAAAGAAACCTGTTGTGGCGTATTAGGTATGCCATCGAACATAGAGTCCCCTTTAAAGTAAATTTAATATTTAATTCACAAATATTAATAAATATGAAAAGTGTCTTATTCATTATTTATCTGGGATGTTACACTAATAAACTAGAAATGACAATAAAACCATTTTGAAAATGTAGGAAATAATTTTCTGGAAAACTATTTTTATGTAATCAAACTTGTTTTACCTCAATTAATAAATTAAACACATATTATTGAATGATTTAAAGAAAATTAATATTATATATATTGACTCAACTATTTAACATTCAAATTATTATTTTTCTAGAAAAGTGATTGGAATAAATCAAATTTTATTCTTAAAAACTATTTTTTTTAAAAAGTGGGGTTATTTCCTTTTTTATGGAAGAACAATTTTAATTTTTTTTCAAAACTTTTAGAAATTTAATTTGATAAAATAAACATTATTTTTTAAAGAATAATATCATAATTATTTTGTGTTTATTTTTTAATTTTCCTAATAATTTTCATTTTTTGATGAATAGGGTAAAGTACTGAGTTTTAATTGAAAAATGCATTTTCATTCAAATTATTTATGTAGTTAAATTATATTTTAAAGTTGTTTTAAATTAAATTTAGATAAAATATATACATATTTATCCAATTTAGTTCATTGGAATCAATTTCACATTGAAATTTGATATAAAAAACAATTCAAACATTTAAAATTTTCTCCCTAAAAAACTCGTTGTCTTGCCACGTCTACATGATTAATATTAAATTAATTTTTTCCACTTATATGAATTGAATTTGAAAAAATGTATTCCATATTTGGGATCAGAATAATGTATAATTTTTAATAATGTCAACTAAATTTAATACCAAAGTGATCAGTGAAAATGATTAAAATTAATCACAACGATTAAGGTAAAAATACCAAGTGACTTCACTTTAAACTTAAGGGTCCAAATAACCTATAAACATATCAAGAATAAATTTAATGGAAATATATAGATATTATAACTTATAGGATATATTTTTGTGTTTATTGGAGCCAATTTACTTGGAAAAAACGTGGGTGAAATTTCTTATTTACAAAACATACAATTTTCCCACTCACCCCACTTATAAAAGGGCTTATCATCTCATCTCTTATTCACACATCTCAAGAGTTTTGGTTCATAAAATCCTTGTAAAAATAACCTATGAACATCCCACCCCTCCCCCTAAACCTATAATCCTTATATTTGGAAAAAATACAAACAATAAGTCCTTTTGTGGAAACCAAAAGGAGTTACCCGAAGAAGAGGTAACGTTCATCAACAATCACTTTTGTTTTATTTATTTATCAATCCCATTAAATTATTATTATATCATGGTTATATAATAAAATAAGTATAATAAATATAATTATATGTTTTTATTTGAAGATTAAAACCTACAACTACACACACATCCATCAAATGGTAAACACAATCATCATTTGTGTCTACGGAGGACTACCACCTCGTGAACTGATGTCATTTGTTCTTACATTATCACCTTTAAATGTTGGGAATAATGCTGTATTTATATTTTACATATTATTTTAATTATATTTATTATTTTTATATTCTTATTTAATTATTATATAACACATACCTTCATGATTTCCATTTTTTGGGAATATGATAATGTCATTCTTGTGTGTGGTGGACTTCCGCCCTGCAATGCAATGTGATTTGTTCATGCTTTACAGGGAATGTATTAATGATGGGTTTAGTAAACATATATGATACATATTATATAATTATTTTCCTATAATTATAATATATATATGCATCATTTACTTTTCTCTGATTTAATATGATAAGAAAATGGAAACATAATTCATGCGTATGTACGACCTACCATCTCCATAAACTGTCTATTTTATTTCCTATATCTATATTTTATGAATTTATATAAATAAATATATACTGAATATATATGAAATTTATATCATGGTTTACGTTCTATAGATGATTAAATCGTGATCAATGTAATAGATTCAAAAATAAGAAGTCAAAACATATATGAAAAATAAAGCAGTCATTACCTGAGACGTAATGTTAAAATTAAATTGTTTATATGAGTGGTTAGTTATTCCATTTGGTGTGACCAATGCACCAAGTGCATTCATGAACATAACAAACAATGTTCTTCATTCATTTATTGAAAAATTGATGTCTCTCTCTTTTGGTTATATCATGGTATATTGTAAAACCATATATAACCATGTTGAGAAGTTGGGTTTTGTGTGTGAAACTAATAAGGAAAACAAAATTTATAAAAATATTCAAAAATTATAATTTTAAATATATTATGTTGTGTTTCATGGTTATTTTTTTGGGAATAATGGATCTGTGTAGATGGATAAATTGTCAAAGCAATTCAAGACTGTCCCACACTATATAATTAAATTGATTTTAGAAGTTTTCATGGACTTTCAAGTTTAAATAGGAGGGTTGATAAGGATTTTTCATCCATAGTTACACCTCCTAAAAAACTTTTCATGAATATTTTGGTTTTTTAATGGGGATAAAAAAGATAAATATTTTAACATTATCAAATACTAGTCGGAAAATTATTCAATATTTATTCTATCATATTTTACAAAAGTTTTTATATTGAGTGTAATGCATTAAGAGTTGGTATAAGTGAAGTTTTTACTCAAGAGTCATGTCCAAATGCTTCATTTAATGAGAAATTGAATAGAGAAGCATTAAATTTTCCAACATTATATAATTAAATTTATGTTGAAATAATCCTTCAAAACATAGAAAAATTATTTATGGCTTAAGTATTTCATTATTACCATGAGAGACATAGGTATTTGATGTCCCAAGGTATGTTAAATTAGAGGCATACATCCTAGCTATAATTCTTTGAGGCATTCCCCTATGTGATCATATACAAAAAAGGTAATTAAAATATGGTTGTCAATTCTCTTTTTTAAAGGTATATACGTATTAATTTTATTCATATTTGATTACTTTTACTTGAGATATTAAAGGGAATTTATGGAATTGGTGGTTATTTTTTTAGAAATTTATAATTCATGTGAAAACATTTTCTTTAAATACTTTTAAAAAAATTGTCAGTTTCTTTTCAAAAGATAAAAAGTATGCATTATAAATTACACAAATAGAGAATTACTTGTAAAAGAAACATATTGGGGGTGTATTGATGGAATATTTTGGTGTTGATAAAACTTTAGAAACTTTGTGTAACCATTTTTGTTGGCCAAATATGAGGAATGATATTTTTGATATTTTTACAAAGTGTGTGACCTTTAAAAATGAAAGGTCTAGGGATGTGACACCTTAATAATGTTTTTTTGGTATTACCATGATCACCATTGAGAAAAGATATCATCTTTTTTGTTATGGATAGATTTAGTAAAATGGCACATTTCATTGCATGGCCAAAAACTAATGATGGTGTTCATATTAAGGAATTTTTTTAAAAGAAGTTTTTAAATTTCATGTACAACCAAAAATCATTTTATGTGATAAGGATGTAAAATTCCTTAGCCACTTTTGGAGATCTTTTTTAAATAATCTTGGACCAAATTTTTTTTCTCAACTATTACACATCCTCAAACGGATGGAAAAAATGAAGTGATGAATTGGAATCTTTCAACCCTCTTATGTGAAATTGTTCATGAAATTATAAATATTAATGAATTTTTTTTGACACCCATAGAGTTATTATATAACCGAGTTGTATATTCCACTACTCACTTCTCACCGTTTGAAATTATATATGTATTTAACCTAATGAAATTTTATCTTTTCCTTCTAATGTGGTTGTTGATCTTGTAGGTGAAGAAATGGTAAAAAAATCAGGAGTTTCATGTTGGAATTTGAATCTATATATTAATTCCTTAATATTACTCTTGTTAAATTACTATCTCATATCATTTATTAAATTCAAATTGTTTAAACAAATAATAACTTCTTATTTACATGTTTTAGTTTTTAATGTTTTCCTAAAATATTAATTTTTTATTTTTACATATATAACCCTTCTAACATTTCTTGGTACATCATAGTAAAATATTAAGTTTCGTACAGGGATAACTTGGTAAAAACCTAAAATACACAGGGGGGACAAGGGGTCAACCCCGTGGGAGAACTAGCCTAAGGACTAGCCATAATAGTATTATTTCACCTGTGTATAAGTCCCAAAGGAGCGCGTCTATGAGTGCATGAATTAGGCCTGCTATGCTGGTAGGCTGAAGCCTATGTGAGTGGATAGTGGTGTAAGGGTTATGATCCCTAAATGGAATCTCGATGGTGTTATGGGAGGATTTAAATGATATACTCTAGGATCAACCAAGCATATGTCCAATGTGGGACTATAACACGTGACACCAGCATAAGGAAATATCTCATATCAAGCTCAACCTAGTTCAGAGACACATAGGGGCACCGAGAAGCAACAACACACTTTCATCATGGTATGTAACCTTACCATGAGGAATCCTTCCACCTTATCGTGAGTGAACATACCATGTGAGTGAACTTACAGAGAGAGTTACTTGGTCGTACTCTGAGTTTTATAATTACAGTGGATCAACTCACCTTACCGTGAGTATGAAGGTGAACTTACCATGAGTATTTTATTATGTCTACCTTTTTTTACTCACCGCATGTTTGTATTTAATGTGATTGTGTTTTCAGGATCTATATAACAATCATGATGTGCATGGTAAGCATACCAACCGTGAGTCTTGTGCCTTGTAGATCCATTTCTAAACATTGTTTATTTTATAGAAAAATTATATTTTTACGACACTCTACTTTGGTGTACTTTTTTATAAAATGTTTTAATAAGACTTTTTTTATATTGTTTTAAATATTTTACTGATTTAAAAAAATAATTATATATCATAACTTCCTTTTTTATAAATTATTGAATATAAAATATGGTTGAAATTATTCTAAAAAATATAATTTTATGTTAATCATTTTATACTCTTTTTTCTATAATATTTGAATTGTTCTTTTACTACAAGTTTATAAGAGAAATTTTATTTGTCTTAACTATAATAAATACTCTAATTTACTTTAATGGATACATTAGATGTTTTTTTAACATTTTTCTTACAGAAAAAGAAGAACTTGTGAACTCTTGGTTAATGAGGGAAACATTTTCAAATTATAAGAAATGAAAATATTTTATTATTATTCACTTTTAAGTGACATGCTGTGATTGGATCTCTTAAAGCTCGGAGAATATATTTCAATTAATGATGTTATGGAATTAATCATATGATATGTGATCAAGGAATATAGAAAAAATATACACTAATCATTTTATATTAGATTTAAAAAATAAAATGTAATTACACAATTATTACTGCTCTCATGAAATCAAGAAACTTCTACGACTTATATTCCTTTTCTAAGATCACATAAGAATTTCAACATCTGACCTACTTCCATTGAAATGATCAAATACCATCGAGCTTAATAATTTTACACATGTTTTTATCATTTTTTAGGTTTTTATTGTATTTTTTTCTTCATATTATTATTTTCTTTATCTATTTGTATTTTTTTGTGACTAGTTTATAATTTTACCCATCAAAAATAGGTCTTCTTTGTTTTGGTTATTCTACCACCTAAAATTAATTCTAGGTTATAACTCCCAATCAAAATCTAGGTCACAAACTAGGTTTATACTCCTGTAAAAAGACCAGGTTGTGGCTTCAGGTATTGTAAAAGGTAGGGTCTATAATAGGTTATCACCCCTTTAAAAGTGATTTACATAGTGGGTACCAATCTTCTCGTACAGTATATAAGGTTGAGGAGTCTACTAGGATCTTAGTGATCTGAACCACTATAAATCTTTTTTTTCATTTTTTTATTTTTGTTGTATTTAATTTCATGAAAATAGATCTCACTTGGAATCATTAATTAATAAAACCCTGATTGTTTTATTTTTAATTTTGAAAATGACTATTCAATCCCCCACCAGTTTTAATTTTCATCACTTATGATCCAAAAATGGGTATCTAAGGACGCTATACCTAAAATGGATATGTATAGTCTCTAATTTTTCTTGTTCTTCATTTGTAACTATTTTCTAAACTTATATCATAAACTTAATAATATAAGGAAAAATTAAAAGTTTTTTTAAATATGGAAAGTGTCAATGTGAATGATGGATTAATTCCACAAAAACCTATATTGTTTAATGGAAGTAAATATGTCTACTAGAAAGATAGAATATAATCCTACCTGAAATAGATAAGTGTATATCACTGAACAATCATGGATAAACAATACCAGTTACCATAATTTGATCTAGATACACTTGTGGGTAATGAAATGGTAAAATAATTTTTAATTATAAAGTTAAACATATTTTTTAATGTGTTATAAGTAGAACTATCTATATACATGTTTTAGCTTGTAAAAAATCCCATGATATATGAAGAATAATTTAAATGAATCACTATGGTACTGAAAAGATCAAGAGAACCAAGCTAGTAACTCTCCAATAAGAATAATAGGTCTTCAATATGGGAGATGAAGAATCAGTAAACCAAATATTACATTAGTTTACAGGTATCAAAAAGAAATTAGTGATCTTGGTGATGTAATAGAAAACACAATTCAAGTTGAAAGAGTACTAAGATCTCTTCCAAAAATATGGAATTCAAAGAAGGTGTCCATCGATGAGAGTAAGAATTTTAAATAGAATATCATAGATAAAATATTAGGCCATTTGATGAAGTATAAATTATAATTGAAAAAATTTCCGATGAGGAGTCTATAAAGAGAAAAGGTATAACTTTTAAGTATAATGTTAATAAAATCTCTAAAACTTCTAAATTTTAGTTCCATGAAAGTGAAAAAATATGGATCATTTTATCAAGAAGTTTCTCAAGTTCACAAAAACATGTGGAAATAGAAAGTTCAAAAAGGATTACAATAAAGGTAATTCTAATAATAATAATGACGTTTTTGAATTAAAATTTTACAAGTGTTGGAATAAATTTCACATTAGGACAGACTACCCCAAACTCAAACATCGAATGAAAAATAAGGACATTATGAGAAAATAAAATCAAGCTATGTTTGGAGGCTAGAACTACTCAGACAGTTCTGATTCAAGCAGTGATTCTGCAAGTGAACTATAGATAAGGAACCTTAATCTCCTGGTAATATAGTGTGAGGTAACTAGTTCACTTTTCACTAAATTAATTACTCCTGCTAATTTAGATAATAATTCTATAACTGAAAATTAAAATTAAATTGATTCTGATTCATGTTCATATTCTTCTTTTGTGAATTTCCATGTAAAACAACTACTTAAAAAAATTGAAGAATTAAGAAATAATGGAGTCAGGATAATTGAAAAGTCTACTTACATAAATAATAATAATTTAATTAAATATAATGATAAAATAAAAATTAGAATGTGAAAATATGAAAATATATCTTTTCAATAAAGATAAATCTAAATATAATTATGATTCTATGTTATTAAAACAAAAAGAGGAAGATTAAAGTGTTAAAAACTTATTGGAAGTGAATTATAAAGATCAATGAAGAATATTTAATTTAGTTCTATATTATTTAACTAATATTAAAATTATTTTAAAAAAACATAATCAAGAAAACATGAAATTATTAAACACAACTTTTGGATCTAATGTGAAAGTTTATATATATTTATGAACTATTCCAAAGGAGAATATGAATTTGAAAAATAAATTTTCCAATCTTAAAAATATTTTATCTACATTTTTTCAAGGTAAATAACAATATGATAAAATTATGTCTTTTAGGAAACTAAAAATAAATAATAATGGTTTTGGTTATAATAGTTTATCTCCAAGGATAAATAAGACTAACTTTGTTAAAATCACAAAATTATGCATTTCTAATGTAACCTATTTTAATGGATAATGATAGGGAATTATTCAAATGAATGTTCACCAATATTTACACAATAATTTGGGTATAATAAAAATTTAATTGAAAGATATTTATTATATAAATAGCCCACTAATAAATTATTTAAATCTATTGGGTTCCAAAATTTTCTACTACTAATCTAGTTGGACCTAAGTTAGCATGGGTACTAAATCAATTTTTTTGATTGTTAAATTTCATAAATCTTCCTTATATTTATCAATGAATCATGGTATATATATATTTGTTTATCTAGGCACATAATGGGTGGTATTTCAAATTTTATATCTTTCAATTCATGTGATGGCAGACTTGTCACATTTGGATACAACACTAAAGGTTATATTAAAGGTATTAGTAAAGTTGGTTTTTCTAAAACTATTATTATTTAGAAATTATTATTTGTAGTTGGTTTAAAAAACAATCTTATAACTATATCAAAGCTATGTGATGATGGATTAAATGTTATTTTTGAAAATGATAAATGTAAAATTTTGAAAAATAAATCTTATTTATTTTCAACAAATAGAAATGGGAATGTTTACACTCTTGATTTCATTGATCTAACAAAACAAAAGGTTAGGTGTTTCAATATTGTTGAAGAAAATGAAATTCTGTGGAATATGACGCTTGGGTATGATAACTTTAAACTATTACACAAACTTTCAAAGCATGAAGAAGTTCAGTAATTTACAAAGTTACATACAAGTAAGTACTTTATGTGTGATTCTTATTTAAATGGTAAGTAGAACAAAGAAAATTTTAAATATGTAAATAAAGATAGTACTACTAGATGTTTAGAGCTATTAAATCTTGACTTTTTTGGACCTTTACAACCTGTTAGTTTTAGTGGTAAGAAGTATGTATTTGTAATTGTAGATGATTATAGTATATTTGTCTAGATTTTTTTCTTGTCACATAAAAATGAAACTTTAAATAAATTTGGTTCTTTCTATAAAATTATCTAAAACATCAAGAATTTTTCAATCATCTATGTCAGAAGTGATAGAGGTAGTCAATTTTTTAATTTATAATTTGATAAATTTTGTGAAGAAAATGGATACAAACATTATTTTTCATCCACTATAACACCAAAATGGAATGGTTTGGTTGAAATATAGAATAGATCTATAATATAAATGGATAGATCAGTACTTATGTAAATTAATGTGCCTAGATATTTTTGGGAAAAAGCTATAAATACAAATTTTCATATTTTAAATAAATTATCTATTAAACCTTTTATAAAATATGACTCTTTATGAACTATATAAAGTGTTTAAACCTAAATTTGGATATTTTATGGTATTTGGGTATAATCTTTTAATCTTACATACCAAATATAATTTAGAAAAAATTTATCCTAAAAGTGATAAAGGGATATTCTTAGGATCTTCCAATACCATTAAATTTTTTATAGATTTTAATAAGATAACTTTAGTTGTTGAAGATTATTTACATGTTATTTTTATTGAAAATTGTAATAGAAATAAAAATTCTATTTTAGAAAATGATGATAATGAATTTAGAGACTCTAATTTTATTGAAGATAATTATAAAAAAAAGAGAATGAAACAGTTGACGGAGAGCATATCTCATAAAAAAATAATCCTAAATAATTTAAAACTATTAAAGTTCATCTAATTGAAGTCATGTAGAATCTAGAATACAAACTAGAAAATATGTTTTACTTTACTGTGAAAACATTTCTTTGATTATTTATTATGTTTCCTTCAACATTGATAATTCTCTACTTTATTCAAATTGGATTCATTCTATGCATGATAAATTAAATCAATTTTAAAGGAATAAAATGTGTAATTTTTTTTATTTTCCAAAAGTTAAACCTATTATTTGAAGTAAATGGGTTTTTCATAATAATAAGATGCATCTAGAAACATTGCTAAAAATAAAGAAAGACGGGTTGCTCAAAGTTATTCCCAGGAAGAAGGAATCGGCATTAAATATTATTTTTCTTATGTTTCTAGGATGTAAGCTATTTTAATTTTATTATGTTATGATTGATTTCAAAATATAAAATTATTTTAAATGGTTGTAAAAAGTGAATTTTTAAAATGAATAATTTCTAAGGAATTGTATGTTAAGAAACCCCCTAGATATGAAAATTATAAATTTCCAAATCATGTTTTTAAACTTAATAAATCATTATGTGGTCTTAATAAATCACCTAGAACTTGGTATGAGAGACTATCTCTATTTTTAAGTCCAAATTATTTTGTTAACGTTTGATGCAACCTTGTTTATAAAGAGTGTTTTAAATGATATACTTATAAACATATTTATGTTAATGATATAATATTTGCTTTCATAAATGATTTTCTATTTAATGTTTTTTCTAATCGAGTAAAAAGTGAATTTGACATGATCTTAAAGGTCGAATGTAAATTTTTTCTTTATTTAAAAATCAATAAATTAAAATATGGTATTTTATTAAATCAAGCTAAGTATGATAACGAAAATTTTAAAATATTTGGGATTGATTCTAGTAAGACTATAAAAACACCAATGAGTACCAATTTTAAATTAGTCTTAGATGAATATGTAAAGACATTTGATATTAAACTATATAGTTGCCTGATAGGTAGTTTATTATATCCCAATACCTATAGAAAATGAATAATGATTTTAGTTTTTTATGTGCTATATTTTAGATCAACTTTAAGGAAATCCATCTTAAATATGTTAAAAATAGTAATTTGATATATTTTTGGGAATTGTTAGAACTTGTAATTCCCCAAACCTAGTAACCCAGAGTCGGTGCATTAATACATGACATTGGCATGATCACAAAAGATCAAGTCTTGAAAGACTGATTAGTTTAGTAGCCTTGGAAATACTAGATACATTCATAAGTTTTACATTACATTGTAAAATGAAAAACTATAACAACTTTGTCTCCATAGACCACACTAAAATACCGTATACTATCCCTACAGGTTAGTCATAATATACTTCTTCACATCCTGGGAAAAATAAAACACATAAAGGGGTGAGCTCAAATGCTCAGTAAGGGTAAATAATTTAGCGGAAGGTATAAAATTTTATGGAAATATATGTAATAAAAACAAGATCCTTTTAAAAATAAACTTGAACATAATATGGAAAAAATAAATCAAACAATTACCATATTAACATGCAAATGGATATTCTATTAGTCGAATAATCACATGTAATAACTAATTTCATAATGAGGGAATGCATAATGTCGAACATCATAACCACATAGTCAAGGCCTTGTGCCAAGACTAGCAATAAAAAATATTCCAAGGCCTTGTGCCAAGACACTAGTTTGCCTCATGAGACCTACCGACACATCGAGGAGCTATAGCGGGCTCCACCAGTCACTTACTAAGTCCAATGCATTCCTCATATGAAAATTTTTAAGCATAACATAAACATTCATATAAAAACTATCATATGAGATGGCAATACTTTAACCATAAACCATGAATGGTATAAAAATAGCACATCCATAGTCAAACATATCACAAAACATTAAATACAATATGGAATATTGTGTCCATAATAAATCACCTTCAAACAAGTTTAAAATCCATCAATGTATGTTGACATAGATGAAAATGATCAGTAAAATACTTTGAGAGAAATACCCCTTTTCATGAAATCGTTTAAAAGTCTCACAATTTATAAAGGAAGTCATTTAAAAGAGATTTTGGAATCAAAGTGTCCCATAAAACTTTGAAACTTTTGAAAAGAGTTATCATTTCAATACATTCATGTCCATATAAATAAATCCTTAAAATCATTTTGAAAACATGGACATTAATTAAAAGGGTTTAGAAAGATAAATATTTAAAACATTTAAAATGACGATCTAGTTAAATAGAACCTCCTATAAAAAATTATAAGATTAATTTTGAAAAAAAAATTATGAAATATGGGTATTTATGATAAGTATGCCCCAGAAAATACTTACACATGAACAATCTCGGATAATAATGAGATTGAGGATATAAGACTGACCTTGCACTTTCCTTTGGTCGAGGGTACGTTTAACCTCCTGTATAATGACGATTATATGTTATTAAATTATACCATAACCATATTCATATCTATTATATCATAAATGATTCTTTTATGACTTTATACTACCCATTTAATAATGATTTTCATGTTAAATTAACATTTGGGGTAATAATCACTTTCTTTGTCATACGTGTTTTAACTTGTTATTCTTGATCGTATCATTTAGATCATGATTCAAATACTTCCCGAATATAAAAATTGATTTATATATCATATATATTTAGAATATAAATATTTATTATTGATATATATATATGAAATGGAAAACACTGTTTATGGAGACGGTAGGCACTACGTACGCATAAACGATGTTTCTGTTTTCATATCGTATTGAACAGAAAAAAGTGAATAAGATATATGTAATTACATACAAGAATATATATATATATAAATATATATATCTCCAATATAATTATTATTTAATATATTACATAATTTTTAATAATATATATATTTTTATAATAATCAATGAATTGTGAACATGGAAATGAATCACATCGCGTCGTGGAGACGGTAATCCGTACGTACGCACGAACGACAATATAATTTCCATAAAGGTGTGGAATTGGATGGTATATTAATTTTAAAGAGACATTAGAATGTTATTTTTATTATTTATATACATATTACTTATCATTATATCCATCCAAATAACATAGTGTTGAATAACAAATTACACCACGGCGTGGAGACGGTAACTCGTACGCACGCACGCATGGTGACATTATCATTCATAGGATGGATAGAATAATTAATATGGTTGTTCCATATTTATAATAACATTGAAATATATATAAGTTACTGGAGTTATTATTTTGGTTTGATAATAACAAATAAAGAGTAAGTGGAAGAAGAAAAGAACTTGAAAGAGGGTGGTGAAATTATCACCTCTTCTTCGGGTGTTTCCTTTTGAGTTGATCAAAAGGTCTCCTTAGGTTGTATTTATGATAAAAGTAAGGACTATAGGTTTAATTGAGGTAATTTGGAATGATATTTGGTTAGGGGTTGGCCAAGCCAAATGGTTTTGGAGGTGTGAATTTGAGAGAAGGGGAAGTGCCCTTTTATAATAGAGGTGATGGTCACTTTACGAAAAGCTTGAAATATTATTTTATAATAAAATAATTTTCGGTTTATAATGGCTCAAAATTAATTTATTGAGAAGATAAGGTGGTTATGGGTAGAAATAATTTCAACCAATAGGTTTTAGACAAGTTTAGGTCACCATATTAACCTTATCTTTTATATTAAATTCTTGGTTAAATAGTTTAACATTTACCATGTCTCCTTGTATTTTTATAAGATATGGTTAATAAACTTACTATAAAATTACAATAGAACCCAAAGTGGTTAATTAATGAGATATATATTATTATATAAGTCCTTGTTCCAAACCTTTGATTTTTAGGACTATTATATCATTTAATAATATAGTATTTGTTTTAAAAACTCATTTATGTCAATTTTAACATTATTTTGTATTTGGTTTTTGTGAAAGTCATAAAAACTTGATCACTTAGAAAAAAAATACATTTAATAAATAATAACATTTAATATTCACGTATAAAATTAGTTTATGGAATCAAAACCTTCAAATTATATTTATTTTAATATTTATAATATCATTTATTTGATTCTTTCATTAATAAAGAGAATACTGTATCATTATTGTGTCATATATAAATATATTTATTTTATGTCTAAAAATTTAAAATAAAATACCATGATGTAGGTAATATTTTTAGATTTATAATTAATATTTTTAGTCAACTAGATCAATTATATAACCCCATATAAAAATTGTTTTACTAAAATATATATGCTTTTGTTATTTTTGTCATTACTTTAGATTATTTAATATAAAATGTCATTATCACTCCCAAGTGGATCCATGGGGTTTCAAAATCGACTCGAATATGCCCATGGTCGGTCATGTATCAACCAATAGGAATAAGACAAATTTTAGGGTAATTTATTATTATTATTATTATAATATTTTTTTTACCCTTATTTACCGGACTTAACCTTTAACCATGGTAAATAAAATATTTACCGAAGTAATTATTCATAATGTCTAAAAATAAAAATTACCTATTTACAAAATATGGACCTCATGATTCCAAATATGGAATATATTTTTCCAAATTTAAAACATTGAAGTGGAATTAATTAATTTAAAAATAATTCTTGCTATCAAAACAAAAAATGTGTTTTTAAGAAATAATAACTGTCAAAAGATTGACACTTGTTTATGTCTAGTTTAAAGGTGAAATTACATCCAAAGACCTAAATTATATTAAATGATAAAAATATAATATAATTATACTTAAAAACCATTCAAATTTATAATTTAACACTATAAAATATTTCGATTAAAAACCCTCTTTTTAATTAAAATTTAGTATTTTTCACTATTCGTCAAAAATTGAAAGTTATCAGAAAAATACCAAAAATTTATTAAAACTAGATTTTTTTGTCCCGATTATAGAGAAGAATTCAATTTCATTAAATTGAATATATGAAAGGGTTAAATATTGGTTTTAAAAAAAGGGTCTCCATTAAAAGGTGGTAAAATTGCATTTTTTGAAAAATACTTCTTTTATTTAAGAAAAATGAATTTGTTCTTATATTATGTCTAAGAATCACATAATATGGATTATAAAATTTTATAGAGTATATAAAATTCAAAATTTAGTTAACACGATTCATAACAGCTTTTTGAACAGCTGGTTTTATAAGTTGTGGTGTGCTCAAACTTCTGTGTTCCGCAAGTTATTGAATTACTTTGAAGAGATAACGTACTATGAAATTTTGGGGTGTTAAATTCTCCCCTCCTTCAATAAATTTCATCCTATAAATTTGAAATTGTTCTTCGAAAATAAAAGGTTAAAAATAGAAAATACCTTCGTGGAAAACCCACATTGGAAATTGGGTTAATAAAATTTAGTCTTAATAAGAGGGAAAGGGAAATGAAAATTCACCACCAAAATAGGGTTTTTAATAGGAGAACATTGTTGGAAATTATAAACACATAATTTAAGGAAAAACATAAATATTTATAGGGATTTATTGAGGTCATCAATCATAAACAAGTGAACAACAAATGGAATATTAATGGACTCAAAGCCATAAATATATGATGATTTAAATACCATCGGTTCAACAAAATATAAGGTATTAGGATAACACATTTTTTGTTTTAGGATACCTTCCCAAAAGTTTATGAATTAATTTATTCATAGAATAAGAGGGAAAAAATATGTGACAAGTAGAGTATCATCTTTCAACTAATTCCTACCACAAACACATATTTCACTCTAGAAGATAATAGAATTCAAAAATATTCTATTTATCATAATCATATAGGGTTCCAAAAATAATGGATTTATAATTAATTTTCCAGAAAATTAAAAAAACTACATTACACAAACCAGGACATCACATAGGCCAGTGGTAGGGGATGCACCCTTGTCGCCCTTCGGTTGTAGGTTCAAGTCTCGCAGC
The DNA here is from genome assembly GCA_963277665.1 of Viscum album. Lineage (NCBI taxonomy): Eukaryota > Viridiplantae > Streptophyta > Magnoliopsida > Santalales > Viscaceae > Viscum > Viscum album. The sequence continues at coordinate 640,710,866 of OY728167.1, forward strand.
CTTGCCGGACGCAACGAGTTGTCGCCTGACCTTCGGGTTTTCCTTTTTATTACCATACAAAAATAATTTTAATAAATGATTTAACCTTAAAAAATAGTATCCAATGTCCAAATTAATCCATTCCAACCTTTAAAATTATCTAAAATACTTCTGTCCAAACTAATAGTCCAAAGTTTATAAGGAAGGTAAACATAAGGAAGATCTCTTTTTTCAACATAATAACATGTGAATACCTTCATCACGTATTATCTTAAAACATGGTAACAAACTTAATTACCATAAAACCTTATTGAATACATTCATTCTCCCTCGTTCCTTATAAAATACTAGATATATTCCTTATATCCAAAAAATTTGAATACTCTAACAATGATGGAATAAACAAACCATTAATCAGTTCTAAGGATGTCGATAATAGCCAATATACTTTATCCAACTCAATTATCTCTTATTCCAAAATAACTACCTCAGTATCAAGACCATATTAAGGTTTATCTTTCCTGAAACCATGTATCTTCCAAAAAGTTTAACTTATTGTGGAGTTACTTTTCATAGAACCATATAATCTCAAATCCTCAATGAAATAGTATGACATTACAATCCTTATTTATTTACATAATTCATATAACTAGTAAATCGTTGATACAACACTCAAATTAAATAATTATTTATTAACAACATAAGAACACTAGTCATTCCTCTTCATCTGTGGTAGTATCATAACTTGATTATCATCTAATAGCATCATTTGGGTTATACTCTGATGATTTGGAAATTGATTCGCGTAGTGTCCCAATTCCTTGCAGATGAAGCATTATACATTGGAAACCTTTTTCTTACCCTTTCAATCACACACTTGGTGTCCTTTTTCTACACACATATAACAAACTCCCATTCTCTTCAAGAATTTACCAAGGTGATTCTTTCCATAGTTATCACATATGGGAAAATCCTTCTTTCCTCTCTTCCCTTTATCCATCATTCTCTCTACCATCCTTTTCTTCTCTTACTTCCCTTCAAATCCATAGGAGTTAGATAATTCTTTACTTATCTTATTAACACATGATACTATTTCTATATATGATGAGAATACATGGGAGACAATTTCCCTTCTAAATGTTGGCTTAATACCAAGAATGTTATGATACTTTTTACTCTTTGGATCATGCGTATTGCTGGAGTCCTCATTCCTTCTACTGGGTTCCATTTATAAACAATGACATACACTGGGTTAGTTTAGGAATTGCAATACATAATTTCGAACTAGTAAAATGCCTATCCTAAATTGAAAATATTATTCATATAATCTATAATCATAAAAAAACGTTTTTTAGGAAGTATTTACTCCTAAATCCTTCATAATGGATTGTAAAGAAAATGTGAATTATCCTAAACATATCCCCCAGGAGTTTTGTAACCAAGAGTGCAGCAAGGCCCATTGTCGTGCACCAGTTCCCGTTCAATTCTATCTCAATGCAGTGTTTTCAGGTTTTACCCTTAGGTACATCTGTGCCAAAGCCGCCTCTACCTTCTTGTATCCATACAGGGATGTATTTCTTGGAAAACTCACAAAATCTCTACAGAACCAAAATTCTAGTAATTTCTTCTATACTAATCCTCAATGTATATCTTAGGATAGTGTTCTCTAATCCGAGTTTTTCTAAATCTGGTTTCCAAGGTTTTTACTAAACTTCCTCTGATACCAACTGTAATTCCTTGATCCTAGTTACCCAGAGTCGGTGCATTATTAAATGACATTGGCGTGATCACAAAAGATCAATTCTCGAAAGGCCAATTATTTTAGTAGCCTTGGAAATACTAGATACATTCATAAGTTTTTCATTACATTGTAAAATGAAAAACTATAACAACATTGTCTCCATATACCACACTCAAATCCCTTATAATATCCATACAGGTCAGTCATAATATACTTCTCTGCATCCTGGGTAAAATAAAACATAGAAAGGGGTGAGCTCAGATGCTTAGTAAGGGTAAATAATTTAGCGGAAGGTATAAAATTTTAAGGTAAGATGTGTAATAAAAACAACAGACTTTTAAACATAAACTTGAACATAATATGGAAAAAATAAATCAAACATTACTATATTAACATGCACATGGATATTCTACTAGTCAAATAATCACACGTAATAAATAATTTCATAATGAGGGAATGCATAATGTTGGACATCATAACCACATAGTCAAGTACTCGTGCCAAGACTACAAATAAAAAAATTTCCAAGGACTTGTTCCAAGACACTAGTTTGTCTCATGAGAACTACCGATGAATCGAGGAGGTATAGCGGGCTCCAACCATCACTTACTAAATCCAATGCATTCCTCATCTGAGAATTTTTAAACATAACATAAACATTCGTATTAAAAATATCATATGAGATGTCAATACTTTAACCATAAACCATGAATGGTATAAAAATAGCACATCAACAGTCAAACATATCACAGAACCTTCAATACAATATGGAAGATTTTATCTATAATAAATCAACTTCAAACAAGTTTAACATCCATCAAAGTATGTTGACATAGATAAAAATGATCAGTAAAATGCTTTGAGAGAAATACCCCTTTTCCTGAAATCGTTTAAAAGAATCACAATTTATAAAGGAAGTCATTTAAAAGAGATTTATGAATCAAAGTGTCCCATTCCACTTTGAAACTTTTTAAAAGATTTATCATTTCAATACATTCATATCCATATAAATAAATCCTTAAAATCATTTTGAAAACATGGACATTAATTAAAAGGATTTAGGAAGATAAATCTTTAAAACATTTAAAATGTTGATCTAGTTAAATAAAACCTCCCATGAAACCTTATAAAATTACCTTTGAATTTTTTTTATGAAATTTGGGTATCTATGATAAGTATTTCCAAAAAAATACTTACACATGAACAATCTCAGATAATAATGAGATTGAGGAAATAAGCCTTACCTTGCACTTTCCTTTGGTCGAGGGTACATTTAACCTCTTGTATAATGACCATTGTATGTTATTAAATTATAAAATAACCATATTCATATTTATTATATCATAAATTACTCTTTTATGACTTTATACTACCCATTTAAAAATGATTTTCATGTTAAATTAATATTTTGGGTAATAATCACTTTCTTTATCGTGTGTGTTTTAACTTGTTATTATTGATCGTATCGTTTAGATCATGATTTAAATACTTATATAATATAAACCTTGATTTATATATCATATATATTTATAATATAAATATTGATAATTTATATATATATGAAATGGAAAACACCGTTTATGGAGACGGTAGGCTGTACATACGCATAAATTTTGTTTCTGTTTTCATATCGTATTGAACGGAAGTAAGTAAATAAGATACATGTAAGTACATACATACATATATATATAAATATATATATCTCCAGTATAATTATTAATTCATATATTACATACTTATTAATAATATATATATTTTTATAATCATCGATGAATGGTAAACATGGAAATGAATCTCATCACGTCGTGGAGATGGTAGTCCGTACGTACGCACAAGCGACAATATCATTTCTTTAAAGGTGTGGAATTGGATGGTATATTAATTTTAAAGAGAAATTAGCATGTTATTTTCATTATTTATATACATATTACTCATCATTATATCCATCCAAATAACATAATGTTGAATAACAAATTACACCACGACATGGAGATGGTAAGCCATACGTACACACACATGGTGACATTATCATTCATAGGATGGATAGAATAATGAATATGGTTGTTCCATAATTATAATAACATCACAATATATATAAGGTACTGTATTTATTATTTTGGTATGTTAATAACAAATAATGAGTAAGTGGAATAAGAAAAGAACTTGAAAGAGGGTGGTGAAATTATGACCTCTTCTTTGGGTGTTTCCTTTTGAGTTGATCAAAAGGGCTATTTAGGATGTCTTTTTGATAAAATTAAGGACTCTAGGTCTAATTTATGGAAGTTGGGAGGATATTTGGTCAAGTATTGGCCGATCCAAATGGTTTTGGAGGTGTGAATTTTAGAGAAGGTGAAATGCTCTTTTATAAGAGAGGTGACGGTCACTTTAGGAAAATCTTGAAATATTATTTTATAATAAAATCATTTTCGGTTTATAATGTAAAAATATTGACTTATTTAGAAGATAAGGTGGTTATGGGTCTAAAACCACTCAACAAATAGGGTTTAGACAAGTTTAGGTCACCATATTAACATTGTTTTTTAGATTTAACTCTTGGTTAAATAGTTTAACATTTACCATGTCTCCTTGTATTTTTATATTATATGGTTAATAAACATAATTTAAAATAACAAGAGAACTCAAAGTGGTTCATTAATTACATATCTATTATTATATAAGTCCTTTTAATGAACCTTATATTTTTAGGACAATTATATCATTTAATAATATAGTATTTTAAAAAAAAACTCATTTATGTCAATTCTGACATTATTTAGTATTTGGTTTTTTTGAAAGTCATAAAAACTTGAACACTTCGAAAAAATACACTGAATCAATAATAACATGTCATATTCAACTATAAAATTCCTTTATGGCATCAAAACTTTCAAATTTTATTTATTTTAATATTTATAATATCATTTATTTGATTCCTTCATTAATAAAAAAATATTGCATCATTATTGTGTTATATATAAATATGATTATTTTATGTCTAAAAATTAAAAATAAAATACCATGATGTGGGGAATATTTTTATAATTCTAATTAATATTTATAGTAGGATATATCAATTATATAACCCCATATAAAAATTGTTTTACTAAAAGATATATGCTTTTGTTATTTTTGTCTTTACTCTATATTATTTAATATAAAATGTAATTATCACTCCCATGTTAATCCATGGGGTCCCAAAATCGACCCAAATACGACCATGGTCGGTCTTTTATCATCCAATAAGAATAGGACTAATGTTAGGGTAATTTAGTATTATTATAATGTTATTGTTTTACCCTTATTTACCGGATTTACCCTTTAACCATGGTAAATAAAATATTTACCGAAGTATTCATAATGTCTAGAAATAAATGTTACCTATTTACACAATTTAGACCTCCTGATTCCAAATTTGGAATCCATTTTTTCAAATTCAAAACATAGAAGTGGCAGAAATTAATTTAAAATTAATTCCCACTGTCAGAACAAAAAGCGTGTTTTTAAGAAATAATAACTATCAAAAGATTGACACTTGTTTATGTCTATTTTAAATGTGAAATTACATACAAAGACTTAAATTATATTAAATGATAAAAATATAATATAATTATAATTAAAAAACATTAAATTGTATAATTTAACACTTTAAAATATTTCGATTAAAAAAGTTTTTTTTAATTAAAATTTAGTATTTTTCACTATTCATCAAAAATTGAAAGTTATCAGAAAAATACCAAAAAATTATACAAACTAAATTTTTATGTATCGATTATAAAAAAGGATTTAATTTCATCAAATTTAATATATAAAAGTGTTAAATATTGGTTTAAAAAAGGGTTTCCATTAAAAGGCGGTAAAATTGCATTTTTTTAAAAATACTTCTTTTATCTAAGAAAAATGAATTTGTTCTTATATTATTTCTAAGAATTACATAATATGGATTATAAAATTTTATAGAGTATATAAAATTCAAAATTTAGTTAACAATATTCATAACCGCTTTTTGAACGGCTAGTTTGGTAAGTTGTGGTGCGCTCAAACTTGGTGTCGCATGTTGCGCAAGTTATTGAATTACTTTGAAGAGATAACGTACTATGAAATCTTGGGGTGTCGAAGAACTAGTCTATTTTATTCAAATTCTAATTGTTTTGATTTATTACCTTACTCTGATTCTAACATTGGATGTTTTAGTCTTGACTAGAAAATCACAATAGGTATGTTTCATTTTTTTGGTAAAATTTTAATTGCATAGAGTTCTATGAAAAAAATTCATTAGAACTATCTAGAACTGCGGATAAATTTATTGTTATTGAATGTTTTTTTTCACAACATATATGGATAAAACAAATATTTTATGGTTTTAATATTTTTTCTGATAAAATTCTAATAAAATGTTATAATTATGGTGTTATTTTAATTTCTAAAAACTCTATGAAACACTCTAGAACAAAACACATAGATGTTATATTTCATTTTTGAGGGATCATGTAAATAAAGGTGATATATGTAAAGAATTTGTTCATACTAAAAACAAATTGGCTGACTTTTTCACTAAACATTTATATTCTATCAAATTGTATAAAATTAAGTTTGAACAAGGTATTCTTGAAGCTTAAAATTTTCTTTTAGTGTAATTACTTATTTGATTATACTGGTATATGTATTCAACATCTCTTTACCAATGTCAGGTAACTAATTTTTACCCTTCCTGAAAGATTTCTTCTATGTGAATTCTAAGAAGTTGATACTGTTTAATAGTAATGGGAGAACCTGTCTAGTAGCCAACCATAGTGGTAGTAGTGGGCCCATGCATAAGGCTCGGAGGAGTGCACCTGTGAGCACATGAATTAGGCCAGCTATGCCAATAGGCTAAAGCCTTTGTGGGTGTATAAAGGTGTGTGGGTGATGATCCACTACTGGAATATTGATGGTGTTATGGGAGTGGTTGACTATTATACCATAGGATCAAACATTTAGAGATATAATGTGGGAATACAGTGCGCGATACTAGTATAAGGCAGCAGTTCGTTCGAATCTCAACCTAGTACAGTAACACCCGTTGGCATCGATCAGAATTAATGCTCTTTCAACATGATAAGTAACATTAATTTGAGGAAGTCTTGCACCTTATAATGAGTGAACATACAATGTGAGTTAACTTAATATGAGAGTGATTGTACTATACTATGAGTTTCCTACTTACTGTGGATCAAATCACCTTTATGTGAGTATGAAGGTGAACTTACCATGAGTATTTTATTCTGTCCACATATGTTTTCATGGATCACGTCTTTTTTTAATGTGATTGTGTAGTCACGGTCAGTATACTGACCGTGAGGTGCATGGTAAGAATATAGTTCTTCCAAGTGAGTAACACAAGAATGTGGGGGTGAATTGAGTACCCAATAAAATATATATACAAAAAAAAGGTTTAAAATAAATCACCCAAATTATTTTAATACAACCCAGTTTGTTAAAATAATAGATCATTATAAGATTTTATCATTTAAAGTATTTCTCAAAGATTTATTAATTCTCAGTTAAAATAATTTTAAAAACTAATTTAACTTTTGAAATCTATCTACTTAATCAAAATATTATAAAAACACTAATTAATATTAGCTATCAAAGTATTGGTTTTGTTTGCAGTTCAAAACAACTTAGGATTGAATGAGTATAAATAATTCAGTCAAAAAAAACAAATTTCATAGAATAAATGAATAAAATAGTTTCAATCTCAAGCTAGGACATAGTCCTACCCACTTTGAAATCACCTACTACCATGTAGTTTATATAAAAATAAACTTTGACCCACAACCTGGATCAAGTTATATAATAGTATGACCACAGTCCAGACCACACAAAGATATATCCCAAAAAACCTATGGGAATACAAATGATAACATGTCATACATCGACCACTTCAATATTAATCATGGGAAATATGAGTAAAATAATGTTTGCTAAGATACCTAAGTATCTTCCTGTTCAAAGAAAGAGATAGTGTGCATGTGATAAACAGAGTATAGACATAGTTCTCATAATGTAAGAATAAATAAAAAATAGAGCAACTAGAGTATGTAAAAAGAGTTTGTTTCATATAATGATATGCTCTACATATCGTGACTCTTCGAATGTAGCTTGATTGGTATCTTTAGTCATGTTTCTGAAACATGAAGCAAAATAGCATGTTATAAACTCCTTTATTCAGTTTGTAGGAAATTTTACAAATTCTCAATGTGTTTCACTTCATCTATAGTTGATCACTGGTATAAATGATTCATTTTAAGCACACTTAATTGCAATTAAGATCTCTTCACATGCATCAGAAATTATTTGTTCAGCACTTTTCATTTAAAATATTTTTTTTGCATCACTACATGTAGGATTTTGCCTCAAATTTTAATAGTAGTAGTAGCAAAGAGAATCAGCTAGATATTATGCATCTTTCGGGCTGACACATTCTTTCATGCATATCTAACAAGATATTAAGGAGAAATAATTAAAATACACTTCATTATTTAATTTAATAAAATATTCATTATAAATGTTAAGTTCAAAATAAATATAAACACTGGCGGTGAGTCTTTAGAATATTGAAAAGTTTAGAGGTGTTAGGATATTATACTGACTTAATCTAGAGGTGACACATTCTGATGGTGTATGAGTCTAGTTGTGACACAATTTTAGTGTGATTCATTAGAATAGTGAAACTTTCTAGAAGTGTAAAATCCTGAAAGTGATTGATATTCAAATGATGAGACACATTAGTAGTGTCTTGTTCTAGTGGTGACATAAAGTCTAGCGGTGAGATAGTCTAGTTGTAGGTCAAGCTGGGGGTGAAACAATTCAGTAGTTTTCCAAAATTCAAAACTATTGGGGACTTCCCTCTAATAGAGATTCTTCTTGGTGGTGATACATAGGTAACGGTGAGGCATCCTTGACAATGGGACTTTTTGGTGGCGATACATACATGGAGGTATCTTATCCTTGGAGGTGAGTCATACTTATCTGATTTCCTCAAATATATCTAATAATATAAAATTATAATAGAAATCAGTAATATCATAATAATCATGATTTTGTGATCATTAAAACATGGAGGTCAAAAATCTCCCCCTTTCTGAGGAAAAAAATCATGGAATATTATAATACAAAGCATTTACATCAAATGTAAATAATAAACAAGGATAGTACATGCGGGTAGAATTACGGCTTCAAAATGTCTCCATAAGAAAAATTAATATCAAAAAGAAAATGAATACCATAAAAATAGAATAAATAAATTCCTTATGATAGCTCCCCCCTTTTGGGATTATCAAAAAGTTCACATGAAAATAGAAAAATAAAGTGAACAAAATATAAACAAGAGATATTATAATAAAAATTCAATTAAAGTAGTCAAAAAAGTGTTCAAAAAGTTATAAAAAATAGTCCCATTAAAAAAATTTATAATCATCAAGGGTCTCTGGATTTGGCCAAATGGTCAAGAGGTTATTTCCTTTTGTCTTTGTCCTTATCTGAAGAAAAGGTTGGAGTAATAGAGGTAGGAGTGATAGAAGGAAGAACTGTTGGAATACCACGGATAGCTAAAGGAGGATGAGGATCTTTGATGACTATCAGTAATGAGGTTATGCACATCTTCTCTAGGAGTAAAATAAAAATTCTTCAATCTTGCTGGAAGAGGGACATATGGATTTCTGGTCTCTCCAAGCCTGAAAAAATATGGTTTTGTAGTAGGATTTAGATGGGTTGGACATGGAATGGATTCCTGAGATACTATAACAGTTTCATGCACGTGTAAAAAAGGCTTCATGGGATTTATAAAATCCATGATGATATTTCCATATTTATCCATTGAATTGAAGAATCCTTAATTTTATTCCATAAAACACGAAGCACTTGAGTGATCACCTTAAAATTGTTGACTTTCTCCATGAAGGCATGGGTCAATGGAGACATTCTCAAATTCTCTACCAGATACATGAAATGAGAATTCAAATCATGCATGGAATAAATAAAAGAAAAATAGTACATAATGTCTTTGGTTATGGTATCTATGTATTCTTTAATATACTTCATGTATTCCCTAATAATCATATGAGAATTATCATTATTATGCTAAAACTTCCTCAAAGTTTCCACAGGTAAGGTAGGTGAAGCACTTAAAGTACTAACAGAAGCAGTTCTCAGCTCTTCCATGACCACCGATATGAGCATTTCAATATAAAAAATAGGAGGAGTATGAGGATTACAAATAAAATCTATTGAGGAAAGGTTTTAAACCCTTTCTAAAAAAACTACCATGGAAATAGAAAAAAGATCTTTTATTTCTTTGATAGTGGATTTTAAGGATTCTAACTCATTGTACAACCTTCTATTTTCTCTTTAAAATTCTTGAATATGATGCATCATTTTAGGTTTAATGTGTTGGATCACTATCTCAAAGATATATCTTTTATCTTTTTCACTTATCATAGTGACTTGAGGAGGTTAATTCCTTAGCCTCACATCAAACTCAGATAAAATATTTTCACTAAAATATTCCATATCACCCTTGGTGGCCATATCCACTAGAACATGTGGAAAAACAAGTGCAGATTCCCTCAAAAAATAAAACATATATAAAAAACATGATACATAAATATTATTTGCCATATACCCTTTAAGATCCCATTATTATTTAATGTAAGGTTCTCCATTATCTAGTGAACTGCCACGAAACATTCCCCATTCATTATACATAGGGTCCTCCAAAATTTTAAAAGGCTTCACAAAAACCTCAATCACTGAAGGCTTTACAGCTGTAGAAATAATTGTAGTGAAATCAACAAAAACAAAAATTGGAGGGGTATCAACAATTATTTGATCATCTGATCTATATATAGTAATCTTTTGTTGAACACTAGTAAGATCCTCTTCCATCTTCCCAAAAACAGACTACTCAATAGCAGCAGCAAACTTCATCTACTCAAAAGAAACTTGATCTGACATTGTTTTTTCATTAGAAATAGATTGATGACTATCCAAACGTGGGTATTGGTCCATCTTAATGGACGCATATCCATATTCTCTATTATTATGATCCACTTCACCATCAAAACTGGGACTCTACTCTAATTTGAAAATATAACCTCTAGGAGAAGTAAACAGAACTTGTGGAATCTCAACATCATCACTTCTAGTTATCCAATTGGAACCTTTAGAGTCCAAATATCTATCATAATACTCATATTTTCCACTTCCATTAACATTTCCATCAAAATTATCATCATTATAATCTCTATTAACATTTCCATTATCATCATCTACTTCTTCCTCTTTATCTTCACCATTTCCTTCACCATTTTCATAATCAGATTTAGAACTCCTCTTGAATTGTTCTTCTCCAAAATCTTCTATCTCATCTTCTTCACATACTTCCTTTAACAACTTCTCTCTTTTAAGGATATTACAAGGAATAATAGTCACCCTATAGTTAATAGGAGGAGATTCATGAGGCATATCTGAATCATTTCCCTTATCAACAAAAAATTATTATTTATCTTCATCCTTAGAGGCAACACCCTATACTCCCTCATCACTATCAGACTAATGAACTACTTGTTCTAGTTCTAAAGCATGGTCAACAAGGTCTCTTGGTCTTAAAAGATGGTCAATGGGATTAAACTAATCATAAATATTTTCATTATCAGCTACCCACTTCTTCTTCAATGGGTTTCAACTGATTATAATCCTTCTACAGATTATTCTAGTGATGAAAAAGCCCCCACAGTCTATAAAAAAATCTTCATCATCATTAATCAAACCTTTTTATTTAATCATAAAATAAATGAACTTTAGTTAGATTAAGGATTTGGATCTTGAAGTGGGATTGATCATTTATAACATGTGAAGCATAAGGTATCTATAAAAGTTTATCTTCTCACCTCATTTCATCGAACATAATAGGTATAAATCTTGAAACCTCATGGTAGAAAATTCACCCTTTCTAGGACGCATCATTTGTTGGAAATTTTTGAAAATAAGACTTCATTTACCATCCAACTTAGAAGTTACATGTCTTAAAACTGTTCCATCTCCGATCAACTAAGAATTGGAATCTTCATAGTTGAAATAATCACCATCATCTAAAATGTTTCCTTGATATTATTTAAACACACCCTCATGTGGAACTTTCAAACATTATTCCCACTAGCTCAAGTTAAACACAACTTTGCAACCATTTATTTGAGAACTTATCCAATATTCATTTTCTTCAAAATCAAACTCCAAAAATTAGTAAAACTCATATATCATCCTAGGTTAAAATGGTATTTGGTTGGAAGATAATCAATCCATCCATAATTGGTTCTGTATAACTTGAAGAACTAAATAATTAATCAAAATAATCCATTCTTCCTATAATTCCTTTCAGACACAACCATTCTCTTTAAAAGATAGGGACTAACAAGCTTTAAAGCAGCAGGACAGCTCGACTCACTCTTCTATTTATTTTATGGAGGTGAATTTTTGAGAAAAGTCACTAAAGGAAGAAACATGTTATCCATGGAAATCATCTCTATTGGTTTTATTGAGGAACAAGGAAGATCGAAGGATGATAAATGACTGGGAGAAGAAAGGATGCAACAAGGCTTGATATAAAAATGTGCTCGGAAAGTGGTGTGTTGGAAATAGAAAAAGTACTGAATTTATATCATTTGGGTTTTAGGGATTCATAAAATTGAAATAGAAATAATACTTGAAAATAAAAATATGGAAAACCATTTTAGTTGAATCATAAATTAAATAAACCATAAGAAAATAAAATCAGCACTTAAAGAACACAGTAGTGAAAAATTGACAAAGGCATGAGAAATTTTCCCAATGGTGAGAAATATCACAACATTGTGAAATCTATAATGGTTAGAAGTAAGAATGGTGTGAAATATATAATGGTGAGAAATCTTCAATGGTGATAAATCTTCAATGGTGATAAATATTCAAAGATGATAAATCTTCAGTAGTGAGAAAACTTCAATGGTGAGAAAACTTTAACGGTGAGAAATCTCAAAAAATTAAGTTCAACCACAATTAATCATTCCTAACTCATGTTTGATGTAATTCATTCTCTAATAATTCTAATTCATAAAAAATATATCAATAATATGATTTTCTATGCTAATGTATTCAATAGTGGTATCACCCTTTTGAAAATCATCTCTCACAAAGTGATATCTAACATCAATATGTTTTCTTCTAGAATGTGATACAACATTCTTATAAATATTTATAGAACTTGTGTTTCCACAATTTATAGGGAAATGTTATAATTGATATACATAGTCTTGTAAAGTGTGTTTTATCCATAAAATTTGTGAACAACAGTTACCTGCATCTATATATTCAGCTTTAGTAGTAGACAGTGCAATAAAATTTTGTTTCTTACAACACCAAGATACCAGTGACTTGCCTTAAAAGTGACATGTTCTCATGGTTATTTTTATATTTAACTAACATCCACCAAAATCCAAATCTGAATAACTAATTAAGCAAAATGTTTTTCCTATTGGATAAAACAATCCAAAATTGGTAATATGTTTGAGGTATTTGAAAATTCTTTTTACAGCATTTAAGTGTGAATCTTTTGGGTTTTCTTAAAATCGATAATACATACACACACAAAACAAAAAATCAGGTTGGATATCAGTATGGTATATAAGACTTATAATCATACCTCTATAACTGGTTTTATCTTTGGTTTCTTAGATTCATAAAGTTCCAACTTATAGGTAGTAGTCATAGGAGTATCACAACTCTTAGTGTTATCCTGATTAAAATGTTTTAGAATATATTTAATATATTTACTTTGATTTAAAATAATTTATTCTTTATTTTGAAAATTTTAGAAACCAAGAATGAATTTTATTTTACCCATTAAACACATTTAAAATTCATTTTTCATCATTTTTAAAAACTAAGTTCACAAATAATTTTTTGAAGATCCAAAAATAATATCATCTATATAAATTTCAAAAATTAAAACATATTTTGAATTCATTTCATAAAAATGGTAGGATTATCTATATCATTTGAAAAAACCTTTTTAAATAAGAAAAGAGTTGATCTTATCATTTCTAAATCTATGGTTTTATTTCAAACCATACAAAGATTTTTTTTAATTTGAAAACTTGATTTTTAAAATTGGGATTTTGAAAACCCGGGGATGTTAAAAAAAACCACAACTATATACCCATTTAAGAATTATCTCTTGATATCCATTTTATGTAGTTTTAAATATATATGAGCTATAAAATCTAGCAGTATTCTAATAGATTCATGTCTGTCTAGTGGTGAAAAGGCCTCCTCATATTCAATACCTTCTTATGGACTATAACCTTGTGCAACTAGTCTAGCCTTGTTTCTTACTATCGTTCCTAATTCATCTACCTTGTTCCTAAACACCCATTTAGTGCCTATAGTTAAAGTGTATTTTGGACTATAAACAAGTTATCATTTTTATTTCTTTCAATTTGGTTTAATTACTCTTGAATTTACATTACCGAGTATTCAACATTGATCACATCATTTATTTTCATTGGTTCAATATGTGACAAGAAAGCTTGGTGTTCAACTTGATTTCTTAGAGAAGCTCTAGTCCATGCACCTCCATCTATGTATCTAACTACAGTAGCTAAATGATGTTTTTAAGGCTTCTAAAAACTCTTCAAAAAGAGGGGATGGTCACTTCAGGTTCTTCTACAGATTCAGGTTCATGGTCTTCCTCAGAATTGGATGATTTTTCTAACTATTTCATAGTACAATCAGTAAGTTGGGAATTTAAGTTCAAAGAAGATAAATCAACCTCAATGTTTTATAAAGTTGTCTTAGGCTCATATGGATCTATCTCGTTGAACATGATGTGAACAGATTCCTCCACAGTCTTGGATCTTCTATTAAAATCTCTATAGGATTTACTAGAGGAAGAATATCCAAGGAAAATTCCTTTATCACTTTTGGACGAAAATTTGTTAAGATTATTCTTAGTGTTAAGAATAAGGACATTCCAACATAAATATCTAAAGTATTTCACCTTAGGATTTCTTCTTTTCCAAATATTATAATTGGTATTTTTAAAAATAAGTCTAATTAAAAATCTATTGATTAAATAACATGTTGTGTTCACAGCCTTTTCCCAAAAAATATATAGGTAAGTCATACTAATTTAGAAAAGTTTGATCTATCTCTTGAAATGTTCTATTTCATATTTCTACAACTCCATTCTACTAAGGGGTCTTAAGAGCATATAATTTATGAATATATCCATTTTTGTGATAAAAAAGGATTCAAAATCTTGATTTTCAAACTCACTCCCATGGTAACATCATAGGGTCTTAATTATAAGTCCACATAAGTTTTCTAAAAATTTATCATACTTGGTAAAATAATAACATGCTTCACTTTTGTGAGATAAAAATAATACCCAAGTATACTTATAAAGTTCACCTTTTAGTACATAAACATAGTGCTTCCCATTTAGACTAGAAAAAATTGATAGTCTAAATAAATCGATGTTAACTAACTCAACAGGTTTATAATTTAAAACTTCTTTCATTGATTTAAAATAAATCTTGTGTTGATTCCCTTTTTGATAGGGTTTGGGAATTCAATTTTTGGTAGATCATTGACTAACACTTCTCTAGTAAAATTCATATGTTAGTGAATGTTACAATGGCATGGTCTCTTATTCCAAATCCAAGATTCTTAATGAAAGGCACTCAAGAAGGAAACATATTGATAAATTAATGAATTAACATCAACAACAGAAACATTTTCATTCCTTAATGAATAAAAACTAAATCACCTTTAGAATCAAAAATATTACATGGATTATTTTCAAATTTAACATGAAAACCATCATCACTTAATTATGAGATGTTAAGAAAATTATAATTTAAACCATCAAAAAATGGTACTTTTTAAAATAAAAAAGAAGATTTAATTTTAACATCTTGGTCAAGTACAATGTTTTTTTCCTTTAGAATTATCACCAATGGTGACATGACCACCATCAACCTTTATATGGATCTTGAAATTTGAGTAGTCTCCTATCATATGACTTGAACATCCACTATCCAAGTACTATATACTGTTATAGTATGTCTTTAAGTAGTTTTCCTAGAAAAAATTTATTCATGAAATAATTTTGGTACCTAGATTTTCTTGGGTCTAGATATGTTAGTAATCAAGGCCTTTGGAACCCAAATTTTTTTAATATGTCTCTTATAAAAAAACTGTAATATTTTTGAAATAAAAAATTGGTTTGGTCCATTTGAAAAATAACTAGTAGTAGAAATTTCATATTTAGATTTATGTACAAATGTGCTCTTAACTATTCTTATTTGTTCAAGTTGATATCCTAGACTTGTAACATATTTTTGAAGAAATTTTTTACCTAGAATATGTGTTAGTTTTTTTCCTTCCTTTTTTAAATCTTTTTAATTCCTTTTTATTTTTCTCAATAGAAAATTTAAGTTTAGTATTATCCGTTAATAAAAGTTAATTCTTCCATATCTATATTGTAAGATCATTTTTAATATTTGAAGGTAAATAATACTATTTTTCATAACATCATATTTGTTCTTAATTTCATTGAATGTTTCCTCAAGCATATTACAATATTTAATCATATCTTCTTGAGTCATATCATCATCATTTTGTTCACTTTCAAAATTATCAGAAATAAGAGTAGATGATACAATAGGTACATCAGATACATTTTTCGTGAAGAACATGTTGGCTCGATTATACTTATCTTCTAGAGTATATTACAAGTTATTGGAGCTATCCTTAGAGGCACTGCATGTTTATTTCATGGGTTTCTTTAATTTTCTATCTTTATCCTCATATTTCTTTTTGTACTTCATTTTTTGATAGTCTTATTTAACATGTCCCTTGCAGTTGCATTCATAGAAGATAAATTCATTTGAGTTATCCTCCCTCTTCAAATCCATTTTCTAGTTTACTCTACCATCATGATTTCCTTTAAAATGTGGATTTCTGAAAAAAAAAATATTTTTCCAATATAACTTATTACTTCTTCTATCTATATGGGCCAATTATTAATCCATATCTAGTGGTGAATCACTATCACTGGAACTCTCATCTTGAATATTTTCTATCAATATTTTCTGAGATTCAATTGACTTGAAAGAGACAGAATTTATTTTAGGCTCATCATTCTACTATCTGTTGGATTTCATATCTTCCTTGTAAATCATTAATTTACAAATAAATTCATTAACTGGAAGTTTTATAATGTCATAGGATTATTTAACTGACCCTGATTTCCCTCTCCATCTTTCAAGAAGGCATCTTAGCAATCTCAAAATCTAATCCTTTTTAGATACTATATTTCCCAATTAGATCATGGTGTTCACTATTTCAATGAACTTGAGATACATGTCAGAAATTAATTCATTAGGATTCATCTTAGAGGAATCATACTTAATTGTATAGGTATTCAATCTCATCTCTTTAACATTGGTTTTTCCTTCATTAAAAATAGACAGTGTATCCCAGATTTCATGGGAAGTTTTATAAGAAGAAATTCTATTGAATTATTCATCTCCTAAAGCATAGTAAAGGTCATTCAGGGCATTGCAATTATTATTATAGGCAGTTTTAGTACCATCAGCCAATGTAGCTCTAGAAGTTCTAGGTATCTCATTATTATCCTCAATAGATGACCAAATTTCAAATCCTATACATTCTATATTCATTTTCATTTTGATATTCCATTGAGAATAATTTTTCCCATTAAATAAGGGGGTTATATTAGTAGCATAACCTTATAGTCTATTATCAATTTGAAGAAATGAATTTATAAATGAAATAAATCTATGATCTTTTAAACACAACTAAAAATAATAGTTTAAAATATTTTAAAGAGCTCTGATGCTAAATGTTGGTCCAAGTGAGTAACTCAAGAATGGGGTGAATTGAGTACCTAATAAAATTTCTATCCAAAAACAGGTTTAAAATAAATACCCCAAATTATTTTAATACTCCCAAATTATTCAAAAGATAAGATAGTTATAAGATTTGATCTTTTAAAGTATTTCTCAAATATTGATAAATTCTAAGTTAAATTTTTTTGAAAATTAATCTATATTTTGAAATTGATCTAATTAATCAAAAGTTTTTAAAAACAATAATTAAAAATAACTATTAATGTATTGGTTGTTTTATAGTTAAAAATAAATTCTGTTTAAAAGAATAGAAATAAATCAAAAAAAAAGTAAAAACAAATTTCACAGAGAAAATGAATACATGCGGATTTGTCCAAAGCCAAGACTTAGTCCTCTCCACTTAGAAATCACCTGCTTCCAAGAATTTTATATAAAAATAAAATTTTATCCCAAAACTGGATCAAGTTATACAACAATTTGAAAATGGTCCAACTAACACATGGACCTCTTCTACAAAACCCATGGGAATAAAAAATATTAGAGGTCACACATGGTCATCCTCCATAGTAATCATGGAAAACATGAGTAAAATAATACTTGAGTAGATATCTAGGTATCTTCCAGTTCAAAGCATGAGATAGTGTGTGTCTGATAAATAGAGTATAAACACATTTCTCATGAAGTAATAATAAAAAAATAGATAAAGTAAATTATGTTAATGCATATTGTTTCTCTGAATGATATGCAATGCAGATCATGACTCTTTGATTGTATCTTGAGTAGTAGATCGGGTCGAGTTTCTGAAACATGTAAAAAAAATAGAGTGTCATAAAATACTCTTTTCTATCTATAGGAAGTTTTCTATATGTTCAATTTGTTTAAATTTATATATAGTTGATCACCAGTATAGATGCTTCGTGTAAGGAACACTTTGCAACAACAAATCTCTCGTTACATTTATGGGAAATTATTCGTTCTGAAATTTGCATCCAGAAGATTGTTTTCTTTATCACTGCATCAGGGAGTCTTCCTCAACTATTAATAGTAGTAGCAGCAACAAAGAGAATTATCCATATCTTCTTAATTTTCATACTCAGGGTTGACACATTCTTTAATTCATCCTTTTAGACCAATCAAGGAACAATCATTAAAATACACTTCAAAATATAATTCGATAAACTAGTCGTTAGAAATATTAAATTCAAAATAAACATGAACACTAGCGATGAGTATTTAGAACGTAGAAATTTCTAGTGGTGTCTGAATATGGATCTTACTTGATCTTGTGGTGGCACATTATGATAGTGTCTTGATCTAGTGGTGTCTGAGTCTAGAGGTGACACACTATGGTGGTGATTCCTTGGAGTGGTGACACTTTCTGGTGGTGTCTAAATCTGGTAGGGACTAAGAGTTTTATGGTGAGACTCATTGGTGGTGTCTTGTTTTGGTAGTGACACAGGGTCTAGGGGTGAGACTGTCTAACGATAGGTCAGGCTGGTGGTGACACAATTCAGTACTTTTCCAAAATTAACTACTGGCGATGACTTCACTCTGATGATAATTATTCATGGTGGTGAGACATAGGTAATGATGATAAATCCTTTACTATGAGACCTATTGGTAGTGATACATACTTGGTAGTGTCTTATCCTTGGTGATGAGTCATACATAGCCAATTATCTCTAATCTTTCTTAGAATATAAAATGACAATAGAGAACATAAAACTCATTAATATCATAATAATCATTATTTTGTGATCATTTAAATAAGGATGTTAACAAATATTAACCATGAATATTTTTCCTCACATGGTCAATTATAGAATATTTTTATTTTTAAGAAAAAGTATATTTTTACGACACTCTATTTTAGTGTCATTTTTTATGAAATGTTTTACTATAACTTTGTTTTTATTTTTTAAGTATTTTACTAATTTATAAAATAATTATTTATTATAATGATATTTTTTATAAATTCTTGAATATAACATATGCTGAAATTCATAGGAAAATTATAATATTTATGTTATTCATTTTATTCTCTATTTCCTGTAATATTTGAATGATTCTTTAACTACATGTTTATAAGATAAATTTTATTTGTTTTAATTATGTTAAATATTAACATTTACATTAATGAATATATTATAAATGTTTTTAACAAGTTTCTTGCACTAATAGAATAATTCATGGACACTTTTTAATGACTTCTCCATTTTCAAATTATAGGTAATGGTGATTTTTATTATTTTCTAACAAGTGGCATGAAGTTATTGGATCTTTGTATTCTGTAAGTTGATATTTAAATTAATGATGTTACGGGAATAATTGGTTAGAGATGTGATCAAGAAATAATAATAAAACTACATAAAAATAAATAGAGATTATTTTTAAAAAATACAATGGTGTTATAAAATTTTTCATTCTATCATACGTTCATAAAAATTATATAACTTCTGTTCCTTTTCTATAATCACATATTAACTTCAACATTCAACCTTATTCCATTAAACCGATCAATGATCATTGGCATTCATCATCTTTCACATCTTCTGATGATCATCAAGGTTTTCTTTGTATTTTTTTCTTTATCATTTTGTAATTTTTTCATGTTTGGTTTATGATTTTACACATAAAATCATGTATTGTTTAATTTGGTTATCCTGACACCTAAAAGGAATTTTGGGTTGTGACTCCCGAAGAAAAGTCATGTCAAAAACATGGTATATTATCCTATAAAATAATGCGATGTACCTATAATTATTATAAAATTAAAGTTCTATAATATGTTATTACACCTTTAAAAGAGAGTTTCTTAGTGGGTATCAATCTTCTCATAGAGTAGAGAAGGTTAAGGAGTGGACTAGGATCTTAGTGATCTGAACCACTATAAATATATGTTTTCTTTATTTTTATTTCTACTGCATTTCATATCTTAAACATAGATCTCTCCACAAAATATTTAATTAATAAAACTCTGATTTTTTTATTTTTAATCTATGAAAAAGACAATTCACCCCCTCTAGTATTAATTTCCATCTCTTACAATCCAATATTTCATGTCACAGTGAAATAAAATACTGAAACAATAAATTAATAATATGTAAATAAAGTAAAAAACAATACAAATATGGTTATGATTGATCCCAGAGATTTCGTGTGGGTAAATTTTAGGAATGAGAGATTTCCAACCTCAAGAAATTATAAACCACATCCTTGTAGAGATGGTTAATTCCAATTATTAGATAGGATTAAAGAAAAAACATGAAAGATTAAACTTTTAGGTTTTTAGGGAAATTGTTTTGCTACTTTTAATGACATTGGTCTTTCTGTTTTTTATTATTCATATTCTAGGAAAATTCATTTTCTATGAGAGAAAATGATGGAAAGAATATTTTTAATAGTGATAAGAAAGAATGTGTAATATGGGTGAAGAGCTTCCAGATTCATACTTCTAAATTCAGTGGATCCATTATAGGGAATTGGAACACCAATGAGAAGGGATAAATTATGGAGGATGAAAGTGTCTTTACAAGGAATAATTATAAATTTTCATGATATGTCCCACCATGCATGCATGATAGGAGAAAATGTGACTAAAATCACTATTTTTAAAGCTTGATAATGAACTGAAATGGCCCACCCAAATGATCCTATGAATTTCAATCCACTTATTAAAATGAATCCAAAAATGTAAAGAATTGTGGTCCACTTAACTCTAAAGTCAGGGTGGGAATATTCAAAGTCTTTAAGGTGGTACGACAAAGTTTTCCTTATGGATATTTATTCCCCTAAATTCGTGGACAGGTATAAAAAAGTCAAAAATAATGATTCGGACTTTATACTTTTTTGAACTAGTTGTTTGGCATGTTTCCCTTTTATTTTCCTATAAATAGCCACAAACATTATACTCCTTGATGGTTAATAAAAATTGTACTGGTTTATATTATTTATATACTTGTGTTCCTTATGTTCTTATGTGAATGTAATTAGGAATTATAAAAGGAGTTATCAACCTTTCTGGCATCATTATAATTATGGTTTTATGCTAAAAGTCCCATTGGGGGTCCTAATTAGCCACCCCTTCCCATCTAAATTCCCATCACATTTCTTTTTTTTTACATCTAACTTCTTATATTTCCATCATTTGTGTTTTCCAAATTTCACCAAAAAATAAAGATCCCTATACGATATCATGA
This sequence comes from Viscum album, assembly GCA_963277665.1. Taxonomy (NCBI): domain Eukaryota; kingdom Viridiplantae; phylum Streptophyta; class Magnoliopsida; order Santalales; family Viscaceae; genus Viscum; species Viscum album. The sequence goes on from OY728167.1 coordinate 640,732,735, forward strand.
CACAAGTCATATGAAATTCACTCATATAAAGGCTTATAATTATCTGAAATAAAACCCTTAAAAGTGTAGGCATGATGTGACAACTAGCCAACTCACACTTTTCTAGATAGAGCAGATTCTATATAGCCAGTGAGTAGTCTAATTCCAATTATCACTACTCATAGTTTAGTACTCAATAGAGACATCAATTTCCTTATAATTCAAACACCTAATAGCTATAAAATATAATTAACGTCGAAATTCTAGATCATAGCTCCATAAAAAACTGAAGTTGAGGTTAGAGAAAACTAAATCATATGTTACCATTCTTACATGTTCCTTTTAAATACATGCATAAGATACATGAACACATAAATAGAATGAATTATGAATATATATAATGTGATATCATATAGGGTACATTTAAAACATTCATTACATGAAATTAAACACATATCACAAATGGTTTCATCAATTTAGAACCATCGATTTGGTTCATTTAAAGATTTTCATTTATTTGTTGAAATAATTTCAATGAATTATACTCAATGGGAAATAATGCATATGATGTGTTATGAATGAGGAGTCTTGTGATTTTCCTAGAAAATAGATATGATCTATTTTGTGGGGGCTAAATGAATTATGTTTTTTCAAGTTATTTTTGATCATCTATTTAATGAAAACCACCTTGATCTCTCATCTTCATAAAGTGTTATTTGTCGTTTTTGATGAAGGTTATAACACCCCTTAACCATTCAGGTATCCTCTTAATACGATGAAGGATCCTTCAAGTGGTATAATCCCTCATAGGCAAGGTATTTTTGTACATTTTACCTTGTGATATACCTCAAATATTATCCTAAATTCATAGAATATGGACACTATTATACAAGCGTTCTAGGTCTGCTATGATGCATTTTTTAGTTATACTTAAACATTTATTCCTTAGAGATAGATATACATATGTTTTGGGTTGTTTCTACTTCAAATGACCATTAGATTATTAATAGAAACTCATCAATGGTATCATAGTTTGTTTCCTAAAGATTTTGATGTTATTTAATTACTAGTTTTTGATAAAATAATAACTAGAAATGAAGAAAATTGTATTCATAAAACTGTTATAGTATTCCAAACCATTACATGATCTACATAAAGGTAATATGATACTTTCCATAATGTTATTTTTCACATAAAGGTAACCTCAAGACTTAAGTTAATGTGATGGGTTCACCTAAAGGATGTTTATTTCTTAAATTTACATCAATAGTTTTCATAAAGGTAATATATTACTTGAATTTTCATAAGTTTTTTATGGAAAGGTAATCTAAAACTTACCATTAAACAAAAACATTTTCATAAAGGTAAAGAGTGTTTACTTTTACACAAATGATATGTGTAAAGATATTATCTTAGCTTCCTTTATGCGGATGGGTTACGTAAAATTAAACACCAAATTACCTTTATGAAAGGGGTCCCATATATCCTACATAAAGGTAAAGAGCATATTACACTTATGAAGAGTGTCTATGTAAGGGTAAAGGGAGGTTACCCTTATGCAGAATTGGTATTAAAACTTTTAAGAATTTTAATGGTTCATAAAAAAATTATAAATCATGATTACATGTATTTGGGGGATATTTAATTGGTAAGTTATTTAAAAATTAAATAATTAATTTTAAATTATTTAGAATTAATTAAATAAATAATTACAAAACATATTTCCCAAATATTAAATGTTGATACACAAATACATTTTACCAAAATTATATAACTTGTATTATGTTCTAGATATAAAAGGATTTATTTAAAAATCATAAGTGGTAATTTATAAAGTGTTTATAAATTAAAAAATAAGACCAAATATAAAAGTTTGTTTTTATAATTATGAAATTTTAATAAATAATTAAATTTTATATGTTCAAATTGAAGGGTCATTTTTTGGATATTATTTAAACCACAACAAAATTTTTTTGATCAAAGTCTTAAATAATTAAAATATATATGATATTTAGATTATATAAAGGGTTTAAATGATAGAAATTGAATTGTAAAACATCCATCAGACATGAAATATATTATAAATGTCATTTAATATAAAATATTGAAGATTTTATATTAAAACAAATATAATATTTTTATATTCAAGATTATAGAATATCTATAATGTTTTACTAATTTGTAAAATTTTTATAGTTATATTTTATTTATGAATTGTTCATGAATGTTTATCTCATGTTTAGTAAAATAATTAAAAAAATTTATTTAATTATTAAATTAATTTTATATTCATATTTTTTTATGAAATGTGAATTGTATGTATGTTTTTGTTTAACTATTAAAATACTTCTGATAGTTATAACCCTACATTTAATGTTAGGTACGACTTCGTAAAATTTAGTTTTCATCTACATTGACCCTAGTTTGATTTTAAAGTTGTGAGCATGAAAAGATTTTTAAATATAGTTTGTGCATATTTAGTGCTAGATATATCATAAATTGAATTCCCTCTTGATTAAAGCCACCATGAGTATAGGGACTTGGGGTTGGATTGTCTGCCAGCCTGGAGGTCATGCCTTATCAAGAAAGGTGAATGGGGTTGGTTTTTAGTCTCTTTGGGCCTACTCATTAGAGATTTTCAATCACATGTAACTGTAAACATTTATATGAAAACTTCATGTAACTTATTCATATAATTTATTTGGATATGTATAAATATTATTGGATTCTATATTTTGATGAGTAATACAAAATTATGGGTTATGTAATGAGTTACACATTAATGTGGTTTGAACACATTATTTTTCTGGTTGGGATAGGGATTCCAAAACAAAATCATTAGAAGAATGAATACACAAAAATCAACAATACATGAGAATAAAAACTATTGAAAATATGAAATAGTTGTGAATTTAATATACATATGATGTATATTAAATTTTAAAGACTAAAAAATACCCTAAATACTCATTGGGAGATTCCATCCAAAGTGACACTTGTTAAGACCTTGATCCTTGAACCAGGTAGATTATGCCCTAGCAAGGTCCCCCTGAATTATCTTCTGTAAGAATAGAAATTAATAGATAACCCTAGATCATAATTAGGTAGGTTATTACCTACCAGGGTTCCCTTGAATTAACTTTTTTGAGGAATAAAGTAATAGATTACACTATATCATCTTTGGGTAGCTTCTACCCTATAAGGGTTCCACTAGATTGTCTTTCGTTAGTTTATTTTTGATGTTTTCTTTGTGTTACACTTAGCTTGAAAACACTTAGGATGGATACCAAAGGAATAGATCTGAGTGAATCCATATGATGGATTTGGATTAAGAGTTATATTGAATTAACCCATATGATGGATTTGGATGCAGATTTAATCACTCAACTATCCAAGAGTCACAACTATTTTTATTGGGATGTTTCTCTACCTAAGTAATTAATTAGAGATAGGAACACCCTAAAGGAATCATTTATTAATTAAATATGGATATTGGATCGCTAAAAGGATATGATGTTTGGGGTTATCATTTTTATTGAGAATGCCTTCGTTTAAAGTACTTAATGATAAATTAGATAAAATGATACTCATCTGTTAAAAGATTTTTTTGTAGATAAATTGCATCATCATAATCAAATTAAACATTAAGATAAATCCTTGAAATTTAATCTTAATGTAAGCTACTCCTAATAAAATTATCTTAAGAAAATTTAGTTATAAATTATAATAATCTTTCTTTATTCTATTTTTATTGAAACCTATAGCGAAAACCAGGAAGAATAAATGTGTATTGGTTCCATATAATGGAATTGTTTTGATTACTTAAAGGATTGTAATATGTTTAGTTGAAATGTTATAGAATTAAATTATATAATTCTGAAAGATATATGATATTAAAATTATTTTTAAAAAAAATTATAACAACATAGAAGGTTATAAAATAATAAAATAATTGAATCAACAAGTTTTCATTCCAAAATTCGGGAAAATTAGTTGTTGAACTAATAAAATTGATACATCATGTTTGAATGAACCTATCATAAGATGTGTATTACTCATATCATTTATTTCTTTAGAAGTGCATGTAAATTAAAGTTATCATTGGATGATGATGATGATGATGATATATTGTATTTGTTACCAATAATTTGAGGAATATTAAATGATTAAGTTACAGGAAAAATTTACAATGGATGTTTCCAAAGAATTACACTAGAATAACTTATTCCATAAAGAGGAACAAATGGAATAATGAAAACCATATAGATAATATCTACTTCAAAAAGTTGATAGAAATAATGAAGATGAGTGGAGTTAGTGTTTTTTAAGGATGAAGGAGAAATAAAGGGAAATGTTTATATCTAAAATCATCCATTTACATCAGATGATTATAGATTCTTCTATTGAAATTTTAGATGTAAGATTCCTAGTTATGGTGATTCAGGTGACTAAAGTACCAAATAAATGAGAAATTGAAATGAAACCATTGAATGTTAAAGCTAGAATATGGGGATATTGAAGAACCTAATGAATATTTAGAAGGATATTCCATAACAAGATATGCTGAATAATGTAAGCTCATAGGTAAAACCATCAAAATAAAAATATTGATGTTGAAGAAACAAGGATGACTGAATGGATGAACCACACTAAAGAGTTGATAAATTTGCATTGATTCATTCTATGGGAATTTAAAGAGTGTTTTTTTAGAAAATATGGAAATTTAATGAAGTGAAACACCACCAAGAGATGCACCAAACATAATAAGCTAAATGATCTCTGAAATATTTTATTGCAGAGTAAGTGGAGAAACATGAAGTACTAAAGTGTTTTAAAGTTAAAAAGAATATTCTAGAAGGATATTCCAGAAAGGGTTTTATGAGTTCACCAAATATAAATGTTGTAGTTGGTGTAACAGAAAGTTGAAAGTCTCTAGAAGTACATGCTATGAAACCTGAACCACTAAATGTTTTAGAAGAACAAAGTTAGATGATGCTAGATTGTTCGTTAATCGAATGAAAATCAAATTGGAAAAAGAAAAATAGTGATCCATGCTAAGTTTAATTTCATAAATATTTAATATTAGTGGTAATGGAGTTCAAAGAACTAAAAATCAAGACATCCATTTTTTTTGATAAACTTTGGTTGATGTAAATATAAAGTATCAGAGTCAATGAAAGTATAAGTCATTGATCTAAAGTAAGGGAATGAGGAAGCCTAGATGTATGGAAGACTATAGTATCTCATAATGGAGAATAATAGGATCATAGTATATGATGATTATAATATGAGTTAAGTCTAGATAAGTATAATTTTGGAACATCTAAAGTTATAAGATAAAGTTGACTCAATTGGAAGAAGAAGCTGAAAGTCAAGTACAAACTAAATGAAGGTGCATCACATGGAGTCCACCGAAAGAACATGTATCATGTTGGATAATGTTATAAGTGGTAAAGTTTATAGAATATTTAGATGACTGAAAGGCATAAATGGAATGATAATATTGATTTAATTATAGGAACATTGTCTATAAGATACCATAATGAATTTACATTGTTGTAAAGTCAAGCATTTTGATGATACTAAGATGGAAGTTAAAAGTTTGATATTCATGGAAGGTAAGTTAGTTATTCAATCCAAGAACTTTGGATGAGTTGAATATTGTTGATTCTAAATTTTTTTGGATGCTTTGAGGGATTCAAACATTTATATCTTTATAAGATATAAAAGGTGGTCAATTCAAGATTTGAGATGGAATAAATTTCAAATATAATCTTATGCATTCCCCATATCTATTAGAGAATTTTTTTTTCTATATAATGGTGTAAAAACACTTGAGTCAAGATGAAATAAGTGAAGAGAATTGAGATAGTTTTATATTATAAAAGAGATGTAAGAAATTACTGAGAAAATTAATTGGAAGATTGGAAGGGTCAATGTTTGAGAAGACCAAAACATGAAGTTCCAAAGTACTGACTAAGTTCTCAATATCTATAACTTTAGAAGGAGGAAAGATAAATTAACATCAAGCACTAAATTTTGGATATTATAGATATCAATTTCTAAGGAAGTGATATCTTCATATATTCATTCTATTATAATTAGGATAGGGATTATGTGAAAGAAATTTACAATATAAGATCAAGGGGTAGTTGAAGTTTCATCCATAAGGAATTCAGAGGAGAATCTTAACAGCCCGAATAGCCCTAAGGCCTTATTGTTTTATTTATTTTTGAAAACCCACCTTTCAAGGGATGAGGGGGAACCCTTACAAGGCCTTTAGGCTTAGAGATTACATGGCCAATAGGTTTATGATAAATTACATGACCTGAAGGTCTTAGGGAATTCAACAAGACTATAACTACAAGGAACTGACCCTCCCCAGCATCTGCATCATGATGGCATCTCTCCACCTTTTCATAGTCGGCCAGCTATGCTTCCCATGTAATCACAGGATGGTCTCGATGACATTTCCATACCCTCTCATTCTTCCAAATCTGTTGGTTCTACTCTCATGGGTGTGCCTACTCTAAATCCTCCTCGGGGGCAGCTCCTTTTTTGTAGAGCCTTTCTGGGGAAACTACATTGATCATGTGGGATAAAGTCCTTGAGGTGGACTGAAGGCCTTATGGTGGACCAAAAGCCTTACTGTCCTGAAGGCCTTGGGTGGACCGAAGACCTTGAAGGACCCGAAGACCAAACTGGTGGCCGAAAGTCCCAAATAGGTGAATAGTTCCAGCATCTATGTTACCGAATAGTAACTGTTATAGTACTGCTATAGTACCCACTACGGTAACTGCTACAGTAGTGCTACAGTACCCCAGAAATTACCCCTCTACTTGGTTTTGATCTCGGGTCTCTTGGATGCACTTTCCGAGTCCTCACCAACTGGGCTGAGGCTCTTGTGCAGGAGAATCTTAACAAATTTGTGATTCTATTATAAACAACTCCACATACCTATCGAGAGATAGGAATATATTTTCAGGAGAAATTTAAACTATGGGATACAATATAAAGACTCTTCACTTGTGTAATATAATGAAGCATGTGGGTTATGTATATAAACTTCTCACACCACTTGTTATTATTGAAACAATTATTAATGGATGAATTCATGACTTGATGAAAGTCTAAAAGTAAAGGAGTAGGTTCTCAAATTTTGGTCGAACCATGTGAAATTATATATGTGTTGTTTACTTTATATTATCTTCATAGAATAAAGTTTCACAAACCCCTCCCTTCAAAGGTACCCCTTCTGGGACTACAATTTGATAAGGGATATAATGTCACCCAAACCCTACCTCTAATAGGTCATGGGTTGACAATAAACATTGAGGGTAGATCATACAAAAAAATGTGAGGTGTTACCCTCTAAGAGGAAATGTGGAATGAGAGAAAATATAAAAACACCCAAAAACTCCTTCTCATAAAAAAATTAAAAAGATATATCAACACATAATTGTATTTTTATATAATTGAACAACTATAAAAGAAACTAGAAGTACCAAAAGGAAATTCTGGGCACAAACCTCGATGCTCAAACAGATCCTGAATAACTCTATGAGCTAGAATTGTGCATCCTGGCCATCAAACATCTCTTTTAGATTCCACCATAGTGTAGCCATGGTCATGGTATTATTTAGTTTTTCAGCCTGAAATGGATTTTTCTAGGTTTTGTTTCCCACACCCAAGAATTTTTTCCCTCACTATAGCTTTCAAATGGATTTTTGAGAATTTAACCCATCTCTGTTTTGGACAGGAGAACACCAAGTCCTCTAGAGCTTGGAATAGGCTGTGGTGTAGCATGTTTTGGACTAGAGTCTCTAAATACCTCTAAAATCATCCAAACTCTTCTAAATATGGCTGAAGAAAAGTGAAAAACTCACCTCTTTATTGAAGGTGGAAGAAATATAATAAAAAATACTTCCCATCAGGATTTTTGAAACAAATAAGCTAATATCTAGAAGAATGAAGTTTTAGAAGAATTATCCAACAACCACAATTTAATAAAATGAATTAAGCCAAGTCTTATTGGATAACGTTGGGGTTGTGGAATGTTGATACACATAGACATAAACTATTGGAATAATATGTCAAGGTATGGAAAAAAAGAAGTCCAATATTAAGGGTGAGAATAACGGAAGGTAATGGAAACTCATCTAAGTACACCCAACCCTCATAGAAATAGAAAAATCCAATAAGATACAAATTCTTTGAATATCTTAAAAATTTATATGGAACATGAAGAATAATTTTTCAAGGAGATGAAGAGTGGTGTAATACTTCTACCAAGAACAACTCAAAAAAGAATAATTGAAGGTTGACACAAAAGATGAAGGAAAATAAAAGTATAATAGACCTCCAGTCTACCTTAAGGTGTTTAAAATAATAAGATACTAGGAAGGCTTCACCAAATAATAATGTTTTGGGATATTTCATTCCCAAGAAAATATACTAATTATGTGGAAGAAAAGTCCACTTCATGGATAGTTGTAAAATCTCCATGAATGTTCAAGTTAATAAAAGAAAGATCAAGAATCGAAGTCAGTCAATATGAGAAATAAACTACTGGATTGAAATGGTGGAATACATATTAGATGATGTATTTGAAGTATTATAGATGTTACCTCTAAAATTTAACATATTGAAAGTTAAGAAGCTATGTGGAATGCGTGTCTTGTATGACTACACTCCTAAAAAATTCATGATAACATTACTTTGGTGGGAGTGGTTGGAAAGAAAAATGATTCAGAAGTTAGAAGAAACTAAGGATGCTATTAAGAAGAACCTCCCACACAAAGTGAAAAAAAATTGAAAGTAATAATTCCATACATCCCATGAAGATCAATTCTTGGAAAACCAAGGTTAAAAGCATGAAGAAAAATGAAGTTAAAGTAAAGAGATTTTTCAGGTTGTGAAAATTTCTCAGCCATGTTTCACTAATTTAAGAAATTGGAAGATCCACAATATACACAATCTATCCAAATGTTTTCATTGGAAAGGTAATAGAAATTGATGTAATTAAATGGGATCCTTGAAGTTAATAAGAAGATAGTTATTATGAAATATTTATATGTTGAATTAAAAAATTCATATTTTGGATAACCATGGTGTTCCAACACCATATGTTTAAAAATATGGTGGATTGAAGATTAAAGTGTCCAAATTCATAAGCTCTAAATGATTAAGATTATGCTCAGAATAATGAAAATCAAGATAATTAAAACTATTTTCATCCTTGAGGTATGTTTATTATACTCTCCCATTTTCATATAATATATGGTGTTTAGATACAAAGGGGGAAATTGATTTATTTATGACAAAGTAAGAATTATTTTACAAAGGGGGAGAAACCTACTCATTTTTATGCTTGATTGGTTTTAATCTATTTTTTGATATAGATGTAGGAAAGTAAGTTGAATGATATTCTAATAAACTTACCCCCAAAAAATGATTTTATGAAATTTTTCATCACTTGGTGTTTTATGGTCAACATTAATATCTGAGTTAATCACTATTATATTCTACACCGAGCATATATCATGTTGGCATAAATTTGATTAATTTAGGTATTATTTATTTAATGAAAATGTTGTTATTATTCTCTCAAAAAGTTCAAAGTTTACATTCAATTAAATGGAAGATAAAAGGAGATGATGAAAAATAAAGAAGGATAATCACTTTAATTTCTCAGAATAAGGTGAAAAAAGAGACTTTGAATTTACTATCAACTAGGGGGAAATATCACTAACATTAATGTTTTGAATGGATATTGATAAAAAAAATTCAATGGGTGGGATTGAAGTTCCTATCAGATGATGATGATGGTATATTGTATTTTTTGTCAATATTTTTTGGTAAATTCAAGAGTAAGTTGAAGTAAAAAAGTTCATATAGATCATCTAGAAGAAATCCACTTGGGAAAAATATTTCTAAAGGAGGAACCAATAAAATAAGGAACACCATAGACGTAAGATCTACTTTAGGAATGTGATTGGAAGTAATAAATATGAGTGGATTCAGTGTTGTTGATAGATGGAGGATAAATATATGGAAATTTTTATATCTGGAAACAATTATTTGCATCAGATGATTACAGAACTGATTTTCATTTAATTCAGGACTAGTGATGAAGGATGAAGAAGCATTGTAAACCTCTTATTCAAATTATAAAAGTAAGTTTCCCATATATAGTGATCTAAAATATTGAAGTTCCTACTCAATGGAAAATTTTAAACAACCCATTGAATGGTGAATCTAGAATATGGGGAGATTGAATACCCTAATTAATATTTAACAGAATATTATAGAAGAAGGTCCGCTAAAGAATGTATGTCTGGAGGTAAAACCATCAGAAGAAAATAATGAATTTTAAAAAACCATGATGATTAGAAGGATGAACCACACTGAAGAATTAATAAAGTCCATATGATTCATTCATGAGGGTTCTAATGAGATTTAATACAAAAAATATAGAAAATGAATGAAGTGAGGCACCACTAAAAGTTGAACTGAACATAATATGTCAAATAGTCTCTAAAGTATTTTTGCTATAGAGTATGTTGAGAAACCCAAACTACTGAACTATTCAGAATTTCAAAATTTTATTTTAGAATGAGATTCTAGGAGGATATTTCAAAAGTATTTTTATTAGTTCACTAAAGATAAATGTTTTAGTAGGTTTAGTATAAGGTTAAAAGTCTCCCAAAGTACATTCTAGGAAATATGAACCAATAATGGTTTTAGAAGAGAAACTTCAAATGATGATAGGTTGTTAATTCATTGGAATAACACCACTTTGATGAAATAATAATAGTGTACAAGATAAATTTAGTTTGAAGAAGACTATCACTAAGTGGGACTAGAGTTAAAAGCACCAGAATTCAAGATGGTCTATTATGATAATAAACTCTGGTTGATGAAATCTAAAGTATCAAAGGTAATACAAGTACAAGTGATTGATCTAAAGTAAGGAGTTAAGGAATCCTATATGTATAAATTCTTAAAGTATCTTATGATGGAGGATGAGGAAATCATAATATATGATTATCAAAATAAGTGTTATGTCTAGATAATCATATATTAAGAACATCTAAAGCTCAATGCTGAATTTGAGTTGATTGGATAAAGAATTTTCAATCCAAGTTTGAACTAAATGGAGGTGAATCATATAGAGTCTATAAAAATCACATGTATCATATTGGATAATGTTTTAATTACTAAAGTTTGAATAAGATTTATTTGAGAAAAATGAAGAACCAGAATTAGAATATTTATTACATCAAAAGAATATGGTTTGAAAGATTCCAGAAGGACTTTACATTTTTTGTAAATTCAAACATTATGATGATGTTGTTATGAAAATTCAATGTTTGATATGCATGGAATTGAAGTTAATGATTCAATAAAATTTATATAAATGAGTTAATGATTATTTATTCTATGTTTTGTGGGAGCTTTGATGAGGTCAAATCATGATATCTTTGTAAGATATAAAATGCGGTCAATTTAAGAGTTGAAATTAAAGGAATTTAAAATAGATGCCTGTGATTTCCCCATATATATTGAAGGGATATTTTTTATAAAAAGGGGGGAAACACTTGATTTAAGATGTAAAAAATTGATTAAAATGGATATAGCTACTAATTATAAAAATTAAGAAGCCGACCACGAACTTCCATCAGAATAACAGAAGGGTAAAAGTTTGAGAAGAGTGAAACATGAAGTTTGGAATTACTAAGAGGGCTCTCTAAATCATAGAGACTGGATGGAGGTAATACAAAATGATATCAATAATGGACTGGGGGAATTTCTAGGCATCAAATTTCAAAGCAATAAGTGCTCTAGAATTTCATTTTACTAGAAGGAGGCTAGGTTCGATGTGAAAGAAAAGTACAGTGAAAGATCAATAGGCAGTCAAAGTTCTCTCACTAAGAAATTCAACAGATCATCCTTGAATACTGGTGGTTCCAGTATAAACAACTCCACATTCCTATCAAGAGAAATAAAGATCTTTTTGGGAGATATCTCAACTTTGGGATGCATCATAAAGACCCTTCACTTCATAATATAGAGAAGATTCTAGTTTGCTAATGTTAACTTCCCACACCACTTTTAAATATTGAAATGATTATTATTGGATGAATCTATAACTTGATAGGAGTAAATAGGGAAAGGAGTAGGTTTTCACATTGAGTCTAAATCTTGTAAATATATTTTTGTGTTGTTTAATTTACATTATCTACATAGAAAAGGGAAAAATGTTGAGGTCAAATTTATAAAGATCCATAAATATTAACTGATAAAAATGGATCGATCGACTTAAATTATGGAATACTTTATGTTCAACGTAATTAGTAAAAATTTGGTCACCCTATATTCACCCCCCTCGGAGTGATTTCATGATCCCCTATGAATGAAATAATCAATTTTTTTTTGAGAAAAATGAGATGGGTATTTTTGATACACATAGTTAATGATTTTTTCAATTTTATAACATGTTGTAACAATCACTCTCTTATATGTTCTAATGATCACAAAAAAAATTATGATTCTTTCCATTTTATTTTATGTTATTCCAATTATTATTGTTTAGTTATCATCTTATCAAGTTGGTTGGTCGATAAATAGGTTTAGGAGGAATTTGAAGACTATTTTAAAGTCTCACACTAGGAAAACCCACCAGTGACATGGAGGCAAAACCCCAGACAACTAGTAGGAAAAATAGAATCACTTGGGATCTACAAAATCCCATAGTCTAGCTAGTGGAGCCAACAGCTAACCAGTGGGATTTTTAAAAAAAGTCAAATAAGTGATTGGAGGCTTTCCCCTCCATTCTCTCTCACCTACCAATGATTATTTGGGCCTCAAAACACCTAAAACATTACTATGGGGCACTTGGAGTCTATAAATACACCCCAAAAAAGGAAAAGACAACATTGATTACCATTTTTATAGAATGTTTCCTTCACTTGAGCTATTATCTATTCATTCCAAGTTAAATTAATTTTCTCTCTGATAATTTTCCTCCCTTTTTCTCATTTTCATAATCCAAACTTATTAAGAGAATTGAGAGTGTGTTGTAAAGGTTTTTTGTTAAAAAACCTATTATTGTTGTTCTTTTTATAGGATTCCCACTACCCCCAAAGTGATTGTTTTTTTCGTTTCTTTCTTTCACTATCTAAAATCAAGTATTTTTGGGTTTCTTTCTATAACCATTAAAAAGAATGTTTATCTTATTTTTTATTGGTTTTCTTATTATAACCAATTAAAAAGAAAGGTTTTTAGGTTCTTAGTTTTCATTAACACCAAGGTATTACTTGAACCCTCAACCCTTTAAGGGGAAGAGATATAGGCAATCATTCTTGTCATCTTAATCGGACTAACATATACTACTTCAAGATAGAAATAAAATGGATCATTATGGTTAGGGATTTGTCCTATTTTCATTTATGGAAATGTTATGACAACGTAATTGAATTCAAGAAAATTTTACCTTATGTTCTCAAATGTTTATAATTAATGAACTAGATATATGATGTAAAGATATTAGTGTTGTGTATATATTACCATGGGGTATAAGTTTGAAAATTTTATTGAAGTGTTCAACAATGTTAAGTAAAAGATGTGTATTATCACATCCTGTCCCAGTAGGCCCCATTCTGTGACTCCCCAAGCCTGCCTCCAATAGGCCAGGGGATGGTGACTAGCACTGAGTAGGCATATTACTAACATGGTAGTAATTTACTAAGTACCTGTACACACACACACACACACATATCCAATCCCACAAACGATGAAATGTAAAAAAACCAGTAAGGAATGAAATGTATGAATACATCTAACCCCAACCAGCAGAGTACAACAGAAGTAAAGTGCGGAATGTAAAACAGGTCCAGAATACAAGACCACCAAAAAAAGAGTCTGCAAAATAAAAATTCCAAACTATAAGCACAAAGAGGTACTGGGTATGCTGCTCATAGCCGTAGGAATTACTCGGCCTATTGGGAATTTAGAAATCTTGTTCTGGTCTTGGTCCTCCCTAGACTCTATCAAAAGGTCGTTCATCTGCTCAAGACACAACACATGTGGGAAAAGCCCATGTAGGGGTGAGTATACCAATACTCAGTAGGGGAACCCGAAAACCACAAAGTAATACACAAAGAAAATGTATAGTTAAATATACACATTATATGTCTACGGAAAATATAATAGGAGAAACACAGTCCAGATATACTCAAAACCTAGACTCATAGTCTAGTTAAAAGTCACACTACTGCATACCCCTACTAGGGATTTAGTTTGAAGGTTCCATGAAGCACTCATCTGGGAGAACTCACTCCACGAGTCTAATAGCTCTGATAACATCTGTCCAAGAAGTATCATTCATCGGGAAAAATCACGAGAGATAGATACACTCATTCCAGGATAACACACTCTTGAGTGGGGAAAGATCATGATACATAGATAAGGATCACTTCCAGGGCCTTGGAGGATACCGCAACTCATCCTGATTCACCTGCTAAGTAGAAGATCAGTGCCCTATAGGAGTAGTCCCATTGATGCCTGACTCTACCTAGGGTCAAGAATGGATAGATGATCTCGCTCCGAGATTCTCAGAGGGATACCTGACTCTATCTCAGAAATCCCTATAGAAGGGATCATACTCTTATGGATGAAAATGATACCTGACCTTCAGGGGAACGAGAAAGGGGGAACTAACCCAAATGAAACATGTCCAAGATATGGTGGACAAGAGGTTCCATCCATGTTCTACGGTATACACTGCATGTAGAAGTTTCACACGCTGTGTCTCTCGACTCTGGTACTAACTGTGTAAAACGGCTCGAGTCAGAATAACATGTCATGTAGAAAATTAAGTACACGCCATGTAGTACAGACCACACACCATGTCCGAGTAACTGGGGTTCCCTTCGTGTATGCAGTCCTGTACCCGTACACGGTTTCAACCTGTGTGTTCCATCCCGTGTAACTGGTACATGGTGTAGCTTGTGCAGTCGGCCTAGTATGGCTTTATGGTGAAGTACATGACCATGTACTCACCCCGCATCTTTGTATCTTTTGAGATACACGCCGAGTCCAGGTAAGGACCCACACGCCATGTGACAATGGTCACACGCTGTGTTAGTGCTTCCCATCGCCTAGAACTCTAGCCACCATTGGATGGGTCCCACACATTGTGTCTCTTTGGAGGCACACCATGTTCTTCATCACGTGCAGCATGAAAACCCTAGATTCTGCCACTGGTACCACACAATCTGTTATTCGGGATACACGTCGTGTGTTCCAGAATTTTCCAAAATTGAAAAACTTCTTAGTCGCACCTCGGTGATATTCTGATCTTCATTCTGATGATATTGTTTCCATGAAACACCAGATTCTAGGTCGCTCTGATGCCGCAAACATGGTTCCATTGTTACTGGGCTTTCGATCGGCCCCAAAAACAAGTTTCGATCCACCTATATGAAGAACGCTCGAAGAACAATCCTCCTCAATCCAAGCCGATTCGTCATACGCCATCACCTTCGCTCCTCCACTGGGTCATAGCGATGTTCGATCTTCATTTTGGGATCATTTCATTTCGAAACAGACTTAGAAAGATCTGTTTTTCATCACCCCATGAAGAATGCAAAGAACGTGAAAAAAAGAGGAAAAAAATTCAATAAACCAAATTGAGGAACGAACCTCCACCGTCTTTCATCACAGCATTGATCCACTCCCGTTAGAAGGATAAAATATGGTGAATAAAATGATAATTCAATTATTATCAAAAATCAATTTTCTGAATCAAACCCCAAAAGAAACGGAAAAATAGCACCCTCCCGCAAGAACGCATGATCCGCGGATAAACATGTTTGTGGGTTGATCCACATTTGTCATCTAATTGAATAATGGGGGAAAAAGAAACGAAATAACAACCTCTACCTCGATTCAGTTGAAGAACGATCGTTGTGTCGCATTCGTTGGTGTGGTTCGTTGAATCTGGGATGCATCGATCGATCACGTCGTCGTTATCCACCAACAGGTTCTCCTCCAATGACCCAATGGTAATCCTCAATTAGTAGGGTTATGCGGATAACCCTATGAACTTTCCATAAGCATCTATTTAAAGGGGAGGAATTAGGTTGTTTCATAAAAAGAAAACATTTAAAATAAATTAATTTTCAATTTATTTTATTTCCTTTAAAAAGTCCAAAAACTAACTTTTTCATGTGACCTGCGTCGATCGATGTTAGACCCTACCTAAGGTAAAGTTTCTACTCTGAACGCAATGGTGCCCTCATATTTCTGATTCGGGCACATGTTTAAAAGTAATTCCACTTTTTTAGGAAAACTTCTCATGCACACTATTTAAAAGTTTAATTTATTTCAAACATTTATTTCGGTCACTTTGGGCCTTGGAATCGCACAACATTGAAAATTCTGGTCTCAAAATAATTCTATATAATATTTAAACATAATACACAGAAAATCCGAGACATTTCATGTATCTTCATATTATATCTCTTATATGATAAGATAGGTTGTTAGTTAACAAATAATTATTATAAATAATCTAAGATGATTGGTTTTATACATATGGTTTATGATTCATTAGGAACTGTAACATTTTTTAGGAGAAGATATAGGTAAAAAAGTTTTATCTGAGATAAAGGTATTATCCATATGTTTATTAAAATATAAGGGAAGGTATATTTTAACAATGTCTTCCTTTCAAAAGAAAAAATATTCAAACATATTGAATACCATATAGACTATGCTGCAATATTTCATTTGTTAAGTACTCATAGTAAAAATGAAATAAATTTTATTCCCAAAAAAAAGTAGTATTTGTATCTTAGAAAGTAATTATAAAGAGAATATAATATTTAATAAGGTAGTTAGAGTATTTTTGGGAATTCAAATGATCAAAGTTAAAAAAAATAAAGGATTATATTGGTCTATGATTTATGTATTTTCATTTAATATCCTAAATAGTTTATGATATGTGATGATAAAGATTAATGTAAAGGGTTGCATTTAGTTATCATCAATCAGTAAACATCACAATTTTCTATAGGATTGTACCAACTAAATTACGAATTGTACTACTTTAGACATCTAGGGTTTAGGGTATGGTCGTAAATAAAAATGTAAATAGTTACATTTTTAATCGTAACAAAGTAAATTTAACTTTATCCTAAAAGGGTTTATGATTTTCTATTAATGTAATAATGTAAAAGTCATGTTATTTGAAAATTTCAAGGGAAAATGTTAATGAAAAGAGTTTTTAAGGATGATGATGATGCGCTTATAAATCTGTCATTGTAGAAAACATAAGTAGACATTGTAACATTTTGTGTGATGAATATTAGAGATTTGAATATGTTCAAAGAGTTTAATAGTTTGGAATATGGTTCTTAAATATCACTATTATTCAAATTGTCTTACATAATATATTTATCTCAATAAATAGTTAGTGGAAGAGTTTTATTAGGTAGTATTTACATAGATATGTGATAGGAATTATATATGATATAATGAGTTAATTAAACCATTACTGAAGCAACAACATGAGGGTAATATAGAATCTATGGGTTTGAGACACATGAGAGATTACCTGTAATTTTTTTAGATTTACCTTTTTATTATAAAAAGGAAATCTCCAATTATCATTCATTCATGTGCTCTATAATTTTTTTTGTATGAATAGTTGAATGATAATATCCTCTCAAAATAAGACTATGATTTTTTCCTAACTGACGATCATTATGAAGTATTATGGGTTATAATGTTATGTTATAGTTATATTGAATAGATTATTGTACTCATTTGAACAAGTTGAAAATGAGATACAAAAAATAGATTCATGTGGTAATAAGTAGATACATATTACTTAGACTGACCCGCCAAATTATATATCATGGAATATCATACAGTCATCAATATACTTTAAGGTGTATGTTTAATATCAATCCTTCTCACCTTAGGTTGGAGAGATATCTATCATGATAACTTCCATACTTTGATACACTACTTATGTAAATTTGAAAAAAAACTTAGTTAATATGTGGTCGGTTGGGTATGTTGTTGAACACATCGTGTGTTGGAGAAAAACTAAGATGGGATTTTTTCACTTTTATGATAAATAAATACATTCATCCATTGATTTAATTGGACCAAGGAAATGGATGGACATGTTTTTTTGAGTCACATATGATGTGTTTAACTACTTATAGGGGCATGTGATGTACTCATATTTGAGAAGAATGACATGTAATTTGTTGATCAACATGGTCATTCTTTTTTTAGGAATCAAGAAATTATGGGATTGTTATTCTAGATTTACATGTTTCATGTCTAGTGCTCACTCAATGTCATGAAAAAAGGATTGTATAGTTATACATAGGATGTATATGATACATGTTTTGGTGGACACATTAATATAGATATATGAGTATATTTAATGGAGTTCACATAAAACCCCTTAGTAGCTTGAGTAGTACTAATGTTTTTCTAGAGGCCACCATTTTCTTATATATATGAAATATGGATTTCATATTTTATATCAATGCTTCTAAGGCTTGTATGGTCAAATGATTAGGCCCTTGGATAAGGATAAAGTTTTGGATAAATATTTTGTTCAAAATTAAGAGAGTTTGATGAAAAAGCTAAATCCAAAAGTGTTTGGATGGATTCATAAAGAGTTGTGATGTTTTTTATAAAGTCTGTATGAGATTTTAGTGCTAGTGGTGGATTGTTAAATATGAAATAAAAATACATGCATAAGATGGATGTACACATGCATATGATACATGAAGTAAATATATATCTATATATAATATGATATTATATAGTGTAAACTTAATACATGGATATGCCCCACTATTGGTGGTGGGGTGGTAATGTTTTGGGGGGATGAGGGGAAGATTGTGGGTTTAAATCCCTAGACCTTCATGCTTACTATAATTTCATTCCTTACATTGTGTTCTGTAGTGGTGGATGTAATCGATATTAATACATGCATATGATGCATCTATATTATCATAAATACAATACATGAATATAATATATACATATATATATTTTATATTTTATATTTTATATTAAATATTCACAAGATTCATATATTGTTTCATGCAACACAAATTCTCTCCCGAATGGTTTCATCAGTTTAGAACCAAGGAGTTTATTCATTTAAATCTCTTTATTTATTAATTAAAATGAGTATAATTAAGTGTACCCAATGTAAAGTATTGAATTTAATGCATTAAAAATGTGGATTCTCTGGCTTCTCCTATAAAAGACATATGATCTCTTCTATTGGGTGTGGCTGAATCGTGTTCATTCAACAGATTTTTTATCATCAGTGTAATGAAAATTTCCTTAAGAACACATTTTACCTAAGTTTTTTTTATCATTCTGGAAGAAGTAACTAGAACCCCTTTAGAATTATAGTATCTTCCTCATATGATCAAGGATCATTTGGCAGTATAATCCCTCAGAGAAAGGGTTCTTTTTTCTCTACTCCTTGATTTTCCTAAAAATTATCCTGAATTCAAGGAAGATTCCTACTATTGTACAAGTCTTCCAGGTGTACTGTGATGCTATGATTTTTAGTTATATTTACACTTTGAGTAATTAAATATATATCCCCTTGTGTTTTGGGTTGTTTTTCCTGCCAATTATCATTAAATGATCAAAAAACCCGTCAATCATACCGTAATGTAAGTCTTATTTGCATGGTATGACCATTTATAAGAAGCGGTTTAAAAATTTTAAACAAAGGCATATGATATTAAAATGAAAAAATCATATATATATATATATAAATTTTAAATTAATAACATAAATAAATGAACAGTTCAATTATTTTACATGAGATATAATAACTTTATGAAATCATAATAATAAAAACCAATTTTGAAATGGTATAAAGTCACATAGATTCAGTGTAGGATTGAATGTTTTTTAAGAAAAAGATTATTAGTTTTCTAAAGAGAATTTCTTTCTAGTATGATGTGGTCACGTTTTCAAAACTATTTTAGACGACAACATAATATATATCTTCATGTTTCTTTGTTTATGTGGTCTCACGAAGAACCATGATCAACCTTGTTGATCCTCATGGTGGATAACATAGTGATCAACTAACAACATCATGGTGATTTAAAAAATTATGTTATTTTACAATTAGAAAAACTATGATGTTTTCCTATAGACCAATTAATTTTAATGTAAAACAATAAGTGATCAGATAACCACTCCATTTAAATAGAAAACAAAGTAGACGATAATAACGGTTCTAGAAAAACAGGAAAACCAGTTATCAATTTAGATTTTCATTCTATAGATTCACCAAAGAAAATATTTGATACCACTAATTGGTTTTTTGAGACATATTTATACCAACATACATAGGAATAATATGGAAAAAACTTGATGATATCAACCAAGTGTGATCAACAAAATGAAATAAGGAAATCATAAAACAATCATACCATATTATTTGTGATCCTAATATTCACCAACAATGAGTTTGATAGATTCTCCTCAGCATAAAATAATGAGTTACTACCTCCAATAGTATTCACTATCAATTTGAATCATTGAACATTTTAGTAGGACCTTTTCTCCAAAATGGGGTGCTATCACCTCCTCCTCGAAGGAAAATAGAGACCAGATTTTGAGAGAGTTTCAACTAAGAGAGAATTAACTCCAATGTTGCGAATGAGTTTCAAAAATATCCATTTTATAGGCATCCTCTACTAAATGAAAGATCCTCTTGGAGTTTTAGCATTCCATTTATTCAATGATGTGGAAGAAAAATGCTTTGGATTTTTTATACATTATTGAAAGTCCAAACCATTTGGCATCCACGTAATTGATTAAATGAAAATTTTAAACTCCTAAGATTCATTTAATTTAAAAATCATCATACGATGTGACTCAAGATGAGGAAATATGATAATCACCATGGGAGAGTTGTCCAAATATTATCACATATATTTTTATAATATCACCATGATATGGTATAGATGTCCATGAGAGGATACACACCATGGGGTGTCTATTTTTACAACATTGTAGTCTAAGATTTAGTGCACAATATTCAACATAATAATAATAGAAATGATAATAAACATTATTCAAATAGTATAAAAACTCATTCATCAACATTTATCACAAATATAAAAATGATTAAATTCCACCCACCCCCATCATGATTTCTTAAATTCATCTACATGCATCCCAAACACCAAAAATCTCCAATATCACTTTTTATTATAGGATGTAAATGGTGGAATGAGATGTATGAACCAATAACTCTAACACAATGTTACATTGAGGGTCTTATTCCTTTCCTCATATAGGGTTGGTAGGGGGACTAGAGAATTGATTTGAGTTTATTGTTTATTTTGATAGGAAAGAAATTGTGGAAGGATAATTCCACAACAATAACCCTAGAACGGTGTCACAGTGTGGGACTTCAACCTTTCCTCATATAGCATGGAGGGGCATCAAAGAACTTATGTGGGTTTATTATTTCATTTTATAGGAAATATAGGTTAGAAGGAGATTTCTAAAATAATAACCCTAACCTGGGGTTATGATGAGGGTCTTTATCCTTTCCTTGTATAGGGAGGGAGGGGTTTGCGAGAACCGATATGGGTTTATTGTTTCTTTTGTAATAATGAAAAGGTAGAAGGGGAAGTCCATACCAATAACCCTATTATGGGGTTACGGTGAGGGAATATCCCCTATATCACTTCATACATCAAAACCTTTAGAATTGATGCCTAAAAAAATCCAAAACCAAAGGAAATGGAGAAAAACTGATCACATGTCGAGATAACATCAAACAAACCTTTTAAAATCCTTAGTTTTTAAGAGAATTTTGAAATAAGATGAATTACATATAAAATTGAATTAGGAAAAATAAGTCTATCATTGATATTATAATACAACCAAATCATCAAATTTCAACCTTATAATTATCTTTATATCACAACAAGCCTATAGAGGGACTTTATAAGAAACTACGGAGAGAAAATCAACAGTGAGATCATCACAACAATGATCAAGTGGGAAGTTAATTTAAATATAAATGAAAAAATACCCAAATTTTATATATATAATAACGACCATCATATTCAATATAGCTTCACCTTAATCCCTATATATCCATCTTCATCACCATTTCCGCTCATTGAATGGAAAATCCCATAACCATCACCCTTCTCATGAAATTTCAATGAGTTGTATCTTCCTTCAATAGTATAATTCAACGAGGAACTCTGAGATTTACCTTTTTTCAAAGAATCATTAGGTATTATCTCTAAAATAATCGACATGTGAATCTTGATTTTCAATTTTATGTCATCTATAGTTGCTAATGCTAAACTACAAAGGACTCGATGGATGGGGTTCTAGTTCTTCTCAATGGATGTTTGGATGAAGGATTCCATCAAGGAAACACTTTCATTATCAAAAAATTAAATCTCAATGATAATTATATTGTAAAAAAAATTATTAATGAAGTTATATCACGGGAATTCATAGCCATCAACTCACACCAAAATCAACAAAGAAATAATTGTGAACTTTAATTCAAGATGATGCATTTGTATCCAAATCAGTTTAGATTTAAATTATATTTATCTAAGAACTCCTCATATGGATCAAATTTCCCGTATTCTATATGTGATTATATCCTTCAATAAAAGGTGATTATATCATTCAAAAAATATGACACATAGTGATGGTCTAAAATTAAATCCACATTCATGCACTTCATACATTCAGTATGTGTTACAACATGATGTTTTACATCAACATCACATTATTAAATGGTGATGTGATAAAAAATTTATCATACATTTATAATAAAACTATTATTAAACACTATATCTTATATTCCCACTAAAAAATAAAATAAGGGTTTAAACTTCCAATTTAAATTTTTTTCCCATGCTGATATTCAAAAACTTTTCCATTGTTACACATCCTTATCATTACCTATATTATATTCAATTTGATTAAAAGACTATGAACATATTTCATGACTTGATTATATTATACAAAATTTTACAAAGACAGTGTAATACATTTTAGTCAATATTTATTTTTATCAAAACATTTCTTAAATAAAAATGCTTGGTAAAAATACACAAGAAATGTTCATACTGCCAACCACCATGGATTTTGGGAGTTAATATCTTGGGAAGGTGGTGATGTGGTTATTTTTCCATCCAAATCACGCGTCGAAGTCACAAGACCATTATAAATAGATCCAAGGCTTTATTTATATCTTCTAATTCCACCTCATGGGTGAAAATCTCCTCCAAGTTTAGTTACAAAAACAATTATAAAACAGAATAGTAAAATAATCACAAAGGTATCAATTTGAGTGTGCTTGGAGAAAAAAAATCTTAATTTATAGAATGAAAAAAGGAATAAAAAATAAAAAATAAAACAAAAAATTAAAAAAATCATTTATTGTGTGGGTATGTAAAGAATTACCTTTTCCAAGTAATTTTGAATGAGAAGGGCGATATGGGTTTTGTGTTTGAGTCACCCAAATTGAGATCCCAAGATCATTTTCCCATAGTGAAGGACCTAAACCGAACTAAAACTCAGTTGTGTACCTACCTTGTTGACTACCACAACCATAGTCATTCCCCATACCAATGGATACATGTTTAGTGCCAATGCCAACTCTAATGGATTTAAGACAATAATACTAAATCATTGTGATTAATAATATAACTATTAGGTTGGTTATTTATTTCTTGGGAAATCCATGAGTGAAACAAGTCATATTGAATGAATGAGGTGGGATAAATAATAGAAACACCCATGCTATGTAAAGGACCATTATAATTTTATGATTAAATAACCTAAAATATAAAGTATTTTAACAATTTATATAATAATTAAATATAAATGTATTGGTACCAAAGAATCATGCCCCATGAATATAATATACATAATTGAAAAACATAAGTATGGTGACTGTTGATTCATTTCTTGATTTGTTTTTTCCAAATCCTTTATTTTTAAAATCAAAATTCACTTCATATTTATCTTGTGATAACTTGAAGTTTTTTTAGTTCTATTTATAGAGTTTAAAATTATGATTCACATGTTTTCATGAACTAATTATAATCTATGTAATTTTCAAAAGATTATGAAGCCACCAAGACTATATTGAATGGAAGATCAAGTTTGAACCTTGAATTTTTTTATATATGTGACAAGTGTTCCTCAAAAACTAGGAGTTACCACTGAGGAGTTAGTTATGCCAATGCCAATAAATATAGACCGAAGCCTCAAAGAATATGGGCTATTATAACACCTTCATTCGAGAGTTTTACATCATCTCAGTGTTTGAGTGATTATATTTGAATGTGTTTTCCAGAGTGTTCTTAGAGCTTTGAATTGGGATGAATTTATTGTCAAATCTCTAATATTTGTAATTTTAATTATTTGATTCCAATATTGTGTGATCAAAGAGATTCCAAAGATAAATATATTTTCTTTTGAACTTCTAGTTTGAATAATTCCATGAATATGTATTATTTCTTATCATATGATCAGAGAGGGGCTAGGGGATGGAGTTTTCTACTACTAATGTCTATCAAAGAAGTTAGGGGATAATACTTTTATATTTAAACCTTTTATATTGATTAATTTTGGAAGCTTAGGAACATAGTTCCTTTCTATCTAGGTACTAATCTTTCTACAACTTTGGATTAAAATTGAAAAGTTCTTTTAACTGGAACTGTTTATATCCTTAAATAGAATTTTCATGAAGGAGTTTATAGATTTTCATCCAGAACTCAATAGCATTATTTCATTCTATGTTTTTTTATCATTTGGTTTTTTACCTTGATTAGTTCATAACTTCCATGTTGTTTAATTTCCACTAAATTTATTATTATCATTCTTTGATAGTTTATAACTCATAACTTTTGGAAATACATACTTTCTTTAGTGGAAATTTTTTTGTTTAAACTTAAATTCACCCCCTTCTTGAAGCTGTCATATTTGGGACAACATTCGATATCAAAACAAGTGCATTTTCCCTTAAACAAATGGTAGTTGAGAAAATAGTTTCTTTGGCTAGTGATCTACTAGTTAGATCTTTGGAAAACTTAAATATGAATCATCCACCTATGTATGATGGTGATAATTATGAGTATTGGATAGATAAGATGGAATCATATTTTTTTAATACTTGATTTTATAACTATCTCATGTTGACAATAAAATACAATATTCCAGAAAAACCGATTTTGAACAATATTTATGAGGAGAAATATTAGTATCCATGGATTTTAAGAGTCTAGAAGACACTTTGATATATTATAAAATAGAACATATACAGTCAAGTATATTCTTGTATAAATTCTTGTGGTATTTGGAAAATAATATAAATTAAACATTTTATAGTATCAAAGGTTCTTTAGATTAAGCTATCCATGTTAAGAGAAAACTATCGGTCTTTTGATTTTTTACCTAGAGAGTTAATTACACATATGCATATGAGTTTTATGACTATTGTGAATAGATTAAAATCTGTTGGTGATAAAAAAAAATACAGATGACCAGTTCATGTAATAAATAATTGATATTATTTGGAAGGAGTGGGAGTCAAATATAACTATGATTGATGATACTAAACATATTACTAATATGATCCATGATGATTTGATCAAAACAATGATTTAATATGAAAATCATCTGAACCAATATGCTATGAAAGAAAAAAGTATGAATGTAGTTTATTTCTAAAATACTAACTCTAGTGGTACTACATCTAATGAAAATATTTCAAAGCATTATAAACATTTTTTAGATAATATATAGAAGGAAATTTCTAAAGGTTAGTTTCATAGTTGGATAGAATTATTATTTCAGAAGAAAAAAAATAAAAACTAGAATTTCTATAATGGTGGAAAAGATAGACCTAAAAATTTAGGAAGAAGAGAATATTATTTGAATGTTATCTATTATGAGTGTAAGAAGTTGGGGAATTTAAACATCCAAAATTAATGAATAAGGATAAGGAACCCAGATGATCTTTAAAGAAAAAAAGGACATAAAGTTTTAAGAGCTATTTCTGACATGTGTAGTGATACTAAAGATCTTCCAACTGATAACAGTGATGTGAATAGTGATAATAGTTGGAATATTACCATATTTCATGTGTAAATTCCTAAAATTGATTAGTATTTAAAGGATAAGATCATTGGTGAGTCTTTAAGGAATTTAACATTGGATTATACTTACACTTATTCTATAAATGATTAGGTTTAAGCTTCTTCATCGTATTAATAAATGAAGGATTATGTTGTGGTAGAAATTTTAGGAGTCACAATGAAAAAAAATTTCAGATGAAGAAAAGATAGAACAAAAGAAGAAAAAGAAGATGATGAACATAGAAACAATTATTTACATGGTTTTGGAAAATCATTACATAGAAGGAGAGGCAGAATCACTTCACTATAATTCAAGAGCACAATTATAGGGATATCAAAGTTTCACACTCTGAAACACTAGCTCGAATAAGCTAATAAAAAAGATGAAGCATTGTTCCACCAACCACATAGTAATTCCATTGTGCCACCAACTATATAGTATGGGACACTATCATTTGTCCCAACATCTTCCAAGTGGATCAAGCTACACCAATCTAACATATGTGACATAATTTGGAGATATATATCAATGAGTTTTTAAGAAATACGCTAAGGCTAGGACAAAGATTTCTAAAGTTAAAAGTGATATTTCAAAGATTAATTCTGAGTTGGATGCCAAATATATTTCTGTTTCTATTAGTAATATTAGTGTGTGTTGGTGTGGTGGGTGTTTGTGTAAGGGGTTATAACATTTGGGGTGAGTGTGTGTTGTAAGGTAATTATTTTACATTGGATGTGGGAGTGGTGTTTTCTAACTATAACAGTTGGGTTATTGAATATGTAATTTGGGTGTTGGTAGGGGGTACGAATATTCATTTTATAATTTCATCATCTTATCTTCTGATAGGGTTAGTCCTTGGCAAGAATTGGTAGAGACATCCAGAGGAAAGTTCTTCTTCAAAGGTGTTCTTGATCTTATCCTTTGTTTCCTTCTCCTACATCTTCTCCTACAAACTACTATAGAACCTATGATAGCTTACAGTTTAGTGATTCTACAATTTCATACTTCTTACTATCTCACACAAAAAATGTCCTAAGAATTTGGTGACTCCACTAAGAAATCAATTGCTATGATTGAATGGCAGTCATTGTTGGAAAATCAATCGCAGGACTCAGATGTACACATGAAAGTCGATAACTTTTTAGTATCATAATCAAATCTTGGGGAATATTGTAAAATCTATGTAGGTGAAATAGTTTCAAAGAGCCACAAATTCTGGAAAAAAGTATATTATTGTGCATCTTGTTTCTATATCCTATACCTTCTTTCTACTATGAAAATGTTACTAATGGAACTGTGAACATTAAGAATAAGTATGGAGAAAAAGATTTATAATGTCGAATTGGTAGTGGATAAGGTAAAATGGACATTAAAGACTATTCATTAATTTTTTGATAAGCTGGTAAATGTACAAATTGAGTACCAACCTTTGTCTAATGTATAGTTACAGAAAAAAAGTAAAATTTTCACTCTAGAAGTGCAACAATGAAGAGTGGATAGAGATAAATCATATTCAAGAGGGAAATATGTACAAGTATCAAGAATTTTGGAAGATTTTTCTTGGAGGAAAGAAGTTATTGAGAGATGACATCATGACCCGTGGAATGAGCTAGAAATATGATGTATATTAGATTCTATTAAGCAGTATGTGACAGCTATTGAGATTTCTATAGGTTGTTTTGATGCAATGAAAGGTTGTTCTTGCGATGGAAACTTATCTTTGGATATTGTATCACTAGTAGAAGGAATACAGATTTCTTGAAGAGAATGGAGCTACCATATTTTTAGTTTAGGATCCACTTGGTTGGAACACATTAGGAAAGGAATATTTTCTAGAAAATCAGAAAATGAAAGATATGAAGTTTCACTATGTGTATCTTTTCATTGTAGGTATTTATCTATACTGATTTTGTTTTGGCACAAATATACCCCAGACTCAACATGGGAATTTTTAAAACCATCTCTAATGGAGAGGTTTTCAAAGTTAATAGGGAAAGATCCATTGCATTCATTGAAGGTACTTAAACAAACTAGTAATGTGGAAGTGTAGTTTGTTTTCAATTCATTATGGACTTGAGAAGTTTTTCTTGATCTGAGTTCTAGCCAGGATGAGTTGGGAAGGAATGACATGATAAAGGAGCTAGAAACAGGTTTGTATTTAGAACTGTTGACTAATAATGTATTGAGATTAGGAGTTACACCAACTGTTCAAGAGTGGTGAAAGGAGGAGATGATCGTTACACCTTTTTCCTAAAATAATGTATCCATTGATGTCAATCTAGAAGAATATGAAGGATTGAAAATTATTTTTTTATTATATCATAAACAACTTTTAAAGGGTAAGGGGGAACCCAACATGACTTCAAGGACATAAGACATTAAACAATGCCCCAAAGGATCAAAATCCATAAAAACAGATCAAATCAACAAAGAAAGCCCCTCCACAGCATAAAACAATCAGTTCAGCTTCCACCTTATCAACGCTACTCGGATAGTTGTCTCATGCAGTGATGCACGGGCCTGGTACCGATGAAAAAAGTCATACCCTCTCAAACATCTGATTCCAAATAGCCATGATCTGACGAAAACAATCAGCTCTAAACCTCATCGGGAGTATCCCCTAAAGCAGATATGGAAACATAGACCCCTGGACCTCTAACAACATAGTAGAACACACCACCCAACTAGAATCAACCAGATTCATACCGAAGATTCACCGTAAGAAGAAGAATCACAGCAAAACCATTAGCAGAAATCCAATTTCAATGCCAACCAAGCACACACCAACTTTCAACACCATTCATAAAAACACAAACATCACCAAACAAGAAACCATTAATAAACTTGCGGAAGACAACCAATACCTCCCCCCTCCGAGCCAATAGAGATCCAACATCGATCCACACTATAAATGCTAGACATGTCTCTAAGATACGCCAAAACAAGCTGAGGAAACGCAGAGCCACAATGTCGCTCAGATCAAGAATCCTAGCCACACCAAACCAAGCCGAATGCTAGAGCCATGTCAAGCTATGACATTTCCAGGAATGGGAAGCAGGGCCATGATGATCTGTGCCAGAAACTGGAACCACCCTGAGCCCCATTGTTGCTGAGGTCAAGAATCTGGAGACAGACATCGAGCCACGCTAAAACCACATGAGCCACGGCGACGCCAAGAACGATGTCACCAAGCCTATCCAGAGCAGCTGATGTTGAGACCACAACACGCTTGAGGTGGGAGGGAGATGATCCGATGGAGAAACCCTAGCTACTATGAGTAAAAGGTAGATGCCACTCAGAGTCTCATATCACTTGAAAATATAAATAAAATGAATTTACTCATGGAAGAATATGAAGGTGCTGAGTTGAAACAAATAGAAACTATATAATAATACATAGATTTGTTAGTTCTTTTTTTCATTTTGTACTTCTAGATATAGATATTTACAATCTAATTGATCTTCCAATTGCACAGGAAACTTGTCCAGCATGTGTATGTGTCCAGATGGAAGCAGGGAGTGTTCCCTGCATTGAAAGTGGAGGATGAGGGAAAACATGTGAATAAATAAAGTAATTCATCCAAGTTATCCTTTTCTTCTGAGGTTGCTGAGAGTGGATTGGGAGTTGAGGAACACATTTTCCAATTGAAGGATCTTATTATAGGATGTGGGGTTGTTCCATGCACAAAAAGTGGGACAAAAATTCTAATGGCCATATTCAATCCATGTTTTAGGGTTGTGTAAAGTTATTATAGGGGGATATTTTTGTTTAAGAAATGTTATAAAATAGGAGTTTAAGGAGAGATTAAAAATGAGTGATACAAAAGGGATACGAAAGAGAGATACAAACAGTTTCTAGAAGAAGAAACTAAAAAAGATCGACTCCAAAATAAAGGCATTGAGAATTAATAACCACCGCATCATAATGAGTACCATCATATTCCTAATATTTTTGTATTAGAAGAAACTTTTTTGATGATGTATTTTTTATTCCTTCCACTAAAGGGTGGGGAACCCAATTTTCATTAGTTTATGAATCTTATTTTACTCATCTACACACATTGAAGGTAATTGAAGAGTTTTCCTTGGTAGAAGATGCAGTTGATTCTTCAGGGGAGTCAAATGTGTGTAGTCTATAATGGAATTGTGAAAAGGGAATAAAAAACTCATGGAAGCCCATGTGTTTTTAGATAAATTTGAAATCATCAGCTATGATTAGAATCGCAAGGATGAAGTAAGTTGACAACAAGTGAAACAAAATCATGCCTGATTTTTTGTTCAGTTTGGTTTGAATCAGAAATGAAAGAACTAAGAAATGAATATGAAATATTCATTTCTTTACCTCTTGAGAATTGAAATTATAGCAAACTAGGTGATCTTAAAACATTGTACAATCCACCATGGTTGTTTTGTGTTTGGAAAGTAGTCAGAGCACCGATTTCAAGTACCTTCTTTCCTACAGTGAATAGTTATGTGATGGTGGTGGATGGATTTTGGAGCGATTTCATACAGTGCAGAAGCTTTCCAAGTTGATGAAATTTATATGTCCTAAACTCCAAATGTTTCGTGAAAATGGTTTGGCACTTCCCGCAGCAGTCACTATAGGCTAGCTATAATTTTTTAAGAAGTAAACCCACACCAGTCTCCAAGATATGGACTCCAACACTCCACATGGTTTCATTCCAACTTTAGTTGATAAGATGTGCCATCACACTAAAACAACTATATGAAAATTTGGTGATGGAACCATCAAAATTTCCAGTGTGATCATAAGTAAATACATGTTTGAGATGATTGTCTATGACATTCTCTCATATATGTCCAATAACATGGTTTATCTCTATGAGGGTAGTGGCTATAATTGGAGACTATTAAATATTTGTAACCTTATAAATAGAAGTAGCTTCAAATATGTCTTCTTTATCAATAATGATATGTAAGAAACTCCTGTCATTTTACTTTACTCTAAAGAATGTGTAAGTATGGATTCAAGGATGGGATATATTGTTTGGATATAACCAAGATATTTCTAGGATATGATGAATTTTTGGATGATTTCTGATTTACTAATGTGGAGTGAGACACTTCTACTCATGGATGCAGGGAATGCATTTTTCCCATGAAGATAATTAAACCCAAAGAAGTGAAAGATCTGCATGATTTTATTTCAAGATGTAGTTTCATAAGAGATGATGTTGTATAAAAATATCCACAAACCAAATCCAATGAAATATGAAAATGAAATGAGAATATATAAGTTTTCTATGGAAATTCCTATTCATAAATCCTACATTGAATCTAAGAAGCGCACAAATGGAAATGGAAACATAATGTTCTCTCCTAGGGATCAGGAGATGCATAGGAGACAAAGGAAACTAATTTTAGATATACATCCACCTTTAGGAAAATGTGTCTTTTCAAGGAGGGGTAGTGTTAGGAATATGAGTGTGTGTTGTTGGTGTGGCTATTGTTTTTTAAGGGGTTTTATCAGTTGGGGTGAGTGTGTATTGTTGTAAGGGAGGTATTGTACTTTGTATGTGGGAGTTTTGTTTTACAGCTATAGCAGTGCATAGGTTGGGTATTAAAAAGGGTATCTGTGTGTTGGGATGTGATATGAATATTCATTTTTGGATTCTCATCATCCAGGAAGCAGGCAGGGTTAGTTCTTGGTATGAATTGGTTATCTCCTACAAAGGAGTGGTTTTCTTCTAAGGTATTCTTCTTTTTCTCTATTCCTTCTCCTAATTATTCTCCTACCAAATACTATAACAGCTTTGATAGATTTCAAATTTTTGTTTCTATATTTTCCTACTTATTACTCTCACTCACATACAAATTTTCCTAATAGTTTCAACATATTTTAATAATTAAGACAAGGTTGTTAAATGTAAGTCTGAAGTTGAAAGTCAGAAGAATTTTCCTTCCAACTTTACTTCTGGAAGGAAGAATTTTGATAAGCTTATCAGATAGTTAAAATTATCTATGAAATATTCTAAGTTTACTTTTCATATTCTATTATGTCACATTTTTAGTCAAATTACTTTGTTTTGAAGAGTGTTATTTTATGTACTAATTGTCAAAGAGGAGGTCACTGGAAGAATTGTTTTTCTTGTTATGTAACACACTTACCCGACCCATTGGCTTGGAAGGACCTAAGATTCACTAGCCTTAGGTGATGTCCCCTAGACACCAAAGTCTAAAAATAAATATCAAGGGATTGAACAAACCACAGGTGACAATTTTTCCTTTACTATAGTACAACCTACAAAATACATACTACAACACTATACAATGGATTAACATGATGTATGATATCAAAAAACCAACCAGAAACCAATCAACATAAGAAACCAAAACTATAATCAGAGTCACAGTAGTAAAATATACATTTATAATTATACATCCTAGAATGACCCAAATACAACAAAAGAAACCAAGTCACTAATGTCACAACACAACTAATTCCACTATAAGACATATCCGAGATCTAATTCCCAAATAAGTAGACTGTATCATCAAGGTACTCTACTAATAAAGTACGGGACATGTCCCATACCTATATCATGGTAAACATATATATATGATGTAGGATTAATATTTTGTTGTGATCATATCAACTTAGTAGTAAATCTACATGAATTACCTCACATTTCACTAAACAGAACGTACATGCGAGTAGTATTCATCCATCTGGACGTAAGCTATCATTTGGAAACAAAATAATTTTGAGTCCAAATTTACC
This sequence comes from Viscum album, assembly GCA_963277665.1. Taxonomy (NCBI): domain Eukaryota; kingdom Viridiplantae; phylum Streptophyta; class Magnoliopsida; order Santalales; family Viscaceae; genus Viscum; species Viscum album. The sequence continues at coordinate 640,765,660 of OY728167.1, forward strand.
ATACGACCAAGTATAACCTGAAGAGGCCCTTTCCATGTGCATCATGTAGTCACAAACCCATGTCCATGCCATTTTCTCACACCAAAAAATATTTTTTGAATTCAATTTTTTATTTCAACAATTCATTAAACATGCTTTGGGTGAAGCCCACATCCCACAATTTCAAAATCCATCAAAAAGGGAGAACTATCAAGTGATTTTTTATTAAGAATAAAAAATAAGACATATTTCAAAACCAAAACTTCAAGTTCTAGGAATAGTGGTGAGGGATAGAATCCACCTACCTCAAAATAATTCAACATGAATAATCATTCCATGATTTTTATATTTGGTCCTCACTTTCTATTCCTTCAACAAATCATAAAGATTCATCAAAACATGTGCCAACCCATAGATCTAGGCATGACAGAATTGATCAAGAGATTATCCAAAATAAAATAATGGGATTACTAACATTAACCTTTCCAGTCAAAGATATCATAATGATAGGAGAGAGATAATGACCCTCGAGTGCTGTCTCGAGTAGGCCATGGGTTGGCGACTAGCACTAAGAGTATACAGATCTCATAAAATAGAAGGAATTACCCTCTATAATATAAATAGGATTGGGAGATAAAATGAATCATCCATAACTAACACCCTGAAATAATATACAAAGAAACAAAAACAATTCACAATTCATTTATAAATAAATTGATACAGATAAAAGTCACCAAAAGTAAATACCCAAAATCAAAGATAAAGTATACCTAAAGAAGCTATCGAAGGTCTGAGCTAGTAATTTACAACCCAATCCATGTAATACTCCTAGATATATGAAATTTATTTTATATACTTATAGGTAGATTTAGTAGGGAAAACCAAAGTCTCACATGCATATGTGAAAGAAGAATATTAATGCACCTATGAGAAAACAAAAGAACCAACAACGCCTAAACAGGTCAATTATTCATTAAAACCTCACCAAGGAATTCATGAAAAATAATGAAAGATAGCTATAGGGCATCATGAGAATCAATTACATCAACCTTACTCCCTCTTATTATCATGCATAACCCCCATTGTAATACACCTCATCCCATGTCATCCTTCCCGCAGACACTTGGGCTACACCAAATCTCGCCTGAAGACACCTAGGCTCTCCACCCAATAAGCACGGCCACATCACAACTCACCCAAAGAAACCTAGGCTAACAGAACCACCATATAGTGCATTATCATACATTCTGACATCACATCCTGTGAAATTCCTACCACACCTAGAAGAGAGAGTAGAAAAGAGAGGGTACCCAACCATTCGTCCTTCGCACAAGATGTTGGGAAAAACACCCCCACATGACTCTGTGGGTTTTAGTAATTAGTGGTTGATGTGGGTGGGGTTTTTATAAAAATACCAAAGAACATATAAGTGTATACATATAGCCACACACAATCCCAACCTATGGGTTCACAACCAAATACTAACCAACTCTCAACATTTCCACTTTCACTATCACCTCTAAATGCATAACACTACACAAACCACAAACCACATCACCCCACCAACCAATCTCCATTATCCATCCCATGAATTTCATTATTAAGCATTAGCCACATTAAACCATACAAGCTATCATTATTTTTTCATTAACCATTTTCATCCCACTAGGAAAACCAAACCCCAACCATTTCAATCATTATTAAATAAATATTTATTTCATCACTACCATGGCATCGAGAACAAAGAAACCACACATCAAAAGAATCCCATCACTTCCATCAAACCATTGCCTCGCCACCCCCGAAGTATAGCCAAACAGACCACCCCCTCATCACCCAAAAATCATGAAAAAACAAACCAACACCTCACCACCCCAAAAGCATGGCCAAACATCAATGACCTCACCTCTCTAAAATTATGGCCAAATAACAACTACCTCGCCACCCCAAAAGAATGGGAAAACAACCACCACCTTTCCACACCAAAATCACAATCATCAAACCATTATCCCCACATACCCCAACCACACATCAACCACACATCACCGCCCCACAAACACAGCGACACATCACATCACATCCATGCTCATTTTACATGTTTACAAAGTTGTTTTTATCACGTACCTCTTCATTTTAGGGGTGTTATCACACAATTCATAATATTAAGGAAACCATTTAATTAGAGAAAGTGGTTAATTGAATTCCATTTTAGGGTGATATTAAAAAATAACAACAAAAGAAGTGATCACATCACAGATCATCCAATGCAAACAATGCTTCCAACAACCACAATTTCTTGTGAGGCATCAAACGGGTACAATCACAATATCACAATCATATCAATTTGGAAAAAGCATGAAAATAATTCCACTTTCATCTTTTAATTTCAATTTTCTAATTCTTTATCTTTAATTAAGCTAGCGCAACTATAACCCATAGGTGAAAAATAATAAAACCCACTCGCATGATACAAAAATAATAGAAATGGTGGATTCCCTACATCAAAGAATATTTTTCGACTTACTGTGCACCGTAATCCAAAGAAGAAACACCAAAAAACCACAACCGCACCATGAAAAACTACATATCAACCTAAAAAGCACCAAAGATCCATAAAAATGTATCCCAACTCACACCCAAAACCAAAACTGTAACACCAAAACATGATCTTGATAGATGAATAGGAGAAAAATACCAAGAAAGGGAGACAAACTTACCACGTATTTCCAATGGGGATCAAACGGATCCAATGGTTCAAAGTGAGAGGAAGAGGGATAGAATATCTCTCAAAATCACATTGGGATATCCAAAAAAATAAGAGGGTGGAGAGATTGGCTGAATGAATGATAATAAATTGAGAAAAAGAATTTAAAATCTAGAAAATTGTTGGGTTTACGTCGTGTAACCCTTTCATGGCGTGTAATCCTTGGTTTTATGAAAATTTTAAATTTTATTGAAAAATGCATCCTCTAGGCCATTAATTATTACATGTAATGAATTCCAATTAAACTATGTGTAATCCATCTCACAAATTTTCCCCTTATCCATGTACAAGATGTAAACAAGCCATCTATACAAACCATGAACCACCTTTACACACATGATGTGAATTCCTTACTACAGCACATCTACAGCTCCATCCTCTACCAAAAACACACATAACCTTCCCCAAACACCTCCAACCACCCAAAATTGAAAATTAAGGTACTAGGGAGGAACATTCCATTAAATCAGATACCTCTCAAATGATTATCACCCTCAAGAATCATAAACCGCTCCCAAAAGGAAAGGGGTCCAAAAAACCACCCCATGAGATACCTCTCAAGGATCTCGTCATACATCAAACACTACCACCAGCAAAACATGCCAAACCAAACATCCAAAAAACACCTTGAACAACCTCATCACCACACAACCACATTACCAAATCTATCCAAACTCCACATAACCCATACCAATAACCATTTCAACCAAAAAAACTACACAACCCCAAACATATGAATCATGGAATTCCATCCTCCATGCCAACATACTATCTACTCTAGGAAGAACTAACTCAACCACACGGGTTTAATCACATCGTAGTATAATGCATCTATATTAGGAATTAGGTCCTCCCATTTTCATTTGTTATAAATGTATCACACATCATACATTAAGGAAAACATATTATCAAATAAAATAATAACGTCTTAAATCACAAAGAAAAACAGAGAAAATAAAAACTCAGAACATCTATGGGTACTGGGAACGCATCTATATATCTCGCTCCCAAGTTATCCCCTCCAAGCCACCATGCACCCAAAATATGTGAACCAATGGTCTGGTCCATTCACATAGTTCCTTCTCTTGGAAATCCTAGAACAGTACCGGCTGCTCCATGAATGTCACATCACCCTCGATATCTCGTTATCCATAGTCAGTAAAGTGGGATTCATAATGAAGATACCGATGAATATGAGATATGTGGAAGACATTTTGGATCATCTCTGGCCATGGTGGCAATTCCAATCGATATTCCACCTCACTAACTTACCCCAACACATCAAAGGCCCCAAAAAAATTTGGGGAAATCTTACTCCTCATGCCAAACCTTTGTTACCCACATCAAGGAGAAACCTAAGAATACATGGTCCCCAACCCCAAACTCCAAGGTTCTCCTCCTACGATCGATGTAAGAATTCAACCAAACCTATACTACTTTCATCCTCTCACAAACATGATAAACCTTCTCAGTTGTTCTCTACAGCACAAGGGGACCAAGAACTGATGCATCCCCAAACTCTATCTAGCACAATAGAGAACAAAATTGTCTCTCATAAAACACCTCAAATAGATCCATGCCAATGGATGAGTGATAAATATTTTTTTATAAAAACATAACAAAAGGATGATATCATACCCAAGATCTACCAAAGTCTAAGATTCATTCCCGCAATATATCCTATATCATCTTGATGGTTTGATCTGTATTCCCATCCATATGAGGGTGGAAGGTAGTACTGAGGCATAGATGAGTTCCAAAATCATGTTTCAACACACTCTGGACTCATAAGGTAAAACTTCCAACCTGATCTAAGATAATGGAAATCATAAATCCATGAAACTACACCACCTTATCAACTTATATTTTAGCCAAATTATCCATTATGAATGAATCCCTAATCACTAATAATTGGGCCGATTTTATCAATTAATACATGATCACCAAGATAGTGTCACAACCTCCCTGATCATAGGGTAACCCAATTATGAAATATATCATGATGTCATTTTATTTCCACTCAGGAACATCCAAATGATCCAACAAACTACCAAGAACATGATGCTCGGTCTTTAGCTGTGGAGAACCAAACACCTCTCCATGAACTCCACCACAACTTGTTTTAACTCAAGCCATCAAAAATACATCCTCAAGCCACAGTATGTCTTCTATAATTATAGTTTTACTTAAAAATGTGATATATGAAAATCATGAAAGACTATATCATGTATCACTACCGAAACAAAAAAACTCCCATGAAGAAACATCTAGTTTTGATCATCCTCTGACCATCCTTCCCGAGCATCATCATGGCCAGCACGATCACGCATCGCCTTTGCCTCTGGGTATTCCCAATGATACTCCTCCACCTTCTATATAAAATAAGGATGTACTATTATCTAAAAAAAACATCATCTACCATCATCCACCCTTAAATCCAAGTGCAAGGATTCCAACTCCTTCATTGCTCTCCAAGCATCACCAGACTCTTGAACAATATCATTCCTTGACTTCCTACTCAAATCATCAGCCACAACATTACCTTTTCCTGAGTTGTAGGAGATTTAAAAATCATAATCCTAAAAAAAATCATCCATATCCACTACTGAAAATTTAAATCACGCATAGAAAATATATACTACAAACTCTTGTGATCCATGAACACCAAAAAGTGATCCCCAATGAGGTAATGTTGCCACATATTTAGTGAAAAATCAACCGCTACCAACAATAGATAATGGGATTCATAGTTACGCTCATGGGGATATAACTTCTTAGATCCTTAAGAGATCAATTCCCTCTAATTTATCAACATGTATCCAAATCCTAGATGGGAATCATCACAAAACACCTCACACAATGTGACCTACTTAGGAAACTGAAGCACTAGAGCACTGACCAACATCCCCTTCAGATAAATGAATGTTTCCAAAAAATGATAAATCCCCAAAAAATTATAGTCCTTAATATTAAACATTTTCAATGGGGATTAAACTAAAGAGAAATCAGGCCCAAACCTCCAAGAATAGCCCACAAGACTAAGAAAAACATGAAACTCAACCATATTCTTGGTTTCTTCCCAAGAAAAAACTACCTCGACCTTCGATGGGTCTACTACCACACCCTATTAAGGCACCACATGCCCAAAGAAATCACCTCTCATGTCTAATACATACACTTGGATAGCTTTTCATAGAGTTGGTGTTGTCAAAAAACCCACAAGACAGCTCTGAGATGATAGGCATACTCCTCCTCTGACTTCGAGTAGATAAATATATAATCAATGAATACGATGAAGACCCGATCCAATAAATCATGGAAAAAAAATTTTATAATCCCCGTCAACACAAATGGATAATTCATAACACTAAATGTCATGGATAAAAACTCTAAGTTCCCATACTTATATATGAAGGAATTTGTTGAGATATTTCCCTCCTTCACACTTAAATGGTGATTTATAGACCACAAATAGATCATAGAAAACCAAATCACCCCTCTTATCTGGTTGAAAATATAATATATCCTTAGAAGATAGTAATAGTTATTGATTGCCACTTGATTCAACCTCTGGTAGTCTATAAACAACCTCAGACTAACATAAACCTTCTTGGAGAACAACACTGGAGCACACCACGACAACACACTAGGCCGAATAAAACCCTTCTATATCAGAACAACAATTTTAATACTCAAATACCACAACTCAGAAGGTTTCATCCAATAAGGTGAAATCAAAATCTTAGAATCACCAGACTTTAAGTCTATCCCGAACTCAACATCACACTGAGGGGGTAGTTTCACAACCTCCTTGAGGAAAACATCCAGAAACTCCCTAATGAACCTAGGAACCTCTGACATCCTATCCTCTGGTGTCTCTATCAATAGATCATCACACATATAGAAGTGTATCCACATTCTGAATTCCCACATAAAAACCCCGCTCGCCTAAGAAAACCACATGCTATCCATCCACATCTGTTAAAATTACTCTCCTTTAGATTTAGTCAATACTAGCACACACAAAATACAACCAGTCGATTCCAAGAATAATATCATATGGTTGTATATGTATAAATAAAATATCCTCATGGGAATGATGTGGCCCCATCATCAGTCTAAATATCTGGCAAATATTAAACAAGCTGGTATGGCCTCCGACAGGCATAGTTAGCACCAGAATCACAGGAATTCTCTCTACATATAGTCCCAGAGCACAAACTAGAGTGGGAGAAAAAAAGGATTCTGAAGACCCTAAATCAAACAGGGCACAAATATGGGTACTAAACAAACTGATTGTACCTTTGATGACTTATGTCCCCCTATGGAACTATCGTTTCCACTGCATGCAACTGACCATGCCCAGCTCCTCTACCCCTCTACTGATGACCACCTCCATGACCACGATCTGGTCGATGTCTCTGAATACAAGGGACATCCTGAGTTTGGACTCTTCTTTCACTATCCCCACTCGGTGATGCAAAACCTTGATGCTAAAATGGTCTCACTGGAAAATGATATTGAGGCTAGTGTTGAACATGTCCACCACAACCAAACTAAGCTCAAATGATATCTGGGAACCCATTTTGATGATGTCCACGAACACCATAGATAATGAAAACTATCACAAATCCCGCATAAAGATCATGAAAACCACTATCCTTGGATGATTGAAATGGAAAAGGCTATGTTTGAACCCATGCTAGTCAAAACCTTGAAGGTGCGGGTGCCTGAGACCTACCACTAACATACATTCTCTTTGATGATCCCTGATGGTTCCCCTCTCACAGAAAACCTCCTCATGGGTTCATCCTATTGATCACTTCCACCTTCTTCGGAAACTCTAGATACGTTGGCAATGTGAAAGGAGTGACTGCATACTAGATAGAAGGACATAGTGCCTCATCAAGATGTCTTGCACGAGACTCGTCATTTGGAAAAAGATCTTGGTAAAAGTATAGTAGTTTATTAAACTTAATTTCAAACTCCTGAATTGATATACTCCCCTACTGAAGAGAAATATGATTTTTTCATTCCAATTCATTAATGTTCAATGAATGTAAATCTATCTGGAACTCTTTCTAAGAGTCACACCATCAAATATATTCCTCCTTCCTCTCTCCCAGATACAACATCCACAACTGACACGCAACTCCCCACATCTGAATAACTACCAAAGGGACCAAGTACTCTATTATTCCCTAGATCAAACTGAAAATGATATTCAGATCCACCAGAAATCTATCTGTCTCCACATCTGAAACATTTCCCTCAGACATCCCCAAAGTATGACACTAGAAAGATGGAAACATCCTCTTCCACTAATCATCCTTCCAAAGTAGATCAAACCTCTAGTGATCAACCAGGTCCTCCTATTGAACCTCAAATACATGTTCCACACATAGACGAAAAATAGGATCCATAGCTAAAAAACAAATAACTTCCTAATTCTGGTAGTATGTAATTTCATTAAGATTCATTTTTATGTGCTTTGTTCTTTTTAACCCACATAAAACAACCCAATTAAGATAAGAAAACAAGTCATCCTAATGCATGTACCTCTCCTAGTTCTCTACCCTACAAGAAGGTCTGTCTCACTTGGTCATTCAATAAGCTCAAAGTCCATGTACAAGATCATGGGGGACCTAAAATCGCGTGTCCTAGCAAGCCTATCTAGCCTATGTCATGTACCAATGTAAACTGACAATGTTTCCATACCAACCCATGAAATTCTCACTTTTCATATCTACAAACCCTATTATTTCTCTCATCCATCACCTTTGATACAAATTTTTCATGTCCCCCTCTTTCCAAAGATATCATAATGAGGGGAGAGATAAGGACCATTGAGTCCCACCTCTAGTAGGCCCTAGGATGGAGACTAGAATTGAGGGTATAAAAAATCATAAAATGTGATGAAATACCCACTATAAAATAAATAGGATCTAAATATAAAATAAATCATACAAAATAACCACCATGAAATTATATAAAAAAAAACCAAAACCATACCACAATGCAAGTATAAATAAAACTAATACAAGTAAAAGTATCCAAAAGTAAATGCCCAAAAGAAAAGATATTGAAGAGACTTCGCAACTATCCAAGGTCTGAGCTATTATTTTCAAAAAAGGTCAAATTAATCATCCTGGAAACATGAAAATAAGTTTATATACATAGGGTGACCATACATGTATTCTTAGTAGGGAAAAACAAATTCTCTCGTGCACATGTGAAAGAAGTATACTAATGCACCCCTGAGATAAAAAAAACCAATATCACCTAAACAGGTCAAATATCCATCCCAACCTCACCAAGTCATGCTCCCCAAATAATTCAATCCAAGTGTAGTAACATAATAGGAAGTATATTGATAAAGTATACCCCACATAGCTTTCCCACTGTTATTACACTCTCAAACCCCAACTTCATACGTCCCGGTGCTCCTATCTCTTCTAAATACCACACTGACCCACAAGAATGGTCACACCACATCACGCCTGCAGACACCTAGGATCACCAACCCACAAACACGACCATATCACATCTCACCACAAAACACCTGGTCCAAAACACATCCACAACCATAAAAAGATCAACATAGTTTTGTAAACATGAAGGACGTCAACCTTGTTCCCTCCTGCTATCATGCATGACCCCCATCGTAAGCCACCTCATATCATCTCATAATACTCGTAGACACTAGGGCTATGTAACATCTTGGATAAAGACAGCTAGGATCACCACACCATAAGAATCTCCACTTCATATCTCACCCAAACACACCTAGTGTAACACCCTAAGTTTTTATGAATTAATTTTTTTAAAATAAATTAAAATTATTTTATGGCTTGTGTTACACGCTACACCATGTTATGCTTGATTTATACACAACACCAAGTTAATCTTGCAATACCCATAATGCTCATTTATATTTTATGAAACACAACACTGAGTTTATCTTGATTTATATGAATTACTAATTTTGGATTGTGTTACACACAATTTTGAGTACAGATTTTGGTATACAAAACACCAATTTTTAACCAAACATGACATACTATTATTATGATAGTTATAAACTATCATTTAGAATAAATATTGTGAATAATATTAAATAAATTATGAAAATATTGTTTACACATGTTTATAAGATGAATTCATTGGTGAATAATAATCTAGAAATGACAATAAACCCATTTTGAAAATATAGGAAATAATTTTCTAGAAAACTATTTTTATGTAATCAAACACATTTTACCTCAATAAATAAATTAAACAAATATTATTGAATGATTTAAAGAAAATTAATATAGTATATATTGACTCAACTATTTAAAATTCATATTATTATTTTTCTAGAAAAGTGATTAGAATAAATCTAATTTTATTCTCAAAAACTATAATTTTCCTTAAATGTGGGTTTGTTTCCTTTTTTATGGAAGAACAATTTTAATTTTTTTTTGAAAATTTAAGAAAATTAATTCGATAAAATAAACTTAATTTTTTAAAATAATAATATCATAATTATCTTTTTGTTATTTTTTATTTTCCAAATTAGTTTCATTTTTTGATGAGTAGGGAAAAATATTGAGTTTTAATTGAAAAATGCATTTTCATTAAAATTATTTATGTTGTTAAATCATATTTTAAAGTGGTTTTAAAGTTAAATTAGATAAAATATATTCATATTTATCCAATTTAGTCCATTGGAATCAATTTCACATTGAAATTGGATATAAAAACAATTCAAATATTTGAAATTTTCTCCCTAAAAAACTCGTTGTCTTACCACGTCTGCATGACTAATATTAAATTAATTTTTTCCAATTCTATAAATTGAATTTGAAAAAATGGATTATATATTTTGGATCATAATAATGTATAATGTTTAAGAATTTAAACTAAATTTAATACCAAAGTGATCGGTGAAAATGAATAAAATTAATCACAACGATTATGGTAAAAATACCAAGTGACTTCACTTTAAACTTAAGGGTCCAAATAACCTATAAAAATATAAAGAATAAATTTAATGGAAATATCTAGACTTTATAACTTCTGGGATATCTTTTGGTGTTTATTGGAACCAATTTAATTGGAAAAAATGTGGGAAAATTTCTTATTTACAAAATATACAATTTTTTCACTCACCCCACTTATAAAAGGGCTTATCATCTCATCTCTTATTCACACATCTCAATAATTTTGGATCATAAAATCCTTGTAAAACTAACCTATAAACATCCCACCCCTCCCCCTAAACCTACAATCCTTATATTTGGAGAAAATACAAACAATAATTCCTATGGTGGAAACCAAAAGGAGTTACCCGAAGAAGAGGTAACGTTCATCATCAATCACTTTGGTTTTCTTTATTTATCAAACCCATTAAATTATTATTATATCATGATTATATAATAAAATATGTATAATAAATATAATTATATATTTTTATGTGAAGGTTAAAACCTACAACTACACACACATCCATCAAATGGGAAACACAATCATCATTTCTGTGTATGGAGGACTACCACCTCGTGAACTAATGTCATTCGTTCTTACATTAGAACCTTTCAAGGTTGGGAATAATGGTGGATTTATATTTTACATATGATTTTAATTATATTTATGATTTATATATTCTTATTTAATTATTATATAACACATACATTTAAGATTTCTATTTTTTGGGAATATGAGAACGTCGTTCGTGAGTACGGTGGACTTCCGCCCAACAATGCATTGTGATTTGTTCACGCTTTACATGGAATGTATTAAGGATGGGTTTAGTAAACATATATGATAAATATTACATAATTATTTTACTATAATTATAATATATATATGCATCATTTACTTTTCTCTCATTCAATATGATAAGAAAATGGAAACATAATTCATGTGTACGTACGACTTACCGTCTCCATAAACGGTGTATTTAATTTCCTATCTCTATATTTTATGAATTGATATAAATAAATATATAATGAATATATATGACATTTATATCATGTTTTACATTCTATATATTATTAAATCATGATCAATGTAAGAGATTCAAAAATAACAAGTTAAAAACATATATGAAAAATAAAGCAATCATTACCTGAGACGTAATGTTAACATTAAATTGTTATTAAGAGGGTAATATAAATTAATAATAAAAAAATATGATATGATAAATATTAAAATGGTTTTTTGGAATATTTATTGTAAACTTATATTTATTATAGATTAATTTTGAATGAGTACAACAAAAGTTAAGACTTAAGGTAAGGGTTTCCTCACCTCACTTTTATTTCTCTGAGAAGTATTCAATCTCCACCATGTATTTTTATTGTGTGGGGTATATACTAACCATGAATATATTTTATGTATAATATCCTTAAATTTATGTGTATTTATATATACTTTTGATTATCAATCTTCCATGGGGATTACAGTTCAAAATTAAATGAACCGATAAGGGATTTTAGTCTCACTTTATACTTTCATGAGACACATATCATACTCACCACCTATTTATTTTTTATGGGGTATATATAGTACTATGGAATTCTATATCATCAATATATATAATTTAATGTTAATTAATGTATCCATTAATTTTAATCTTCCATGAGGATTACGATTTAAATGTTACTCAAGCAATAAGGTATTTCTGTCTCAATTTGGCTTCTTTGAGGCGTATGTTATGTTATGCACTTATAATTTTTCAGGAGGTGTATACATAGACCCTTTGACATGTAATATCATGAATTTATATATCATAATGATATTTTAAGTTCCATTTTATGTTATTATTTCATTGGTCTTATGATTTAAGGTTACCAAAGTGGTAATGATTTTATGTTACAATATCATCATTTATCGAGATTATTTATGATCAAGTCTCCAATGTTGAAATCATATGATATAACTCTTATAATTTTAATGAATTTTATTATCCCCGGTTTATTCATGATATATTCAAGTAATTTTACAATTTTTACACTCTTTGGTATGTTAGATATTTAATAATTGTTTTTAAATAAAATATGACATTATGTCATTCTTCAATCAAAAAAATGTTTTACTCAAAAACCATGTTCTCTAAACATTTTTAAAAAAATATTTTTAACCTATTAAAAATAATTATAAAAAAAATACAAAATGTTTTAAAATCAATATTTATGTTGTTTTCAAAACAATGTATGTTTGGATTTTACTTAAAATGTGAAAAGAATATTTTTTTAACATGCATGACATGAACAATATTTCCCACTGTCATGACCACTAATTGTTTTCAAGATTACCTTAAAATTATCAAAAGAACTTTTAAGAGAATTTTTTTTCAAAATATGTAATGTTTAAAAAAAATAATTTATTTTTACATGTTTTAAAAAGTGATTTTCAAAAAAAGGTTATTTTTCATAATAAATCTTCTAAGTGATATTTCCAAATCCTTCTCAATCTAAGATATTATACTTTTATAAATTTTATGTTTTACTGGGTATGTAATCCAAGGACAGCATTATTATTATTTATTTGATTGGTTTATGTTCGTGATGAAAATTTCTTTATGAAATCCATTTATCTTTCTAGGGTTATATGCTTATGAAACCTACTTCCTTTCATAGGTCATGTTATGATGAAATTATTATGAACCTATATATTTTATATATGTTAAGATATTATGAAATTTTTATGATACCCAATTCATTTCATGGGTTATGATATGATGCATGTTTATGATCTTTTGGCACACGTAAATATGATTTTCATTATATGATGGGTGAGACCTATTTCTCCCTCAAATGAATTGGGTAAAGATAAAGTTTTTATGAGATTATAGGGTAAATTATTCATCAGCCCAAGCCTAAAATAAGAGGGTCCATGGGAGGTCATCCAAAGGCCGAAACAAGATGGTACACGGGAGGTCATCTCAAGAATAAAACAAGAAGGTACACAGGAGGTTATCCCAAGCCCGAAGTAGGTACATGGGATATTATTTCAATACTAGCATGTTATGAATGTCTTTATAGGTAGTATTGACATAATATTTTTCTATAATTATTTGTATGCCACAAATACTATGTCTTATTCCAATTATATTCTCTTGTAGATATTGTTGTTTGATTATATTATCATTTAGGACTTATGAACTACCAATCATTATTCCATGTTTCAAGATTATGAGATTTGGTATATAGGGTATTATTTTAAAATATTATTCTTGTAACACCCCAAGCTTCCATGGTACTATTCTCTTTGAATAATACAGTAGTGTGTGTTGTACACAACTTCGAGATTCTAACACACAGCGACAAATCAAAGTAGCGGTTATGAATAGTAATACCCACTTTTTGAAATTTTATAAATTTTATCTCTCAAAATGGACTTAATTTTTTGGATTCGGAATATTGAAATTAGCCTAGGGTGAAATTTTGGTACTTTTCGGAAAAGTTTTATATTTTGATGAATAGTGAAAATTACTAAATTTTTATCAAAAACAACCTTTTTAATAAAAATAATTAATAGTGATAAATTTTGAATTTTAGGGGTTTTAAAGTATATTTAGAATATATTTTTACCATTTAATACAATGTAGGTCATTGTACATAATTTCACAATTAAACTGGACATAAACAAGTGTCAATCTTTTGATAGTTATTATATCTTAAAAACACGCTTTTTGTTTTGACGGAGGGAATTAATTTTAAATTAATTTCTGCAACTTCTGTGTTTGTAATTTGGAAAAAGAGATTCAATATTTGGAATCAGGATGTCCAAATTTTGTAAATAGTTAACTTTTATTTTTAGACATTTTGAATAATTACTTCGGTAAATATTTTATTTACCACGGTTAAAGGGTAAATCCGGTAAATAAGGGTAAAACAATAATATTATAATAATAATAAATTACCCTAAAAAGTGTCCTAAACTTATTGTTGGATACATGTCCGACCATGGGAATATTTGGGTCGATTTTGGGACCCCATGGAGCCACTTGTAGGTGATATGGACACTTTATATTAATTAAGTTAAAGTAAATACAAAAATGACATAAGCTTATATCTTTTCGAAAAACAATTTTTACATAGGGTAATATATGTTATATTTTTTATTATAAATATTCATTATAAATATAAAAATATTTCCTACATAATTATATTTTATTTATAATTTTTAGACATTGAAAAAGTAAAAATATATATGACACAATAATGATGCAGTATTTTCCTTATTAATGAAAGAATGAAATAATTGGTATTATAAATGTTAAAATAAATATAATTTTGAAGTTTTGATGACATACACAAACTTTATTGGTTAATGTGAAATGTTAGGATTTCTTAAATTAATTTTTTTTAGAATTAATAAAGTTTTTAAGACTTTAACAAAAATCCATTATTGAGTAGTGTCAAAATTGACATAATTGAGTTTTTAAAACAAATATTATATTATTAATTTATATTCTATTATTAAAAATCTAAGGTTTGTCCAAAGGACTTATATCATTATTGGTGTATCATTAATGGACCACTTGGGGGTATCTTGGATGTATATAGTAAGTTTATTAACAATATATTATAAAAATACAAAGTGACATGGTAAGTGTTAAACTAATTAACCAAGAGTTAAAACTAAAGGATAAGGTTAATATAATGGCCCAGACCTATCTAAAATATATTGGTTGAAAGGATTTAGACCGATACCCCACTTATACTTTTAATAATACACTTTTGATCCATTAAAAACTGAATATTATTTTATTATAAAATAATACTTTAAGTTTTTCTTAAAGATCCCCTCACCCCTCTTATAAAAGGGGACTCCCCTTCTCATTAATTAACACCTAAAAAGCCTTTTGGTTCAGCCAAACCCTGACCAAATACTCTCTCAACTTCCATCACTTCAACCTAGAGTCCTTAGTTTGATCATAAATCCAACCTACGGAGCCCGTTTGATCAAATCAAAAGGAAGAACCCGAAGAAGAGGTAACGTCTTCACCACCCTCTTTAAAGTTCCTTTCTTCTTCAACTTCTTATTTACTTGTTATTTCCATTATAAAATAATAAATCCAGTGTCTTCTATATACTATGATGTTATTATAATTATGTAACAAACAAATTCATTATTCTATCCATCCCTTGAATGAAATGTCACCATACGTGCGTACGTACGGCCTACCATCTCCACATTGTGGTATAATTGTTATTCAATGTATTATTATTTAGATGGGTATAATAATGATGTATAATTCATGTAAATAATAAATATAACTATGATTCTGTCTACATTATATACCATCCAATTATATATTATTTTAATATCAAAAGAATGATATTGTCGCTCGTGCGTATGTACGGACTACCGTCTCCACGAACGCGATGAGATTCATTCCCCATCATATCCATTTGAGTCTCATTCTAATTTAATGATTAAAAATAATGTTTAAGGAATTTATATCATTATGGATATGAATAAGATACAACCTATCCTTAAAAAAGATGGCTTACGTAACAAAACAGACAAAGGAAAACGAATCCATTAACACATGAAACGATGATAATACTAAGATGTTATTAACAAATCAATGTTAAAAGATCATATATGATATCATATTAATATATATGATTATTTTATAATTTAATAACAATTATTTCACCATTATTCATGAGTTAAACCTACCATTAACCAAGGAAAAGTACAAGTTAAGGGTTTATTTCACAATCTCTTCATTATCTGAGGTTGTTTATACATAATTATCTACTGGGACCTCTTAATCATCCACATCCATGTTTGTCAAAAATGTATTTCAAAGCATTCTTACTATTTTATAGAATATGGGTTAAAGTAATTTATACCCTTGTTTGACTTTTTATAAGAAGTTTATAAAGGAATCTTTCTGTCGTTTTCCAAACAAGGTCCTTTTTAACCTTTTCGACAGAATTAAGGTAAGAATGTCTTTTTTAACTTATACGGCGGGTGCGGCTATTTTCCACCGTTAAAAGATTTTCAAATCTTCCCTTACAAGCTTATAAGGATATTTTCAAAGTAAATTTTTTATTTTATATTTATGTGACCTTTAAATGATTTCAAAAAAAGATATATTTCTCTCAAATAGTTTTTATTTCATCTATGTCAACATCCTTTGAGGGATTTTAAGTTTATTTGAAGTTGATTTATTATGATACAAAACTTCCATATTGTAATGAAGTTTTTATGATATGTTTTATTGTGGATGTGCTATTTTTATACCATTCATGGTTTATAGTTAAAGTATTGACATTTCGTATGCTAGTTTTAATACGAATGTTTATGATATGTTTAAACCTTTTCATATGAGGAATGTATTGGACTTAGTAAGTGACAGGTGGAGCCCGCTATAGCTCCTCGATGCATTGGTAGGTCTCATGAGACAACTAGACGTGGAATTGGCTGAGGCCCTTTCCTAATTTGATTTATGGTTTTGGCCGAGGCCTTAATCATTTTAGACATCTTGGCCAAGGCCTTGACAAAATGTTTCAGAATGTCCGGCATTATACATTCCCTCATTATGGAAATAATATTGATGATTCATGTGGTCATTCAACTAGTATAATACCCATGATTTTGTTTTATTATGGAATTATTTACTCATCTCCTATTCTTTCCATAAAATTATTCATGTATATTATTGGTAAGGGAATGTGGTTTCAATTATTTACCATGCTTAATATTTATGTCATTTTCCGCTGTATTACTTACCCTTACTGAGCGTTTGAGCTCACCCCTTTCTTATGTTTCATTTTCCCAGGATATGAAGAAGTTAGTTATGAGTGACCTGCAGGCATAATCTAGGAGGCTTGGATGCTTCTAATGAAATATTTTTTTTTTGTATTTCTCTTCAAGTTGTAAATTTGAATATATGTATGAATCTTATTTCCAATAATACTAAACTAATAAGTCTTTCGAGACATTATCTCCTTGTGATCATGCTAATGTTATGTAATAATGCTCCGACTTTGGGTAACTAGGATCGTGGCGTTACAATTGGTATCAGAGGAAGTTTAGTACAACCCTTGGAAACTAGATTTAGATAAACTCTGATTAGAGCACATATACCTAAGATGGACTTTGAGGATCAGTATAGAATAACTTCCTAGAATTTTGGTATTGTAGAGATTTTTTGAGTTTTCCGTGCAATACATCCCTGTCTGGATATGATCAAGTAGAGGCAGCTCTGGCACAGATATACCTAGGGGTAAAAATTGAAAACACCGCTTTGAGCTAGACTCGAACGGAAACTACTACACGACAACAGGCCTTGTTGTACTCTTGGTTACGACACTCCAGGGGGATATACTTAGGCTAATTCTCATTTTCTTTACAAACCATTATGAAGGGTTATGAGTATATACTTCCTCAAAGAAAACTTTTTTTATGATTATGGATTATATCCATAAACTGTTGAATTTATGTTAAGTGTTTTAGAAGTTTGGAATTATATATTTCAATTCATAAACTAATCTAGTTTATGCCATTATTTAGAAATGGCGCGTAGTGGACGGAATAGAAACTATATCAATGCACGCACTTCATGTAGGGATTTACTTCCTGCTCACGATAATTATAGTGGAGCTAGTGATGCAACTGATGTTGAACAGCTAATCACCATACTGGGACAACTCACTCTGGTTATGAATAATAACCTTACCTGTATAGAGCACCCTGATCCGCAGCATGGAGGATCAATCTTAGATCGCTTCATGAGGAAAAAACCACCAACATTAAATGGGAGTACAAATCCATTAGTAGCTAAGCAATGGATAAATTCCTTAGAGAAAATATTCCATGCCTTGGGGAGTAGTGAAAGGGAAAAAGTAATCAGGGTAGTTTATCGCCTCACTGGAGATGCTGATCAATGGTGGTCATTGATACAAAACACGAAGGAAGATGATGAAGTATCAAATATGGAATGGAGGGAGTTCGGAGAGCTGTTCTTAGAAAAATACTTTTCTCGAGACCATCGAGTAGATATGCAAAGGCAATTTTTGAGTCTGAGACAAAAGGAGGATGATAATGTCACAAAGTATGAGGCTAATTTTACAAGGTTAGCAAGGTATGCTGCAGATTATATACGTAACCCAAGAAGTAAGATTGATCATTTCTTTGATGGGTTAAAACCATTTCTCCGTCGACCATTAGTATCACAATCCTTCTTATCATACGAAGATATTGTCTTGTGTGTAATCAAGACAGAAAAGGAATTCTCTAATTCTTATGACTTTAAATCAAAGCAAGAGAAGAAGAGATCTACGGAACACTCTGGGAAAGGAAATAAGGAAACAGGTAAGAAGGGTAGAATTGAATTTCCACCCTGTGATAATTGTGGAAGGAAGAACCATGGTGCCTGTCTAAAAGGAAAAGGAGTATGCTACAAATTTGGAAAGAAAGGCCATCTAGCTGGTGATTGTAAAGGAAAGAAAGACATTACCGATGTTCAATGCTACAATTTCAGAGAGACGGGACATTATACAAATGAATGTCCTAAGAGTCGGGGGAACTTACCTTAGAAAAGGACAAGGGATCAAGGCCAATATTATGCTATCACTACTACTGAGGTAGAATCTCCAAAAGACGTGGTGGAAGGTAATTTAATGGTTTCCTCAAGTTTATCAAATGAATTATTTTATTCTGGATCATCACATTGTTTCATATCTTCCCAGTTTTCTAAGAAAATTAGATATTTCCAATTTGATTTAACATGGTTTTTGTTAGTCAAAACCCCTAAGGGAAGTATCATTGCTACAAAGTTTTGTCAATCAGTCCCCATTAAGACACATAAATGTTTTTTATCTGCTGATCTCATCGTCATGCCTATGATTGAATTTGATATAATCCTCAGTATGGATTGGATTTCGGACCATGATGAAAAGATTTATTGTAAGAAGAAAGAGGTTATGATTCTTGATGATGATGATAAGGAACACCTTATCTTTAGAGAAGAATCGTCGCCACCTAATTCTTATCTAGATCCACCCCCAGTAACTCAACTAAATTCAATTATCAGGGAGTAAGATAATGAAATAACAGTGGGTGAGGAAAAGAATGTTCAAATATAGGATGTACCTATTGTGAAAGAATATGATGATGTGTTTCTGGAAGATTTACCTGGACATCCTCCAGAACGAGAAGTTGAGTTTTCCATTGATTTAATTCCAGGATCAAGGCCTATAACTAAGACCCCTTATAGAATGGCCATTGTGGAATTAGTTGAACTAAAGAAAAAACTAGAGGAATTGAGTAATAAGGGATTTATTGGCCCTAGTGTTTCTCTATGGGGAGACCATATCCTTTTTGTTAAGAAAAAAGATGGATCTATGAGGTTGTGCATTGACTACAGGGAGATCAATGCTATAACAATAAAGAACAAGTATCCCCTACCTCGCATTGATGATTTATTTGACCAACTGCATGGAGCTCAATACTTTTCAAAGATTGACCTTCGATCTAGATACCATCAGTTGTGTTTGAAGAAGGAAGACATTCCGAAGACAGCATTTTGAACATGGTACGGGCATTACGAGTTTACAGTAATGCCTTTTGGATTGACTAATTCACCCTCTGTTTTCATGGATCTAATGAACAAAGTTTTCAAGGAATATATTGATGACTTTGTAGTGGTATTTATTGATGATATCTTGGTATACTCCAAAAGCTATAAAGATCCTGAAAATCATTTGCGCATTATATTGAAGACTCTGAGAAGACATGAATTATATGGGAAGTTTAGAAAGTGTGAATTCTGGCTTCAAGAGATTTCATTTCATGGAAATATTGTCTCTAAGGATGGAATCTCTGTTGATCCTTATAAGACAAGAGAAATCCAAGAATGGCCAGCACTGATGAGTATAACTGAGGTATGCAGTTTTATTGGTTTAGCAGGTTATTATCGACGTTTCGTCCAGAATTTTGCCCAGTTGGCTAACCCATTAACAAATCTCACACATAGAGGACTTAAATTTGTCTTGACAAAATATTTTGAAGAATGTTTTGAAGAACTGAAGAGAAGTTTAGTCAATGATCCTATATCGACTCTACCATCGGGGAATGATGGGTTCGTTATTTATAGTGATGCATCAATGAAAGGACTAGGTTGTGTCCTTATGAAAAATGATAGGGTTATTGCCTATGCATCGCGACAGCTAAAAATTCCTGAGCAGAACTATCCTACTCACAATCTTGAGTTAGCTGCTATAATATTTTCTTTGAAGATATGGAGACATTATCTCTATGGTGAGAAATGTGATATTTATACTGATCACAAGAGTTTGAAGTATATTTTCTCACAGAATGAACTCAACATGAGGCAAAGGAGATTGCTTGAACTACTCAAGGATTATGATTGCACGATACACTACCACCCGGGGAAGGAAAATAAGGTGGAAAATTCTTTGAGCAGAAAAGATCATGGAGTTTTGAACATGATGAGAATTGAAAGGGATCCTATTTTAATGGATCTAGTAAAGTTGGATATGGGAATCACTATGGAAGGTGAAACATCAATTCTTTTTAAAATGGTTTCAAAACCATCTTTACTAGAAAGGATAAAGAGTTCTCAGACCAGTGATGAAGAGTTACAAAGGAAGATTAAAGCTGTAAATGATGGGAAATTGAGTGACTTTGTGTATGAAGATGTAATTTGGATGTTTGGGAAGAGACTTTGTGTTCCCAATATACCAGATTTAAAAAGGGAATTGTTAGACGATGCTCACTGTTCCAATTTCTCTATACACCCTAGGAGCACCAAAATGTATAGATATTTGAAGGAACATTTTTGGTGAGACGACATGAAGAGGGAGATTTGTGATTTTGTGTCAAGATGTATGGTATGTTAGTAAGTGAAATCTAGAAGGCAACACCCTAGAGGATTCATGAAACCTCTTCCCATACCTGAGTGGAAATGGGATAATATCACGATGGACTTTGTCATGGGACTACCAAAGACTCCTAGAAGGAACGATGCAATATGGGTCATTATTGATCGTCTTACCAAGTCAGTAAATTTTCTTGCTATAAGGGAGGATTTTCCACTTGAACGTCTAGGAAGACTATATATTAATGAAGTTGTGAGACTTCATGTAGTACCCCTATCGATTGTTTCTGATCGTGATCCCCATTTTACTTCATGATTCTGGAAAAGTCTTCAGAAGGCCATGGATATTGAACTTCGTTTGAGCACTACCTACCACCCTAAAAAATATGGACAATCAGAATGAACTATTAAAACCTTAGAAGACATGTTGAGATCATGCTCACTTTACTTTCAGGGTATGTGGGATCAATATTTACCTTTGGTAGAATTTTCTAATAACAATAGCTTCCATTCAAGAATTCAGATAACACCATATGAAGAGTTATATAGAAAGAGATGTTGCACACCAACCTGTTGGGATGATGTTGGTGAAAGAAAACTTGTAGGCCCTGAACTGGTGGAGGAAACGCTGGAAAAGGTGAAGGTGATCCAAACCCACATTAAAGCAGCTCAAAGTAGGCAGAAGATCTATGCCGATAACCGAAGGAAGGATTTGGAATTTCAGGTGGGGGATCATGTTTTCTTGAAGGTATCTCCATGGAAGGGGGTCATACGTTTTGGTAAAAAAGGTAAATTGAGTCCTAGATACATCGGACCTTTTGAAATTCTATAACGTATTGGGGATGTAGCTTACCATTTGGCGATGCCGCCAAGTCTCTCCAAAGTTCACGATGTGTTCCACGTATCGCTGTTGAGAAAATACATGCCTAACCCAACACATGTACTCACCTATGAGAAATTAGAACTGGAACCTGATATGTCTTATTGCGAAGATCCTGTCAGTATTCTTGATATTAGAGAACAAGTGTTGAGAAACCGGACGACTCGTCTGGTAAAAGTTCTATGGAGAAACCATAAGATGGAAGAGGCAACATGGGAACCCGAGGAACTTATGATAAAGAACCGCCCGAGTCTTTTCAGGCAGTAGTATTCTAGAAATTTCGAGGATGAAATTATTTTGAGGGGATAATGTAACACCCCAAGCTTCCACGGTACGATTCTCTTTTAATAATACAATAGTGTGTGTTGTACGCAACTTCGAGATTCTAACACACTACGACCAATCAAAGTAGCCATTATGAATAGTAATACCCACTTTTTGAATTTTTTTTAAATTTTATCTCTAAAAATGGACTACATTTTTGGATTCGGAATATCGAAATTATCCTGGGGTGAAATTTTGGTACTTTTCAGATAACTTTTATATTTTGATGAATAGTAAAAATTACTAAATTTTTATTAAAAACAACTTTTTTAATCAAAATAATTAACAGTGATAATTTATGAATTTGAGTGGTTTTATAGTATATTTAGAATATATTTTTACCATTTAATACATTTTAGGTCATTGGACATAATTTCACAATTAAACCGGACATAAACAAGTGTCAATCTTTTGATAGTTATTATATCTTAAAAACACGCATTTTGTTTCGACAACGGCAATTAATTTTAAATTAATTTCTTCCACTTCTGTGTTTTGAATTTTTAGAAATGGATTCCATATTTGGAATCAGTATTTCCAAATTGTGTAAATAGGTAACTTTTATTTTTAGACATTTTGAATAATTACTTCGGTAAATATTTTATTTACCATGGTTAAAGGGTAAATCCGGTAAATAAGGGTAAAAAAATAATATTATAATAATAATAAATTACCCTAAAACGTGTCATAACATTATTGGTGGATACATGACCGACCATGGTCATCTTTGGGTCGATTTTGGGACCCCATGGAGCCACGTGTAGGTGATAGGGACACTTTATATTAATTAAGTTAAAGTAAATACAAAAATGACATATGCTTATATCTTTTAGAAAAACAATTTTTACATAGGGTTATATATGTTATATTTTTTATTAAAAATATTCATTATAAATATAAAAATATTTCCTACATAATTATATTTTATTTATAATTTTTAGACATTGAAAAAGTAAAAATATATATGATACAATAATGATGTAGTATTTTCCTTATTAATGAAAGAATCAAATAATTGGTATTATAAATGTAAAAATAAATATAATTTGAATGTTTTGATGACATACACGAATTTTATTGGTTAATATGACATGTTAAGACTTCTTAAATGAATTTTTTTCGAATTAATAAATTTTATATGACTTTAACTAAAATCAATTATTGAGTAGTGTCAAAATTGGCATAAATGAGTTTTTAAAACAAATATTATATTATTAATTTATATTCTATTACTAAAAAATTAAGGTTCTTCCAAAGGACTTATATCATAATTTTTGTATCATTAATGGACCACTTGGGGGTCTCTTTGATGTATATAGTATGTTTATTAACTATATATTATAAAAATACAAAGTGACATGGTAAGTGTTAAACTAATTAACCAAGAGTTAAAACTAAAAGATAAGGTTAATATAATGACACAAACATGTCTAAAATATATTGGTTGAAAGGATTTGGACCCATCCCCACCTTAGACTTCGAATAATCCTCTTTTTATCCATTAGAAACCGAATATGATTTTATTATAAAATAATACTTTAAGTTTTTTCTAAAGAGCCTCTCACCCCTCTTATAAAAGGGCACTCCCCCTTCTCATTAATTGACACATTCAAAGACTTTTGGTTCGGCCAAACCCTACCCAAATACTCTCTCAACTTCCCTCACTTCAACCTAGAGTCCTTAGTTTGATCAGAAAGCCAACCTATGGAGCCCTTTTGATCAAATAAAAAGAAAGAACCCAAAGAAGAGGTAACGTCTTCACCACCCTCTTTAATGTTCCTTTCTTCTTCAACTTCTTCTTTACTTGTTATTTCCATTATAAAATAATAACTTCGGTATCTTCTATATACTGTGATGTTATTATAATTATGGAACAAAAAAATTCATTATTCTATCCATCCCTTGAATGACATGTCACCAAACATGCGTACGTACGGCCTACCATCTCCACGTTGTGGTGTAATTGTTATTCAATGTATTATTATTTAGATGGGTATAATAATGATGTATAATTCATGTAAATAATAAATATAACATGATAATGATTCTGTCTATATGATATACCATCCAATGATATATTATTTTAATATCAAAAGAATGATATTGTCACTCGTGCGTATGTACAGACTACCGTCTCCACGAACGCGATGAGATTCATTCCCCATCATATACATTTGAGTATAATTCTCATTTAATGATTAAAAATAAGGTTTAAGGAATTTATATCATTCTAGATATGAATAAGATACAACCTATCCATAACAAACATGGCTTATGTAACAAAACAGGCAAAGGAAAACGAATCCATTAACACCTGAAACGACGACAATACTAAGATGTTTTTAACAAATCAATGTTAAAAGATCATATATGATATCATATTAATATATATGATTATTTGATAATTTAATAACAATTATTTCACCATTATACAGGAGGTTAACCTACCATCAACCAAGTAAGATTTTAAGGTAAGGATTTATTTCACAATCTCTTCATTAGCCGAGGTTGTTTATACGTAATTATCTACTTGGACCTCTTTATCATCCACATCCATGTTTCTCAAAAATGTATTTCAAAGCATTCTTACTATTTTACAGAATATGGGTTAAAGTCATTTATACCCTTGTTTTACTTTTTATAAGAAGTTTATAAAGGAATCATTCTGTCATTTTCCAAACAAGGTCCTTTTTAACCTTTTTGATAGAATTAAGGTAAGAATGTCTTTTTTAACATATACGGCGGGTGCGGCTATTTTCCACCATTATAAGATCGTCAAAGATTACCTTACAAGATTATAAGGATATTTTTAAAGTAAATATTTTATTTTATAATTATTTGACCTTTAAATTATTTCAAAAAAAAGATATTTCTCTCAAATAGTTTTGATTTCATCTATGTCAACAGCCTTTGATGGATTTTAAGTTTATTTGTAGTTGATTTATTATGATACAAAACTTCCTTATTGTAATGAAGTTTTTGTGATATGTTTGATTGTGGATGTGCTATTTTTATACCATTCATGGTTTATGGTTAAAGTATTGACATTTAGTATGCTAGTTTTAATATGAATGTTTATGATATGTTTAAACCTTTTCATATGAGGAATGTATTGGAGTTAGTAAGTGACGGGTGGAGCCCGCTATAGCTCATCGATGCATCGTTAGGTCTCATAAGACAACTAGACATGGAATTGGCTGAGTCCATTTCCCAATTTGATTTATGGTTTTGGTTGAGGCCTTAATCATTTTAGATTTCTTGGTCAAGGCCCTGACAAAATGTTTCAGAATGTCCGGAATTATACATTCCCTCATTATGGAAATAATATTGGTGATTCATGTGGTCATTTGACTAGTAGAATACCCATGATTTTGTTTTATTATGGAATTATTTAGTCATATCATATTCTTGACATAAAAGTATTCATGTATATTATTTGTAAGGGCATGTGGTTTCAATTATTTACCATGCTTAATATTTATGTCATTTTCCATTGTATTACTTACCCTTACTGTGAGTTTGAGCTCACCCCTTTCTTATGTTTCATTTTCCCAGGATATGAAGAAGTTATTTATGAGTGACCTGCAGGGATAATCTGGGAGGCTTGGATGCTTCTAATGAAATATATTTTTGTTGTATTTCTCTTCAAGCTGTAAAGTTGAACATATGTATGAATATTGTTTCCAATAATACTAAATTGATCGGTCTTTCGAGACATGATCTCCTTGTGATCATGCCAATGTTATGTAATAATGCACTGAATCTAGGTAACTAGGGTCGGGACGTTACAATTCTCATGTTCTCGTGTTGTTATGATCATGTTATTCTTGTGTATCACCCTTGTTTCCCCTTAATGAGAATATGATCTTACCCTTTCTTATGTTTCCTTTACCCTGGTTATGAAGAAAGGTTTTGAATAGGAATACTAAAGGATATTATCTTTAAAGTATAAGATTTTTTACCAATTTAAAAGATCATGTTTCTATATTTCCAAAGACACTAAACCATTCAGACCTTAGGTGTTTGTTTATTTAATGTAATGAATATTCATTTAAAAATATCTAATATCCATGTATTCCAAGCCTTAGGTTGCTATACCTAGGCTAACACAACCACCATATAGTGCATTATTAAACCTATGACCATCACATCTTGTGCAATTCCAACCTCTCCTGTAAGAGATAGTGGGAAAGAGTGTGAACCCATCCATCCATCCTCCTCATAAAATGTTGGGAAAGACTCCCCCCATATGACTATGCGGGTTTTGGCACATAGTCCTTGATGTGGGTGTGGTGCATATAGAAATAAAAAAGAATATAAAAGTATATACATACAGACACACAAAATCCAAATTGATGGGTTCACAACCAAACACTAACCAACTCACAACATCACCACTTTCACTACCACCTCTAAATACATAACACTACCCAAACCACAAGACGCATCACACCCCCAACCAATTTCCATTATCTATCCCATTTGTTACATTATTAATAATCATCCACACTAAACCATAAAACCCATCATTATTTTTTCATTGATCATTTCCATTATAGTATCCAAGACAAACCCCATCCATTTCAATCATTATTAAAAAATTATTTATTCCATCACTACACGGGCATAAAACAATGAAACCAGATATCACAAGAATCCCATCACATCAATCAAACCATTGTCTCATCTCCCCAAAATAATATCCAAACAAATCACCACCTCTCCAACCCAAAAGAATGAAAAAAATCCATCACCTCACTATCCCAATATCATAACCATACATCAACCGCCTCACCGCCCCAAAAGCATGGTCAAATAGAAACCACCTCACCACTACAAAATCATGACAAAAAAATCACCACCTCCACACCCTAGAAGCACGGTCATCAAACCATCAACCCCACATACATCAACCACACATAATCCACATATCACTACCCTATAAAAATGTTCACACATCACAACATTTTAATGATCATTTTACAGATTTAAAAGCAGAGCTTTTGTCACATTCCATTTTATTTTAGGGGAATTATCACACAATCCATAATCATGGGGAAACCGTTTTATTATCCAAATATAAGTGGTTAATCAATATATATTTTATGGTGATATTAAACAATAAAAAAAATTAGTGGTCGCAAAACATATCATCATGTGCAAACAAAACCCCTGATAACCACAATTTCAAATAGGGCATCAAACCCATAAAATCACAATATCAAAATCATATTAAAGTAGTAAAATCATGAGAATCATCCCCCTTTCCACTTTAAATTTCAATTATCCAATTATTTTTCTTTAATTAATCTAAGAAAACCATAAACCATAGTTAAAAAAGAGTAAACCCCTCCCGCATGATACACAAAAAATAGAAACAAGGGATTTCTTACCTCAAAGATGATTTTTTAACTCTTTGCGCACCGTAGGGAGAAGAAGAAACACCTACAAACCAAAACCGCACCATGAGAAACTACATATTTACCTACACCACACCAAAGTTCCATCAAAACGTAGCCCAAATCACACCCTAAATCAAAACCACACCACTGCAGTGGGTTCCTGAAAGATAAACAAGATAAAAACCATAAGAAAAAAGAGAAGAATATACCACATATCACCAATAAGGATCAACTAGAACCAATAGATTAAATCAAGAGGGTTAGGGATAGAATATCCCTCAAAATTTCCTAGGGCATTCTACAAAACTAGATAGGGGAAGGTTTGGTTGAATGAATGAAAATAGGATGAGAAAAGGAACTTAAAAATGGAAACCAGCTAGTTTCATGTTGTATAACCATTACGTGATGCGTAATCCTCAGGTTTTTCAAAATTTCAAATTTAAATGAAAAACCAGCTTCCTTAGCCTTTAAATAATACACATCATGAATTCCACTTAAACTATGTGTAATAAATCTCATAGATTTACCCCTTAAATTATTATAATCAATAAACCAGCAGGCTACATAAGTCATGAACTACTTTACATGTCATGTAATCATTACACGATGTGAATTCCCTACTACTGTACCAATACAACTCATGCCTCCATGAAAAACTGATGAAACCTCCCCCAAACACCTTTAACCACCAAAACTGGAAATGTAACAAATCGGGAAGACAAGAACCATTATAATTACACGGGAGAAGAACCAAAATCGTTACCTTTGATTCTGTAGTTTTGATTCTTGAATAATTTTATGAAGTTGGTCTATAGAGGGAGTAGGATCACCAAAATTGCTTAAATAGAACCTTGGTTTTAAGGGAAAAATTGAAAAAAAAAATTAGAACCGAAGGGAACAAGAATTAAAAGGGATGGTTGGAACTATCTAAATTCTTGGTTTGAAAGATGAGTTCAGGATATGTGTCTTTAGGAGAGCCATATACACTAAAATTCACGTCTCCCCAATTAAAATCTCCAAAATGGTTTAATTTAAGGAAAATTACTATAAATAATTCATTCCATGAATTTGACTTTCAATTCATGAATAAAATCATACAACCATATTTTTTATTTTGCTCTATATTCTCCTTCTACCACTCTCATCAATTCAATCCAAGAACTCCAAACATAAAATAAGTAATTTAAAATATGTATGTAACTCAAACTGGGGGTTTCACATATTAGGTCCCTTGCAAGATGAGGGAAAAAACAAGAGGATTGTGAATTGTAATCATGAAAATAATTAAAGTAACTTAAAACTATAAAGTGAATCCAATCATAAACACGAGGGTATTGGAAGTGTAAATAGTTAATGTAGTAAAGTAAATATATTAACATAGATGGTTTTATAGTAGTTCAAATCCAAATGATCTTATATCAATTTTTAACACTACAAAATAAGAGTATGGATACACACTATAGAAAATTATTTTACAGGTGCAGACCAAACCTAGCCTATTGAAATGGTATACCAAACCTAGAATAGCCTTTTAAGTAGGTGAAAACATGAATCATATTTTCTACAGAACATCCCTAACCTATCACCTTTTAGTCAGTTCAATCACATCCTATGAACCTACTTTTAGGTCAGGTAGTATAACCAAGCATTTCCTTTTAATGGGGGTATAACTGTGTGTGATTAAATTTATAGTGTAAAGAACTCAAAAAAAATAAATTGAAATAACAAACCTCACTAGAAGTTGTTAAATATGAAATTATGGTGCATTTTTGTATTCCTAAACCCTTCAATATGATGTAACGAGGTACCTTGGTAAATCAGTGGTGCTTCAGAAAACATGAATAGTAATTATGAACAATTTTCTTTTCAACGTTTTAGCGATTTTAATTGTATATCAAGAATCATTATTTTTGTCTCTCTACTGACTTTCTTTAGATTTTATAAATGATTCTCCAACATCTATTTTCTATTTTATTCAAACTCCAAAATTATTCTCTTCAATTTTTCAACATAATCTTCATGTAAATGTGGCCTTCAATATCATAACATTAATAAAATATTTAGAATAAAAAATATAATAATTAAATAAAATATTTTACAAGAATTATCATAATAGTATAAACCTTAATTTTATCAGAAGTGATTATTCCGTCATCTTTACATAATCTTACTCTTTCAAATACTCAATCAAAACCTCCATAATAATCTTTCTTTGAATAATCCCAGAAATTTTGAAACATCTTCTTTCTGAATATCGCTATATTTTAATTTGAATAAGGGAATTATATTAATACATTATAAATAATATTCCATGTAATTATTAAATATATATTTCATGAATTGCAGTGTGATCAACTATCCATGGCCCAAGAACCACTAATTTAACATATCCATGTAATTTCATTAAGACACTTTATATTGCCAAGATCATACCACAAAAAAACAACTACATACTCTTCATTTAATTTCCAAAGTACCGTACTATCAAAAAACATAACTATCAATCAATACATAAGATAAATATTACTTTAAATAAATTTGTAAGACAATTCCCTTTATCTTTGGATCCATACATTTCCAAATATAAAAATCCTTCTGTATATATGATTTTTTCTCTCTATAAAACCAATATGTAACATTAATTTCTTTGAAAAAATTCAATACATAAAAAGTATAATTGGTGCATAATATGATTTCCAAACTAAATAAATTTTCATAAAAATTTTGACTTAGAAAAAATATTCTACTTCTGCATAAGAAATATACATCTTAGCAAAATTTTAATGTGTAATATTTTATATTTAGAAAATCTGAGATCAAGAATTATGTAACATATTTTCTATGATCCACTAAAATGCATAATATATTCTAGTCAGTCCCAAGAAATATGTAAAATAAATTCCTGAGCCAAATTTATGAAATTGTCCATACATAATATCGTTCACATTCCTATATAGATGCATAATATTCCTGAGTTAGGAAAATTATGAAATATTCAATATGTAAGATGATCCGATCAATACATAATATAATATACCATTCTATATTTTCAAAATTCCAAAATGTAAGATAATTTACTTATGAAATATGTAACACTAAATTATAAGAAAAACATAATATACAAAATAATAATAATAACAAAAACAAATGATTAAGATGAATAATAAAGGATAAGTATGATTTAAACAGTGACTATGAAATCCTTTATTCCCACTGACCATAATAGATAAAACATTATATAAATAATAATAAAAGTGTGATTGTAATTATCCTAATATAACTAAAGTGGAGTGGAAATGAGCCTGTCAAAAGTTTTGTGAACAAAATTTAATCATTCAGAACCAGTGGAGCATTTATTTTTAAAGAACTAGAAGATGTTCAACATCAAAGAGTTGGGAAAATATGGGTTATGAAATTATTGTTAGCTAACATTTCAAAACCATAGAATGTTTGGGTATAAAAATATCAACTTTTATTTCAAGATGAAAATTTTAGTATCGATGGCTGAAACAAACGGTACATGACTA
The DNA here is from genome assembly GCA_963277665.1 of Viscum album. Classification (NCBI taxonomy): domain Eukaryota; kingdom Viridiplantae; phylum Streptophyta; class Magnoliopsida; order Santalales; family Viscaceae; genus Viscum; species Viscum album. The sequence goes on from OY728167.1 coordinate 640,797,386, forward strand.
AGTATGAATGGATACATGGGATTTATTATAATGTTCAATGTAAGATTAAAATAATTTTTAATGGTTGTGTGTAAGAATAATTTTTTTATGTAAGATTTGTTGCATTTTTTTACTCCTTGATAAAGGGGAAGTTTTGTTTTTTCAAACATTCATGTAGAAAGTTCATATTTTTCAGTGTTTTTATATGGAAGATAAAGGAGTTTTAAAAGTCAAATTATAGAACTATGTTCCTCAGAAGGAGATAATCCATGTTCATCCTAAGATAACTTCTATAAAAGTGATCCTTTTAAGCTTATCTTGTGGAATTTTAAAAATCTGGTAACTTCTTTTGATTTTAATTAATGTATTTATTTATTGTTTGAGAATCAGCCTTAACTAACTTTATTTCTTTAATAAATTATTGATTTATTCTTTTAATGAGATTTGAGGTCACAATATTTAGTAGTAATTGAGTCTGAATGTTCTCTAAAAATAAGACCAGGAAGGTTAAGACTATTTCTGATGATGCAGATAAATTGTAGAAATCTACATCGTAAGAAGATATTGAGAAGTTAGATATAGTAAAGCTACTTGGATTTGAGAAAGTGAAGTTACCAAAATAAGAAAACTGGAATGAAGAAGTTTAAGAAAATTATTATTATGATCTATAGATAAAAAACCTTATCGATATTCTAAATATGACACCAGATAAAGAGACCTATCTAGAAGAAAAACCAAAAGATAATGGTGTTAAATCCGAGTCAGAAAAAGTATCAAAGGAAAGAATAAATACTAAATCGTGTTCTAGGATGGATTAGATTGAGGATCAATTTTCATTACTGACAAATCATATGGGAATAATATCTAATGTTGTATCAATTCTTCTAGAAATGAATTCTAGAGACGGTATTTTTCAAGATCAAGGTGTGGATTTTCATATTTTTCGGTCACATAAGTAAATTTTGGATCAACAGGTGTAGTTAAACACAAACTTGCTCAACATTAAACATGATATTCATCAACATATATGAAACATCAGAAGGACGAAAAATATATTAAGGAAAATCACATAAACATTCATTATCATTGGTATTGAAATGTAGCTTTGAATAAGGAATTAAATGAGTTCAAGAAACTCTTGAAAAATGTTAAATGACCAAGAGGAGAGATTGAAAATACTTGAAGAATTGGTTTAAAAATATCGAATGAGAGAATAAATGTCAATTTTTTATGTATCTTTAAAGTTTTTTATTGAATGGACTTACTTGTTTAACATAGGTATTTATTTTTATTAATTAACTCTCCATGTTTTTTCTTTTAATCCTTTTCTTTTTTATGATAATAAAGGGGGAGAAATGGGAGTCTGTGGTAAGTTTCCTTTTATAAAAGGGGAGAAATGGTATGTTGAATTGTGTTTCCTCTAAGGGGTAGAATGTTAATTTTTCAAATGATACTCAGAGGGAGTTTTTAAAAATTATAGAAAGTATCTTTTTATTTTAGTCAAACTAACTTTTTCTTACATGTCATGTAATTTTAAAAAAGGGATAGATTGTTGAGTCATTTCCTGAATAACTTCCTATGTATCCTTTATTTTAAAAATCACAATACATTTCATATTTAACTTATTCTAAATATATACTTTTGTTAGTTCTATTTTTGTGGGTTTAAAATCTGATTCATGTGTCTCAATGAATTGATTCCAATCAAGGTAATTTTTGAAACTTTTTGAAAGTCACTTGGACTACTTCGAAAGGATAATCAAGTATAACCTTACAATTATGTTAGAGGTGAAATTTGTTCCTAAAGAACTCAGAGTTTAACATTGAGGATTTTTTTGTTCCAACATCTACAAATAGAGATCTAGGATTCGAGGAATAGAGATTGTTGGAACACCTTCATTAGAGTTTCATGCACCATCTCAATGCTTAATTACTTCTCTTTGTATGTGTTTCTTAGAGTGTTTTTCAATATTTTTTATTGTGAGGACTTTATTTTAAGAGATTAAAGATTTCTATTTGTTATTTTATTCTTCTAATCGTGTATGGTCAAAGATATCCATGGATAGTAACTTGTGCTTCTGAACTTCTATTTCGAAGAAGTCTGGGGATGGGACTTGTTTTAGATCATCTGATCAAAGAGGAGTTTAGGGATAGAGCTTACTATTTTCAACTTTTTTGAAAGAAGTTTGGGGATAAGACATGTATATTCTGATATTTTAGATTGATGAAGTTTTAGTGTTTCAGAACACAGTTCTTTTGGATTTGTGTACTAATCCTCCTATCATTTTGGATTAAAAGTGAAGAGTTCCATTGACTAGAAATTATTATATCCTTTAATATAAATTTTCTTAAATGAGTTTATATATTTTCATCCAGAATACCACTTTATTTTTTCATTCTATGTTTTTTCTCATTATGTTTGGTTTGTTTACCTTGGATAGTTCATAACTTTAGAATTTAATTTTCACATCATTTATTATTGTTGTATTATTATATTTTGGAACTTACAAATTCCTAACTACTTATATTTTTTAGTTAGAAATTTTTTAAGTTTTTATAAATTGTATTTTACCCCCTATTGAAGCTGAAATATCTAGGAAAACAGTGGTCAATTGTTGATTTATCTACCAGCAATACATCTGTTTATATTGAAATGACTTTATATGTTTTTTGGTTATTTATGTATATGGTGTTTTCATGCATGTAAATGGTATGCTATTGGTACATAGCCTATAAAAATTATATATACCTCCTTTGTTTAATAAAAATCAAGTAAAGTCAGTACTAAACCATGATTATTGGAGATATTATGTGTCTGTGCATATTAGTTATGAATTCATGAATCACCTCACTAGTGCCTCTTTAACTGTGGGTATGTGGACACATCAAATCATCCATATATTCACATGTGGTGGGAATATCACATGTTCATAGAGTTCTATGCCTTTATGTTTTGGGTATTGAATCCAAAGCTAATTAACAATATGTGGGCTTGGTCAAGAGGAGTTAAGGCAACAGTCGAGTTTAAGGATCATCTGTGTTTGATTTTTGTGATGGTTGTCCATTTTTTTATATTGATTGGTCATGGATCCATGCTATATAGTTTCCAAATGCATATCATCCATCAATGTATGCATGTGTGTTTTATGAAATATTACATTTTTTATAGGACAAATACATGTTTTGTTAGGGAAATATGATCTCTATTTTTGGGGTGGTCAAGTTGGTATTTATCTAAGATGTTTATAAATGGTGCACTAGTTATGTTTTATGTTCCATAAGAATTTGTATTGGTTGGAAGAACATATGATTATCAGTGTTAGGGGAAAAATTATTTATGGATAGATTGTTATTATTGAAGTTTGATTTGGTTAATTGTTTGTTTTGAATACTAAAAAAACCTCACATTTTTGATTTGAATAATTATAATTTCTTACAGTATTGATAAATAACTTTTTTTTATTCTTTAAATGATAAATTTTTATAATGTTTTTATAAAGGATTATATAGTCACGATTTTTTTCTATTTTCTTAACCATATGGATGGATTGTATCGATCTTACAAAGGCTACACTCAATACTATGATAGTGAGTCTCAATTTTATGAGTTTTCTAGGATTTTCAGTTTTTTTTAAAAATTACCAAGTATCATGTAAAATATAGTCATACGGGATTTCTGAAATGTCTTACATGCTATAGTAAATTCTATTAAATCCAAAATTTTCATTAATGTAAAAGATATAAGCACTATAAAAAGTCATACACAGGGGGAATGACTTACACAATTTCAAAATATCTCATGGGTATTTTAAAAGTCATACGTAAGTCTTGGAAGTTTTATGTGTGGATGGAAAGTCATATGTGATTCAAAATTCATATTAGAACTGTTTGTTTCAATAGTTTTTTTCAAAACATCAAAATGCACTCTATTCCACACTACAATTTACTACAAGTTTATGTCATTTATTTTATTTGTTTTACTAATTTTAAAAATACATATAAGTACTAAATACGAGATTCGTAGTGTTTTGGAATTGTTTAACAAAGGAGGAACACAATATATTTCCATACACAATAAATAATATTTTTTCATGTTTTTATTATTTTTAATTATGGTTATTTATTATTATTTCTCTAGAAAAAACCCATGTGTACAAGAAGATCATGAAGTTTATGAAAAGGGAATTAGTCATTGGATAATTTGTTTAAAAACTATGGTAGTTTGAAATCAATGTGAAAAAAAATGTTTATAAGAAGTACAAAGGTGTTGAAGCTCTGTCACAACTAATACTACTTCATTTTTGTAGTCACAAAGATGTTTCAACATGTATTCCTTTTAGGTGATTATCAAAGATCTACAACTACATCCTATTCTTCATCCTTTTATTAAGGTATTCGATGTTTTATTCTTTTTATTTTTTTTGCTGTAACAGCCAGTTTATGTTTTTTCCAATATAAAACATGTTTATATTTTTTTTATACCTGCTAAAAAAAAGTTACATCTTTCAAGTTGTCACCCTCATCAAAATTCATGTTCTTGGAAGTAAATTGGTCTAAATAAAGGCATGTATTGTTCTGGGTTGATTTTTGTATGTGTGGGAAGAGGAAAATATCCCCCACTTCATCGAAAACATGAAAATTAGTCACCAAGTGCGCCTAAAATAGGAAAATCTAAGTAACAATATTCAAATTTTATTTATTACTAATTTTGGGCCAAATTCATATTGGAATAAACCCTTAAATAGTCTATTTTCATTATAAAATATTAAATCTTATAAAGAGTATTGAACGAGATTAGAAAAAGTTAAATAGAATATATCCATTGAGATGCATGGAAGCATTGGGTGTCTATATGAGGTTGAGTAATGAGTTGTGTGTGTGAAAAATAAATCACATTCATTATAATTATAAGAGTTTATCGATTTAGATCATCAATGTTTCATGAGTGGAATGTGGGTAATTATGATGTTCATTAGATCACTAATTCAATATGGTTTGTTAAACTCACTCATTATTTCTCATGGTTCCTACAGGATATAATTGAATTTATATATAAAATTACAGTTGAAGATATAATTATGTGAACCATGGACCATTTTTGGTTTTTTATATGTAAGTATATCTCACAAATTTTTGCATGAAGATTTGTGTAAGTGACTGAAGACGGAGGTTTTAAATCTTAGATGGAATTGATCCAATGTTTTGTAAGGGTGTTGGGGATCAATAGGTTTGGTATCTCTATAATTGGTGTCTATTAGGTGTGATACTTTATCCAATGGTGTGACAACTCCATTCAAAAAGAAATGGTTCTTTTCTTGGTGATGATGTGGAGAAATGATGATGTTGTAATGTTTTGAGGCAATATGATGGTGTTGTAGATCTAGTTCTTGACAAACATGATGATGCAAAGTGACAGTGTGATGCTATGATGATGTGATGGGGTGGTTTTGATATGAATCTAGGTAATGTTTGTTTATTTTTGTGATATATATTTTGGTTTGATATTTGTGCATAGGTGTTGGAGTATTCACCGAAAGAGAAACCCTAATGGATTTTTGGGACACATACAATTCTTCCTGAATATATCTATGGGAAATGAATGAGGTTCATTTCTTTGAGGTGGATTTGGGGTTACATACTCTATTCTTATGGGGTACAGATCAGAAATATGTGAGGCTTAATTTTGTTTCGTTTCAGTATAAAAAATATCTTAGTTAGTTGTTTACCTTTTATTTTATTGTAACTAAATTCAAGAGTGGGATTTTGAAATGTAAAATTGGATTAGTGGAATCCTGAGGCCATTGGATTATATAAAATAAACATATGGTTTAATCATCCTTAATAATGAAAGAAAAATAATACAAAAAAACACAACAATGATGAATCTCAACAAAATGTGAGTTAAGTGATGGGGGTGTATATACCTTCTGAAAAATAGGAAATGCCTCTTCTACTAGAGATGATGTACCAACACATTCAAAGCTAGTGTTTGTGCCCCCACCTGTCATCTCATATATCAACTACACATCATGTGGTGGGTACCAATTTTTTTTTATTAAAAACTAGTTATACTTAACCATGAATGGTGAATACATGAATTTTTCAAACAAAGAGAGTTACAAGGATCACTAGGTTGGTCGTGACATTCTATAGGGTTTATAAAATCTGTGACTCTAAATTTTTTATATAAGAAATTGAAAGTTGTAACATTTTAAGAACTCTCAGAAAATATACATAATTGATGAGTAAAAATGAAGGGGCAAAAATTCATGTGAAAATATGGAATTTCATTGTAATAATTAGCTTGACTGGGAATACAAAAAAATTTCATGCATGTTGAATGTATTCCTATTAGTGTTTTTTAAAACATTATCATATGTTTTAATTTATTTTGTTTTGAAATTTATAGATTCATTTAATCAAATAGTTTATAACAATTATTTACACCATTTGATATGTTTTTTTTCATTGAAAATTGTATGCCCCCTTTAAGGTACTTCAATACATTCCATTTACGTGTCATCGTTAGTTTATAAACCAACTATGTGAAATAAAATCTCAAGTTCTTATATTTGGAATGCTAGAGATGAATCCCCCATGCATAAAATAGTATAACAAAAAGGTTCTCACCAAAAATAGATGACATGTGGGCTTATTGGGTTTGGAGGCCTATTTACTAACATGAGGTTTTCTTATCAAGTTCGTTTTACATTCATTTTAAGTGTCAAAATGTAAACGAATAATATGTTTATTATCATGTATTTGTTTCAATTCATTCTAGACTCATGTTGTTTGACTATGAAAACCTCTAATTGGGGACATTCTATTGGAATTTTGCTACTATTTTTCATATATATCAGGTATTTATTTGTTTTACATGGATGAGATTTTATTTCTCTGTGATAGGAGGATATTTATTTTCCAACTTCATACTTTTCAGTGATCACATCAATACCAATGATTCTAGAAACTCCACATATACTTTATCCCTATTCAAGCTATAACATGATTATTTTGAATCTCAATGAAACATGACAAGAAAATATACATCTAATTTAGGGACAATAAAACTTGACAATCATTCCTACAACTGTTAAAAACATACCAATAATCCAATTATTCCAAGTCCAAATATAAAAATGGTTAATCCCTCCTCTACACATTCAGTTCTCCAATTTACACCAAATCCTAAAAAACCAACATGATAGTCAGTAATATAGAACCATGAACCAAGTAAACAGTATTTTAAAATTAAAGGTTAAATGATAAAAAGAAAAACATACCATCTGGTACTAGTAATGGAGATGATTCTATAACTGGGATCATGATTGGGTTAGATAGTGACATCTATTTTAGTTTCATATTTTCAATTTAAAATAATTATTGTAGATGGTGTACCATTCCATATATGGAGGTGAAATAGAACATTTTCATCCATAAATGTAACTATCATTTTAAATTTTTGCTGAACTAACTATATATACATGTATATGCAATAAAACTATATTGAAATCATCATACATTGACTTGTGGACATTGTATTTTTTTAGAAAAAAAATCTCCATATAATTCTATCCTAGGTACACATAATTATTGTCGGTTACAGGATAAGTTTACATCCATGAAAATGAAAACAATCACTTACTTAATATATACAAATTAAAAAATAATAATGCAATTTAAGATGTTGATAATAAATTCACATAAACCATTGATTACTTCCCACTATTATAATTATAAAATGAAATTTATACAACCAAATAAGAAATAATAATTTACTATATATTTAGTTTGGTGGTGGGGAAACATGTACTCATTCACCCCCTCCAAACCCACATTTCCCACAAGAGAACAAATTTATTTGAAATGATAGTCTGGTAGGGTGAACATGTGTTCTCTTTTTACCATTTCAAAACCAAATACAATCTAAAATAAGTCACAAATATAATAGTTTTCGCATGATTTCTAATTATGTACTTAATTTTTCATTTCATTAAATTTTAATTTTTTCCCATGAATGTGATGCAATTAAACTCCATTTAGAATTTATTACATGAAACATTAATAATCACTTATTAAGAATACATATCTAAGAATATATGCCCTATTTGGAGGGATTTCGTGTTCGATTATGGTTACATTGGTGATGTATAGAACTATATACTCACTGAATCTTGACATGAACATACAGTCTACACATTCCATGTATTATGCTTGGGAATTTGGGATGACCAAATTTACGTCTCTCACTTATTCCAAATTTTCACCCACTCTCTCCAAAACCTTTCTATGGTCATGTCATCAAATTATTGAGACCAGTAACAAATTTAAAACACACAACACCATCTCTCTGGTTCATCACTTGATAAAAATCAGAGAAGAAAAGTAAATATCCAAACATTAAACATATATCTGCATGAGTTCCCTATCAATCTCAATAAATTTTCATGGCTTCATAAAGATAATTATAAGAATAAATGAAAATATGATTGGGTAAAACAGTGAGGGTAGACTTTTTTGTCAGTGAAAACAGATGGTTGTCTCAAGGTATAATTTCTTCAATTGTCAGCTAGTAATGAGAAGCGTATCATGAAACACAAGAAGAATCAAATTTATAATTTATTGATAATTTGAAATGTAATACAATATAATTTTTGTAATACAAGCATGAAAAATTACTTCAAAATGAGTAATCGTCACACATGAAAAGTTAAATTGAAAATTATTGTAATAATATGATGTTTTAGGGTAAAAAACATAGTATTCTAAGAGTATTAATTAAATGTGATACTCTAAACATCTTTCACAAACATGACATAATATATAAGGTATTATAGAAAAGGCATGATATGAGGAACATTTTAAACAAGACAACATAGTATTTCATGAAATTTAATTAAATGTCATACCCTCAACATCTTGCACATACACTATGTAATATGTAAGTTATAATATACAAATCATGATAAAAGTGACATTTTAAGCCAAACAACAAGCTCAAATATCATTATAATTTTCATCATTGACCCGATTATAGATAAAAATCAATCTAGACTTCCATTTCAAGTGTAGCTATATTTGTAGTCGATAAAATAATTAAACAAAATTTAATTTAGATAGAGAACAATTTGAAATTGTTAGTCCCAAAAAAATGATAATCCTGTAAGGATGGATAAATCATTGTATATCAATTTTTAAAAAGACCCATTTCAAAAATCATGTACCACTAATTTTAGGAACTCTGTTCTCTTTCACACAAGAATATTGAAGTTATAAAAAGGTAAGGAGGGTTATACGTGTTTTTATATGGTTCACCAGCATTGGGATAATCCAAGGAGCATACAAAAATGTTGTTTCAATGTACCAAAATCACTAAGTACAATTCTTTTTTTACAATTTGGAGTGGCCACATAGACCCTCTAGGTTTAAAACATTCAAAAAACAAATGGAGAACTCACTACTCTCCTTATAAGAAAAAAGTCACTGCTATTATAAATCTGTTATACCATCCCCAAATGAAAATTGGAAATTACATCAGTGATGGTTTAGTAATCATATCTGTTTTTATCGACATGATTAATCTCCTTGATCTTCCAGAGATATGAAATCATGTATCTCCTTCTACACTTTTTTCTCCTTCAAACATAAAATTTGGAATCCCCATTGAACTATGCATGCACTATTCTTCTAATGCTTCATGTTGGTATCAAGAAAGGTAAATTCCTTGAGGTATGGGTGAATTAAGTTATTTAGATCTCTTCAAATGACCCTCACCCAAAATATTGTTTCACTGTTAGTAAGAACACCTCCCTCCCCCATAGTAGATATAAAATGATAAAGAAAACGAGGGAGACAATAAATTTTACTTGGCTCACCCAAACTGGGATCTAAGGATAATTCTATAGAGATGTGTTGATGTACCAGAATAACTAATCATGATGCTTGTTTCTTATGATTTAAAGCAGTTTATTTGACCCTATAGGTTTACAAAATTCAAAAAATAGAAAAATCACTACTCTCAACCGCTCAGATTGTTCACTGCTTCTCCAAGTGAAACTATCTCAATCACCACAAACCTGTAATAATATTACACCATCAATGGTGTGTCAATCATCTCCACTTTAATAAATGTTATGAACTTTGCAAACCTCTAGTGATATAGCCTCATGAATCTCCCTTTTCTTCTCTATATTTTCAATAGTTACATTGAATTCATCCTCTTTCGTACCTTAATCCATTATCCTCCTCCTTTTGATGAAATATATCTCTCCACTCTTAATATAATCTCTAGGTTTTCCATTTAATTAATATTTAACTCACCCCCATTAATATGGAAAAACCCATCCAATAATCTTCTAAAAAATCATTCCAAAGAAGCCCAAATTCAAATATCTGATTTCCTTCCTAAAATATGGGATACTTGAATATTTAAATCTTGTAACTTGAATTATTTATGGTGTTTTCCCCAATTTATTTTGATTTCGTTTGTTTTAAATATGTCTATATAACTATACTTACCACCTCAAAGAGTGGTGGATACCCTTATTTATAGATAGAGTAAAATAAATACATGTAAGAGGTAAATAATGTGGGACTCTAAAATACACTAAAATGGGTCTCACACTCCCACATCAAGATAGAATAGTTATATCATGGAATAATATACCCACAAAAAAACAAAGAGAGAAGGCATCATAAAGACTGAACACACTCCCCCTCAAACAGGGTTGTTGATGCTATGTATTATGCCCAGTTTGGTGAATATAGAATCCAATAGGACTCACAACAAGCCTTTGGTGAAGATATATACATGATGATGAGAGATTGGAATATAGCTAAAGGTTATATGTTTATGATTAAAGTGATGGATAATGAAGTGATGTTCAATTTCAATATGTTTTATGTGTTCATGGAAAACTGGAAAAGAAGAAATCTTTGGGGGTGTATAATAATCACACCAAATATGGGAAAAAATTTGTGGTGGGAAACCAATTTCATTAAGAAGGTGAAGAAGCTAATTAATTTTGGTAGTGATTGTGGATATAACACAATACTCAAATTTAGAACTAGATCTAAGGATGAAAATTTATTTCTAACTTTTCCAATAGATTAAATTATCAGCCCGAAAAATAGAAAACCTAGAAGTATACTTTTAGGTAGATGAGTATCTTGTGCATTCAGAATCATAGAAGGCCTCAATGTCCAAATGATCGTGATGTGAATACCAAAGACCATGAGAAAGGACTTTTTATTAATTTATTTGACAATGTGAAGGATAGTGTCCCATTGGGATTTCATCTGATGTCAATGAATTGACTGACTTTGCTAATAATGAAAACAATATCCGAACGAGTCATCATAAAATAACTGAGTCTTCCCAAAAGAAAAATATACCTATCTAGATGAGAATATGGGTGAGTGATATCATAGAGGGAATATTCCCCTTGTTTAAAAGGATTACAAAGGTAGTTTTCTGATACAATCTAGTATCCTACAAGATATCTAAAACATATTTTAGCAATGAAATAATGATACTGGTTGGAGAGTGAGAGACTTCAATGCCAATAAAATATTTCAAAGAACATAAGTCTTTGTTATGAAATTTTTGTTGATTATAATCCTTGATATGGTCAATTACATGTGATTCTCTACCAGTAATAATGATATCATCAATGCACATAGCCAACAGGATGCAGCCAGATGATATTTGTTGATAAAAAATATTGTGATCCTATATACTCTGAGATAGACCAAATGTGGTGATGATAGAGAAAAATTTGTAAAACCATGCATGAAGAGACTTCTTGACTTCATAACGAGACTTCTGAAATTGACAGGAATAAGAACCAACCCTTAAGTAAAAGAAGATATTAAGTCATTGTAGATTGAATTCCTCATCATTAAAACCTTGCAGAAACACATTCTAGAAATTAATTTGATGAAGAGGCCGATAATAAGTTATCTATAGATGGTAGATTGAAGATTTAGAAGAAATGTAATAGGTGTGATCATGAAGGTAATGGTACTAGATATTGTATGGCTATCTTACCAACTCAAGAAGAAATCATGAAATGGATTTTGAAAACTCAAGGGAAAGAATATTTTTCAAAAACTGAAGAGAAGATGCCAGCTTCATTTGATTACACATGATATAAGAAAAATCCATTACAAATTATATGAAGGCTTATCACAAGGAAGAAAAAAAACACATCTCATGCTAAGTATAAGAATAAGAAGACTAGATTGAGAGAAGATTCTCAGTCTAAATGTTTATTTTAAAGAACATTGAGGTTCCTCCTTATTGCCATTATTCTTGTTTATTTGAACTAATTTATGGGTAATTGAAGGAGTAAAGGAGTTGGCTAAGTGAGATAGCTATTTTAAAATAATAATATATATGCATCATGAAATATATTGATCACCAAAATGAGGGATGTAGTGTTACCCTTTGGGGGGATAAAAGTTGAATCTAAGATATGACTACCACACTTTCCTGCAATGAGTGATGATAGTTAAAAAGGTTGAGATGCATGGGGAGTTTTGTTTATACACTTGAATTTTTTTGATGTGTTTGTTGAGATGGGTGCATGTGTTATCTCAACAGAATTACTTAGATGGACCCTGATATAATGATGTTGGAATAAAATTGAGGAAATTATTATATAAAATAATTTTCATGGACAACATTTATCATCTAAATTATGCACTCTTGTTTTCTACATCAGATTCACCCACATAGAGTAAGAGTTTTCTAAATAAAGGATCTTTGTTTTGTGAATCATGTGACATTATTCCTGTTTTGAGGAATTTTATTAGGTTTCTGAGATGAAAAAATATGAGTTGAGATGTACCTTATGTTTCCCTTTGAATTTTATTATCAATAAGGGGGGAAATAAAATGGACACACTTATGGGGGAGAAAGAATTGAGAACACATATTGATTTTGAAGAAGTGTGGGGATATTGAAAACAATCACAAAGGGGGATATTGTTGTGTTCAAGTTATTTTAGTTTAATTTTTTTCAATATGTCAATATGTGTTTATGGGATATGTTACTTGAAAAATCAAAGGTGAGTTTTATCTTAGTTTAGAGAAAAAGTATCACATAAGATGATGCTTTATTGGTTCTAAATGTTTCTAATATCTTGATTACTCAATGGTCATGATTGCAAGTGAGTTTTTTTAAATAATTATGTTTTAAAAATATGAGATTTTTGGACTAATGTTATCGGATGGATTTGCAGCTGTACATAGTTCAAATTATGAAGACTATACAGAGTTCAATTTATAAAGACTATATAACGTTCGAGTTATGAAGTCATGGATATGTGGTTGTACAAAGTTTGATCTCTAAAATTATGATATGATGAAATGATGGGACAAAAAATATTATAAGTTTACTAGAATAAATTTAATGTACCAATTTGATTATATGGAGGAAGTGTGAGGATGTTCCAAACATAGAAAACATAGAGTACAAGACAAAGAAAGTGTTGGACCCTAGATATTGTTGGCCACTATATCTAACTAAAATGGTTTTAATTGTAACAAATCATGTCATATATTAACATATATCTAACCTCATGTCAGATCCTAAATTATTTCAAAGCATTATCTTGAATATCATATCATTTCAATCGTATAACTCTTTATGAGTGTTTAAGTCTAAACAAGCTTATAAATGATTATCTATGTGTTTATGGACATTACCATTCTATGACTTTGTTGAACTATGAGATAGCCATAACATCTAAAATTATCCAAGTATGAGTCCCTGAAACCGACATACAGATGACTCGCTGATAGACATATGACTCACTTACATACAATTCAAACAGGCATATACTCTAAGTGTGTGAAGCTAACATCATTGAGAGATGAATCACTATTGCACATGAAACTATTAGAAGGACTCACTGTTGAATATAACTCACCAACGCAGATGAACTACCATCATTCCAAGTGACCTACCATTGTATAGTGCTACTGACGCAAGGAATCACCATCAGTTCAACTATCTCATCGATACATCAACTGTCTCATCGATAGAAGTAAAAAATCTCCATTGAAACAAGTCACGGATGTAATGAGTCACCAAAATATGGAAAGACGGATAGAATGACATACCGATGGGTTGAGACACCGATATAAGGAGACACCAATATAAGGAGACACCGATAGACGAGTCATCGATAGATTGTTTAAATTTTCATTTATTAAAATTATTTCTAATGGTCATATTTGTGTCATTTAATAATACTGACATATTTAATAATACTTTGTAGGACTTTTAGTAGACATTAAAAGGTATGATGAACCTATGCACGTGTAATGTACATGCTCTTTGTCGTACCTCAAGAATAAAATTATTTTGTGAAGATAGAAGAGTAGTGGTGTTGCATGCCTGCAAGAGAGAGATATACTGAAGAACTTCTGCAACTCTCATGAAACCACTGTGAACTAAAGAACAAAAGAAGAAAACACAAGGAGATCTCAATCAATCTGCACATTTAATTCACAAACTACTTCATCATACCAAAAAAGGAGAAGAATATACCTGCAGAACCATACTTGTACCTGGAATCCAGAATATGACACATTGTTTTTGTTTCAACTTCCAGAACAAGAATCTGGCTTCGACTCCACTTCATCAAATGAGTCCAAAGATGCACTGCATAACACACAGAGCCTCCTAAACCGTACTCCACATCATTAGATCAGCAGTGTTCATTTAGTTGCATTTCTGAGCAGTGTGCGTATTTTTCTGTTACATACACACTCACTCATGTACATAACTAGAGGATACTTTATATACTCAATATCACACTCTTTTTATCCATTTGTATCCCATGTAGAACTATGGAAGAGTTTGTGTGTGACATGTTTGTTTTTTTCCCCACAATGAACTGTGGTAGAGGTCAAGGGTGACCTGGACATCCCTGGGTGCTGTTGTAAACACCAATCTAGGGTGTGGATCAAACTTTTTATTAATTTAAACTAATTTGTGGTAGGTGATCACCAAGTAGATAGGATTAAGTCTCTACTTAAGACTAAACCTCTTATTTTAATTCCACTGTGTTTTTACCTTTTAGTTTTACTCTGTTTTATCACGTATTTCAAAAAAAATTGAACTCTGAAACTTAGTCTTAGCAAGTTTTTATAATAGTATTGGCTTATTAGGTTGGTTTCAAAAGTTGAATTAATTATCAAATTGATATAACTGGAAACTAATCAATCTTTTGAGAAATTAATAAAACAGTCAAACTCTTATAAATTCACTACTGGCTAACTGGGAAACTTAATTTTAAATATTTTGGGAATTTCAAATTATACTTTTTAATAGAAATTTTTATAGATACTCAATTAACCCCCCCCCCCCCCTTAAGTACTCTACTCCAACCAACATTTGGTATCAAAAGGTTTTAGGAATTTTTAGTTTTCAAAGATTTTTCAAACTTTTCAACTGTGATTGTAGTTGTATTTCAAAGATCCTAAAATTTCTATCAATGCTTAATTTTTATCTCTTTAAAATCTTGTTCAAAATTTTTTAGTATGGACGATAATCTGGAAGGTGATGCTACCAAGATAACTCCATTATTTAATGGAAAAAATTATTCTCAATGGAAAATTAAAATGAAATTGTACTTAGAAAGTATGGGTTTTGAAATTTGGTCTTCAATTGTAGATGGATATAAGATTCCTGATATTGCTAGAACCACTTGGTATGAACCAAATAAGACTTATTATAAAAATAATTTCAAATTTATGAATGCCTTATATTTTTCTTTAGGATATAATGATTTTAACAGGATTTCTGCATGTAAAAAAGCCCATGAAATTTGGGAAAATTTGTCAGTTTTACATGAAGGGACTTCTAGTGTTAAGGAAATGACACTTAACATGTATACTATTAAATATGAAAATTTTAAGATGAATCTTGATGAGCCTATTTCTTACATGTATCACTAATTTATTGAAATTTTGAACACTATGATATCTCTGGGAAGAGATGGTACTACCAAAGAACAAATTATGAGGATTATCATATGCTTACTTTATAGATATAGAGGAACCTCTGTATCAATTAGAGTATCAGGTGACATTAGCAAACTATCTGTCAAAGAACCCATTGGAAAATTTATGGTGTATGAGGAAGAGTTGAAATTCAACAAAGATAAAGAGGATAAAACTAAGAGAAAATTTGTAGCCGTCAAGACTATTAACTCTAAGAATAAGTAAAAAGAGAAGGTGTTAGCCTCTATTGAAAGATCTAGTAATAGAATAAACATTAGATAGTGATGATGATATGGATCAGCTAGCTAGAAGATTCAAGAATTTATATAGGAAGAAGAAGTTTTTCAGGAAGCCTAATTATAAAGGAAGATATTATAACAAGGGAAGATGGAAAAAATAATGGAAAAGAAATGAAAAATTAGAGGAGAATTTCTGCTTTGAATGTAAGAGGAGGCGACATGTCAAAGCTGATTGTCCAAAATTAAAATACAAAAATACGTATGAAAAAATACAAGAAGTATAAGAAAGTTATGAAGGCCACCTGGAGTGCTTCTGAAGATATCTCCAGTGAATCATAATCATCCCATGATGAAATGATAACATGGGAAATATGTTTTTCATGACAAACACATCTGAGGTAACCTTAGATTATCCAGCACACAATTCTTATTATTCTGAAAATGAAAGTGAGTCTGAAAATAAGACAATTGATGAACTATTTGAATGTTGTAACATGCTGGAAGATACTTTCAATTAACTAAAAGATAAATATAAATATTTAAAGAAGCATCATGCTCTTACTGTAACTATTAAGTCTGAACTCACTACTGAAAACGAAAATAATGCTCAACTTTCTCAAGGAAAAAAATTAATTAAAAATGTCTAATGAGCAATTGAAGAAATATTTAGATAAGTTTACCAATGGGAAGAATAGTATTACTCAAATTCTTGGTAAAAAGATAGCTCCTAAGTAAACTTCTGGTATTGGATATCATCCTAGATAGAGAAACCTATCTAAAATAATTTTTTTAACTAAATCTGGAAAATCTATTCTTCTACCTATATATAAAAATTCATAGGCTAGTTCCAGTTCTAGAAAACATTTTACTACCTATAGTTTTTCTAGACTAAATAGAGTTTATTTTTCAAATATGTTAAAGAATTCTTATAGGAAACCCATAAGGAAAATTTGGGTACCTAAATCATTGATTACTAATGTCACTAGACCCAAAAAAGTCTGGGTACCAAAATCTATTTTTTTTATTCTATAGTAAAGTTGTTTAAATATCTCTTGAAAGAGTCAGTGGTACTTGGAAAGTGGATGTTAAAGACACATGATAGGAGATTATTCACTCTTATAGAACCTAATCAAGATTGATGGTGGATATGTCACCTTTTGTGACAATGCTAAAGGAAAAATAATTAGCTTAGGCCAGATTTGTAACTCTAACATAGTTTTAATTTCTAAATTACTTTTTTTGATGGATTGAAATATAATCTTCTTAGTATCTCACAATTATGTGATGATGTATTTCATGTTAAATTTTAAAATGAATCTTGCAATGTTTTTCATTCTAAAAATGAGTTAGTATTTTCTACTTTTAGAAATGAAAATGTATATTCTGTTAACTTAGATTTTTTAGTTTCTTAAAAAAATTCCTATTTAAGTTCCATTCATAAAGAGTCTTGGCTTTGGAATAAGAGATTAGGACACTGTAATATACACTCTCTTAGAAATATTACTAGAAAAGTTCTAGTTAATAATATACCCAAAATTGAATTTTCAAATGACAAAGTTTGTAATCCTTGTAAAAAGGGTAAATAGATAATGATATTATTCAAACCAAAGAAATAAGTTTCAACTTCTCAAGCTTTATAGTTGGTTCAAAAGGTGTTGTTTGAACCATCTCGAGTTTCTAGTTTAAATGGGAAGAACTATGTCTATTTTATTTTAGATGACTATTCTAGGTATACTTGAACTTATTTCTTACCTCACAAAAGTGAAGCGTGTACTTACTTAACCAAGTATTCTAAAATAATGGAAAATCTTAGTGGAATTAGAATAAAATCCTTTAGAAGTGATCATAGCCGTGAGTTTGAAAATCAAGACTTCGAATCTTTTTTTCACACAATGGATATAATAATAACTTCTCTTACCCTAGGACACCTCATCAAAATGGAGTTTTAGAAATAAGAAATAGAACCTTTCAAGAAATTTCCCGAACGATTCTTAATGAATATAATTTACATATTTACTTTTTGGCTGAGGCTATGAATACATCTTTCTACATAATTAATAGAGTCTTAATTAGATATATCCTCAAGAATAATCCTTATGAGTTGTGTAATAATAGAAAACACAAAATTAGTTACGTCAATGTTTTTGGTTTCAAAGTCTATATCCTAAACAAAAAGGAAAATCTTGACAAATTTGCATCCAAGAGTGATGAAGTAATATTCCTAGGTTACTCAACCTCTAGTAAATCCTATAGATTATTTAATAAAAGAACCAAGTGTGTGGAAGAATCAGTGCATATCAAATTTGATGAAACAGATCCACATGAACCTATGATCTCTCTATACAACCTCGAAGATGATATGTTAAACCTGTACATAAATGAAAAATCATTTAATCCTATTATTAAGAAATCTGTTAAATAAAAAAGTTCTTGAAATTCTTCATAATATGAACATGATGAACCCGAACCTATAGATGAACTTCAAGTTAATAGCCCCTACTTTTCAAGAACAACTATAACTCTTAAGAACCATCCTTTAGATTCTGTTGTTGGAGATTTAGATAAAGGGACACAGACTAGAGATTCTCTTAGAAATCAGGTTGAACATCAGGCCTTCTTTTCACTGCTTGAACCTAAAAATATAAATGATGCAATTAAATATGAATTTTGGGTGATGGATATGCAAGAAGAACTTAACCAATTTGAAAGAAATAAAGTTTGGAGACTTGTGGATAGACCCAAATACACTTTGACCATAAGCACTAAGTAGGTGTTTAGGAATAAAGTAGATGAATCTTGGAATATTGTAAGAAATAAAGCTATATTGGTTTCACTATATTATTGTCAAGAATAAGGCATTGACTATGAAGAAAAATTTGTGCCTATTACTAGACTTGAGTCCATTAGAATCCTGTTTTCTTATGTTACCCGTCATAATTTCAAACTTTATCAAATGAATGTCAAAAGTGCATTCGTAAATGGGTATATAGTTGAGGATGTTTTTGCTGAACAACCCCCTGGTTTTACAAACCCTCATTTTCAATATAATTTTTTCAATTTAAAAATAGATTTATATGGTTTAAAACAAGCTCTAAGATCTTGGTATGATAGATTAAGTAGTTTTCTTATTTCAAAAGGTTTTACCAAAGGAATTTATGATCCTACATTTTTTATAAAACGAATTTTTAAATATTTTTTAGTAGTTCAATTTTATGTAGATGATAATATTTTTTGATCTTCAAGAAATTATTTATGCATTGATTTTTCTAAGATGATGCAAAATGAATTTGAAATGAGTTTAATGTGTGAACTCAAATTCTTTATTGGATTTCAGATTTTTAAAAATAAAGAAGGTATTATTTTAAATCAAATTAAATACACAAAAGATATTTTGAAAAGATTTGGATTTGATATCATGAAAAGTAGTGACACTCCAATTATTACTACTTGTAAGTTGGATCTTGATGAAGATGGTAAATTTGTTGATCAAACCACTTATAGAGTAATGATTGGAAGTTTTATCTACTTGACTGCAAGAAGGCTAGATATAATGTTTAGTGTATGTATGTGTGCCAGTTTTCAAGATAATCCCAAAGAATATCAGTTGAATGATGTTAAAATAATTTTAAAATACCTCAAACATACTATCAATTTAGGTTTGTTTTATCCCAAAGGAAAATAATTTGATATACTAATTTATTTTGATGCTGACTTTGGTGGATACGAGTTAGATAGAAAAAGTACCTATGGGACATTTCACTTTTTGGGAAAGTATTTGGTTTCATGGTGTAGTAAGAAAGAGAATTTTTTTGCATTGTTTACTGCCGAAGCTGAATACGTAGCTTCTGTTAGCTGTTGTGCTTAGATTTTTTGGATGAAACGCACTCCGCTATACTATGGATATCAATTCGGACATGTACCTATAAATTGTGACAATAAAAGTGCTATTAACATTTCATAGAACCCAATTTCTCATTCTATAACAAAACATATTTATGTAAGACATCACTTTTTGATAGATTGTTATCAAAAGGGTGATATCACTTTAGAATTTATTGGCACTGAATATCAGCTTTCTGACATATTCACTAATCCATTGAACTCTAAAAGAATGAATTAGGTCAGACATGAGTTAGGAATGATCGATTAGTAAGACCATGTGTTTCCTTTCCTTTCATTTGTTTCTATGAATTTGTCATACCGACACTGTTGTCAAGTCGACACCGTTTTCATGCCGACATTGTTGTCATGTTTACACCGTTTTTATGCCGACACCATTTTCATGCCGACACTATTTCCATGCCGACACTGATTCCTTGTCATACCAACATTGTTAGTGTTATGAAAAATATGTCATGCCGACACCGATGACTCATTTTTTTACACGTTTTATGTTTTTATCAAAATTACATTGTTTCATTAATTTTGTTGAACCCGTTTCACGATTTTGAGATTTTGTAATTTCAAAAGCCCTAAATGATATAAATTTGAATTGATCCACTCTACTCATTTTCCACTACTCTCTGTTTTGGTCATCACTATCTTTCTTTACCCCTGACCTTTCACCTTTTGACCTCAAGACTGAACTGATTGGAATGGAACGTGTGAAGCGGGATCTTGAAGAGGATAAGTCTCATGCTTCTAATAAATAGAATGGTGAATCGAGTAAATCTTCAGGTCCTATAAATCCTGGTCTGGTAAATTGTGTTGTAACCTTGGAGAAATAAGTACTTTTGGAATGGCTCTTAGAGATCAAGTCTTGGTTGTTGAAGGTTCTTCAAGATCAAGGATGGCTTGGTTGGTTCGCAAACAATGACAGAGTTTTCTACCCGAAGCTGGTACATGAATTTTACCTTAATATGGAACTTCTTCTAGAAGGAAGTGATGTAGCTTGGGTCAAGTCGACTGTAAAAGGGAATAGAATCTATTTCTCTTCAAGACATTGGGCTGAATTTATTAAGGTTCCTCGCAAAGGAATGTTTGATGATTATCAAGGTACTTCTCCACCAGAAAGTGAATTATTTTTCTATGAGATAGCTCTGAATGAGCTAACTGGAAATGAGGAACATAGGAGACTCATTGCATCAGAATTTAATGGTGAGTGCAGAATTTTATTTAAGTTTATTTAGCACTAGATTTTTTCCAGGAAAGGGGAATTTGATTTTCTCAATTATTAGGATGTATACTTGGTGTATTTACTAAAGAAAGGGGTTAAATGGAATCTATGCAGATATCTGATGGTGATCATTAATGAGATGATAAAACCTAGTTGTAAGTAAAATTATCTTTTCTACTCCAGAATGATTTCAGCAATTCTAAAGGAGAAAGGTAGTGTAAGTGAAGTTGATGATGTTTTAGTTAGTGAATGTAGTGGAATCTATTCAAGTTATGATATCTGTAAGAGAATGAAAATTAACTGGAACCCATGGAGAAAGTATTGGGTTGGTGAGGAAGATAGACTATATGAGAAGTTCAATACTATAGATCATCCAGTTAGACCGAGGGATCTAGTGGATCCTAGCCTTGGTCGAGATGAACAAGTAACATATTCTTCAGATGAGGAGGAGGAGCCTACTACTCCTATCAGAGATGTGGGATCACTAGTTTATGGTAGAAGTGACCCATACATAACTGGACCAATAAAAAGAGTTTCTATTGACCTCCAAGTACACCTTTAGACTTACCTTCTCGTGAACCTATTCTCAAATCTAATGGGAGTGAAGAAATAGAAGTTGAAGGAAGTACAGAATATATCAGTGAATCCAGTGAAGAATAAGATAAAGAAGAAGAATCTGTTAGTGGTGAAAGTGATTCAGAATCAGGCAGGAAAGAAGAAGATGATAAAGTTGATGATGAAAATAGAAATGAAAATAATGAATATGGTGATAATGAATAAATTAGTTAATGTGGAAGTGATAGTGAATCTGATCATCCTGAAGGAAATCCAGATGTTGTTAGTATGAATATTATTGAAGCTAATTTTGGTGTATCTATTGAGGGTTCTGTTCAAGATGAAAATTTTTCTCCAGCCAAACCATTTTCTCAATCTATATATACTATAAAAATAACTCTACATAAGGAGAATAAACCTAGATAGGAATCATTAAGTGAGGGAGAGAAATCTTCCCTAAAATATGACATTGAGGGGAGCCTCAAGAAAGAGTTTCTCAAGATGATGAAGAGAATCAAATTGGAAGAGTAAGGCTTGATACTCTTACTCCTCTGGATTCTGATATTATGGATTAATGGGTGAAACATCCTGGGTATGTGGCCCTAGGATTAGATTATGAAGATTCTGATGATGAAGTCTTTGTACCTACTATAGGGGAACTAGTGGATGAGATCTCTTCTAGTGACTATTTCACTAAGGATGATTTTAAACAATTTAATAAAGATATATTTTCCTCCATAAGGCAATCAGTGCAATCTTAGATGAGGTATGGGATTCATGAATCCAGAAGAGAAAACACTGAGATGAATGATAATTTGAAAGCTATCTGATCTATAGTTGATGATGTAAATCAAGATGGATTTTCTAATTCTACTCCTACCTCAACCAGTGTGTCTCAAACTTACATTGCTTTGGTTTCCAAGATGGGGATAAAATAAATTCATCCAAATTTTATTACAACTACAGAAACAGCTGTGACAAACAAAACCAAGCTTGGGAATGATATGAAGAAGTTAACCACTGGCATCAATTCTATAACCATTGAGTACAGAAATAAAATGGAAAGTGTCATGAAAGGACTTTAGAATCTTGTTCATCATATTAAAGCTCTTTATTTTTCCAAACTCAAAAAATAATTTAAGGAACTTTCCTCCTCTGCTCTTACTTCAACCTCTACTCCACTTGTTCTGTCTTCTCAATCTGCAGATCTTACTACTATTAGTTCATTTTTGAAAGAATAGTTGCAAGCATTAATTTTAAGTATTTTCAAGGTTGAAGACACTTCGGATAAGGTTCATGACCGTGTAAAGTATTATACAAGGAGTTCTTCACAAACTCAGAAAGATCTGACCAAAAATATTAATGAGTTTTTCTCCAAACTCATCATAAAGCATCAAATGAATAGTCTGTTTAAATATTTGGCCACCAATCTTACTCTTCCTCCAGTGACAAAGGCTTTTAAGGATCAGATTTATAATCTAATATAATTCAATCCCTTGTTGGAAAAGTTCATATAAAACAAAGATGATTTTGTAAAGGCAATGAAATATGGTGGAGAGATCATTGAATAATTCGTCAAGATGTTGAAACCATATCTCTATGTTCAAAGTGAATCCATTATGGTGCCTCCTACTACACTGCTTAGTTCTACTGGTCCAGTGCCTGCTCAAGCTCAGTTGTCAGTTTCTCAAGCTTTATCTCATATCATACCCATCATTGTAAAGATTTTTCAGCCTCATATTATTTCTCTGCACAGACCTGCCCTAGCTTCTACAGTTCCTGAAGGCATGCCTCTACCTCCTCTGAAAATCCCTTCAAACCCTTATACTTCTCATCCTACTCCTTCTACTGGCCCATCCATTGATCCTTATAATAAGGGGAAGGAACCCCTTGACCCTACCATGTAGTTTGGAGTGATTCTCTTTGATAGGGCTGACTCCTTGTACTTTTGCTAATTCGGTTTACTTTGCTAATGAATGACATTTCACTATTTATACTTTTCTATTTTTCATGTTCTTTTTACCTTCCACTTTTTTCTAATACCAAATGGGGGAAAACTTTATACAACATTATTAAAAGGAGGAAAACATTATTAAGATTTATTATGCATTTAAGCATTAATATATCTGATACATTATTTTATCTTTATGGGAGCTACTAATCAGATTGTTTACTTCAATATTTCCTTAATGATACATAATAATGACATGATTTGTGATCATCAAAGGGGGGGATATTGTTGGACCCTAGATATTATTGGCCACTATCACTGACTATAATGGTTTCAATTATCACAAATCATGTCATATATTAACATATATCATACCTCATGTTAGATCCTAAATTATTTCAAAGCATTATCTTGAATATCATATCATATCAATTATATAACTATTTATGTGTGTTTAGGTCTAAACAAGCTTATAATCGATTATCTATGTATTTATGGACATTAATATTATTTGACTTTGTTGAACTATGAGACACACAAAACATCTAAAATTATCTAAGTATGAGTCACTGACATAGATAGATAGATGACTCACCGACAGACATATGACTCACTGACAGACAGTTCAAACAGGCATATACTCAAAGTATGTGAAGATAAACCCATTTACAGACAACTCACCAGTGCACATGACACTATTAGAAGGACTCACCATTGCACATGACTCACTGTTGCACAGAACTCACCATTACATATGACTCACTGACACAGACGACCTACCATCAGTCCATGTGACCTACCATTGCATGGTGCTACCGATGCAAGGACTCACCGTCAGTTCAACTGTCTCACCGATACATCAACTGTCTCACTGACAGAAGGAAGGAATCACCATTGAAATATGTCCCTAATGTAATGAGGCACTTATGTATGGAAAACTTATATAATGACATACCGATTGGTTGAGACAGTGATAGAAGGAGACACTGATAGAAGGAGACACCGACAGATGAGTCACCAATAGACTATTTAAATATTCATTTATTAATATTATTTATAACGGTCATATTTGTGTAATTTAATGATACTGACATATTTAGTAATCCTTTATAGGACTTTTAGAATATAGTAAGAGGTACAATGAACCTATACACGTGGAATGTACATGCTCTTTGTCAGCCCTCAACAATAAAATCATTTTGTGAAGACTGAAGAGTGGTGGTGGTGCATGCTGGGAAGAGAGAGATATACTGAAGAACTTATAAAAATCTCATAAAACCACTTTTAACTCAAGAAAAAAAAAATAACACACGAGGAGATATCAATCTAGATACACATCGAATTGACAAACTGCTTCATCATACCAAAGAAAAAGAAGAATATACCTACAGAACCATACTTGTACCTGGAAGCCAGAATATGGCAATCTGTTTTTGTGTCAACTTCTAGAAGAAGACTTAGACTTCAACTTCACTTCATCAAACGAGTCTAGAGCTACACTGCATAACACATAGAGCCTTCTAAACCAAACTTTAGATCTTTATCTTTGTTGTGTTCATTTAGTTATGTTTCTGAGAATTGTGTGTATCTATATATTACACACACACTAACTCATGTGCATAATTGGAGGATACTTGACATCCTCAATCTCACACTCTTTTTATCCATTTCTATCCCACATAGAACTATGGAAGAGTTTGTGTGTGGACTGTTTTTTTTTTCACAAAGAACTGTGGTAGAGGTCAAGGGTGACCTGGAAAGCCCTATGTGCTGTTGTGAACCCCGATCCAGGGTGTGGATCAAACTGTTTATTAATTTAAACTTCTTGGTGGAAGGTAATCACCAAGTGGAGAGGATTAAGTCTCTACTTTATATGGAAACTCTTGTTTTATTTCCACTGTGTTTTTACCTTTTAGTTTTACTATGTTTTATCACATATTTCACAAAACTAAATTGAACTCTGATAGTTAGTCTTCGAAAGTTTTTATAACAGTACTGACTTATTAGTTTGGTTTCAAAAAATTTATTAATTATCAAAGTTATATAACTGAGAACTATTAAATCTTTTGAGAAATTAATAATATAGTCTATCTCTTATAAATTCACAATTGGATAACTAAGAAACTGTATTTTAAATATTTTGGGAATTTCAAATTATTTTTTTTAACAAAAAATTTATAGATACTCAATTCACCCTCCCCCCCCCCTCTTGATTACTCTACTCCGACCAATAGAAAGTATTTATAAAGTTCCATATGATGAAATTTTATTTAACTTAATACACTTTAATAAATCCATAAGATGGATAACTTTAGAAGGATACACTTAAAAAAATGTTCCCATTCATTAGATGAAGAAATGGTGTGTTACAAATATAGAAATATGGATTCATTGAACATATAGTATCAGATAGAGAATTTTGAACATCAGATGGAGGTTTAAGTAAAATTAAAAAGCATTATAAATTCAAACAATGTGATGATAATAAGTTGTGTTTTCAGTGATTGTAAATATAGTCAATATTTGAGGAATATTTTAAGAGTTCACTGAAGTTGAGATTTGAGGAAACTTTGGCGAAGAATGTTGACTCCGATTTCTATGGAGGTTTTCAAGGAGATCAGTCATTCAAAGGGAGAGTTGAGAAAGAAATTCAAATTCGGAGTTCACATTTATTCCTTACTTTTAGAGGAATATGATCCTATAAAAGGAGGAGAACTCATTTATATATTATTTTGTTGATTTATCTCAAGAGAATTTATTATTAGTTAAGTTTTATGTGTTAACCAATAATACACTTGGTTGAAAGAGATAAATACCATAAAAATCATATTGGACAAAGGTGCATCAGATGAAGATGCATTAGACAGATGAGTAATAGACACAGCATACTGAATAGAGTTGCACTGGATATAGATTTAATAAACTAATGGGTATCGGAAAAATCATACCAGATGAGTATTACCAAACAATTTTTTTTAGGAATATTTCCAGATAATGTTTTGGAAATTTAGCATTTGAGTAGATCTAGGTATTTCAAAGATCAAGAGGAAGTTTCAAGGCAGAAAGACTTGTCGAAGTTATTAAATATCATAAACAAGTTGTACAAAATAAAATTAAATCTAACTTGATTTTGGAGGAATACCATCTAGAGAATAAGATGTTTCTACACTGAATCTACACTGAAGAATGAGCTTGTGGTAGAGGGGTATAACCAGCTACTAGAGTCCTATTATTGGGGGGGTATAACCAATCACCAAAGAAGTTTGTAGCAGGGGGTATAACTGGTTGATGAAGTTTGTAATTGGGGGTATAACCAATTACTATTAAATTTAATGGACAATACATGATGGGGGTATAACCAACATGGAAAGGACTAGTTTCTCACATTGAGGTTGAACCCTATAAACATCGTGTGTTGATCACTATCTTTATATTTATTGCAGACAAGTTAAGTTTGAGAGATATCTATGAGTGGATTGAGAAATCTAAAATATTCATAAGTTGAGTTTTGAAATTAATTCATAAAATAAAGTGATCATTTATTCACCATCTCCCCCTCTCATTAATCTTACACTGAACTGAGATTCAGACATGGTGTGAGAATCACCATCACGACATGACCCTCACCCTATTCTGAAACCTTGAACCTAAACTCCATCCTCCACAAGAACCTCCATGACCTGAGTTCCTTCATCATAGTGCAATCCAAGTAAACAATCAAATCCACCCAATTCAGAAAAATATCATATTTATAACCCTTTGAAGATTGTATCATGATACTCCAAATCTTCTCAATCTTCAAAACTGTGGTGGCATGATCTACATCTTACGATATGAACATCTATAAATAGACTAGAACCACTGAAATCCACCCAAACCTATTCATAGTGTGGTAATACTACCCGAAAAATGACTTATTATTATGTATTTATTTCATTTATATGGTAAAGGAATGTTTCTTACGTATGCTCTTCTGATACCCTTATTTATTGCATGGGTACTCTCACATAACATGTGGACCATTCACGAAATTATCCTTATTCCCATGCCATGACTTGTCCATTACAACTTCACTCAAATATATTACATATACTAGTGATTTCTTTCCCCTTTTCCACCTTTCATCACCTTTAAATATATTACATATAGAAAACCTTATGCATGAGACTTTACCATTTCCTATTATTTCACAAATTCACCCACTACATGACACTTGCTTCCATTGTGTGAACTAATTTGGAATAAAACAACCCAAAACCAAATTTTTACGGGGTCCTCATCAATATTTGAACCACTTCCTATGATAAAAACCACCAGATAAGGTTATTCTAGGATATCCTACTCGCAGCGTGCCCTAGGAATACACAACATGATTTTTTCCTACACACGGAACTATTACAGTTACTCCTAGATTCTTACAAAACCTATTTTTCCTTCTTGTTACAAGTTATTAATTACTTTGTAATATATTTTGGATGTTCCTTCAACCAAATTAAATAAACCTAATCCAAAAATACTCTAAGAGGACTTTTTCTAAAAATCTACCTCTTTGGTTTTGTTGATAACTCTTTCAGAACTGATTAAAGAAATATTCTTCTAAAAACTACATAACTAACCAGAAAAAAAAGATCTGAAATTAATTACCTTAGGATAGTGTATCAATTATTTACTAATAACTTACTCTATTCCCACATGACTCGGACTCTTAATGAGAAAAATAGTTAAATGAAAAGTTCGACGTGAAAACACTTTTTTGATCTTTGTGATCTTCATCATTTCTCAACCAAGATTATACCCATAAATAGACATTCAAGTACTCTCCTACTTTACAAAACATCAGCATGGGATGCCCCCCCCCCTTCAAAAATAAAAAACACTCTAAGTCATATTCATCTCTAATCCAAGAAAACTTCTCCCAAACAACTCATGGACAACTTCTCCTCCTTTGTCAAAGAACCTAAATAGAACTTCTCTAAAATTTCAAAAGAGGGATAGAAATCCCAAATTTAATTTAAGAGAATAACCATACCAAGTTATAAATATAAAATTTCATATTTTAGTGGGGTCCCTTCTCCAAAAAATCTATTTGGATGATTGGAATCCAAGAGCCAACCGATGCCTCTCAAAACTATCCTTTAGTAGTGTCTATGTCAGGATTCTGCAACTTGATGAAATAATGCCATTGTTCAATATTCTTCTTGATGAAATGATACTATATCTCGATGTAATTTACCTTGGTTGATTGATAGGATTTTTACAAATATTGAAAACACTTGATTTATTACATGAGATTGCAATAGGATATTTCACATAAAATCCAACATGCTCAAGTTGTTTATTCATCCATAGAAATTGAGTACATGTTTGAGTAGCCACAATATATAGTTTTCAAAATGATTAGTGAAATAAAATATTTTTTCTTTCCCATCCAATAAATTAACAAACCTCTAAAATAGAATTCATCACTCAATGTTAAATTGTGATCATCCTCTAAATTTCTCAATCCATATTTTTGTATCTCTATAACTCATATGGTGATGTTTCATGATAAAATAGTCTAAAATACATTATTTTATAGATATAGAGATGAATCATATTTATTATAATAAAGTGTAATTAAATGAGATATCTTTGGTACCATAGATCTTGATAAGTGGAAAACACAATTTCATGTCATGTCGTTGTTAGGTGAAATAAGATTCCAATTATTTTCCTTTATTTTGTTACATCAACCTTCCTTCCATAATCCTATCTTGAAAACATGATCTAGGTATCCCTTGATTTTTTTATTTCCATGGAATCCTCCATTTCAAACCTCTTGAGTATTTTTTGGAATTTTTTGATTGAGAAATAAACATGTCATGCTTTCCTTGAGTCACTTGTTGATGAGAACCGTATCGAAGGCACCAAGTTGATTTCTTGGGTGGAGTTGGATATGCAGTTCCCAATGACACAAGGGATATTAAAGAGGTTGAATGCTAAAATGGTCACTCATATCTCTTTATTAAAGGAAAAATTTATCTCACCTTGTATAGATGGAGAAAATGGGTATATTATCTCTCTTAATCAACAAAAAACATGGCGTTTTAAGCTTGTCCCACATAGTTGCAAGAATTTTTTAGCCTTTCCCACATGAAGATTCTCGAATGGTATCTTTGGACACCTAAGTTAAATTGGGTGGACCAGGTAAGTCAAATATGGTGAGATATTATTAGAAAGGAATGTGTTACTTTTCCAAAAATTCTTTGTTATAATTTATCGATTTGACTTTAGGGTATTTAACACTTGAACTTTTATGTCACTATATTTTGATTCAATATTGTAATAGAGAGATTATTCTTTGTTTCTATCCATTGTGTGAGGATTTTTCTGATCATCCCCCTTTCTCTTATATATTATTACCTTGTCAGTATACATATTAGGTCAGTGATCTAGGAACACAAAATCCACCAATTCCATGCCACAAACAAATTACATTATTTTATGGATTGGACATCACATCCCTCCTTTGATTGTGTTGTGTAAGTAGTATGTAATTATCCTTATAGTGTTGGTTGACTTCTTATATACACTATCCATACCCATCACCCAACAGTTAACCCCAAACCACATCCTTCATCAACCGCCATACGCTGTGAAGATCAGGCCACCCCGAGAATCTCACATTAGTTGGTATCAAATTTCTTGTTGACATGGTTAGCATATTTCTCTTCATTTACATTACTTTTATTAATTACCCTTATTATTTTTTCATATTATCCACCCATTCAAAAAACCAAAAGCCCAATTTTCTATGAAAACATCCATAATTAGCCTTTTTTGTGAAAGCTTGAAATATTTTACATTGATCCAATTATTCACTCATCTTATTTTCACATTTTATTCGTGATATGTGATTTTTATTTGAAAAAAAATCAAAAAAATCAATTTCCCACACCTCATCATTTCCTTTATTTGAGATATTAAAAAACATTCAAAAAAATGGTTACCATCACTTCTTCATCTATTTTTTCTTTACATTATTAGAACTTTACATTTCTATATATCACCTTATCCATCATTTTACTTCATCACTATATCTAATTTGGCTCATATTATTATTAATTTTTCTTATCTTGCACAATTGGGAAAAACCCACATACTACACCTTTCTACCCATTTACACCTTTTACTTTATTACCTATTTTCCATCCTTTACCATTTTATAACCTTTTAACACTCAAACTAGTTGTGTTAATCCATTACCCTACCCCATCTTGGTTGGTTGTGGATTGGAATCTCCTGATCTCTATAAATGATGTATTAGATTTCATAAGATATTGGGATTTGAATTAAGTGTTGAGTATTGAGAGTGGATAAAAATATGAAAATAAATTATTGGGTGTGCATCTATATGTTAGTGAGTGTGTAGAACATACGTGTGTGAGTGTGTATCCTTGTGTTTGTGAGTGTGTATATCTTGTGTGTGTGAGTGTGTATCCTTGTCTGTGTGTACATCTTGTGTGTGTGTGTGTGTACATCTTGTACGTGTGTGTGTGAGTCCTTTATTGTGTTTTTTATCATCATGTGTGTGAGTGTGGGTGAATATTTGGGTGTGTGAGTGTTTTTATTTATCCACGTGTGTATTTGTGTTCATTTTACATATCATTGAAGAAGATCATGGGAATAAAATCACCCATGATAGTGATAAAGGAACCTGATGTATATCTCTCACATCAGAAGCAACAGAACTCCAAATGAAATATTTGATGATCCATTTTTAGAAGATTCATTATAGGAAGTTGAAGGTTTTACATGAGATAATTGATGACTCATAGAATCAACCAAGCCCAAGGAACATCCTGGACAACTCATGGCGCACTCTAATGTCATGTTTCCCCAACATCATAGAGGAGATGGAGAAATTTGATGATGATTTTGAGGATGTCCCACAAAATAGGAAATTGTTCCAAAAACTTATAGGAATACCAAGGAGACCACATAAATATGAAATCCAAGGAGGTATTGAGTTGAAGGTCCCCTCTTTTCAAAAAAAAAGTAATCTGGAAGCATACTTGGTGTGGGAGATGTGAATCAAGAAATTATTTTCATGTCATTCATATCCAAGGAGAAAAGGGTCAAACTTTATTCCTATGAATTTTTTGATTATGAATTAATTTTTTAGGATCAAATGAAAAATGAGAGGGCAGGATATGATAGACATACCATCAACACTGGGGATGCCATGAATTTTTTCATACAGAAGTGGTATGTTCCCTCACACTATCATAGAGATCTCCACAAAAAGCTTTAACACCTCACCCGAGGGATTATGAGTGTTGAATATTACTATAATGATATGTAAAATTTCATGATATTAGAAAACATTGGGGAGGATCTAGATGCATCCATGGTAAAGTTTCTACACCGACTCAATCTAGAGATTGTCAATCAGGTGGAGATATGACACCTTATGGAGATACAGGATCTGATCCACCAAGCCACCAAGGTTGAATAGAAAATCAAAAGGAGGAGAAACATGAATAAATACACTACCCCATTTCACTTCATGAGAAATTTGAGGAATGATATTGAATAATCATCAAAGAAAAAAGAGATGGTTGATTGGGAAACTAAAAAGGTATTTCTTCCACCTAAGAAACCTACATTTGAGGATAACCAAACCAAGAATCGGGATATTTAATGTTTCAAATGTCAAAAAAGCAGATACATTTCTAATGAATTAAAAAAATAGTGCACCATGAGAATTAAAAACCTTAGATAATGGGAGACCAATGGAGTGAGATCAGATAAGGAAGAGGAATAATCCCCCTAATTTGCTAATGGATAACTTGCAGAAGATGGTGAGATTATTGTCAATATGAGAGTTTTGAGCACACCAATAACCATTGGAGAGAAGGAGAAGTTGGGGAACCTTTTCCAAACATGATGAAATATACATTGGAAGGTATTTATTGTTATTATTTATGGAGTAACTTGTATCAATGTGGTACACACCGAGTTAGTGGAGAAGTTGGGACTTCTGACTTTGAAGCACCAACATCCATAATGACTTCAGTGGCCAAATGATTATGGAGAGATGAAGGAAAACAAATAGGATAAGTAATTATTCACCATTGGGAAATATAATTATGAGTTACTATGTGATTTTTTACTAATTAAATCATGCCACTTACTTCTAGGTCATCCATGGCAATATGAACGACATATGAAACATGATGATTTTCTAAAATGTCATTATTTTGTGTTGTACATGGAACCTGTAACCGTCATATCGAGGTCCCCCAAAGAAAATTTGGAAGACCGCAATTTTAGAGAGAGATAAAATAAGTGATGAGGAGAAAAGTAGAAAAAATTGAAAAGAATAGAATGAGGTAAAAAGAGAAAATGGAAAAAGAAAAATGCAGAGCACAATAAAATAAATAGGGAATAAAGATTTGAGAGAGGTGAAAAGAATGATGTTAGAAAAAAAAGAGTGGGGTTAAGGATGTTTTTATTTATCAGAAAAACCTTTTAGTACTTATGTACAAAGATATGATGTTGAACATTGATGAATTGGCATCTCATTCTTCGCATGTTGTTGGGTATTTATTATAGGAATTTGATGATGTGTTTCCCAAAGGGGTTCCACCTGGTTAGCCAAAAATTATAGGTATTTTTAATCAGATTGACCTCATACCCATAGCATTAATACTAAACCACCTTTCATATCACACCAACATGGAGGATTCAAATAAAATTCAGTGGATTGTTTAAGATTTTTTGGATGTGATAAATAGTAGAGAGAGCCTTTGTCCATGTGTTGTACCAGTGCTTCTGGTGCCCAAGAAGGATGGAACATAAAGAATGTTCATTGGATGTAAAGCCATAAATAATATCATGGTTAGTTATCTTCATCTTATCTCTAGTTTAGATGATATTATTAGATGAGTTAAATGGATCAACTATTTTCCCAAAAATTTATTTAAGAAGTGGATACCATCATATTAGGATTAAAGAAGGAGATCATAGGAAATCTTCATTTAAGAAAAAAAATGGACTTTATGAATGGTTAGTTATTCCCTTTGGTCTCACCAATTCACATAGAACATTTATTTGTTTAATTAATCATGCATTAAATCCATATATTAGAAAAAATTTGTTAGTTTGGAGGTGTTGAGAATGAAAATTTTGTTTATAAACATTAAAAAGTGTGAATTATAAGTGGTGGTGGATTTTGGGTAGATATTGATAATATAAAATCCATTCAGAAGTTGTAGACTCCCACCTTTGTTGGTCAGGTAAAAATATTCCATGGGATTTCTAGTTTTTATAGGATATTTGTGAAGTAAATCAACACACTAGAAAGACTATTGAATAAGTTGAAAAAGAATAACGTTCCTTTCAAATGGGGGAAAACTCAAGAGAAGAATTTTTAGGCACTCAAAATTAGACTCACCCACACACCTATTATTGATCTCCCTAATTTATGTAAGAACTTGAGGTTGAATATGATGAAATACAAATTGGTATTGGTGGAGTAATTATGTAGGAATGTAATATTATTTCTTATTTTAGTGAGATGTTAAGTGGTCCAACTCTAAACTATGCTACATATGATACAGATTTGTATGAATTTTTTATAGTAATATAAAAATGGAATGATTATATTTAGACTAAATAATTTGTTATCCATTTTTATCACAAGGCTCTTAAATACCTTAGAAGCTAACATAAACTAAATAGGATACATGCTAGATGTTTGGAATTCATTGAATAATTTTCATATGTAATCAAGAAAAAAGGGTAATTAAAATATTTTAGTTGATGCACATTCACGTAGATATTATCTTTTATCCTTGTTGGATTCTAAAATCCTTGTTTTTTAATACGTTAAGGATTTATATGCCACTGATATCAATTTTGGTGAACCTTATGGTCATTGTAAACCTGGAGTTAGTTTGGAAATGTTTTATTTACATAACATATTCTTATTCTATATTGGTAATTTTTTTATCCCCAATTTTTTATCTATTTACTTTCTCTAAATGAGTCACATTCTAGTGTGTTAAAGGGACATTTTTGGCAATGTGAAAACTTAGTTTTCATAGTGATCATTTTTATTATCCTAGTATATCTATAGATGTTGAAATATTTATGGTAAAGTGCATAATATTCCATAAAGAAAAATGTAAATTAAACTCATTTGCATTGTAAATTCATATTCTAATACCCAACACACCTTGAAAGGACATATCAATGGACATTATTTTAGGGTTTATAAGGACCATGTATGGGAGATATTCCATTTTTGTTGTGGTGGATCAGTTTTCAAAAATGGAACATTTTATTCCTTATAAAAAAATAGATAACGGAACTAACATTACAGTTCTTTTATTTCAGAAATTAGTTTTAAATTCCTAGGATGATCATGTGATATCAAGACACAAAATTCCACAATTACTTTTGAAAGACCTTTTGGAGAAATATGAGTATGAAGTAACTACTCTACACTACTTTTCATCCAAAAACTGATGGAAAAATAGAGGTGGTGAGTTAGAAACTATCATTCCTTATTTGGATAGATGTTAAGAAGATTATCAATAATTGGGAGTGTCTTCCACATGTGGAATTATCATATAATAGGGTCAAGAATTACACTACTAAATATTCTCCAATTGAATTTGTTTAGGGATTTAACCCCCTTTCCTTGATTGATCTAGTTATTTTGTCTATATAGGAATAAACTAATATGGATGTGAAAGGGCATAAAGAATTCATCAAGAAACTCTATGAAAAAGGAAGGAAAAATATTGAGAAAATGACCCAAAAATATGTTGATCGTGCAAAAAAGGGTGACAAGAAAGTGTTTTCCAATCCTGGTGACATAGTCTAGATTCATATGTGAAGTGAAATATTTCCTGAAAAGTAGAAATAAAAACTCAATCTATGAATAGATGAAAATTTCTGAGTTTTGTAGTAGATAAAAAAAATTATTACATGATAGATTTGTAAGATGATTATAGTTTAAGTGAAACATTCAATGTTTCTGATCTTCCTCCTTTTCTGGGTGTGGAGGATGAAGAGTCAAGGATGATGCCTTTTCAAGAGAGGGGGTGATGGGAACCACATTTAAGGCACTGAGTCAATTTCCCAAGTAGAGGATATATATTTAAAAGGACTGATGATGTTAGAGATATTAAAGAGATTGAATTTTGAAATGGGCACCCATTTCTCTTTATTAAATACCCAATGGATCTCACCTCACATTGATGGAGAATATGGACCTGTTATCTCTATTAATCAATCCCAAACATGATGTTTTAAGAAAATACCAAATGGTTACATGAATTTTGGAAGCCTTTCCCACATGGAGATTCTAGAATGACATCATTGGATACCAAAGTCAAATTTGAAGGGCTAGGTACTCAATGTCAAATCCAGGTGGAAAGGAATGTGCTATATTCCCAAAGTCTTTATAAGAATATATTTTTTCTTTAAGGGGATAAGGTAGGAATGGGATTTATAAATTTTGGGTATTAGACCATTGTCCTTTTGTGTCACCCCTTAGCTATAAATAGTCACCCCATGGAATTGTATTTTTATTCAAGATTATAATTGAGATTATGATTTGTTTCTCTCCATTGTGTGAGGATTATTTCAATTATCCCTCTTTATCTTTTGAATTCTTTCCTTTTTGGTCTACATATTACATCGGTGATCCAATATCACAAAATCCTCTAATTTCTTACCCCAACCTAAGTGTGTTATTTATGGATTTATCATCATTTCCCTCCCATGAGTGTGTTTTCTAATTAATAATACATATTTCTTTATAGAGTTGGTTGACTACTTGCATCCACTATCCATACTCATCACCCGACACATAGCCCCAAACTGCATCCTTCATCCTCTGGCCTACTCCTTGAAGATCTATCCACCTCTAGCATCTCACATCACCTATAAACCAAGAAAAAACATTAAAATTCCATTCAAGGACATGTCAAACTCGCACATCATACATTTTGTAAACATGTTGCATTATGATTCACCTGATCCTCCAAAAATTATGTCATCCACATAAATGAGCACCAAAAACCATTGAACATTTTCTTTCTTGATTCAGAGATCTCATCATGAGAATCCAAGATTTCTCGAATATTATTCATGTTTAGAATACCATGATTTTTGTTCTTTCTTCGACTCATACAATGTCTTATTCAGCTAGAAAAGTTTTTCCTCATCTTCCTCTATAAGGAAACCAGTTGGTAGTTTGATGTGAACTTCCTCCTCAAGTAATTTATTAAGAAATTTTGATTTGAAATCCATCTAAAATACCTTGAAATTTCTTTACACGGAAATTTACAAGAATAATTGAATAATTTTCAATCGAGCCATGGGGGGAAATTTTCCATCAACACCAATTCCTTTGATTTGGTAATATGTCTTGCACACCAGTTGTGCTTTGTTCTGAGTTTCCTTGTCATATTCATTGATTTTTTTATGGAACACCCACTTGGTTTTGATGACATATTTGTCTTTAAGCCTCATTAAAATTTCTCATGTTTGATTCTTCTAAATTTTTTCAAGCTCTTCATACAAATATTTGACCCAATTTTCATCTTTGGAAGCCTCTTAAAAACACATAGGCTCTACTTGAGATAAAATAGAAATTTGGTGTAGAGTCTTCATCATCTGTTATTACACCAAATCTATTTGATAACCAATTAAATTTCCTTCATTGATTTCATCTCTTCTATATGTCTTATTTACAGTTTTTTTGTTCGAACCAAGGTTGTTCTTTTATGGAAATGGATCTTAGTTTGTGTTTTTTGTCAATTCACATTGGGTTGATCAAGGATTTTGCAAGATAGGTGATCTTACAGTATAGGATGACAATGGTGTTTAAGGTGGATGGTCTCGTCGGCAGGACGATGGTGACATGATGTAGGTATGAATTAATGCGGTTGTGTGAATCAAAGTGGACGTGTGGCATCGGTAATGATTCCGCATGATAATTTTAATTTTTAAAATTTGAAATGACTTCTGGAATGTTCGATTACCACTGAGGATCTAATGATTTTGAATCTTGTTATTTTTTTTGTAAGGTTACTGGAAATCCTTAAAGCAAATTTCTATAAAATTAAAAAAATGGATTGGTGGAGTGGAGGTGGTTTTATTTCCCAGTGTTTTCCAAATTTTTTGTCTCAAAATACGTAGGAAGGGTTATCATAATGAAGGGTTTTTTTCTAGAATCAACTCTTAGTAAATATGGTAAAGTCATGGGTTTCATGAATAGTGGGTTTATGTTCATGAAGATGTGGATAATCACAACTGGGGATGGTGTTATCTGTTATTTTGAAAATTAGATCATTGCAAGTGTGTGATGCTTTATGGAAATATTTGTGACAACATCAAATCTCAATGGTGTTTTGTGAATGGAGGAGCACCGCGAAGGTGTTTTTGAGAGATCTGAAAAATGAATTGGAGGTGGTGGAGCATCTCAAATGGTCATGCCTATAAATAATATGCTACCCCCACTTTATTCACAAAAAAACTTTTCAAAAAAAATATGGAATTTCTCTAATTTCTTGAAGCTAAGGGAGCTTTGTGAATCTGGGTTTCTACATGATCTTGAGCATCAGGAAAATACTACTTAATTATCGACTGATGAAAATGATTCTGGTTAATGGGTACTTCATGATTATGGGGTATTCTGTATTGACTTGGTGAGATTCATGAAGGAAGTTTATTTCACGAAGGTAGGGTGCTTTACAAAGGGGTGAGATTCGTGATGGAGCTTTGTGAAAGGTAGTTTTGAACATTGGTTTTTCAGTGAACAGTTCTTTTAAAGTTCATCAACTCAGGTCAACGGTGCAAGAAAAGTATCATGATAGTCAAGGACAAATAATTTAATGAAAATCTATTGAATCAACCTTCATATCGATTAACTGAGTAAGACTTCTCTCAGTGTAGTGAGCTAGGGAGAGTCAATAGATGTGTTTTGAGGGATATGGTGTGCTATCTATAAATCTTTTAAAGGTGGTGTTCCTCGAATAGAGTGTCTATTTCTAAACTTCTATATTCGACAACTAGTGAAGATTAGTGGATTTAGGTATGACCAACACACATTCGTCATGTGCTTCTTGGACTATACCTTAGTGGTAAACCAAGTAAAATTATTGTATTATTTGTTCGCATGTGATTTTTTGTTTTCTACACATTCCCATCAGATAGGTTTAATAGGTTCCTACCAATATGGTAACAAGATCCATCACTTTTGGAGAAAAGGTTGACACCCCAGTTCACCCCTCCCATCTCAGGGTTTTCAAGGGTCCTTCATGTTAAACCTGTTTTAAATTCCTCATCATTAGTATCTTATTCAGAATATTCTTTGGCCCCATGTGCTCCCCTTATGCTACTCACTTAAACATCACTATTTTTCTATGAAAAATTCTTACTAGATTGAGATTTTGGCACTTTTCCATAACAGTATCATTTTAAATTTCAATGATTTTAATAAGACTTTTATTTTATAATTTGTATTTCTTATTTTTTGATGAGTATCCATGAAAAATACTTCTATCCCCAATAGTTTCAAACTTTCAATTATTCTCCTTATTGAGAATAAAGTGATTCTGAAAATTCAAAAGTATTTCAATGTTAGCTTCTTCCCATACCACTTCTCATCGGGTTTATTCTATTCATCTGGACATAAAACCCTATTAGATATATGGACTGATTTAAGCACCGCTTACATCCAGTACATCTATAGTGGATCTTTCTCAATGAGTATCACCCGGGCCATTTTTCTAATAATCGTGTTCCTTCTCTCAATGAAACTGTTTTGTAAGGTTTCTTTATCAATGAAACCTAGTACTTCTTGAGATATTCTTCCACATGATTTCTGTTGAATTCTATACCATTATCAGTCCAAATTTTTTAATTTTCAGCCAAATCATATTCTCCACCAATATTCTATGATGTGTAATACTCTTCAACACTTAATATTTGTGAGATAACACCATCAACTATGTCATATTCTTTTCATCATATAAAAATAAAACGTAGGACTTTTTCTATCTATGGAATTAGGTGATATTTTCCCACACACATCAATTTGTACCAACTAAAGTAAAATAATTGATTTCTTATCCTTCAACATGTAAGTATTTCGAATTATTTTCCCTTTTTGATAAGTAATAAATGTGTGAGTGTGATCAAATGAGTGTTTAGGGAAACAATAATCTCTTTCATTATTCATCAAACCTTCCAAAAAAATTCCTAAAGTGGTCAATCCTTTTATGCCATAACATTTTTTCTTCTTCATAGTTTAGAAAACACGTGACTTCTTCTCCTCCCATGAGGTAGAGATTCCCCATTGTGTGTTTTCCTTTCATCACAATAATACCATTTCTTTCATTGAGAATGAAAACCTTCTTGTTAAAAATTAATCCACCATACCATTATTGAACCTGTCGTGTTTGTGAACTTACCGTGAGAGTTTCCTAATCGTACTTTGAGTTTTCTACATATTGTGGATCAACTCACCTTTCCATGAGTATGAAGGTGAACTTAGCATGAATTTTTTTATTATGTCTATCTTTTTTTATTGAACACATGTTTGTTTTTAAAGTGATTGTGTTGTCATGGTCAGTATAATAACTTTTAGGTGTATGATAAGCATTCGAACCATAAGTCTTGATCCTCACACATTCAGTTCTACACTTTTTTTATTTTCTAGAAAAAATATATTATTAAAACAATCTATTTTGTGTTATTTTTTATAAAAAAATTTACTCCAACTTTGTTTATATTGTTTTAACTATTTTTCTATTTATAAAAATAATTATATATCATAATGACCTTTGATATAAATTTTTTTAATATAAAATATGGTGGACATTTATATGAAACTTATAATTTTTATGTTATTCATTTTATGCTCTTTTTTATGTAATATTTGAATTATTTTTTACTACATGTTTATAAGAGAAATTTTATTTGTTTTAATTATATGAAATACTCTCTTGTAAATTAATGAATATATTACATATTTTTTAACATGTTTCCTATAGAAAATGAAGAATGTGTGAACTCTTTGTTAATGATCTATACATTTTCAAATTACAGGTAATGACAATATTGTTTTTTTATTCACAAACAAGTGGCATGAAGTGATTGAATATATGGAATATTTGATAATATATTTAAATTAATGATGTTATGGGATTAATTGATTAGAGATTTGATCAAGGAATATAAAACAACTACACATTAATCATTCAAGATTAATTTTTAAAAATAAAATGGTATTACAAAATTCTTGTTGCTCTTATCAGATCAAGAAACTTATGTGACTTATCTTACTTTTCTATAATCTCATAAGATATTCAACATTTTACCATATTCCTTTGAAGTGATCCTTGATCATCAAGTTTCATCATCTTTCACATATTTTTATCATTTATGGGGTTTTCTTTGTTTTTTCATCATATTATTCTTTTATTTATCTATTTGTAATCTATTTGTATCTAGATTATGATTTTCCCTATCAAAATCTAGTCTTGTTTGTTTTATTTATTCTACCACCTAAAAGTATGTCTAGGTTGTGACTCTTAAACATAATTCTAGGCACTCACTTGGTTTAGTATCCAATAAAAATACTAGGTTGTGCCTCTGGTTATTGAAAAATATAGGTTATGTAATAGGTTATCACACCATTAAAAGTAAGTTTCTTAGTGCGTTCCAATATTCTCACATAGTAGAGAAGGTTGATGGGTGGAATAGGATCTTGGTGTTCCAAAACACTAAAAAACTATATGTTAATTATTTTTTATTTCCGCTGCATTTAATTTCTTTAAAATATATCTCACTAAAGAATCTTAAATTAATAAAACTATGATTTTTTGTTTAAATTTTTTGAAAATTACTATTTACCCCCCACTATAAATTTAATTTTCATCACTTACAATCCAAAAATTGGTATAAGAGGAGGTTATTCTTTAAAAGAATATTTAGAGTCTCTATTTGTTTCTATTGTTTATTTGTATCTTTGTGCTAACCTGATATCCTTAACCTAAAAATATAAGGAATCAAATAAAATTTTATTTTAAGATATAAGGTATCAATGTGAATGATGTATGGATTCCACAAAAACATTTATTATTCAATGGAAGTGACTACAACTACTAGAAAGAAAAAATAGAATTCTACATGAAACAGTTAATTGTGGATCATTGGAATATCATGGATAAGACATAGGAGTTACCCAATGTTGATCCAAAGATGCTTGTAGGTAATGAAATGGTAAAATATGTTTTGAATTATAAAGTTAAAAATATTTTTTTATGTGCTATAATTAGAAGTGTCTGTAGCCATTTCTCATCTTGTAAGATAGCCCATGATATATGGTGAATACTTTATGTGACTCACTATGGGAATGAAAATCTCAAGAGAACCAAGTTAGTAATGCACTAAGCAGAATAATAGGATTTCAAGATGGTATATAAAGAATCAACCAGATGTTCTATAGGTATACAAGTATCAAAAATGGTTTGAGTGATATTGGTCAAGTACAAGAAAACACAGTTCAAGTTGAAAGAGTATTGATAGATATTCTAAAAATATAGAATTCAAAGAAGGTGGCCATATATGAGATTAATAATTCTAAAGAGTATACTGTAAATGAACTAATGGGCTCTCTGAGGCAGTATGAATTAGAGTTTCAAGAAATTTTTTATGGGGATTCTATAGAGAGAAAAGTTGTAGCTTTTAATTCTAATGTTAATGAAATCTATAACAATTCTGAATCTGAGTTCAATGAATGTGAAAAATAGATGTATCATTTTAGAAATAGGGCTTTCAAGTTCATGAAATATAATGGTAGAAATCAAAAGATCAAAATAAACATGAAAAGGGATTACAAGAAAGGTAATTTTGATAAGAATAATAATTATGTTTCAGAATTAAAACATTATGAGTGTAGGAATAAATTTCACATTAGGAGAGACTTCCCTAAACTCAAACATACAAAGAAGGAAAAGGACAAAAATGAGTAATGAAAAGAAATATTTGTGTAGAGTATGGGACTACTCATATAGTTTTGACTCAAGCAATGACTCTCGAATTGAACTAGAGATGAGGAACCCTGATCTAAAAGGTAGATAGTGTATGGAATCTAATTCAATTTCACTCAATTACTTATTCCTACTAATTTTGATCACAATGATTTATCTAGAAATTAAAATTAAATTGATTCTAATTCATGTTATGATTCTGATTCTGTGAATTTCAAAGTTAAAAAATACTTAACAAAAATGAAGAATTCATAAATAATGAAGTCAGGATAATTGAATGGTACACTAACATAAAAATTAAAAATAATAAGTTGATTAAAGAAAATGAAAAAATAAAAAGATAATGTGAAAATATGAAAATATATCTTTCCTAAAATGATATATCTAAATATAATTATTATTTTGAGTTATAAAAACTAAAAGAGGAAAATGACAGAGTTAAAAACATTCTAGAAGAGAATTATAAAGATAAATGAAGAATATTTAATTTAGTTCTAGGTGATTTAACTAAAGTTTAATTTTTTTTAAGAAACTTAAGTAGGAAAATAAGAAATTAAGAAACACAAATTTTGGATCTAATGTGAAATTTTATATATATTTAGAGACTATTCAAAAAGGAAAATATGAATTTGAAAATATAAATTGTCAATATAAAAGATAATTTATCAAAATTTATTAAATTTATAGAAAAATATCATAAAATTATTTCTTTGATTAAACTAAACACAAATAATAATGGTTTTGTTTATACTTGTTTATCTCTAAGGATAAATAAGACTAAATTTGTTAAATTATCAAAAGGAATTATTTGTAATATAATCAATTTTAAATAGATAATGAAAGGGAATTATTCCAATGAATGTTCACTATTATTTACACAATAATTTGAGAATACTAGAACATTAATATCTTGAGATTTATATTCTAAACAGCCCAGTAACAAATGCTTTGAATCTATTTGAGTTCAAAAAAATTCCACTACTATAGTTGGAACAAAGTTTGCATGGGTACCAAAATAGTATGTTGGATTATTTAATTTCAAGAAATATACCTTATAAGTATCAAATATTCATGGTATATAGATAGTGTCTACTCTAGGAACATGACAGGTGATATTTAAAATTTTTTGTCAATCAATTCATGTGATGGTGTCCTTTTCACATTTGGAAACTACACTAACGGTTATATTAAGGGTTTTGGAAAAGGTATTTTTTATAAAACTATTATTATTTATTATTGGTTTAAAACACAATATAATAAGTATATCACATTTGTGCGATGATGGATTAAATGTTATTTTTTTTAAATTATAAAGGTATTGTTTTAAAAAATAAATCTTTTTTTATTTTCTATAAATAGAAAAGATAATTCTTTCACTATTGATTTCTTTGATCTAACAAAAAAAGGTTAAGTGTTTGAATGGTATAGAAAAAGATTAAATTCATTGTAATATGAGGCTTGGGAATTTAATCTTGAGACTATTCTACAAACTGTTAAAAGTGAACAATTTTTTCAATTTCCAAAATTAAAAACAAGTAAGTACTCTATGTTTGATTCTTATTTAATGGGTAAGTAGCACAAAGAAAGGTTTAAATATAAAAATTATGTTAGTACTACTGGATATTTAGAAATATTAAATATTAACTTGCTTAGACCTCTATAACCTATTATATTTGGTGGTAAGAATTTTATCTTTGTAATTTTAGATGATTGCACTAGATTTATCTGGATTTATTTTATATCACATAAAAATGAAACATTAACTAAATTTTTTTCTTTCTGTAAACTTATTCAAAACTTCAAGAAATTTTCAATCATCTCTGTTATCAATGAGAGAGGTGGTGGAATTTGATAATGTTTTGAATAAAATGGTTACAAATATTATTTTTCATCTCCTAGAACACTATAATTGAATGGTGTGGTTGAATGAAAGAATATAGATATATAAAACATGGATACATCAATACTTATGTAATTTATTATTCCTAGATATTTTTGGGAAGAATCTATAAATGAATCTTTTAATGTTTTTAATAAATTA
This sequence comes from Viscum album, assembly GCA_963277665.1. Taxonomy (NCBI): domain Eukaryota; kingdom Viridiplantae; phylum Streptophyta; class Magnoliopsida; order Santalales; family Viscaceae; genus Viscum; species Viscum album. Next base: position 640,842,338 of record OY728167.1, read on the forward strand.
TATGTTATTTTTTTAAATAAGACCCCTTGTGAATTGTTTAAAGGTTTTAAACCTAAAGTTGTATATTTTAGAGTATTTGGTTGAAAATATTTCATCTTAAATACAAAAGATAATTTCGAGAAAAAAATGATTCTAAAATTAATGAAGGGATATTATTAGGATATTCAAGTACTAGAAAATTTTATATTGTTTTTAATAAGATAAAATTAGTTGTTGAAGATTCTTTACATGTTATGTTTATTGAAAATAGTAATAACAATAAAAAATTTGTTTTAGACAAATATGAAAATGAATTTAGAGAATTCAATTTTATTAAAGTTAATGTCAAATAAAATGAGAATTCATCAGTTGATGGGGAGAATATCTCTCTCTAATACCAATCCTAAAGAATTGAAAACTCTTAAAGGTCATCCAATTGAAAAATTAATTTATAATGTTGAATCTGGTATAAAAACCAGAAAATATGTTTTACTTTATAGTGCAATCTCTGTTTTTTTTCTTTATATTGTTCCTTTCATTATTCATAATGTTGTACTTGATTCAAATTGGATTAATTCTATGCATGATAAATTAAATAAATTTGAAAGAAATGTGTTGGAAAAAGTAGATTACTCAAGAGGGGAGGGGTAAATTGAGTATCTATAAAAATTTCTAGTTGAAAAGTGCTCTTAAAAGGTTTCCCCAAAATTTAAATACAGCTCAGTTAATCAAGTTTATACTATTATGAAAGTTTGACTATTTAAATAACTTTTTTGAAGATTGTTTAATTCTCAGTAATCTTAATATCAGTTAATAATATTACTTTTGAAGTTATTCTACTAAGACAATAAAGTCATAACTTCTTTCCAAGACTAACTATCAAAGTGAATTTAGTGATTTCTAAATTATACAGTAAAGAAGTAAAACAAAGAAGACTAAATTAAGCAGCACAGTGGATATAAAACAAGTGGTTCTATCTCAAGTAGAGACCTAATCCACTGCACCTGGTGTGTAACACCCCGAGATTTTATGAAAAATATTATTTTTAATTTCATTAATGTCTTGTGTTATAAGCTACACCAAAAGGAGATTTCACAACACACATCTCTGACTTGGCTTGAATTACACGCAATCACGACCTTCCACGATAGCGTGTGTTGTACGCAACACCAAGTTTCGCTAAACAACGATATGCTATTAAGATATTATTAAAACTAGCCGTTATGAATAGTAATAACCACTTTTTGAAATTTTGTAATTTGTATTTTTCAAAATGGAATTCATTTATGGATTCGGAGTATCGAATTTAGCCTAAGGTGAAATTTTGGTACTTTTCGGATAACTTTCATATTCTGATGAATAGTGAAAATTACTAAATTTTAATTAAAAAACAACTTTTTTAATCGAAATAATTAATAGTGAAATTATTAATTTTTGTGGTTTTAAATTATATTTAAAATATATTTTTACAATTTAATACAATGTTGGACATTGGATGTAATTTAACATTTAAACCAGTTATAAACAAGTGTCAATCTTTTGATAGTTATTATCTCGTAAAAACACGCTATTTGTTGTGACAGCGGAAATTAATTATAAAATTAATTAATGCAACTTATATATTGGGAATTTTGTAAAATAGAAATCATTTTTGAATTCGGAATATCAATTATAGCCTAGGGTGAAATTTTGGTACTTTTCTGAAAACTTTCAATTTTTGATGAATAGTGAAACCACTAAGTGGTAGGTTAAAAACTGAATTTTGCATCAAACTTAATTTTACCGCTTCTGTGAATGGAATTTTGAAAATCCGACAAACACGGTTAATATCAATGACTAAAATTTGGTTCAATGAGATGAAAATAATTTTTGGTGAATAGTAACTTTTTACTTTTTTTTACCACGGTTAATAGTAAATAGGGTAACTAAGGGTAAATATGATATTACTATTACCCTAAGACATGTCCTAATTCTATTTGATAAGTGTAATTCGGCCAAAAACAACCTTATTAATATAATAGGACCATTTAGGTCCACTTGGATTAGATTATGACATTTAATATTATTTTATTTAATGAATAGTTAAAATAGTTAAAATCAAAGTTTAATAACTAAAACATTTTTAATATGGGGTTATACATAATATAAATTCGAATATAAATATTCATTAGAAAGATAAAAAGATTTCCTACATAATGATATTTTATTTATAATTTTTAGACTTTAAATAAATTATTTTATTTATGACACAACGATGATGCAATAATTACCCTTTTAAGGAAATGTTAACATAATTGATGTTATAAATGCTAAAATAAATGTAATTTGAGACTTTTTATGAATTAAACTAATTTTCTAGGTTACTATGATATATTATTGTTGATTTAATCAACTTGGTTCGAACATATAATTCTGTTATGACTTTCAAAAAAATCATATATCAAATAGTGTCCAAATTGACACAAAATAGTTTTTAAATCAAATATTATATTATTAATTTTTATTTTATTCCTAAAAATCTAAGGTTCGGCCAAATGACTTAGATAAGGATATATATATTAATAATAAACAACTTGGGGTTCGTTTGGCATGTTATAGTAAGTGTATTAACCATATAGTGTAAAAAAACAAAAAGTCACGGTAAAAGTTAATTTATTTAACTTAGAGTTAAATATAATTGATAAGGTTAAAATAATAACCTAAACTTGTATAAATCTTATTGGTTGATATGCTTTCGACCCATACCCACTTTACCTTCGAAATAAGACCCTTTGGAACCATTATAAACCGATTTTGACTTTAATATAAAATAATATTTTGAGGTATTCCTAAGGTGCCCCTCTCCTCCCTTATAAAAGGACACCTCCTCCCCCTCCTCCTCACACCAATTTGAGCACTCAAGCTCAGCCAAACCCTGAAATTTTCTCCTCTCCACTTCCCTAGAATAATCCTAGAGGTCCTGGTATTCTTCAAAGACCAATCTTATTTCCCTAAGTGGAGGATTCAAAGAGGCGTTCCAAAGAAGAGGTAATATCCATTACCGATCTTTTCAATTTCTTTCTTCTTCAACTTCTTCTTCTTTAGTTGTTTCATGATAAAGTAATAACATCAGTATTTCTTATATACTGATATGTTATTATAAATATGAAACAACTCTAATTAACCTTCTATCCATCCTACGGAAAAAGGAAATCACCGCGCGTGCGTACGTACGGAATACCGTCTCCACGCCGTGGTGTAATCTATTTTCCGCCACCACCTTAATTGGATGGGTATAAAGGTGTAATGAGTAAATATATATGATTATTATAAAGTTATATTGATACTGAAATAGTATACATACACTTCAACACAATTCCACGACCATGGGAACGATATCATCGCTCGTGCGTACGTACGGACTACCGTCTCTACGACGCGATGAGATTCATTCTCAATGATTAACCATTCATGAATGATTATAAAGTATATATAATAAGTACTAATGAAATATATGACCTGATAATGATACTGGAATTATTTATATTTATATGTATGCCATCTACTTAATTCCATTCAATTCAATAAGGAAACGAAAACAGCATTCATGCGTACGTACGGACTACCGTCTCCATGAACGGTGTATTTCATTCCATTTACTTATTTATTATATATGTATATTCTGAATATATATTATATATAAATCATGATTTATATTCTGGAATTAAGTAATTATGATCTAACCAATCATATGAATAATTACAAGTTAAAACACGAACGACAAATGAGACGATTTTACCCAAAACGCTACTTTAACATGAATTTACAAAAGAACGGGTAATATAAAGTCGTAAGTGGACCATATATGATATAATAACAATGAATAGGATTCTGGAATAAGTCAATAACATTATTTAAATCATTTTACAGGAGGTTCGGACACTTATAAAGCAAGTCGGACCTAAGTTAAGGGAAATATCACAATCTCATTTTTATCCGAGATTGTTTATACTTTGGTATTTACTGGGGTGTATTTTATCATCAAAATCCATGTTTCCTCAATATGTAATATTATTTACATTCACCTACAAATGTTTAAATCCTATTTTACCCTTCGGTGAGTTTTTAGTAAAATATATGAAAGGAATCTTTTGTCGTTTTTCGTACGAGGTACTTTTTTGACTTTTCCGACAAAAGTACGCGAAGAATGTTTTTTTAACTTATACGGCAAGAATGGATTTTTAAAACATTATTTCCAAGAATCTTCCTTTATAAGTTTTCAATTTTATTTTTAATCAACTTCTTTTAGTTTATAATTGTATGACATGTTAAGAAAAGAAAAGTGTTTTTGAAGTAGAAAGGATATTTTCCTCAAGAATGGAGTTCAAATGTTTTATCAAAATTATTTTCCATCTAAGATAATATAGGGTTCTGTTTTTATCCCTATTATTACCTTTATTTGATTATGTTTTGATGGAATTATTTTTATGAAGTCATTTACCTTATATGATTTGTTTTATGATGTCATGATGTTTCAAGAATCCCATTTTTGTTACATGTGTTATGCGATGATGTATGATTTATGATTATGTGGCACACATAAGAAAGGATTCATTATGAGATGGGTGGGACCTATATCTCCCTCCAATGCATTGGGTAAAGATTTTATATCTCATGAGATAGACATGGCTGGAATGGTAGGTTATACCGGTTCAGTGAAACAGGACTGAAACGAGGGTTACTCGATTCAGAAAGGGACTTTGTCCACTAAGATAGTCTTGGCAATGAGTCTTGACTAATAAGAAATGATTCACTATGATTATGTGTGAATGCCACAAAGTTTCATGTTTTAAGTTATGATTATTGTGATTACATTTCACTGCCATGATTTATCCCATGTTATGAAATTATGCTCTCTTTTGCAGGTTATGATTTCCAAAATGTTATGTTCTTATGAATATGATGTGATTGATATTTCTTTTGTTTACCCTTACTGAGAATTTGAGCTCACCCTTTTATGTTTTCTTTTCCCCAGGATATAAAGAAAGGTTTTAGGTATAAAAAAAGGAAGATCTTTCACCACGATTAGAAGATTATATTCTGAGTTTCCAAAGACACTAAACTATTACGGTCCTTGTGTGTGTGTTTTTGTAATGTACTAAGTATTCCACAAAAGTAATGTAATGTACATGTACCTCAGGCTTCGGGTCTCTACAGTTGGTATCAGAGGAAAGGTTTAGTCAACCTTTGGAAACTAGGATGCGAGAACATTAGTGAGATCCCTAGACATATTTATAAGGTTTGTCTAGGGATGTCCCTAAGGATAAGTATATGTATAGGATAAAGTCCTATAACTACGGTAACGATCTTAAAATTTAACCTAAGAAGTTAGATATTGATGATACTCCCCCTTTATTATGATTTTTGCCTCTCACACTATTCTTTTTGGGTTTTAGAAAATGGCTGGAAACAAGATGATTCATGATAATAGAGGATATGATGGAAAATGGAATGATATTATTCATGAGAAACCAAATGAAATGGGATTTGGAGGTCCAAACATCATTATTATGCCGAATCAGCAATCTCATAATATGGTCAATAAAGTAAAATTTGGTAAGTTTCCTAGCTCGGCTAATAAGAGAAAGATGGAGTTTCATGATGATCATAGAGGAAAGAAAGTTCAATTTCCCCTATGTAAATCATGTGGGAAGAGGCATCAAGGAGAATGTTTCAAAGGAACTGGATGATGATTTGGGTGTGGAAAAGAAGGACACAAAGCCAGTAAGTGCAAAGGAAAAGGTTTAGTTAACACCAGGGATGAGGAAAATGGTATTGCTACAACATCAACAATGGTTAAATGTTTTAAATGTGGAATGTACGGGCATTATGCAAACCAATGCCCTAAGGGAAAGTCTCATGAAGAAAATTAGTATGGTCGTATGGGTAGTATTTATGTGGATGATGATGATGAGACTACAAATGATATGTGAGATGAAAGAATTGTTGAAGCTCGGTCAATGGTTTAAGAATGTAGTGGAATGATTACATGTTTATCATGTGTAATGTTGTATAAGTAATCTCATGGTACTATGGAATAAAGAGACATCTAAGGATTGTTACACTGTTGTCTTTCCTTGAGTTTTAAAAGTGTATGATTAATGTTACCAGTATCCATGAAAGGTTATTCAAATATTTTTGGAATGTAGATGATATGCGCATAATGAAGGGATAAGACGATAATGAGATGTTTGATTGTATTCATGAGCTCATGATTGATATAAGGACTAAGTGATATCATGGTTTGAGAATAAAGAATTTTGAGGATTTTGGTATGTGGAAAATGTTAACTTTTAATTGCATTCATGTTTCCACTAAGGTTCAATGGGTATTCAAAATAATACATGATTAAGGACTTTGAATGTTTGGAATGTGACCAACAAAACATATCTTATGATATATGGGGATCAACGATGGTATTAAATCTCTGGTAATCATTTTCACTATGTTCTGAGAGTAGACTATAGTATTATGGATAAGCCTAAAGATTGGAATGGATTATGTTGGACATAAGTTAGTATTGTTTAAGGATAGAAGTTTTTTTTCGATATTATTGATGGGATGTTATAGTAATGTAGTTTTAGAAAAAAGACAACCTGCAGGACGGGCGACAGCCCATCGCGTCGGACAAGGATGTGGGAATCGAACCCACAACCGAAGTGCGACTGGCCTTTATCGCCTACCACTGGCCTACAGGAAGTCCCTGTTTAGTAGAAACTAGTTTTATTATATTAATCAGTATGATATATGAAGTATAAGTTCATTTTTGGAACCATATATGATTAATCTAACCATAATATGGACTTATAACTTTTTCTAACCTTTTGTTTGAAAGAGATGGAATGACCCATCATTCTATCACATGATCTGCTAACACATCACGAATATCAAATTTCAACTTCATTTCTTTAAGGGTTGAAGTGGAAATTGTTCAATTCACGAACAACAGTGAGATTGTACCAAAATCATGCAAGTATTTCTTTTAATTCATCAACTTTAGGGAAACGATCTTGAAAACCAAAAATGTTGTCCTAGTGCTCTTATATCTGATAAATCAGATTGTACCTTAGATCGTCACAAATTTATGGATTTCTGATTTCTAGCTTTTCCATATCCATGTTCTCTACCACTCTCCATCAGAACATGATGGTTAGATTTCTCTTCCATATCCATATTTTCACCTATGTGGAAACCCAGTGATTAGTTTATTTGGGTAACCGTTACGTTTCATACTTTTGTTTTTTAAAGATTGGTTTTGGTATTCCTTTTTACGATGTGGGTTTCGATTAAATAATCTTTCGAATAGTAAACCATTTATAACCCTGACGAATTTCGAGGGCGAAATTCATTTTAATGGGGGTAGAATGTAACACCCTGAGATTTTATGAAAAATATTCTTTTTAATTTCATTAATGTCTTGTGTTATACGCTACACCAAAAGGAGCTTTCACAACACACATCTCTGACTTGGCTTGAATTACACGCAATCACGACCTTCCACGATAGCGTGTGTTGTACGCAACACCAAGTTTCGCTAAACAACGATATGCTATTAAGATATTATTAAAACTAACCGTTATGAATAGTAATAACCACTTTTTGAAATTTTGTAAATTGTATTTTTCAAAATGGACTTCATTTATGGATTCGGAGTATCTAATTTAGCCTAAGGTGAAATTTTGGTACTTTTCGGATAACTTTCATATTCTGATGAATAGTGAAAATTACTAAATTTTAATTAAAAAAAACTTTTTTAATCGAAATAATTAATAGTGAAATTATTAATTTGAGTGGTTTCTAAGTATATTTAAAATATATTTTTACAATTTAATACAATGTTGGACATTGGATGTAATTTCACATTTAAACCAGTTATAAACAAGTGTCAATCTTTTGATAGTTATTATCTCTTAAAAACACGCTATTTGTTGTGACAGCGGAAATTAATTATAAAATTAATTAATGCAACTTATATGTTGGGAATTTTGTAAAATAGAAATCATTTTTGAATTCGGAATATCAATTATAGCCTAGGGTGAAATTTTGGTACTTTTCTGAAAACTTTCAATTTTTGATGAATAGTGAAACCACTAAGTGGTAGGTTAAAAACTGAATTTTGCATAAAACTTAATTTTACCGCTTCTGTGAATGGAATTTCGAAAATCCGACAGACACGGTTAATATCAAGGACCAAAATGTGGTTCAATGAGATGGAAATAATTTTTGGTGAATAGTAACTTTTTACTTTTTTTTACCACGGTTAATAGTAAATAGGGTAACTAAGGGTAAATATGATATTACTATTACCCTAACACATGTCCTAATTCTATTGGATAAGTGTAATTCGACCAAAAACAACCTTATGAATATAATAGGACCATTTAGGTCCACTTGGATTAGATTATGACATTTAATATTATTTTATTTAATGAATAGTTAAAATAGTTAAAATCAATGTTTAATAACTAAAACATTTTTAATATGGGGTTATACATAAGATAAATTCGAATATAAATATTCATTAGAAATCTAAAAATATTTCCTACATAAGGATATTTTATTTATAATTTTTAGACTTTAAATAAATTAGTTTATTTATGACACAACGATGATGCAATAATTACACTTTTAAGGAAATGTTAACATAATTGATGTTATAAATGCTCAAATAAATGTAATTTGAGACTTTTTATGAATTCCACTAATTTTATAGGTTACTATGATATATTAGTGTTGATTTAATAAACTTGGTTCGAACATATAATTCTGTTATGACTTTCACAAAAATCATATATCAAATAGTGTCAAAATTGACACAAAATAATTTTTAAATCAAATATTATATTATTAATTTTTATTTTATTCCTAAAAATCTAAGGTTCGGCCAAATGACTTAGATAAGGATATATATATTAATAATAAACAACTTGGGGTTCTTTTGGCATGTTATAGTAAGTGTATTAACCATATAGTGTAAGAAAACAAAAAGTCACGGTAAAAGTTAAATTATTTAACTTAGAGTTAAATCTAATTGATAAGGTTAAAATAATAACCTAAACTTGTATAAATATTATTGGTTGATAGGATTTCGACCCATCCCCACTTTACCTTCGAAATAAGACCCTTTGGAACCATTATAAACCGATTTTAACTTTAATATAAAATAATATTTTGAGGTATTCCTAAGGTGCCCCTCTCCTCCCTTATAAAAGGACACCTCCTCCCCCTCCTCCTCACACCAATTTGAGCACTCAAGCTCAGCCAACCCCTGCCATTTTCTCCTCTACACTTCCCTAGAATAATCCTAGAGGTCCTGGTATTCTTCAAAGACCAATCTTAGTTCCCTAAGTGGAGGATTCAAAGAGGCGTTCCAAAGAAGAGGTAATATCCATTACCGATCTTTTCAATTTCTTTCTTCTTAAACTTCTTCTTCTTTAGTTGTTTCATGATAAAGTAATAACATCAGTATTTCTTATATAATTATATGTTATTATAAATATGAAACAACTCTAATTAACCTTCTATCCATCCTACGGAAAAAGGAAATCACCGCGCGTGCGTACGTACGGAATACCGTCTCCACGCCGTGGTGTAATCTATTTTCCGCCACCACCTTAATTGGATGGGTATAAAGGTGTAATGAGTAACTATATATTATTATTATAAAGTGATATTGATACTGAAATAGTATACATACACTTCAACACAATTCCATGACCATGGGAACGATATCATCGCTCGTGCGTACGTACGGACTACCGTCTCTACGACGCGATGAGATTCATTCTCAATGATTAACCATTCATGAATGATTATAAAGTATATATAATAAGTAATAATGAAATATATGACCTGATAATGATACTGGAATTATTTATATTTATATGTATGTCATCTACTTAATTCCATTCAATTCAATAAGGAAACGAAAACAGCGTTCATGCGTACGTACGGACTACCGTCTCCATGAACGGTGTATTTCATTCCATTTACTGATTTATTATATATGTATATTCTGAATATATAATATATATAAATCATGTTTTATATTCTGTAATTAAGTAATTATGATCTAACCAATCATATGAATAATTACAAGTTAAAACACGAACGACAAATGAGACGATTTTACCCAAAACGCTACTTTAACATGAATTTACAAAAGAACGGGTAATATAAAGTCATAAGTGGACCATATATGATATAATAACAATGAATAGGATTCTGGAATAAGTCAATAACATTATTTAAATTATTGTACAGGAGTTTCAGACACTTACAAAGCAAGTCGGACCTAAGGTAAGGGAAATATCACAATCTCATTTTTATCCGAGATTGTTTATACTTTGGTATTTACTGGGGTGTATTCTATCATCCACATCCATGTTTCCTCAATATGTAATATTATTTAAATTCACCTACAAATTTTTAAATCCTATTTTACCCTTCGGTGAGTTTTTAGTAAAATATATGAAAGGAATCTTTTGTCGTTTTTCGTACGAGGTACTTTTTTGACTTTTCCGACAAAAGTACGCGAAGAATGTTTTTTTAACTTATACGGAAAGAATGGATTTTTAAAACATTATTTCCAAGAATCTTCCTTTATAAGTTTTCAATTTTATTTTTAATCAACTTCTTCTAGTTTATAATTGTATGACATTTTAAGAAAAGAAAAGTGTTTTTGAAGTAGAAAGGATATTTTCCTCAAGAATGGAGTTCAAATGTTTTATCAAAATTATTTTCCATATAAGATAATATAGGGTTCTGTTTTTATCCCTATTATTAAATTGATTTGATTATGTTTTGATGGAATTATTTTTATGAAGTCATTTACCTTATATGATTTGTTTTATGATGTCATGATGTTTCAAGAATCCCATTTTTGTTACATGTGTTATGCGATGATGTATGATTTATGATTATGTGGCACACATAAGAAAGGATTCATTATGAGATGGGTGGGACCTATATCTCCCTCCAATGCATTGGGTAAATATTTTATATCTCATGAGATAGACATGGCTGGAATGGTAGGTTATACCGGTTCAGTGAAACAGGACTGAAACGAGGGTTACTCGATTCAGAAAGGGACTTTGTCCACTAAGATAGTCTTGGCAATGAGTCTTGACTAACAAGAAATGATTCACTATGATTATGTGTGAATGCCACAAAGTTTCATGTTTTAAGTTATGATTATTGTGATTACATTTCACTGCCATGATTTATCCCATGTTATGAAATTATGCTCTCTTTTGCAGGTTATGATTTCCAAAATGTTATGTTCTTATGAATATGATGTGATTGATATTTCTTTTGTTTACCCTTACTGAGCATTTGAGCTCACCCTTTTATGTTTTCTTTTCCCCAAGATATAAATAAAGGTTTTAGGTATAAAAAAAGGAAGATCTTTATGGGAGATGTTGAAGATCTTTCACCACGATTAGAAGATTATATTCCGAGTTTCCAAAGACACTAAACTATTATGGTCCTTGTGTGTGTGTTTTTGTAATGTACTAAGTATTCCGCAAAAGTAATGTAATGTACATGTACCTCAGGCTTCTGGTCTCTACATGGTGATCACCTTCCACCAAGAAGTTTATAAAAATAAACTTGATCTACACCCTGGATCAGGGTTAACAACAGTACACAGGACTGTCCAGGTCACACAGGGACCTCTTTTATAGTTCTTCATGGGTACAAATGACCAAGACACACCGGGACCTCTTCTACATTTATCCATGGGTATACACAAGTGTAAAAAGATGTTTGAGTAAGGATATATTGTATCCTTCAGTTTAAAGCAGGAGACAGAGTGTTTTGTTATACAGATACACACACTGCTCAAAACCTAATAAAAAAGATACACAACAGAGCATAAATATTGAGATAGGTTTATAGGTGCTATGAGTGTTAGTCTTTGCATATCTGGAATTCTCAAATGAAGCAAATGCAGAAACCAAGTCCTCGTATGGTAAACAGAGTGTCGCAAGATAGAAAGATTGCCATGTGTTCTTCGTGATGTTTGATAGTGAGAAGATGTCCTTGATTCTAGGATTCAAGTATTATTCGTGTGTTCTTCTGCAGTGTCTAGTTGCATGTGATAATCCTTTCTTCAAAAATTTCTCTAAGTGTGTTCTTCATTGTTGTGCTCATACGCGCTTGTTTTTCTTTCATGTGTGTGTTGTTTCTAGGCCGTACTACTATTCTTTCTTGGAGTGCATGTGTTGGAGCTGACAGGTTGCATGTAATATGCACCTCGTACCTTGTAATTTTAGGTGACATCTCTACAAAGAAGCATTAATTATGTCAGTGCATTTAAAATCATCAAATATGAATGCTAGAGATTAAATTGAAAATAAAAAAACAGATTAGGAAACGGTGTCACAGTATGTCATGGAAATGGTGTCGCCTTCACATGATGTCTGGATTGGTCACAGTGTCTGATGGTCATGGTGTCTCATGGTCACGGTGTATCATGGTCATGGTGTCTCATGGTCACGATGTCTCATGGTCACGGTGTCTCATGGTCACGGTGTCTTCTTGTTCACGGTGTCTAGATGTTCATAGTTTCTTCTTGTTCACGGTGTCTGGATGTCACGGTTTCTGCTTGTTCATGGTGGCTGGATGTCACGATGTCTGGATTACCTTTCCTTAAAACATAATCGATGGCTGACTCACGGTGTCTCAGAATTATCCAGATAACTGTATTCATACTTAAGCAATGATGATCATAGGATGGATTAGACTTAATCATTTTTCAAAGAAATTATTATAAGAGTAAATCAAAGATAGTATAGAGTAATTAAAATTAATGTATAACAATTAAGATCTTCAATGGATCTACTTAAAGCATAAGGATACTAAACAATAATACATAATAATTTGAGATAATTTACACAGGATTAACAGGGTTGAATAGGATTTGTGATCATTAAAACATGATTAATACATGAGGAGTCCAACAATATCCCCCTTTTTGATGATCAAAAATCATGTATAGTGAAATTTTATATGTGTACTAAAAACATAGTTATGATGTGCATATAACATATATAGAGTGAGTTTTCTCCAATAGCGATTTCTCCAATGTGCCTAGAATATCTCATAGAGTTCTACCCCTTTTGGGATTATCATAAATTAACAAGAAAAATAAAGACAAAAGAGACAAGAAAAGTGAATAATGAATTAGATTAAATAAGGTTCAGTACAAATGGGAGAGAGAAAAACAAATGAAACATCATTCCTATCAAAAAGAAGTAATCATTATTCTTCTTCACTGGATGGTCTTATCTTTTCTCTTAGCAGTAGGATCAGAATAGGAAGTCATAGGAGCATAGGTTGAGGTAGAAGAAGGGAGTGAACTGGTTGATAGAGAAGGTAAAGGAAGACATTCAAAGACATAAGGGGCTAAAGTTGGAGTAGTTGAAGACCGAGGCAATTGTTGATTAAGAATTACATGCCTGATTTGACTCAGGGTCTGACCAACAGACATAGAAGTGGAGGCTAGGGCAGAGGTGAATGTAGGTAGACCAGATCTCAGAGGTGCAACCGCAGGAGCAACAATGGCAGTACTATTTACATGAAGGTAGGGCCTCAGAAGCTTGATAAAATCAGAAATGATCTCTCCACCATACTGCATATCTTTCTCAAAGTCATCTTTGTTCTCTATAAACTTGTCCAATAAATGAGTGAACTATGTGAGCTTTTGGACTTGGGTCTTGAAGGATTGAGTAACATGAGGAATCCACAGATTTTTTACAAGATACTTGAAATGATTGGTCGTATCAGTCTTTGAGAATATTCATTTGAAGTAGAAATCCACTTTCTTAGAAATTTCTTTCTGAGAATCATTAGAAATTTTTGAATGGATTTGGACCAGGTCAATAACTCTGTCACTGTTCTTGATAACTTTAGATAGATAATCTTTATTGAAACCACTAAGCACAGCCTAAATCTCTTCTTTGACCACTTTTCTAAGTAGGTCATCATCTAAGGACGGTTGAGATGATTTTCTAGATGCTTTAGAAGCATAGACATATGAGGTAAGTAATTTCATTTGATTCATCACTTTTTGAAGGCACCCCTTATACTCATCAGTGATCTTGTTAAGACTAACAAAAATCTCTCACATTTCTTTCACAATCTTTTTGTTTCTTTTAGCCACCTTCTCAGCTAAGGAAGCTAACTGAGGTTGAATCATGGAAGCAAAATCCTGTAGGGTTTGAGAAGCAATAGTCTCAACAGGATGAGAAGCCTACTCTGATTTTGAATTCATCACTTTCTACATGTCTTCAATCATACCTCTTAGAGTTTTCACTTCATCACTGAGCAGCCTTTTTTCAACTCTGACTTCCTGAATTTCATGATGCATTTTGGGTTGAATCTTCCAAATAACTTTTTACAACAACAGTGAGGCATCTCTCTCACTTAGATTTGTTATAGGAGCTGGTTGGGTATTCATGATTTTTTCAACTCCATCCAAAAGGGTAGTTCCAAAATATTTCAGATCATCTTTACTCACCAAGGTTGGTTGTTCTGGTGAAGATTCAGATATAGGGACAAAGACGGTCTGAGGTTCCTTTTCAGGGGCATGATTAGAAACAGATTTCAATTGGAACATTATAGACAGATCAAGACTTTGTAATGAGACTTCCTAAGAGTCAGTCACGTCATAAAAACTAGGTAACTTAAAGCAAGTGTCTACAGATCTTGGATCAATCCGGTTTGGTACTTCAATAGATTCCAGATTTGGGGGTTTCTCCCCCTCAACAGTAGTATCCTTCTCAAGACTGAGAGGCATAAGTTCTGGATATATTTACACAAATTCATCTCTTAGTTCCTAACCCATTTCCTGTCTAGACAATTGAAAAGCTATCTCTGGTCTCTCTTCAGCAGAAGGAATGACTTCAGGGATAGATTGTTCCACTAGGAGTTCCTCAAGGCCAGCCTCTTGCATTGCAGGTAATTATTCTTCTGAACATTCTTCAATAGAATTATTTTCAATTTCTTTGGAAATAGAATCTATTTCAACTTCATGTTGATCTTCCAGATTAGAAATATCTTTATGAGAAGGTATTTCTTATTCATGTACTACACGAGGAATAGGAGTACTGTCTTCCTTATCAGAAACAGTTTCCCTGGGAGGCAGAGTAGCCTATTCTTCTTCTTCTTCTTCTGAATACTCAAAAAATTCATCTAGTTCCAAACTAGGATCAGAAATATCTTTTGGTCTTGAGGAATTTTCTATTGGATTGAAATTTTCATAGATCCTATCATTGTCTTCCACCCATGTCTTTTTCAAAGGATTCCAATTGATTTTCATCCTCTTGATAATGACTTTTGAAAGGCAGAACTCACAATCCTTGATAACTTCTTCTTTCGGTCCAACCAATAATTTGGCATGTAACATGGATGAGATAAGACGATAATAGAATAGGTAGGTTGTCTTGGATGTGGTCTTGATCAGATCACACATGTGGTGTATGACATACTTACAAAGGTTTATCTTGTGCCTATTTTTCATAAGAAGAATCAAAAACACATCCTGATATTTTAGTATAGAAAAATCACCTTTCCAGGGGATAATCAAGTTCTAAATAAAATTAAATAGAATTATAGATTCTCCATCCAGTTTAGCAGCTATGGTTCTCCTCTTGGTGCCATTTTTGGTTAAGCTTTTCAAAGAATCTACCAAGATAAATAATTCACTAGAAGGTGGAGGTCCTCTCTGATAGTCCTCAAAGATGCCTTCATGAGGTATTCCAAGGTGTGTAGCCCATAACCTCGAAGAGAATGTGAATCTATGGCCATTTATCCAGCTTCTTTCAACATAGCCATCATGAGAATCAAAATATAACTGAACATACTGATAAAATTGGGCCACTAGCTTAGGGTAGATAGGTCTATCTTCCTTCAAAAATCATGCTAACCAGCCTTGATCTTTTAGAACTTTCAAAACCAGATACTTACTTGACAAGAAGCCACTTAGGGAATATCTATTTCTCAAGTAATACTACTTGGTTCACCAGATTCAGATTTAGAGGACCTTCGGATGCTATCTTAGGTGCGATCTTCTTTTTCTTTGAGCTACGTTTCTCAGGAGTCGGCGACGAAGGGCGTCTCATCCTAGGCATTCACCGAAGGTTCGAGAGAGGGAGGGGTTGCAGGGTTGAATAAGGGTTATGGTTTGAGTGAATAGAAGAAATATCGAGTGAAGAACAAGTGACACTTCTTATATTTTATCATTTAGGAATACCAATCGTCACAAAATAAAATGCACGGGAAAGAAAAAAAAGGAAAATGGATAATTACCGCGATACGGTTTTTAATTTTTAAATAAAACTCATAAAGAATCGTTATGGTGAGACCATATCAAGTCTTTATGATGAGATAGTGAATGAAACTTTATGGTGAGATAGTGAATGAAACTTTATGGTGAGACAGTGGCTGAATCCTTATAGTTAGATAGTGACTGACAGACAGTAATCACAAAATACTAACTGTGAGACCGTAAACATGAAACAGTAAGATATAAAACAGTAAGATATGAAATAGTAAGATATGAAATAGTAAGATATGAAACAGTAAGACATGAAACAGTAAGATATAAAGAAGTAAGACATGAAAAAGTAAGACATGAAATAGTAAGACATTTACCTAAGATTTATCATGCCTAGTTCATGTATGATGTAGTCTATTCTCTCAGAATTTAATGGTTTGGTTAATATATCTGCAAGCTGATATTCAGTACCAATGAATTCCAAAGTTATATCACTTTTTTCATAATTATCTCTCAAAAATTGATGCCTTACATCAATATTATTTGTCCTAGAATGTGAAATAGGTTTTTTTGAGATGTTAATAGCACTTGTGTTGTCACAATTTATAGGTACATGCCTGAATTGATATCCATAATCTAGTAATGTTTTTTTCATCCACAAAATTTGTGCACAACAACTTCCAGCAGCTATGTATTCATCCTCTATAGTAGAAAATGCAACAGAGTTTTGTTTCTTACTACACCATGATACTAGTGACTTTCCTAAAAAGTGACATGTTCCAGAGGTTATTTTTCTATCTAACTTACAACCACCGAAGTCAGCATCAGAATAACTAACTAATTCAAATGATTGTCCTCTAGGATAGAACAGCCCTATATTGGGTGTATGTTTGATGAATTTTAAAATTCTCTTTACAACATTTAAATGAGATTCCTTAGGATTTTATTGAAAACGAGCACACATACACACAATAAACATAATGTTAGGTTGAATAGAAGTTAAGTAGAGTAAACTTCCAATCATTCCTCTATAAGTGGTTTGATCAACATATTTTCCATCTTTATCAAGATCCAACTTATAAGTGGTACTCATGGGATTGTCACTACTTTTAGTGTTATCCAATCCAAACCATTTTAGAAGATCTATAGTATATTTACTTTGATTTAAAATAATACCATCATTATTTTGAAAGATTTGAAATCCAAGAAAGAATTTTAGCTCACCCATTAAGCTCATTTCAAATTTTTTAGCATCATTTTATAAAAATCAATAGATAAAGAATTTCTTGAAGATCCAAAAATAATGTCATCTAAATAAATTTGAACAACTAACACATCATTAGAAATTTGTTTTACAAAAAGGGTAGGATCATCTATTCCTTTAGTAAAACCTTTGGAAATAAGAAAAGTAATCAGCCTATCATACCAAGCTCTTGGAGCTTGTTTTGAACCATATAAAGCTTTTGACAATTTAAAAATATGATTTGGAAAATAGGGGTTTTTAAAACCAGGGGTTGTTCAACAAATACATCCTCATCTATATACCCATTTAAGAATTCACTTTTAACATCCATTTGATATATTTTGAAATTCAGATGTGTAGCATAAGAAAGCAGGATTCTGGTGGCTTCAAGTCTAGCTACTGGTGAAAAAGTATCCTCATAGTCAATTCGTTCTTCTGGACTATAGCCTTGTTCAACCAATCTAGCCTTGTTTCTAACAAGGTTACCAGCTTCATCTACATTATTTCTAAATATCCATTTAGTGCCTATGGTGAATTTGTCCTTGGGTCTTTCAACAAGTTTCCAAACATTGTTCCTTTCAAAATGATTAAGTTCTTATTGCATATCCATCACCCAAAATTCATCATTGATAGAATCATTAATTTTTTTAGGTTCAAATTGTGACAAGAAGACTTGATGTTCAACATGATTTCTAAGAGAAGCACTCGTTTGAGTTCCTTTGTCTAGGTCTCCTACAATAACATCTAAAGGATGGTTCTTAAGAGTTCTGACAGCTCTAGAAAAGGAAGGACTAGTGATTTCAGGTTCATCAATAGGTTCAAGTTCATTTTGACTTGATTCTATGAAATTTATAGAACTGGAAGTTTTCACAAATTCTTTCACAGAATTATTTGAGGATTTTGAATTAATGTTCAGATTTTATACATCATCCACCAGGTTTTCTAGAATGGTTTTAGGCTCATGTGGATCTGTTTCATCAAATTTGACATGAACAGAGTCTTACACACATTTAGTTCTTTTATTGAACACTCTATAGGCTTTACTTGACATTGAATATCCTAAAAATATACCTTCATCACTCTTGGATGAAAACATGTCAAGATTGTCCTTAGTATTAAGGATATAGACTTTGAAACCAAAAACTTTGAAGTAGTTAACCTTGGGGTTTTGATTGTTCCATAACTCATAAGGAGTACTTTTAAGAATAGGTCTGATCAACACTCTATTGATTATGTAGAATGTTGTATTGACAGCTTCAACCCAAAAATAAATAGGTAGGTTGTATTCACAAATAATTGTTCTAGTAGTCTCTTGAAGGGTTCTATTTCTTCTTTCTACAAATCCATTTTGTTGAGGTGTTCTAAGGGAAGAGAAATTGTGACTATATCCATTTTTGTGAGAAAAAGGATTCAATTTATTGATTTTCAAACTCACGTCCATGATCACTTATTAAGGATTTAATTCTATGTCCACTAAGATTTTCTATAGACTTGGCATATTTAGTAAAATAATAACAGGATTCACTATTGTGAGCTAGAAAGAAAGTCCAAGTATATCTAGAAAATTCATCTACAATAACATAAACATAGTGCTTCCCATTTAAAATAGAAACTCTAGATGGTCCAAACAAATCCATATGAACCAGTTCGAGAGGTTGAGAAGTTGACACTTCTTTCTTTGGTTTGAAGGAAATTTTGTGTTGTTTTCTCTTTTGATAGGGGTTACACACTTTGTCATTTGGAAACTCAAGTTTGGGTAAGTCTTTAACTAAGAATTTTCTAGTTAGCTTTCTAAGGGAGTGAATATTACAGTTTCCTAGTCTTCTATGCTAGATCCAAGAATCTTTATGAAATACACTTAATAAATAAGAATTTTGAGAAACTAAAGAATATAAGTTAATAGAATAAACATTTTCATTTCCTGATGCAGAGAATACTAATTCATCTTTATAATTAAAGACATTGCAAGCATCATTTTCAAATTTAACATGAAATCCATCATCACATAATTGTGAGATACTAAGAAGATTATATTTCAAACCATCAACAAACAATAGTTTGGAAATTAAAACTGAGTTAGAGTTACCGATTTAGCCAAGGCCAATAATCTTACCTTTGGCATTGTCACCAAAAGTGACATGTCCTCCATCTATTTTTATTATGTTCTTGAAGCGTGAGTAGTATCTTGTCATGTGTCTTGGACACCCACTGTCCAAGTATCATAATCCTTTACATGAACTCTTTAAATAGATTTCCTACAAAATGATCAAGAAAAAACCGATTTTGGTACCCATACTTATTTGGGTCCAGTAACATTAGTGATAAGTGCTTTAGGAACCCATATTTGCCTCATAGGTTTCCTATAAGCATTATGTAAAGTATTTGAAAAATAAACTCTATTCGGTCCACAATAACTTGAAACAGTAGAAAGTGTATCATAACTTGAACTAGTTGATTTGTATCCAAAACTGGGAGAAAAACTATATGTCCTAGAGTTAGAAACAAAATTTGTTCTTCCAAGGTTTCTTTTTCTAGGTTGATAAACAATTCCATTATTATACTTAGGGGCAATATGTTTACATAGAATTTGAGTAAGAGTAGTTTTCCCATTGTTAAAATTTTCAATATCCTTTTTCAATTTCTCATTAGACATTTTGAATTCATTGTTATATTTGATAAGTTGAGAATTTTTTCCTTTTTCAGTTGTTAGTTTAGATTTAACGGTCACAGTAAGAGCATACTATTTATTCAAATATTTATATTTATCTTTTAGTCCATTGCATATTTCTTCAAGCATGTTACAGTATTCAAACATTTCCTCATTAGTCATATTTGTAGAGTCACTCTCATCTCCAGAATAGTATGAATTATGTACAGAAGAGTCCAGTGTTACCTTAGATGTGTTTTTCATAAAACACATATTGGATTTGTTAGAATGTTCATCATGCGATGTTTATGAGTCGCTTGAACTGTCCTCATAAGCACTCCAGGTCGCTTTAATTTCCTTTTTATATTTTGTTTCCTTGTCCTCATATTTCTTTTTGTACTAGAGATTTGGACAGTTATACATGATATGTCCTTGGCACTTACATTCATAGAAGAAAATCTCATCAGTTTTGTCACTTCTTTTCAAATCCTTCTTCCAATTTCATTTTTGGTCATATTTTCCTTTAAAGTTAGGCTTTATAAAAAATTTCTTCTTATTTTAGAATCTTTTAAATCTTATGGATAATTGAGCCATCTCCTCATCACTGTCAGGTGATGATTTTTCACTACTGGAACTCTCAATAGAAGCTTCCAATTTCTCTGTGTCTTTGTGTTTAGAGGTGGTGGTCTGGAATGCAATAGATTTCATTTTTGGTTCATCCTCATCTCCCTTGTTGACATTCATATCTTCTTCATAAATCATCAGTTTCCCAATGAGTTCTTTTACAGGTAGCTTGCTGATGTCACCAGACACTCTAATAGAGACAATGGTTCCTCTCCATCTGTCAGGTAGACATCTGAGAATTCTCATGATCTGTTCCTTAGCAGTGAATTATCTTCCAAGAGAAATCATTGTGTTGATAATCTCATTGAACCTAAGATACATGTTATAAATAGGCTCATCAGGTTTCGTTTTAAATTTATCATATTTAATAGTATAAGTATTAAGTCTCATTTCTTTCACACTAGAAGTTCATTTATGTGAAACTGAAAAAGTATCCCAAATTTTTTGGGTAGTTTTACAAACAGAAATTCTATTAAATTCTTCATCTCCTAAAGAGAAATATAAAGCATTCATGGCTTTGAAATTTTTATTATAGGCAGTTTTGGTAGGTTCATCCCAAGTGATTCTATTAGTAGTAGGAATCTTATATTCATCTATTATGGAAGACCAAATTTCAAAACCCATACTTTCTAAATGCATTTTCATTTTAATTTTCCATTGAGCATAGTGAGTTCTATTAAAGAATGGTGGTCTATTGGTTGCAGCACCTTCTAATCTATTATCCATAATAAAGAATTACCTTGAAAGAGCTAGAAATTTAGAATTAACAGAAATTTATAGGTCTTTAAAGTACAACTACAATCACAGTTGAATAAGGTTAAATAGAGTCCTAATAAGCATCCTTTGATACCAAATGTTGGTCAGAGTAGATTACTCAAGAGAGGAGGGGTTAAATGAGTATCTATAAAAAAATTTGGTTAAAAAGTGTTCTTAAAATGTTTCCCCAAAATTTAAATATAGCCCAGTTAATCAAGGTTATATTGTTGTGAAAGTTTTAATGTTCAGATATCTTCTTATAAGATTGATTAATTCTCATTAATCTTAATATCAGTTACTAATATTACTTTTGAATCTATTCTACTAAGACAAGACAATTATAACTTCTTTCCAAGACTAACTATCAAATTGAATTTAGTGATTTCTAAATTATACAGTAAAGAAGTAAAATAGAGAAGACTAAATTAAGCAGTGTAGCAGATATAAAACAAGTGGTTCAGTCTCAAGTTGAGACCTAATCCACTCCACTTGGTGATCACCTACCACCAAGAAGTTTATATAAATAAACTTGATCCACACCCTGGATCGGGGTTAGAAACAGTACATAGGACTGTCCAGGTCACACAGGGACCTCTTCCATAGTTCTTCATGGGTGCAAACAACCAGGCCACACAGGGACCTCTTCCACACTTATCTGTGGGTATACACAAGTGTAAAAAAGATGTTTGAGTAAGTATATCTTGTATACTTTAGTTTAAAGTAGGAGACAGAGTGTGTTGTTATATAGATACACACACTAATTGAAAGCTAATAAAAATGATACACAATAGAGTAGAAATATTGAGATAGGTTTAGAGGTGCTCTGAGTGTTAGTCTTTACAGCTCTGGACTTCTGGGATGAAGAATATGTAAAAACCAAGTCCTCGTATGGCAAACAGAGTGCCGCAAGACAGCAAGATTGGCATGTGTTTTTTATGATTTTTAACAGTGTGAATATGTCCTCGATTCTAGGATTCAAGTATGCTTCAGGTGTTCTTCAGTAGTTTCTAGTTGCATGTGATAATCCTTTCTTAAAAAATTTCTCTAAGTGTGTTCTTCATTGTCGTGCTCATGCCCACTTGTTTTTCTTTCATGTGTGTGTTGTTTCTGGGACACACTCCTCTTTTATCTTGGATTGCATGTGTTGGAGCTGACAGGTTGCATGTAATCTGCACCTCGTACCTCGTACTGTCAGGTGACATGTCTACAAAGAAGCATTAATTATGTCAGTGCATTTAAAATCGTCAGATATGACCATTAGATATTAAATCGAAAACAACAAAGCAGATTTGGAAATGGTGTCACAGTATGTCATGGAAACAGTGTCTCCTTCACATGGTGTCTGGATTGGTCACGGTGTCTCATGGTCATGGTGTCTCATGGTCACAGTGTCTCATGGTCACAGTGTCTCGTGGTCACGGTGTCTCATGGTCACGGTGTCTCATGGTCACGGTGTCTGCTTGTTCACGGTGTTTGGATGTTCACGGTGTCTGCTTTTTCATGGTGTCTGCTTGTTCACGGTGTCTGCTTGTTCACGGTGTCTGCTTGTTCAGGAAGTCTGGATGTCACGGTGTCTGGATTACATTTCCAGAAAACATAACCGGTGGCAGACTCACGGTGTCTCAGACTTAGCCAGATAACTATATTCATACTTAAGCAATGATGATCATACAATGGATTAGACATAATCATTTGTCAAAGAAATTATTATAAGAGTAAATCAAAGATAGTATACATTAATGAAATTTAATGTATAACAATTAAGATCTTGAATGGCTATACTTAAAGCATAAGGATACTAAACAATAATACATAATAATTTGAGATAATTTGCACAGGATTAACAGGGTTGAAAAGGATTTTTTATCATTAAAATATGATTAATACATGATGAGTCCAACAAAATAAAATGTTGAAATTGTTTGATTTTCCAAAAGAAAAACATATAATAAGAAATAAATGGATTTTTTGTAATAATATTGATGAAGTTGGGAATATTGTTGAAAATAATGTAATACTAGTGGCTCAAGGTTATTCCTAGGAAGAGGTAATTGAATTTGAAGATTATTTTTCTCCTCTTTCTAGGATGTAATCTATTTAATTTTATTATCCTATTCTTGTTTTCAAAATATAAAATTATTACAAATGGATGTAAATAGTTCATTTTTAAATGGAATAATTTCTAAGGAATTTTATTCTAAACAACCCCTAGAAATAAAAATGATAAATTTCCAAATCATGTTTTCAAATGTAATAAAGATTTATATGGTTTTAATAAATCTCCATGAGCTTGGTATGAAATACTAACTCTATTTTTAATTCAAAATTATTTTGTTTATGGTTGATCCAACCTATTTTATAAAGAGAGTTTTAAATGATAGATTGAATATATAGATTTATGTAAATGATATAATATTTGGTTTGACGAAAGTTATACTATGTAATGATTATTCTAATATAATAAAAATTGAATTTGACATGTGAATAATGGGGGAATTGATAGTTTTTCTTAGTTTAAAAATTAATGAATGAAAAGATGGTATTTTCTTAAATCAAGCTATGTATTCTAAAGAACTTGTTAAAAGTTTTGGGGTTGATTCTAGTATGACTATGAAAACTCCAATGAGTACCAATTCAAAATTATACTTTTATGGGTTTAGAAAGACATTTTATATTAAACTATATAGAGGTATGATATGTTTTTTATTGTATCTCATATCATCTAGACCATACATAATATTTTCAAGTTGTGTTTTAGTCCAAGCCTAAGGAAAGACATCTTAAAGATGTTAAAAGAGTAATTTGATATATTAAGGGAACTACAAGAACTGTTTTATTTTATTCATATAAGAATTGTTTTGATTTATTTTTTTACTCTGATTCTAACTTTGTATGTTGTAGTGCTAACTAGAAAACAACAATAGGTATGTGTCATTTTCTGGGTAAAAGATTAATTTTGTAGAGTTCTAAGAAAGAACTTTCAACATCATTATTTATAGATGAGACTGACTATGTTTTTGTTTCAAGTTGTTGTTCACAATTTGTATGGATAAAACAAACATTATGTGATATTAATATTTTTTTATAAATTTCCAATCTTTTATGATAATTCTAGTGTTATTTTAATTTCTAAAAACCCTTTGCAACACTCTAGATAAAAACAAAAGGATTTTAGATTTTATTTTATAAGGGATCATGTAAATAAATGTGATATATGTTTTGTAACACCCCGACCCTAGTTACCTAGAGTCATTGAATTATTACATAACATTGTCATGATCACAAGAGATCAAGTATCGAAAGACCGATTATTTTAGTATCCTTGGAAGTGCTAGATACATACAGAAGTTTTACATTACATCATGAAATGGAAAAACAACAACAACATTATGTCCCCTTTGAACACATTCATATCCCTTAGCCTATTCTTGTAGGTTAATTGTAATATGATTCTTCGCATCCTGGGAAAAATAAAACATAGAAATGGGTGAGCTCATATGCTCAGTAAGGATAACAATATAGCGGAAACTATCATAAATAAGCATAAACATTTAAGGCAATGTATAAGACTAAAACACATGCCTTTTAAATTTAGACTTCAGCACACTACAATAGAATCACCGTTTAGCGGAGGTTTTTTTTTTGCGTTTAGCGTTGGTTTAAACCGCTGCTACATTGTTTGGTGGCGGTTTACAGAAACCGCTGCCTTATAGGGTGTCACCAATCTATTAGCGGCAGTTATTTATGTTTAACGGCCGTTTTAGGAAAGCGTCGTAGCTGCCTCATTTTTTGGTAGTTTTCCTGATTTTAGCGGCGGTTTTCTAAGACCTGGATATCACTTTATTTGTGGTGGTTATAACCGCCACAAATAATCTCAAATTCCATTGGTTGTAAAACCGCCGCTAAAGTCACAGGAACCGCTGCGGAATGAGGAATCCACGATGCTCCTATTTAGCAGCGGTTATAATCGCCACTAAACGTAAATTTTAGTTTACATTTAGTGGCAGTTTTCACAGTTTAGTTGCGGTTTAAACTGCCGCCAATATACATTTCATGGCGGTTAAAACCTCCGTGAAAAGCTGCCCAGAATAAAAATAATAATTCTTTGCTTCTGCTGCACCACTACCCTGAAAAACAAATAAAACCAGAAAAAACCATCCCTGGCCTCCCACCAATGACCAAGATCTGAATATCCAGAATAAATCACAACATACAAAAAACATGTTTTTCTCTTAATGAGAAATAATATACAACTTTAATATTTAAAAATAGAAAAAAAATATGAAACCATGGAAAATAAGACTTCCTATTTGAGAAATTATTATTAACACAGTAGTCAAATATCCATCAAAGGTTCCAACACATTCCTCATACTCATGTATACAATATCCTAAATAGTAAATACTAGGAAGATAAAACTCCATTGATACAACATTGTAACATCCCAAACTGGATTCCAGTAAATCTTATAACTTCACTTTCTTAGGATAGATCATCCATAGCGATTCCACTATACTTATAAAAATTGATAATTGATGAATTAGTAGTTATATTAGTACCAACCCATTTATATAATGATTTTTTTGGGTTTTGTGGCCTAGAAACCATCCTTAATACTTATAATAAATTTGAACTGATGAAATAGCTTAAATAACACATTAGAAATATATTGTTATAAAAATCCTATTGTGGGAATCGTTTTAGAGTTACATTGGGATATAGCTTTTATAAGAATGTGTATATTTCAAGTGATTCTTAGTTAAAATCTTTTTATGTTGGAATATAGGTCAGGTGGGAGATTCTAGTGACCTTTTAGGAATAGACCTATAATTAGAGTTGATTCCCCATGTTATGTGAGGGGTTGACCTATTTTTTCTAGCATCCTTGGAGATATTAAGCATCATTGGATACATCTTTTTAGTTTTTGGTCATAGAATGTGTTTTTTTATGTATTTTGGGATTGAGTAGGACTCTAGTTGTGGAATGATTCCCCAAGTTGGTAGTCGATCAAGAGATAAGTAAAACTTCTAGGTGTTATGAGCATCTTTAATGCTTGAGATTAGTGGGACTAACCAGCCAATATAATTTTATTTATTTTAGTTAGTTGTGTGAGTTTAATTTCAAAGGTTTATGACTCAAGAAGTCATCATCCATGTTAAATGGTTATGTAGGATAATGTGACCCTTGGGTTTGATTTTTTGAGTAGGCTAGAAAATACCAAGAATGCACAGTGTCATTGGTTCTATGAATTATATGAAATGGGTGTTCCCATTTCATTGATGTAACATCAATTTAGTATTCATTATCATATAAATTTCCTATTTAACTAAGGTTTAGTGGAGGGAGTTGTGTGTTGTTTTGTGAAAAAATTTCTAATCTCTGAGAGTTTGAGGGATGAAATCACAGGTAACACCTTGAGGGGTATTATCACATAACTACTTGGTTTAGGGTTGTGGGATCTAAAAAGGTTGTGTTAACCGATCACTCCCTGAGTGAGGTTACCTAGGTATTAACTATGTTGTGGTGTGTGATGTGGACCAGATTTTTTAGTAGAAAAGCTAAGTTATCCTAGTTCTATGGATGACTATTTAAGAGGATCGAGTTTTATAACATCATCAATCTGGGTTAAAGTTCAAGATGTAGTTATTGATGTTGATTGAATGTGTGCGCATGGAATGAGGATTGCATAATGCATGTGATTATGAATAGATGATTTCTATTTATTATTAAGTGGATGATGTAAATCTATGTGGTAGGAAGTGAACCACAGGTTGTTCAAGGATGGAATATTAGTTCCAGATGATGCTTCAGTGTATGCCAAAGATGGATTGTCGTGATGGAACATGGTATAATTATGTTGACTCGCATCTAGAAACCATGTTTAGTGGTGGAAAGAGTGTTTTTCATGGTAATTAGATTCCTATTTTTATTAAAATGATGAATATTAAAATCCTATGGTGGGGAGAATCACACAGGTCATGGAAAATGTAACCTTTGGGAGAGTGGTTGTAGAAAGAATAGTCATGAATGGTCAAAATGACTTTCAGAAGTCTGTAAGCTATAAAATTCAAGTTTTCCAAACATGGACGAGGTGTTGAATTTAATACTTAGGTATGAGTTTGAATTAAGTTTGGAAATTATATTCAGACTCTGGCTGCATGTGAAATCTAGAAAATGTGATAGATTGATATCACATATTTTCTTGTAATGTAGCATGATGTTGAAATGGTTGGTTGAGTATGCACCCATTAAATCACACCACGAGTTAGTTTTGTAATTTAGTGGGTTCATCTCAATTATCACGATATAACTTTTCAATTTATGTTAATATGATTTAGTTTTCAAATAAAGGCATTGGCCATCAATTTGGAAATCCTCTAAGCAGGTCAGCCTAAAGCGTTCTGAATGGAATTTCAGTAAACAAGCGCATGTTGTGGGATAAGATTTATTTGTGTAAGATGTATTAATAATGAAGTGTGTGTTTTGGTTATGACCCTTTAGTATAAATTTTTAGGACTATATTAACAGTGATGGTTGATTTGTAAATGGAGGTAGCGGTTTTCATGTGGCACCGCTTCATAAGGATTTATCAAGTGAGCTCAAGTGAGATCTGTCTTAAATAAAGCAAGCAAAGCTCGAAAATTTCAATGTGAAACTAGAAGTGATGTATAGTAGTATAGTGCTCATGGTTTAGTGGTTTGAGAATTACTATGGTGGGAAGACACCATGGACCTATAAATCATGTGGTGATCGCTTTAAGTAGTTTTCATTGTTAATGTGTCTGAGTGGTGTCACTTGGTTTAATGTTTCTGGATTAAATTCAGATGGCAAAGAAACCTAGGGACAGGTGATGAGAGGTGGTTTGGGGGGTCTTATTAAATTGGAAATCCTCTAGATGTGGGTGTTGGTCAAATTCAATACCATCATTACACATAGTCGTGGGATTATAACTATGGTTTCTTATGAGTATGTTTGGATAGAAGTGTTTTGTACCAGACCTATGACATCTCTCTATAAGGCCTAGTGTTGGTAAAGAAGAAAGTTATGGAATTCCAGTAATTAATGTTTCATGACCAGATAGCTTGTAATGAATCAAAAAATGGAATTAAGAATCATAATATAAATAATTCAGGGATATAATGATAGGTAATAATTACCAGACAGACCATGATTAAGTGGAAATTGTGTTGGGAATGCAGTTCAAGTCATGCAGTAACAGTTCAATGATCAAAACAGTTATGGTTGGAAATGGTCCATTGTAACCGGTCAGTTTTATTTTGTGTTTCTAAGTTATGTTCATCAATTTAAAGGTAATTTCATGGGATAATCATAAATTGAAAATTGAGGTATGTTTGGTTATATGATTTTTAGAACTTATACTCCCTGGGTGTTTGGTTTGAATGTGAATTTTGAAATTTCATATTCTAACTCTAGAGAGAAGGTTGGGTTTATAACTAATCCTCATAATGTAATTCTAGACTTTGTTAGACCATCCTATATGGTTATGGGAATATTTTAAATGTTCCATTTTTTCTGTAAGTATAGCTTGGGGATGAGTTGTCCTATAGTGGGAAGTATGTAAAAATCCACTTTTTGGACTATTTTGAATTTTTCATAAATCGGTCATAGTTTAGTAAGTGGAGGTATTTATCGTCAAACAATTCTAATAAAAAACTCAATACTCCTCCATTTATTCATCCATTTAAAGAAGAAGAAGGGTAGGGGTTTGGATTCTGCTCCTTTTACCTCCTTTGTTTTCTTCATTTCTCTAAGTGTTATCATTGTGCAATCTTATATGCCATATTTTTAGTTCTTTTTTCAGTTTATCCATTTTCATATATTTTTTATTGAATCGAGAGACATAAATATATGAGTTAACCATCCTAATATTGAAGTATTTGGTAGAAGTTCTTTTCTTAAAATTCATGTTTTTATAAGACATGCCAATTGTGCATCAATTCGACATCCATCTTCGAGATTATATTTTAATTTATAAAGTTTTCCTGCCTAAATTCATGGAATTATGCTAATTTATCACCCCCTCAGTCACACCTATATCTTAGTGAACCACCCTTGATTTAGAATATTCCATGGAAGATAAATTTCATATCCTTAATCCTAGGAATTAGTTTGATTAATTTATGACCCACATTAAAATTTTCTCACTCGAAATGGTTAATTAATTAATCACTCATTCCATAGACCATGTCATACCTATGGATGAGTCTTGACCTATTAAACAATTATCCCATTAGGTTCCCATTCTTCATAGTTTCCTCTTTAGATATGTAGTATATTTAGGAGTTTTATAACCTAGGAAGCTACGCAAATAAATTTAATTTAGTGCTTGACCTTAGATGTCACAAATTACTTAAGAAACATTCTCATGAAATTTTAGAAGAGCTAGAGCATTTTTAGATACTTTTGATGCTTAAATCAGACATTTTCAACAATGGGCCTCACCAAAGTGTCCACAACACTATCCCCTTGATCACTATGAAATGACCCAATTTGTTCAACACATCAACAATGGGTTTAACTCCTAGTCATCCAAAATCTTGACTACCAATTCAAATACAGAACTAAATGGAATGATCTATACCACACTCGAGAAATGAAGACATAAAAAGAAACATCAGAAATAAATAAAAGGCATAAAAAGAAACATGATAAATCAAGGAAATTTTAGGACATGAAAATGTGTGGTGGAAACTATGTGCCACAAATTTTACATATACAAACCAACTGTTTCCATTTTTCTTCAACACAATAACAATACAACTACTCAGGGTCCGATGATGCATCGTCACCCTCTTCACCTTCATTTCCACTTTTTTCTGTCACCTGTAGGAACATTATATTGAAAATTAAATACGGTTACATATTTATATTAAAACTTAAAACCACTGAAAGTTAAAAAACTAAATTATTTTTATTTTCTATGATTTACCTGCATACCACCAATCGATGCACTCTAACCAGGGGCATATCAGCTCATCTGCTGATGTATTTCAGTAAACTCTTTCTGCAATGCAGATATCTGATCCCCTACTGGTGAAATGTGTTTTGTAAAGAAACAATCTCTTTCTTAGCATCTCCGTGTATGGGCTGACTAAAGTAAGGAGTAGATTCAGCAGCGATCCCCAGTGGCCTGTAAAAACCTCAGATGGCACGGGTCCCAAACCCATCCCGCACACTCTCCCAGGATGCTGCTTCCCAAGGACTTTAGCAACCGGGTCTTCCTGGGAGACAGAGTAGGAATGCGCAGGATTGGCATCCCATAGCTCTTTAATTTTGACATATAAATCAAATAGGAATATATATTAACATAGTAAAAACTGATAATAATTTATTGTGATAAAAAATTGACTTCATACCCCAACTTCTGTAGCAGGCTCATTAACAAAACATCCATCTGATTTCTTGTGAACATCCAACCACAGATTAGTTCTGGATGCTTCATGGCCTAAACTCTGTGACTGCATTAATCAAAGATAAATAAACAATTCAATATGTTAAATAGATAATATTTTCTTATAAATATTTAAACTAACTAAAATATTACCAATGTAATTTGACTTCTAGAAAAACTTTTTGAGCCTGCAGTGTGCGGGAAGACTTGCTTCGCTCGGTTTGACGTATTCTGTCTTGAGAGATCCCGAAATAAATAAAATGCAATTTAATACTAATGTATTGAATTTAATTTCCTTTTAATATACATGTATAAATGTAAAATGAGGATAATATAATAATATATATATTTCAATACCATCTGCTTCTGATCCCGATGCCTGTCAACAAACACTTTCCACTGCTCTTTCGGTACCCCACTGGATAGCTTCTCATACATTTACAGCATGGTCAAGGAAGCATCATTTACATCACACCACAATCTATGTTTAAAATATTTCTACTTCTTACATAGATTTTTCAACATCCACTTCCCTGCTATCACATCAGCAATGGTAAAGTGGAAGAACATCTGTATACAGAAATTCATTTTGAACATATTAGTAACATGACATTAAATTAAACCATTATGTAATAAATTTAACTTGATTTGAGAATCAAAAACTTCATTTTTCCAGCTTGGAGGCATATGTCTCAAATTGTCATATGAAATGGGAAGGGAAATGGGCTCCGCTGCCAGCTGGCCTAGAATCTGGCCAAGTAACCCCACGGCATCATCCATAGAGACCCCATAAGAATCAAATGGCACAACAATCTTCTCGCTATTCAGATTCCAAACATCTGACCTTTTTATTTTTTTCTCCACGGTTGCATTTTTTCATCTTCAATGAGCAAACAATTAGTATAAACAAAATGCAATAAATTTATTTAATTAAAATTTGTACCTGTGATAGTGACACTCCAGTATGTCCGGGATAAACTAGAAGGGGCGCGTCGCTGCCCCACTGCTGAGGCTCCTGAAGGGGGAGTCGACGACTCAGCCTCTACTGGGACATCCACAGATGGTGTGAGAGATGGTACAGGGGGAGATGGTGCAGGGGTGTCGGCAGCTGGTGCCTCAGATGTCGTGGGGAGGGAGCTAGATGCATGGTCATCTCTCGCAGAACTGGATGAAATAATGTACCGCTTCTTCCTTGGCATTACTATCATTTAATCAAATAAAATTATGTTCAGAATATATATTTCAAAAAAAATATGCAGAAAAAAAATTAAAAATGATAACAGATGGAGTACTAACAGACAAAATATATATAACAATGATAATGAATGACAATATAAATGAAACAAGTGGTTGCTGAATAAATAAATAATTGTACATACAATCATTTTCCCCTTCAATCATGTCGGTTTCCTGCTCTATTGCTTCATCCACTTCATTCATCCTTGTAAGACTAATATTTTCAATATCATGATGGAAAAATAATTCTGCTTCCTGTTGCTGATTAAATTCAATTTCAGAGGTTAAATTTTCCACCTCATCACCCATATAATACAAATATCTTTGTATTACATGAGCAACTACACTCCACCCTTCATTGGAAACATCATTCACATAATATACCATTTTTTCTTGTGATGCTAAGATATATGGATCATGCATCTCACGATCACCAACATCCATCAAGCGAGAGAAGTTCACAGAAGTAAATTGCAAGGAATCTCTTTTAACACCTCTGATAATATCGACCCATTTGCATTTGAATAAAACAACCGAAAAAAGCCCATGGTAGTTTAATTCAATAATATCATGCAGCTTTCCATAGTATTCCACTTTAGCAAATGTAAATATACCACTATTTTGTGTTCTCAAACCCACTTCTCGATCGACTGTACGAAATCTAAATCCATTCACATTATAAGCATCAAACTTTCTAGATTCTTTTAGAGGACCTCTAGTAAGAAACTTCAAATATTCTGACACCTCTGCTCGAGTATCAGTATTCATGATCTGAAAAAAGAAATATACTTTATTAGATTTACAAAATGTATGTTTCAAACTAATATTCATATTTATTACAATATTTATGAACTTACACATCGTGAAAACCATTCTACAAGCTCTTTATTAACAGCTTTCATTATATCTTTCTCATTTCATGTTCGGCCTCTCATTCATCTCTTTGTTTGTATCCTCAACTCTTCAATAAATTGATCGGCAATTTAACTATTCAGAAGCACATATCTATGTGCATGTAATAATTCCAATTCATTCAGTGTCACATTTGAGGTCCTCCCAACTGATCGGTCAATAGCAGGAAATATTATGGATTTCTGATGTATTTGAGACTGAGTAGATGTGTCGTCAACAAGTAAAACTCGATTAAATCTTATCTCAATATCATCCAAGTATCGAGAACAAAAGGTAAGACACTCCTCAGCCACATAGCCTTCAGCAATTGAGCCTTCTGGTTTAGCTTTATTTCTCACGTATGATTTTAAATGCCCAAGATATCTGTGAAATAAAATAAACATAATTATGCATTTAATTAAGTACCAAAAATTGTTTACTTAACAGGAAAACATATAAATAAAGTACCTCTCAATTGGATACATCCATCGATAATGAACGGGGCCTCCTAATTTAGCTTCCCCAACCAAATGCACAGTTAAATGCATCATTACATTAAAAAAGGACGGAGGAAAGATCATCTCCATTGCGCAAAGGGTCAACACAAACCTCTCATGGAGGTTGTCAAGCTGAAATGGATGTAGGGATTTCTCACATAGTTTTCTGAAAAATGTGCAGAACTGGAGTACAACAGCAGTAATTGTTTCAGGTAATAATGTATGCAATGCCAATAGTAGTAACTGTTGTAACAAAATATGTGAATCGTGGGTTTTCAATCCATGTAACTTACGATTCTTCAAGTCAACACACCTCGAGATGTTACTTGAATACCCATCAGATACCTTAACATTCTTTAACATTCGAAGGAATGTATCTTTATCCATATTTTTCATTGAAAAAATTGTTGGAGGATACTTTTCATTCTCATCTGGCCAGAGATCGCGTTTTATGTTCATTGCTTGTAATTCTTTACGAGAATTGAGATGATCTTTCGACTTTCCATG
This sequence comes from Viscum album, assembly GCA_963277665.1. NCBI lineage: Eukaryota > Viridiplantae > Streptophyta > Magnoliopsida > Santalales > Viscaceae > Viscum > Viscum album. The sequence goes on from OY728167.1 coordinate 640,876,448, forward strand.
CTCATTAAGCAATGTGAAAATTAAATTGTCACAGAAATTCTTCTTAATATCCATCACATCAAGATTATGCCGCAACAAATTAAATTCCCAATACGGAAGTTTGAAGAATATACTTTTTTTCTTCCATTGTTGCGTTTTGGTTTTGCTTGACGATGCACTTCGGACCCATTTTCCGCTATCATTCAAATGATGAACCTTCCCAAATTTTGTTTCAACATTTTCAAGTTGTGCCAATATTTCAAAACCATTTAACAACTTTTGAGGTGGTCTACGATCAATGGAACCATTAAATTTTGATCTGTTCAGTTGAAATCTATGAGATGCATCGAGAAATATTCGATGACACAAGAAGAGCCATTTTCTATTGTGAGGTAGCCGTTTGGACTCAAAATCAATGTTACAAACGGGACAAGCCAAACCCGTGTAAGTTTTCCAACCAGATAAATTCCCAAGCCCTGGGAAGTCACTAATGGTCCACATTAAAGCAGCATGCATTTTGAACATTGTTTTATAAGAATCATCAAATGTCTCAACACCGTTACTCCATAACTCCTGCAATTCTTCAATCAAAGGCTGCAAGTGTACATCAATATCATTTCCAGGCATTTTTTTTTCCTGGAATAATCATCGAAAGGATAAAGGATGTTTGTTTCATACACATCCACGGAGGCAGATTATAAGGGATCAAAACAACTGGCCAAATGCTATAATTGGTACTCAAAGTCCCAAATGGGTTGAATCTATCGGCAACCAATCCCAATCGAACATTCCTAGGATCAACTGAGAAATCGTGATGTAATGAATCAAATGTATTCCATGATTGGGAATCTCGTGGATGTATCATTAACCCATCATTGTTATTATCTACAGAATGCCACTTCATGTGTTCGGAAGTTTTCGATGACATAAATAATCTTTGCAATCGAGGCTTCAAAGGAAAGTAACGCAAAACCTTTGCAGGTGTGATCCTTTTCTTCTTATCCGTGAAATTATGTTCATTCAGACTTCCAACATAACCCTTTGCCTGCCATCTAGAAGAAGAACATTTCTTGCAATTCTGTCAACTTGAATCCTCTCCCCAATATAGCATACAATCAATGGGACACGTATGTATTTTTGTATAATTCAGACCAAGCTTGTTAATAACTTTTTTCATATCATAAAAAGATTCTGATATTTTTGCTTCAGGAAATGCATCACGAATCAATTCCAATATCATGGACATTGCCTTATTTGTAATTCCATATAGAAATTTGATATGGTAAAACTTCAGCAGAAATGAAATGTTTGAATATTTCAAGCACCCACTATACAATTCTTGATTTCCATCATCAACTAAATCATGAAACGCATTTTCCTCAGTGAAGTTTTCTCTTAAATTTGGCTCCACATAATCAAGGGGAGGATCCAATGATATGTGACAATCTTTATCTTCCTGTGTTATAGTCTCAAAAACATCACTTGTCACGTTGCAATTTGTAGCACCCTCTTCTGGTTGTTCTGATATGTTTTGATGCTGATAGTGGTGTCTTGCAGTGCTAAATGCATCATTTATTAGGTTTTGCATTTCATTTTCCATTATCGATGAACTTGGGACCTCATTCTGTGGATTAACATCAGTGCTCAATCTTTCTGTAACATTCTATTCTCCATGCCAAATCCAACACAAATATTGACCAGGGAATTACTTCAGTATTAAATGTTCATAAACCTCATCTCTCTTCAACCATGTTCTAAGTTTACATTTAGGACATCGAAATTTTATTCTCCCTTCAATGGATCGATTAGAAATTGCAAAATCTAAAAACTCATTCAAACCCTTAACATACTAAGGTGTGTTCCTTATTAATGTGATCCAACATTTATCCATATAAATCACAATGTGCCTACACAATAATAAAAAAAATTAAAACACGTAGTTTCTACTAAATTGAGAAAGAGATTCATATATACGATTGTGTAAGATTATAGAAACATAATATAATAAAGATGACCCACTGATCATAAAGTATGCATAATATAATAAAGATGATACATTGATCACATTTACCACTTACTTAGCATGCCCAGAAAAACTGAACAAGTCTGGTCCCTAGGAGACAGCGTCAACACCTCATTGAGGAGCAATAAAAATATCGGGTTACACACTTATCATAACACTATCGATCACACATTTATGTTGCCTCAAACAACATCCCATTGAAAGTGATGTCATTGAACACACCAAAGATGCACGATTTTCATACCATTTGTACAACGACATTACTAGAAATATTTAGCCCTTATATGACACCCTTTGAGACTTATCGCAGGCAAGCTTGGGTACCTGGATTATGGGTATCCTAGGTCAGTTCATGAAAATTGGTCATGATTCATTGCTCTTTATGTTTTTCAATCTTTTCACTATCTATTTGAATTTACCTCTCTCTTTGAATTTGATATTGTTTCTTATTTCCTTGAATTTGGAGAGACCTTTGTTATTCATTATATCTTTAGGTTGTGCAATTTTAATTCATCCAATTGGATTTTCATAGTGGGTTCTCATTAAAATATATTTTAAAAAATAATGAATGATGTATGTTATTTTCACTTAAATATGTTTTGTGTTTAGTACTATAAAAATTTATCTTCAATATTTCAAACAAATCATATTAAAAAAATTATGCAAACCATAAAATTTGGATTTGATATAATACAAAGGACATGTACAATTTTTACTTCAAACATTTATGTATATTTCAAGTCCTATGCTCAGTTAATTTGAAGTAATTATTTAGAAATGAATTTTCATCTTGAACACAAACTATTATACTTAATTCAATAATAATAAATTTAAAATATTTATTAAGTGACACTAGTTCATAATTTATGAAGATCTTTGCTAACATGTTTGAGAATCCCATGGTGAGAATCTTGGTGTTCAACTTCTTGGTCTGGTCATAAAGACCATAAATTGTCTTTACCTCTCTTTGTGGTCGTTTATACTGATTTAGACCCCAAACAAATTCATGTCATGTTTGATTTTCCCTTATTATGAAATATATTAATTCACCATTCATGGTATGAGTATAAAATCCTTAAAAAAAGTGAATACTCCCCTATTAGGGGTAATATGAATTGGTATGGGGAAAAACAATTTAGGTAGGGACAGTTTTTATTGTATGTTGAATATACGACCTCACCTCTGTGGTCTAAGATATAAAACTATAACCCCTATAATTTTTTTTCTAAGAAATATAAATTTAATCTATGTGAACCCATAATTGAGTCTTTTTGTATTAGTATTAGGATCTTAATTTTACTTGGGATTACCTTAAACTTACCACTGTAGAGAAAACCTCATACTTTCATTAAATCTTTATAAAGTTAAGCCTCAACCACACATTGGTATACAATGTTTGAACTTAGACATAAAATACATTGGTACACCTTAAAAGTACATAAGATACTAATGTAAAGATAATTGGAACTCTCGACGTCAAAAACCCATAATAGGTGACATTGGAAAAATCGAGTCTCCACTCACATGATATTTACCTTGTATAGATAGGGAATCATTTTGATCATCTGAAAATTTGAAAGGAAAAAAAATCAAGTTGAAAACTTTCAAAGGGGGAACTATGAAAAATAAAAGTTTCTTCCCCCTAAGTCCTTTACAATTCACTGCTAAGGGAAATATTAGGGATAAATTCAAAAGACATAAACCTACTATAAATCACCACTCAACCCTAGAAAAAGTCATGGTATACCCTATAGGCCCATCAACTAGAAATATGTAAGATAAAACTTATGTTTCTTGAATATGATAGTGCGTATTATTTTAATAGAATGAAAAAATATGCAATAAGAGATGCACCATAAAGTGATGTCATTGAACACACCAAAACAAAACCAAACTGCTACCGCAATCCCCATGTGACCTCAAGTTCACCACCATCCTCTAATAACCCATGGATGTTCCCACATCCAATTAAACACTTTAACATCCATGAGACACCCAAAAATATTTTTAGAATCATCACTTTCCTTTCAAACCAAACTCATACATTTAATATAATTTCCAAGGGACCAATAATTATCTTTAAAAACTAAGAGAGCTTTCCAAACAACACTTTAACCATACTATAAAAATCACCATGTTCCACATAACAAATTCCAAACACCGTCCAATAAATTAAATAAAACATTAATAAGGTAAAGAACCATCAAAATCATCAAATTTCACTATTAAAGACCAATTAACATTTAACCACACACATTAGGCATAAGCAAACATAGGAATAATTTAATATTCACTTTGAAAGATATTTCTAACAAATCATATCACCAATAAAACACCATAATAATTTAACCAAGTACTTTAAAAAGGTGTAAATCATGTTTTAAAAATTATTTATTAACACACAAGGATCATATGGATTGAATTAGAAAGAAAAGGCAGGGAAATTCCCACTGCTTGAGTGTGAATGCAACGAAACTTCAACAGGAGGGTCGCTGTGGGGTCGCGGGTCACGCGGGTCTGGCCAAGACCTAAAAGGAAACCAGGAAATAGATAAGGGAAAGAGAGAAAGGGGGAAATGGGAAAACCCCCTAAAATCACCTTGGATGTGAAGAGGGGGTCACTGCGGGGTCGCAGGTCGTCGTGGAAGGGGTCTCCAGCGTCGCGGGGTCGCGCGGAGTCATCGTGGGTCGCGGGCAGTCGTCGAGGTCACAGGGTCACGCGGGGTCGTGGGGGGTAGGGGGAAGGGTCAGTATCGTAAAAACATATGCAGGGTTTTAGCGGTGGTTTTGTGAACCATCGCCACAAAACCACCGCTAAAACCTAATTTTGGTGTAGTGGCATAATATGGAAAAGATAAATCAAATAATTCCATTTACTTATTCACATGGATATTCTACTAGTCGAATAATCACATGTAATATCAATAGCCAATTTCATAATGATGGAATGCATAATGCCGGACATTATAAACACATAGTCAAGGCCTCGTGCCAAGACTAAAAATAAGATTTCATCAAGGTTGAAACATAACATAAACAATCATATTAAAACTAGCATACAAAATGTTAATACTTTAACCATAAACCATGAATGGTATGAAAATAACACATCCATAGTCAAAGGTTGAAACATAACATAAACATTTTTATTAAAACTAGCATAAGAAATGTTAATACTTTAAGCATAAATCATGAATGGTGTAAAAATAACACATCCATAGTCAAACATATCACAAAACCGTCAATACAATAGGGAAGATTGTATCATAATAAATCAACTTCAAACAAGTTTAAAATCCATCAAAGAATATTGATATAGATGAAATCAAAACTATTTGAGAGAAATATCTCATTCTATTTTGAAATCATTTAAAAGTTTCATAATTATAAATTAAAACATTCATTTTTAAAATATTCTTATAATATTTTAAGGGAATCTTCGAAGGTGTTATAACGGCATAAAATAGCCGCACTCACCGTATAAGTTAAAAAAACATTCTTTCCTTAATTTTGTCAAAAAGGTCATAAAGGGCCTTATTTGGAAAATGATAGAAATATTCCTTTATAAAATTTTTATAAAAATACAAACAAGGGTATAAATGACTTTAACCCATAGTCTAGGAAATAGTAAAAATGTTTTGAAATACATTTTTAAGAAACACAGATGTGGATGATAAAGAGGTCCCAATAGATACCCACATATGAACAGCCTTGGATAATGAAGAGATTGTGGAATTAACCCTTACCTTGTACTTGTCCTTAGTAAAGGGTAAATTAAACTCCTATATAATGGTGAAATAATTTTTATTAAATTATAAAATAACCACATACATAAATATGATATCATATATGATCCTTTAATATTTCATTGTTAATAATATTGCATTAGTAAAATTGTTTTGGGTGTTAACTGATTTGTTTTACTTTATATGTTTTATTATTTAAGTCATTTTTTTATGGATAGGATGTATTTGATTCATATCCAAAATTATATTATGTTCTTAAACATTATTTTTAATCATAAAATGAAAATTATTCTTGAATGTTTACAATGGGGAAATGAATCTCATCTCGTTCGTGGAGACGGTAATCCGTACGTACGCACGAGCGACAATACCATTCTATTGATGGTGAAATAATATGTAATTGGATGGTATATAATATATAAAGAATAATTAACATGTTATATTTATTATTTAAATCAATAATACTCATTATTATACTCATCCAAATAATGAAGTGTTGAATAACAAACTACACCACGACGTGGAGACGGTAAGTCGTACGTATGCACGTATAGTGACTTTGTCATTAATATGATTGATAGAATAATTAATATGGTTGTACCATATTAAAAATAACATCAATGTATGTATAAGGTACTGGAGTTATTATTTTGGTATGGAAGAAATAAAGAAAGAGGAACTGGAAGAAGAAAAGAACTTTGAAAGAGGTGGTGAAATTATTACCACTTCTTCGGGTGTTTCTTTTTGAGTTGATCAAAAGGGATCCTTAGGTTGGCTTTATGATCAAAGTAAGTCCTATAGATATAATTTAGGGTATTTGGGAGGATATTTTAGCAGGTTTTGGTGGAGACAAATGGCTTTGGAGGTGTGATTTTGAGAGAAGGGGAAGTACCCTTTTATAAGAGAGGTGAGGGTCACTTTAGGAAAATCTTGAAATAGTATTTTATTATACAATCATATTCAGTTTATAATGGCTCCAAAAGGATTTATTTCAAGGATAAGGTGGTTATGGGTAAAAAATATCTCAACCAATAGTTTTTAGACAGGTTTAGGTCACCATATTAACTTTATCTTTTAGATTTAACTCTTAGTTAAATAGGTTAACTTTTACCATGTATTCTTGTATTATTATTATAAATGGTTAATAAACTTACTATAAAAAAAGCCAAGAGAACCCCATGTGGTTAATTATTGATATATATAACCTTATCTAAATCATTTTTTTGAACCTTAGATTTTTAGGAATATTATATCAATTAATAATATAGTATTTGTTTTAAAAACTCATTTATGTCAATTTTGACACTATTTAGTATTTGGTTTTTGTGAAAGTCATAAAAACTTTATTACTTAGAAAAAATTTATTTAGTTAACTCTAACATTTCATATTAACCTAGAAATTTTTTTTAATACCTAAAAAGTCTCAATTTACAATTATATTATTATTTATAATATCAATTATTTTAATCTTTCAATAATAAGGTAATTACTGCATCATCATTGTGTCATAAATAAATTTAATTATTTAATGTCTAAAAATTGTAAATAAAATAAAATTATGTAGGAAATATTTTTATCTTTATAATTAATATTTATAGTAGAATTTATATTATGTATAACCCTATATTAAAAATGGTTTAGTTATTAAACTTTGAATTTAACATTTTTAACTCTTATTTAAATAAAATAATAATAAATGTTCTAATCTAATCCAAGTGGACCAAAAGGATAATATTTTATTCCTATGGTTTATTTTGGTCTTAATACACTTATCCAATATAATTAGGATATGTGTTAGGGTAATTATAATATCATTTTTACCTTTAATTACTCTATTTACTTTTAACCGTGGTAAATAAAATTCAAAAATTACTATTCACCAAAAATTATTTTCACCCTATTGATCCACATTTTACTTACTGATGTCAATCGTGTCTTTTGTATTTTGGAAATTCAATTCACATAAGCGGTAAAATTGCGTTTTATGCAAATTTGCAAATGTGCCTAGAAGGTGGGTAAAAGACGTTAAAAAGTTCAATAAAATGTTATATATCTAATCTTATTATAAAATGACTCCAATGATTTAAATTTAACATATATAGGTATTATTTATCTATTTTTACCTAAAATAAATTTAAATAAAATAACAAATTATTTAAATAAAAAGTCGGTTTTAAACAATAATGCGGTGTTTTTTCACTATTCATCAAAAATTGAATGTTTTCCGAGAAATACCAAAAATTCACCCTAATCTAATTTTGATATTAAGAATCCAAAAATGAATTCCATTTTGAAAAATAAAATTTATAAATTTCAAAAAGCGGATATTACTATTCATAACAGCTAGTTTAATTGGTCGTGGTGTGCTAGAACTCGAAGCTATATAAAACGAAAGCTATTGCATTATTCAAAGAGAAATGTACCGTGGAAGCTTGGGGTGTTACATGTTTGGAATTTCTTATCACTGAAAAAAATTGGCTCAATTTTTCACTAAACCTTTAGATTCTATCAAATTTGAGAAAATGAAGTTTGAAAAGGTTATTCTTAAATCTTAACATTTGTTTTTAGTGTAATTACTGGTTTTATTATACTGGTATCTAGTTTCAACATTTGGTTACCTATGTTATGTAACTAAATGTTACACTTCTTGAAAGTTTTCTTCTATTTGAATTCTAAGTATTTATTCTTTTTAATGTGGATATTGTTTTCAAGATATAATTATAATGTAATTTTTGATACATTTCAAAAAGGGGGATAATATTTTTGAAAAAGTTTAAATTATTATGTTTTTAAATTTATAAAAAGGGGAGATTGATGGAATTTGAATCTGTGTATTAATTTCTTAATATTTTTGTTTTGATAAATTAATATCTCCACTTTTTTATTAAATTCAAATTGTTTAATGAAATAATAATTTCTTATTTACATGTTTTAATGTTTAGTTTTTTCTTAAAATTGTAGTTTTTTTATGTTTTTGATTTATATATCTTCCAACATTTCATGGTGGCTTATATTAAAAAATTAAGGGAAAACCTGGCTACCCTAAGCCATCCCTTAACCACATAGGGGACCAAGGGTCAACCTCATGGGAGAGCCATCCCATGGGCCAGCCACAGTTGCAATAGTGGGCCCGTGTATAAGGCCTAGAGGAGTGCGCCTGTGAGCACATGAATTAGGCCAACTATACCAGTAGGATAAAACCTAGGTGAGTGGATAGAGGTGTGTAGGTGTTGATCCCCCAATAGAATCTTTATGGTGTTATGGTAGCAATTGAATGATATATCGGAGGCACAACCATATGGAGATATGATGTGGGACTACATTCCACGATACTAGCGTAAGGAAGTAGCTCATCTAAAGCCCAACCTATTTCAATGACACCCAGCAGAATTGATCAGTAGCAATGCTCTTTCATCACAGTAAGTAACCCCACCGTGAGGAATCCTTCCACTTTACCATGAGAGAACCTATAGTGTGAGTGAACATACTGTGAGAGTTACCTTACCGTACCATTAATTTTATACTTACCTTGGGTCAACTCACCTTACCGTGGGAATGAACGTGAACTTACCATGAGTATTTTATTCTATCCATATATGTTTTCTAATTGACCACATGTTTTTTTAAATAGATTGTGCCTTCATGTTCAGTATACCGTTTATGAGGTGCACAGTAAGAATACTGACCGTGAGGTATTTTCCTCACATGGTCAGTTCTACACATTATTTATTTTATAGAAAAATTATATTATGATGACATTCTTTCTTAGTGTCATTTTTTATAAAATGTTTTACTGAAACTTTTTTTAAATTTTTTTAACTATTTTAATTATTTATAAAATAATTATATATCATAATAACCTTTTTTATACTTTTTTTAATATAAAATATTTTTGAAATTCATATGAAAATTATAATTTTTTTGTTATTAATTTTATACTCTATTTTCTGAAACATTTGAATTATTCTTTTAATGAAAGTTTATAAGAGAATTTTTTTTAGTTATATTAAATACTATAATTTAATTTAATGAACTTTTGAGAAATGTTTTTAAAAATTTTCTTGTTGTAATATAGAATTCATGAACTCTTTGTTAATGATCGCTTCATTTTCAAATTATAGGTAACAGTTTTTTCTTTTATTCACTAACAAGTGGAAAGTAGTGATTTGGTCTCTTGATGATCGAAGTAGATATTTCAATTAATGATGTTATGGGATTAATCAGTTAGAGATGTGATGAATAAATATAAAACAACTACATACAGGTAATTCGAGATTACATTTCAAAAATACGATGGTGTTACATAATATTTTCTTCTCTCATATGATTAAGAAACTTTTGTAACTTCTGTTTCTTTGTAATGATCAAAAAAGAACATCAATGTTCGAACTTCTTCCATTGAAGTGATCAAAAATCATCTAGATTCATCATCTGCCATAACTTTTGATGATTTTTTGGGTTTTCTTTGTATTCATTTTTCTTCATATTATTTTTTTATTTATCTTTTTGTAATTTTTTCATGTTTGGTTTATTATTTTCTCCATCAAAATAATGTATTATTTATTATGGTTATTCTACCACCTAAAAGGAATTCTGGGTTTTGACTCCTAAAAAAAATTCATGTCACATACTAGGTTTAGTCTCCTATAAAAATACTTGGTTGAGCCTCTGGGTGTTGAAAAAGGTAGGGTCTATAATAGGTTATCACACCTTTAAATGTGAGTTTCTTGTGGGTATCAATCTTCTTAAAGAGAAGAGATGTTTGAGGAGTGGACTAGAATCTTGGTGATCTGAACCACTATAAATATATGTGTTCTTTATTATTATTTATAATATGTTTCATATCATGAAAATAGATCTCACTATAGAATCTTTAATCAATAAAACTATAAGTTTATGCATGATCCTGAGGATTAGGTGTTGGTATATTTGAGGAAGTAGAGATTTACAACCCAAATAAATTCTAAACAATATCATTATAGAGATGGTTCATCTCAAGTCTTAGATAGGATTAATGAAAATGCGTGAAAGATTAACATTCTAGGTTTTTAGGGAAATGTTTGTTCAGATTTTAATGACATTAATCTTTCTTTTTTTGATTATTCATATTTGAGGAAGATTCATTTTTTAGAGTGGTAGAATGATGGAATGTATCTTGTTGATGGTGAGAATAGTGAAATGAGTAATACGGGTGAAGAGCATCAAGACTCAAACTTCTAAATTCAATATATCCCAATGAAAAGGGATACATTTAAGAAGATGAAAGAGGATTTACAAGGATTAATTCATAATTTTCAAGATATGGCCCACCATGCATGCATGAGAGGAGAAAATGGGACTACAATAATGATTTTTAAATATCTAAAATGAACTAAAATTCCCCACCCAAATAATCCTATGAATTTCAATCCACTTACCAAAATGAATACATCAATGTCAAAAATGGTGGGCCACTTATCCCCAAAGACAAGGTGGGAATCTTCAAAGTATTTGAAGTGGTAACACAATGTTTTCCTAATGGATATATTGTCCCCTAAATCTATAGACATGTGTAAATAAAGTAAAAAACATCGATTTAGAATTTAAAATTTTGTGAACTAGTCTTGTGGCATGTGTCTCTTTCATTTGTTTGTGAATGGCCACATACGTTGTAATCCTTTAAGGCTACTACAAATTTGAGTGTCTTGTAGTATTTATAAACATGTGTTCCTTGTGTTTTTAGGTGAATGGAATTAATACTTATCAAATGAGTGATCAACCATTATGTCATAATTATAATTATGGTTTTAAGGGAAAAATATCCTTTGGGTCCTAATTAATAATCCCTCTTCCCATCTAAATTCCATTTACATTTATTTTTTTACATATCACATCTTATATTTCCATCACTTCTATTTTCCCAATTTCACCAAAAAATAAATAACCCCATACAATATCATATCATCAGGTATATGAGATTCATTCATATAAAGGCTTATAATTATATGAAATAAAAAACCCTTCAAGTGCAGGCATGGTGCGATAACTAGAGAACCCCCACTTTTATTGATATAGCATATGCTCTAAATCCAGTGAGTAGTCTAATTCCAAGTATCACTACTCACAGTTCAATACTCAATAGATACATAAATTTAATTATAATTATAACACCTAATAGATATAAAATATAATTAACATCTAAATTAAAGCTCATACCTCCATTAAAAATGAATTTGAGGTTAGAGAAAACTAAATCTAATGTTACCATTGTTACATGTGCACTAAAAATACGAGCATAAGATACAGGAAAACATGCATATAATGAATTAAGTATATATATATAATATTATATTATATAGTTTAAATTTAATACATGAATATGATGCATGTAAATTATCATACATATGAAGCATGAATAATATATATATATATATATATATATTATTAAATATGCGTGAGATTCATAAGCAGTTGAATGTGATGAAACATCTCTCCCAAATGGTTTCATCAGTTTGGAACCAAGGATTTGGTTCATTTAAAGATTTTCATTTATTAATTGAAATGATTTAAATGAATTATAACCAATGGGAAAAAAGACATATGATTCATTATAAATAAGGTGTCTCGATATTCACCTATAAAATAGATATGATCTCTTTTGTTGGATGTGGATGAGTTTCGTTTGTTAGAATGATTTTTTATCATCGGTTTCATGAAAAGTTCCTTAATTTCCCATATTCATAAAGTTTTTTTTATCATTATTGATGAAGTTTATATCACCCCTTTAGAATTAAGATATCCTCTTAATATGATGATGGATCCTTTGGGTGGTGTAATCACTCAGAGGTAGGGTTCTTTTATACACTGATCCTTGTGATATTCCTTAAATATTCTCCCAAATTGTTCTTTTGGGGGGAAATTTTGTGCCACATTGTTGTTTCATTTCTCTTTACTTGTTATTTAATAATGTTTGGGGGTCATGGGGTAAAATCCATGATCTGCAACATTTTTAATTATAGGTTTTCTACGTCTGTTGTGATTAATTTTTTTTTGTTATTCTTGCACATTGAGTTCTTAGAGACATATTTCCATGTGTTTTGGGTTGTTTTGGAATCCAATGATCACTATATGATCAATCAAAACTCATCATGGTATCAAATATTGTTTCTTTAAGATTTAAATGTGTTTGAATTACTAGTTTTGAGAAAATCATAACTAGAAATGAAGAATAGAGCTTTCATAAAACTGTTATAGTATTTAAAACTGTTACATGAGCTACATAAAGGTAATTTGAGATTTACCATTATGTGAGTGTTCACATAAAGGTCACCTTGAGACTTACCTTTATGTGAAGGGCTCACATAAATGAAGTTTGTTTCTTACCTTTACATTAATAGTTTTCATAAAGGTATTTTGTGACTTTACCTTGCAAAAATGGTTTACAAAAAGGTAATATGTAACTTTATTTTACACAAAAACGTTTTCATAAAGGTAAAGAGAGTTTCCTCTTACACAAATGAGATGTGTCAAGGTAGTCTTTTAGTTTCCATCACACAGATGAGTTACACAAAAGTACACACTAACTTACATTTATATAAGGGGTCCCATACAGCCTATATAGAGGTAGAGAGCATATTACACTTACAAAGAGTGTATGTGTGAGGGTAAAGGGAGGTTACCCTTATACAGAATTGGTTTTAAAACTTTTAAGGATTTTAATGGTTTATAAAAAATTTATGAATCATGATGAAATTTATTTGGGGAATATTTAATTTACATGGTATTTATAAATTAAATAATTATCAATAAACTTTTTAGAATTAATTAAATACATTTCTAGGAAATATATTTCCCAAATATTAAAGGTTGACATTAAAATACCTTTTAAGACATGTCTTATGTTCTAGAAATAAAAGGGTTTATTTAGAAATCATAAGTGGTAATTTATAAAGTGTTTATAAATTACAAAATAGGACAATATAAAAATGTTTTAATATTTATAGTTGTATAGTGGTGAATTCCCCTTACCTCAAAGAGAGGTGGAAACATTATTTTATAGATAGAGGAAAATATTTACAAGTCAGAATAATTTGGTGTGGGACTTCGAAACACCCTTTACCCAGAAATACAATAAATTGGGTTTAACACTCCCCCTCAAGCTAGTACATGATAGATTGGAAAAGAGTCTCACAAAAAAAAGAAACAAACAAAGACTATGCAAAATCCCCCTCAAGCTAGGTCATTGATGCAGTTAATGCCCATCTTGGTATAGAGAGGGTCAAGATGAGATCTCAGGAGGCCTTTGGTGAAGATGTTGACAAACTGATCAGTCATTAGAATATAGCTAAAACTAACATGGTGATGCTCGAGGTGACGGTGAAGAAAGTGGTAGTCCACCTTGATATTCTTCATGCATTCATGAAAGATGGGATTGGAAGAAATCTTCATGGGTGTTAGATTATCACATTAAATATGAGCAAATGAATGTGGTGGGAAACCAATCCCATGGAGAAGATGACAAAGTCACAAAATTTCAGTAGTTGTCGTTGTCATCGTACGGTATTCTGATTCAGCACTGGACCGGGAGATGATAGTTTGTTTCTTGTTGTGCTATGAGATTATGTTCCCTACCATAAAAATGGAAAATCTAGATGTTGATTTCTAGGTAGATAAGCAGTCAGTATAGTCATCATCATAGAAGCCCTCAATATTCATATGAGCATGGCGTGAATACCGAACACCACGGGCATGGTATTTCTTAATGTATTTGGCAATGCGAAGGACAACATCCCACTGAGATTTTGTGGGATGTTCCATGAATTGGCTAACCTTTCTAACACTACAGACAATGTCTAGATGAGTCATGATGAGATAATTGTGTTTTCCCACAAAATGATTGTACCTCTCTAGGTGAGAATATGGTTTCGTGCTATCATAAAGAGATGATTCCTCAAGCTCAAGAGGAGTGTCAATGGAAATTGCCTGAGTCAAACTAGCATCCTGCAAGATATCAAAAGAATATATTTGTTGCCAAAGAAAGATGGTGTCTGGAGAACAGGAGACCTCAATGAGAAGGAAGTATGTTAGAGGACTCATATCTTTGGTTTGAAATTGTTGTTGAAGATACATTTTTAGGTGGGTGGTTTTATTTGAGTCTCTTCCAGTGACAATGATATCATCAACATATACAACCAGAAGGATATAGTCGGAGGATGTCGTGCGATAGAAGACAGTGTGGCCTTCATACATTGAGAAAGACCAAATGTAGTGACAGCGGTGCAGAATCATCCAAACCATGCACAAGGAGACTACTTGAGTCCATATAGAGAGAGATGAAGTCGACGTACATGAGAATCGGCTCCTGAGGCATTGAAGCTAGGAGGTTGTTGCAGATATACTTCTTCTTCAAGCAAATCATGGAGAGAGGAATTTTTTCACATCACGTTGAGGAAGAGGACAATGATGAAGAGTGATAAGAGAGATGGATAATCGAACAGATGTCGTCTTTGCAGCCGAAGAGAAAACATCAAAATAATTGGTTTGGCTGCTTTTTAATATAATTTTCCACATCATTTCTTTGTTTGTTAGTGCATTTTAATTTCAAAACATTGTATTATAATTAATAATCACAAATTTTTGTGTTTTTTGTTCATAACTTGTAAAATAATCATTTTCCCTATAAACTGTATATTTTAGTTATTATTTTCTTCTTTTTAAACAATTCTCGAATTAAATCATTCTTTTAAATTTAACTTTCATTTTTTTAATTCTTTACTTTTAATTAAATTATAATTTTTCATTCTTTTCATTCTTTCATTATTTCATTTATTTTTTTATCAAAATAAATTGTTTATTAATTTTTTAATTTAATTAATTATTGTGTGAATAAATAAATTCTGCACTTTAGTTTTTAATTATTTAAATAATTAAGTTAACTTTAACAATTTAATTCAATTCTTTGGTTATTTCAATACTTAATTTTAATTTAATTCTTTAATTTCATTAATTATTTATTTTCATTTAATTTATTAATTAATTAAATGATACTAACTGATTTAACTATTGTTGTTTTTAAATTTAATTATGAATAAATTGTAAGTTGCAAGTTGCAAGTTGCAGTTAATTTTATTTTATTTTGTTGTTAAATGTTCTAAACTTGTATTTTTAATTTATTTAGTTAATTGTAATTATTTTTTTAGGTTTATTAGGTGTTGTCGAGTTACCATTCTACCCTATCGGTGACTCAAGTCGCCGATACACCCCTTCGGGTCTCACTGTTCATCCAACTCATAGACACCACCTTAAGTATCAGTGACTTCCTTGAGTCACTCCCACCACCAGTGTCTCCCCTCCTCTCCTCCTAACCTATTGACACCCCTCTAATCTACCGACACTGCCAATCATCTCCCCTCCTCTGTTAACCTACCAATACCTCCCCCTCCACCGCTCACTGATACTTTCTGAGACACCAACACCCCCAACCACCATCGCACCTCTCCTCCACTATCACCAAAAAAACACACCAGCAGCACACCAAATCAACCACAGCAACACAAAATCAAGAATCCAGCAGCAAGAAAAATTAAAGAAACACAACAACAGCATAAGAAATCAACATAAGAATAATAAAAATTCGACCACACAATATAAGAGAAACACTGCACAAATCAAGAATCAGATATACAGATCAAACCGAAACCCACCCTGTCGAACCCTCCTACTGTTCGAAGCCAGATCCAACCATCATACCACTGTGAAGAACACCACCCGAGCATCACTTCTCCGCCGCCGCCCCTATTATCCACCGTCGTGGTTTGGTGCTGGCCGTTGCGACCCCCTCTCCCCTTCACAAGTTGCCGTACCCATCCTCTCACCAAGATCGTCGGTCACCGTTAAAGACCCCACGCACCGCCGTGATCCGCTCAACCCCTCCCAGATCTGCAACAGTGCCGCTCCCCTGCCTCGTCACCGGCCGAACCCCTTCTAACCAACTCCCCTTTCCTCCATCACGACCACCTCCCTGCCCTCGCCTCTCTCACTGAGCGCCGCCGTCAACCCTCTTCCCCCTCCTTTTCTCATTTTCATTTTTTATTATTTTATTTTATTTATATAATATATAATATAATATGTTAATATAAAATATAACATATAACAATAATAATAAAATATTTAATAAATATAACTAATATAATATAATGATTTACATAATAAATATATTTATAATAAAAAAATTTTTATAAACTTGTTATTTATTTATTTGTTTCATTGTACTTAATTGTTTAATTAAATAATATATATATAATAGTAATATAAATATACATTTATATATGTATTTAATAATAATAATAATAATAAATATGATATTTATTCGTTAACTAATTTATTAATTTTAAAATTTATTCTTATATTATTATATACATTTATTAATTATTTTATTTTTTAATAACATGTATATTTAAATTTCTATATTTAATTATAATACTTATTTAATTTAAATTTTTTTTGTTTTCTTTTTTAGGGGGGGATTTTGGCTCTTGGTTGGACTTTTCATTCGGTTATGGAGCACCAGCTTCAATGACAGATGGGGAGGAGCAGTTCCAAGTTGTCTTGTTTGGGTGATTTCCTCTAAGACCTATGGGTCATGTAATTTTCTATAATCCTTCGGGCCTTGTAAGGGTTCCACCTCACCACTTAAAAGGTGGATTATCAAAAGTAATTAAAAATTAAGGCCTTCGGGCCATTCAGGAAAGATTTCCCCTTGCTCATCCATTGCTTATTCTCACTACTTAGCCCATGTTGATTGCCTGCCTGTGTTGTTTTCCTCCACTTATTCACTCTCAGAGTCACAAAAAATTTCACTCACTTCACAACCATCATCCATTGTTTGTTTGTTTTTGTGTGATTTTACTTTTGTTTTGTTTTGTTTTTGTTTCGTCTTAAGCACAAATCAGTCTCTCCCTATGGTTCGACCCTATCTTACCAATGTACTAAGTAGTAAGTAGGTTTATAAATTTTTAATTTGCAGCCGTGTTCAAAGACGTACGACGTGAAAAATTTTTAAATAACGAAATTATTTAATTTTATTAATTATTATGTAAATAAATAAATTCTGTAATTTGGTTTTTAATTATTTAAATAATTAAGTTAATTTTAACAATTTTATTCAATTCTTTAATCATTTTAATAATGAATTTTAATTTATTTCTTTAATTTCATTAATTATTTATATTTAATTAATTAATTAATTAATTAAATGATACAGCCCAATTTAATTATTTCTGTTTTTAAAATTAATTATGAATAAATTGTAAGTTGTAAGTTGCAGTTAATTTTATTTTATTTTGTTATTAAATGTTGTAAACTTGTATTTTTAATTTTGTTAGTTAATTAAATTTATTTATTTATTTTAGCTTTATTAAATTATTAATTTATTTTGGTTGTGTTTGTTGTTTGATGTTGTTGTGAAGGTGATGTTGAGTTACTGTTCCACCATATCGGTGACTCAAGTCGCAAGTGTTGTTGAGTTACCGTTCCACCCTATCGGTGACTCAAGTCACCGATACACCCCTTTCAGTCTCACTGTTCATCCAACTCACTGGCACCACCCAATCTGTGACTCAAGTCACTATTACACACCTCCCAGTTGTCTCACTGACACCACCCTATCAGTCACTCAAGTCACTGATACATACCCCCAGCACTCACCGTCACCCTATCCCCTCCTCTCATCCTGACCTCTAACACCCTTCTATCTCATCGTCTCCCCTATCAGTGACTTGTCTCATCGACACTTTCCCCCCTCCCCTGCACTCCCAATCTACCGACACCATTGCATCTATTCCTTCTTCACTCACCAACAACCCCGTCAGCCCTCCATTTCATAACCAGCAGACGAACAACGCCAGTAGCACAACAAATCAACCACAACAATAGAAAAAATTGCTCAGAAGAACTTCACCAACAACAAATCACAAATTGAACATCAACAGTAGTAGAAAAAAATCAACGAATCACTTACAGATAAAGAACAAAATGATGCATGGATTGAATATCAACACTTCAAAATCAGAAAAATTGAACACCACAATCCAGATCTGGAAATCAGGATCAACCCAACCCTCACTGATTCATTTTGAACCCACCAGATCTGAAGGAGGTCGCCGCCTGTTGAACACGAACCACCTGCTCATGACCCACCATCCCTTCATGTGTGCTGCCTCACCACCATAGCCCGTCGCTCCTCTGGCCGAACCCCAGGCTCCCCTTGCCTGAGTCGCTGCACTCCCTTCACCCACTAGTCGTCGCACCCCCTGTGCCACCTTTACCAGCCACCCTCCTCTATCCGCTATTGAAGTCACCGCCGGACCACCGTCGTTGCTCCGCACCACTCTCTGTCATCTGCCTCCCATTAGCTGAACCCAGGGTAATTTTTAAAAATGGGTTTTTAATGTTTTTTTACAAAACGGGATAGGGTTCGAACTATTTTTAAAAATGGGTCTGGAGATACGTGAACCTCGTTCACGCATCTTCCCTTGCCAGGAAGCGTGAACGGGGTTCACACATTCTTTATAAAGCTTATAAAGGATGTGTGAACCCCGTTCACACATCCTACAGAAATTTTTATTTTTTTATTTTTTTTTATTTTTAAATTTTATTTATAATTTTTTTGTTTATATATATATATATATATATATATATATATAAACAAAACAAAAAATTCAGCAGAATTTATCTTCTATTTAATATCCAGCAGTACTGCCATTACAGTAGTCTAGATTCTGACAGAAACTCTCACCCATGGCTGTCTTTTATAAGAGGGCTTGCCCTGAAAATCATTCTGCATTTTCGATGTGAGATTCAGGTTCTCCCTTTATTGTGCAGAACATTCTGCATTTTCGATGTGGGATTCAGTTTCAAGTACATGGCTTTGAAAGACTATAAAATACAAACTATAAGACCACTATAAATGAAACTTAAAATAGGGACTAAACATATAAGAAATAGATGAAAATAAAAATAATTTCGTAAAAAATGTTGATGAATAATAATTTATAAACTTTTAAAACCACTAACTTGAAACTTAAAAATGTTTTAAGTACGTGGCTTTGGAAGACTATAAAATACAAACTATTAGACCAATATAAATGAAACTTAAAACATGGATTAAATATATAAGAAATAGTTAAAACTAAAAGAAATTTCTTAAAAAATGTTGATAAAAAATAATTTATATGCTTTCAAAACCACTAAAATTAAACTTAAAAATGTTTCATGTACGTGGCTTTGAAAGACTATAAAATACAAACTATAAGACCAACATAAATGAAACTTCAAATATTGATTAAACATATAAGAAATAGTTGAAAATGAAAATAATTTAGTAAAAAATGTTGATGAAAAATAATTTATAAGCTTTCAAAAACAACAACTTGAAACTTAAAAATGTTTCAAGTACGTGGCTTTGAAGGACTATAAAATACAAACTATAAGACCAATATAAATGAAATTTAAAACATGGATTAAAAATATAAGAAATAGTTAATAAATAATTAGTCAATTAGTAATATAATTATTAATTATATAATTATTAATTATATAATTATTAATTATATAATTCTTAATTATATAATTCATAAATATATAATTAGTTAATTATTAATTATTAAATAGTTAATAATTAATATAATTATTAATTATTAATAACTCATATACAATAATTAATTATTTAATTAGTAATATAATTATATAATAATTAATTAGTTAATTAGTAATATAATTATTTATTATAATTATTTATTATTTATTATATAATAATTAGTTATTTAATTTGTAATGTATTTATTAATTAAAATTATTAATTATTTATTATATGATAATTATTTAGTAAATTTGTAATATATTTATTCATTATAATTATTAATTATTAATTATTAATTATATAATAATTAAATAGTTAATTAGTAATATAATTATTAATTAGATAATAATTTATTAGTTAAGTAGTAATATCATTATTAATTATAATTAGTAATATGATTATTAATTATATAAGAATTAATTAGTTAATTAGTAATATAATTATTAATTATAATTATTAATTACTAATATAAAATAAATTAATAATTATTTAATAATATAATTATATAATAATTAATTAGTTAATTATTATTATAAGTATTGATTATACAATAATTAATTAATTAATTAATAATATAATTATTAATTATACTTATTAATTATACTTATTAATTATTAATTATTAATTATATACTAATTAATTAGTTAATTAGTAATATAATTACAAATTATAATTAGTAATTATTAATTATATAATAATTAATTAGTCAATTAGTAATATAATTATTAACTATAATTACCCATTATATTTTTTAATTATTAATTGTTAATTATTAATTATTAATTATTAATTATATAATAATTAATTAGTTAATTAGTAATATAATTATTAATTATAAAATAATTAATTAGTTAATTTGTAATATAATTATTAATTATAATTAGTAATATAATTTTTTATTATATTTGGTAATATAATTATTAATTATAATTATTAATTATTAATTATATAATAAATAATTAGTTAATTACCAATATAATTATTACTTATTCATTATTCATTATATAATAATTAATTAGTTAAATGGTAATATAATTATTAATTATTAGTTATATAATAATTAATTAGTTAGTTTTTAATATAATTATTAATTATATAATTAATAATAAATATAATTAATAATATATTTTTAATTAACTAATTAATTATTATATAATTAATAATTATAATATTAATTAAATAATTAATTATTATATAATTAATAACTAATAATTATAATGAATAATTATAAAGAATAATTATAATGAATAATTATAATTATTTATTATATTAAAAATTTACCAATTAACTAATGAATTATTATATAATTAATAATTATATTACTAATTAAATAATTAATTATTAAATAATTAATAATTATATTTCTAATTGACTAATTAATTATTATATAATTAATAATTATATTACAAATTGACAAATTAATTATTAACTAATTAATAATTATATTAATAATTAATTATTATATAATTAATTATTATATTACTAATTAATTATTATATAATTAATAATGATATTACTAATTAACTAATAATTATATATTTAATAATTATATTACTAATTAACTAATTAATTATTAACTATTTTTTATATGTTTAATTCATGTTTTAATTTTCATTTATATTGGTCTTATAATTTATATTTTATAGGCTTTCAAAGCCACATACTTGAAATGTTTTTAAGTTTCAAGTTGGTGGCTTTAAAATCTTATAAATTATTTTCATCAACATTTTTTTATGAAATTATTTTTCTTTTCGACTATTTATTATATGTTTAATCCATGTTTTAATTTTCATTTATATTGGTCTTATAGTTAGTATTTTATAGCTTTTCAAAGTCACATACTTGAAACATTTTTATGTTTCAAGTTGGTGGTTTTAAAAGCTTATAAATTATTATTCATCAACATTTTTTACAAAATTATTTTTATTTTCAACTATTTCTAATATGTTTAATCCATGTTTTAAATTTCATTTATATTGGTCGTATAGTATATATTTTATAGTCTTTCAAAGCCACGTACTTGAAACAGAATCTCATATCGGAAATGCAGAATGTTCTATGTAGGAAAGGGAGAACCTGAATCTCACATTGGAAATGCAGAATGATTTTCAGGGCTTTCCGTCTTATAAAAGAGAGCCCTCAGTGAGGGTTTCTGTCAGAATTCAAACTGCTGTAATGGCAGTGTTGCTGGATATTAAATAACAGATAAATTCAACTGAAAATTTTTGTTATATATATATATATATATATACATATAAACAAAACAAAAAAAGAAATAAAAATTTTAAAAATACAAAAAATAGTACAAAAAAATTAAAAAATTAAAAGTTTCTGTAGGATGCGTGAACCCCGTCCATGCATCCTTCATCAACTTCACGAAGGATGTGTGGACGAGGTTCACGCATCTTTCACCACCCCTATGATGTGTGAACCATGTTTACGTATCTTCCTGGGATTGGGGATGCATGAACAGGGTTCACGCTTCTCGGGACCCTTTTTTAAAAATATTCCTAAACCTATCCCATTTTTAAAAATACTCCAAAACCTATCCCATTTTTTAAGAAAAATCAAAAACCCATTTTAAAGAATTTGCACTGAACCCAGCACCCCCCTTCTTCCCCCCTCTACCTGAAACCCCCTTCTTCTTTTTTGTCTTATTGTTTTTATCTATTCTAATTATATTTAATTATATATGTGTATATAATATATAATAATTAATATAATTAATAATAATAATAATATATTAATAGTTTCTTAATGGTATTAATATTTTATTTAATAATAATTTTATATATTATATTATATTTAACATGACAATTTTTAATAGTTTAATAATGATTTTTAATTATTTTATATATTAAAAAACCAATTCATTTTTTTTAAATAATCATTTTAATTTTCATTATAATTATTACATGTATTATTTCATTTATATAACTTTAATATTTATATGTATTTAAATATATGTAAAAATTTTAATACTTGTAATAAGTAGTTCTATTTTCATTATTTATTTTTGTATTTTTGTGTATTTTTAATACCTTTTATAAATTAATTATTTCATTTCTTTTCTCCTCTTTTTTCTTTCTATTTATTCTAATTATTTATATTATAATATAAAATATTATAATAATTACATGTATATTTAAATATTTATATTTAATTTTAATTATTTTTTAATTTAATTTTATTATGTTTGCTTTCTGTTTCCGGGGAAGGGATTGTGCTCAATGGAACACACTTTTTCATTCTATTAGAGAGCATCCGCTTCAGTCATTTGGGGGAGGAAGTAGCATGGTGAAAGTGCCGAGTGGAGGCCGAGGAATACTTCGACAGGATTCCAAATACTTCCAGGGAGCACAAGCAGAAGAGGATCACCACTACAAGGCATCATCAGTTCACTTAGAGAGTACGAGTAGAACATTACAAATTCGGAGACCCAAAACCAATACCATCCATCCATAACTTCCACATCCACAAGTAGATTCCACAAGCATATCAGAGAAAACCATCGCACTTCTTGATTCCCGGTGTGAGATATCGAGAACACTTCATCTCATTCACCATTGAGCAATAGAGTACAGCTAGTTGAAAGCATCTAGAGATCGAGCTAGGATAAATATTTCTTTCTTTTTTCCTTGTGCTCTATTTTTCTGCAACTTATTTCAGCATGAAATTCTTTGTGTTTAACTTTGTTACTATATTGAATTCAATCACTATGCTCGAATAATTTACTTTGGTGGGAATATACTGAGCCAGTTGAATTTGTTTTGAATGGTTCACACATGAATTATTAACTAGATAGTCCCTCTCTCACATGTTGCTAGACAATTCTATTTTCAAAACATCAATATTAAGTGAAAATTGATCTTTCTTGAATCTGAATTGAAAATGTCTTTTATCTGAGGATTCCACTGAGAAGAGAATCAGGATCAAAGAGAGCGAGACTCACTGAGGTCAACTGATAAGTTGAAATGAGTGATTTTTTATTTTTTTTCCATTGGTGATTGTAAGATTACTGTTGTTGATAAACTTTAGCAGTCAAACAATCACAAGTTGACCAGACAAGAAATCTAGAAAGTTACCTTAAATCAAATCCAGATAATTTAACTCTAGTGTGTGAACAAGTGAGAACAATATTAAAGATGACCAGTGGACTTCCCCTGCTCATTCATTGATCATTTTCATTGTAGCATTCTTCTTTTCTACCTTCTTTTCTTGTCTTCTTGCACTCACTCACTCTCACATTCACACAATTTCACTCACTTCACAATTCCATCATCTACTGCTTGTTTGTTTTTGTGTTTTTTTTGTTTTTTTTTATTATTTGGTCACCTAAGCACAAATCAGTCCCTCCCTATGATTTGACCCTGTTTTAACACTGTAATAGGTAGTAACTAGGAAATATAAATTTTCAATTTGCGCTCGTACTCAACAATGCATAGCGTTCAAATTTTAGCATCGTTGCCGAGGAGGCCGTGTGTGATCAATTTTTAAAAATAACAAAACAAAAATTCACAAAAAAACAAAAAAACATTAAAAAAACATAAAACATAAAAAATTTCAAAAAATAAATAACAATAAAAAATACAAAAAACTATAAAAAAAATAGTAAAAAATCCCAAGAAAATTCTAAAAAAATGTGTGAACCATCTACTGCATGAAAATCATGTCTATGTCTGAAAACATATAACTTATAATTCCAGAAATTGAAAAACACCTCAAGGACATGAAAAAGGAAAAATAGAAAATAAAAATGGAAGAAAATAGGGAATCTGAAAATCAAAACATGAATAATCCGCCTCTTGAAACATGAACCAACCTAGAAATGAGATGGTTGAGATACACAGTTTGAGAGAGTACCTACTGCCTTCTGTCTCTAGAAATCCCTCCTGCATTAAGCTCTCACAAAGTGCTATAAATTATGAAATCAAGAAGTCAATGATGATTCAGTTATCGACCTTCAATGGAATTCCTAGTGAAGACTCCCTTGACTTCATCAGAGCTTTCTATTTTAGTGTCCACTAGCTACCACTTAGGGGCCTTATTGAGGAAGAGCTGAATTTGAGAGTGTTTCCCTTCTTCCTCAAGGGTAATGATATATCCTAGTTCCAATAGTTAGAGGAGGATATCTTTATCACCTAGGAACAAGGGTACAATTATTTCACAATGAAATTCTATCCTAGGAGGTTGACATATGATATTAGGCACAAGATCACTGGATTATTTCAAGATGAGGGTGAGATATTTCATGAATCCTAGGATAGGTTTAGTGTTTAATTAGGCAATTTCCAACCCACTAGTGCACCCCCTTAATTTATAATGGACACATTTTATAATAGCCTCATCCCTAACCACAAAATATTTATAGATTAGTCCATTGGAGGGGACTTTAGTGATAGGATAACTGAGGATATTAAACAAATTTTCAACACTTTGGCACCAAACTCCCAACACAAGTTCTCTAGAATAAGAACCATTATTAGAAAGGAAACCACCCCTTCCCCTCAATCCGAAGCCCGTGTTATTTGGTTCTTCAATGAGAACACCCATAATACCCTTAGGGAGCAATGTCGCCATTGTGGCATGTATGGGCACTCACACACTTGATGTCCAATGTCACACCCTGACCCGACACTTCGCGATTATTTTATTTATTTTTGATTGTCTATTTAATTATATTCATTTTTGGGTTTTATTATTACTATTTTTATTTTTGTTTTTGTTTAAATCAATTGAATTATAATGAAAGAATAAAAAAACCCTAATATAACTTCACCTTCACCGCATGGCTGGCCCCCCCATCCTTTCCTCTTGTGCGACCGAACCCCCCTACCCCTTCCCATTGTGTGATGTCGAACCCCCTCCGCTTGGACCTCCGGCTGGCTTCTTCCTCTCCCCACCGTGACTTCTACCTCCTTCCAGTTCGTCCTTCTCACGCCGCCCCACAACTCCTCCCTCTTCCTGATCATGCAACCCTCCTTCGGCCGGTGTGAACCGCACTGACGCCATCCGTCCGCCTCACACCGGACCCTCCGCACCCCTGCTCGACCATTGCAACCTTCTTCCACAGGCGATTCCCCTCCCGGTAAGATCCTATTCTCCTTTCCCTAGAATTTTGGTCCTTACTTTTAGGATTTTAGATTTTCAGCGGGTATGGAGTTCATTTTAGGGTTTAATCTTGTCGTTTTTGGATGAATCGTGGCTTCTAAGGGTTCGCTTGTGGTGCGTTTGGTGTGCGATTGAAGTTTCGCATAGAGTGTTGGAGTTTTCGACACACAAGGCAATTGATTTCATGCTTATCCTTTAATTGAGGAATTCTTATGCTTTCTTGAGTGTTTTTTCATGTTCTGTGTTTATATATGGTGTTGAGAAAAAGTTTTGTGAAAGGAATTGAGGTGCATTTGGTTTTAAAGTGGTGATTTTATGTGAACTAGTGTTGCGTCACTGCTTATGATTTTATAAATCATGTATGTAGTTTATTAAATTATGTTTAGGATTGAAATTGTATTTTATAAGGCTTTGATATGTAGTTGATTTTTTTAAGAGCGTTCAGGTGGTCTTTGGGTTTAGAATCATTTGGGGGTGTTGTTGAAGTTGTTTTTTAAGTTATTTTAAGGGTGTTTTTATTTTTGTAAAAGGTGCAAACCATATTTGGAAAATTTTTTGAGGCGTGTTTGGTTTTAAAGATATGAGATGAAGTATTTTTTTAGGGTAAAGCCTTTTTGTTCATTTTTGAAATGTTTTACTAATTATTTAAATGATTTTTGAATTTGTGAGTATGATGCGAATGATACTTTGGGAATGTGTTAGTGTGCGCTTGGTTTAAAAGTGTGGATTTTTTAGTGTGTTTTTTGTGTATATCCTTGTGGGGTTTCATGGAATTGTTTTATTAAGTTTCTAAATGATATATTTAATTATGAAAGTGATGAAAATTATGATCTGAAATGGTCTTAGTGTGATTTTGGCCTCAAAAGTAGAATGTGAGTGGGTTTTTGTGTACAAAGCCTTGTGATGCCTCTTGAAATTACTTTATAAAAATTTTAAATGGTTTATCTAAATTTCTTAAATGGTGCAAACCATATTTTGGCAAGGTTATGATGTACAGTTGGTTTTAAAGTTATGTTTTGATATAAATTGGGTGCCTTTTTTGTGTGTGTAAATTTTGTGGTGTTAATTTTGAAGTTTTGCATAAATTGTTTTATTAATTTATTAAATGATATGTGTAGTGTGCTGGACCTCACTATGATAGTTTTGGGCCGCGTGTGTCGAGGTATCCTACATGTACATGCATAGGGTACGGAATATATATATATGCCCTCTTTGTATATATTCCCTCATGGCATGGGGAATATGTGCAGTGCATCTAGGGGTGTATATATATATATTTATAAATGCATGTGCATGTATGCGCCAATTGTCGGTTCAAGTGGTCATCGACAAATAGAGACATGTTTGAGGTAGTTCCCCTATGTTTATTCCTTTAATTCGAATTTCATAATTTCTTGCTTGTTTTAAAAATATTTTTTTCATTTATTCTATATACACCTGCTATGAAATCTGATTACAGTACTAGAGATTATTATGCCTTGTTTTGGAAATTGAAATGTATTTCTAATGCTCATTGGTCTTAAGTGACTTTCCTTGAAAATTGATTTCCTAAGTGGTTTTGGATTGGTAATGAGTATTTCTAAAAGCATTTGGTCTTTTGGCCAATTAGTTATAAAAATTGTTTCCCTTTATGTAATTGAGCCCGTTTGGAACCTTAATAATGTTTTATGAAAAAGAAAAACCTCTCTTGAGGCATTCCCCTTGGTTTTAGAAAATAATTTTTAGGTTGAATGTGCTACTATGTGTCTAATTTGATGCTTATGCATTGTGTGGCGTGAAAGAGGGGGGAATGCGCTTAAGGAGGGTGAATGGTGGTGAGAGGTTGAATGAGTTTTAGATAATGAAAGTGTTACATACATATATGTTTTCTTGATAAAGAAAACTCACCACCACTTGAAATAGATCACAATGGGAAACTTGGGTATCTAGGTGGGTAACCAGGACTAGTACGCTAGATGACATGGCAGGGGTTTGTCCTGGTTCGTCTAGCAGGATTGATGCAATAATACTAACTAAACATTTTAATTCTGAGGGTCGTGGTCTTCTAAGCCACGTTTTTTGAGGGTCATGGTTTCAAAGTCACGTTTCACTGAGGTATGAGGTCTCTAGGGTCCCACTTTTGCTAGCTACCGATACGGATTACCCATGGTGCTCATTTGCGTCATGATTCTTGTGATGAAACTTTCATGTCAGTTGATTCATACTTGATGTATTATTTGTGAAAACCATATTTTAATCCAAACTGGTTTCTTTTCATTTTGAAATAGTAAAGCATGCTTGGAACCTATTTTGAAAATATAGTGGGAGTGAAATCCTTTACTTGAAAATGAAAACTCATTACTTGAATTTGAAAAGAATGAAAAACATTTGTTTATTATGCCTTATTTTCAAACTATCATGATTTGGATTTATTATTAAAGTTAGTGGCATAGGGCGTTGTTGTGTTTTGGCTTTCCTACTGAGCATCTCGGTACTCATGCCCACTTTACTTTTCAGTTTTAGGTTCCTCTAGTTTTGGATCGCTCTTGGAGAAAGTGTAGTTTATGTTCCATGGTGACCCACGAGGTCACTTGAGGTATGTCGCATTGCTTCGTTTATTCATTTTTCTGCTTCCAGTTTATTTATTTTATTTTCTTTTGTTTATCTGCTTGTTCAGTTTATGTGTATTTATCGTTGCTGTCAGCCAAATCGTTCCCAACTGCCTCATTGTGGTGCCCGACACTAGTTTCCATCCTATGGGGATTGGGAACGCCCTTCGGGCCATGTCGCGAACCGGGTCAGGCGCCGGGTCAGATGACGTCTCAGCATGGTTCGTGAAAAAATGGTATCAAAGGAGTTTAGCCCATGTCCTTTGGGGATGTCTGGTAGTTTGGAGTTAGGTTTTTCAGAATCCAAGTGGTTATTTTCGGGTAGGTGCTTGATCTCCACCTATTCGGAATGACACTTGAATTGCTAGGGTGGTTCATAATGGTCTCGCCTTGAAGTATGTGCTCGACCCTCAATTGTTTTCAAGGTCCTTAGTCTTGTTTGGGTGTTTTTGGTTATTTTTGAGATTCGGTGGTCATTTCGGAGGGTGCATGGTTGCTGTGCATGGCATGGCAAGCCATGTGCAGACCACGCAATTACCTTTGATGACTTCCTTATATGATCACTCTGTTTTTTCACGGTCTTCTAAACCGTGTGACCAAGCCGGGTGTAGCAGTTGTTTAAATGAGAATTTTGAATCTTGATTCATTGATTGAATTGGTTGTTCTGAGATGTTCTTGGTGTGATTTTTAGTTGGTTTTGGGGTGTTTTTCTCAGGTTTCAAAATTGATGATTGGTCTTTTGAAATTGGATTTACAAAATGAAAATCTTGGTTTATTTAAAAATGTAATGAGTTGTTTTGGGGATGTAAATTGTTTTAGAAATTGTTTTGGGATCTTTTAAAGATTTTGTAAAGCGTAAATCGAAAGTGGATTTGGAAAATGTTTTTGGGGCTTTTGAAATTTTTGTGAAGTATTAAACGAATGTCTCCTGGAAAAATGAATTTGGAAATGATCTGTTAGACCTTTGGTATTTCTATGGATGCCCACGTGTATGGATGAATGTAATAGGATGTGGATGTTCATTGGTATGCGTGGATGGGTGGCCGAGTTGGCGCAGGAATGTACACGCGTGAGGTTACATGGAATACCAATAGTGGGTGCTCAGTTTTCAAGTCTTGCTTTGTTTTCCAAAAGCATGTTTTGATTTGTGATGTGCTGGGATATGAATTTTTTTTAAGAAATTTTCAAAAAATAAAGTGGGTTTTAAAAAGGGGTTTTTATCATTTTGATGGTTTTAAATGGGATGGTTTTGAAAATGGACATTAGTGGAAGTGGGGTTTAGGCTTGGTTTGTGAGGTTGCTTTGGTATTATTTCGGTTGATATTTGATTTGGTTATGGTTTTGGTTTTGTGATGTATTATCCTATGGGTTGAGTCTTGTTTTCGAGCAGGTGTTTCAAGGTTGAAATGATGTTTTGAGTTTGAGTTAATGATTTATGGTTAAATGTTGAGTCTTATTTTGTGATGTGTGCTTCAGGTTAGTTTTGTGCTTCTTGTTTAAAGTATGCCACCCAGAAATGTCCAAAGGTCCCCGAGGGGTCTTTGTGAGTTTTTAGTTTTACACAGACTCCTAGTGGAGTGGTGGGGTTATTTTCTTTTCATTTTTTCTTATTCTCTCTGTAGTGTCTGAGGTCTGATAGAGGTTGCGGTGTAACTTGAGGAAGTCGAGTGTTTCTTCGGGTCTTTTGGAACTCCAGATGTTGTGAAGGGCAAGTTGTCCTGGTTTTGTTTGAAGGGTCATGTTTGGGCTAGAGAAGGGTGATTTCTATCTTCTCCTTCCAAGTTGGTGTTGCAGACTGGGACAAATGACAATCTTGTTTTTCAAAGTGCTCGTGAAGGGTTCCCTGTCCGGTGTAGAGAGTGAACTGGAGAAACATGTTCTTGGCATGGGTCTTTCATCAGTTCTTGTTTCTCATTCCTAAGACCACATAATCATTTGATTCTAATGTGGTCGATTTGGTCACTCAATGCCGTTCATCAAAATCTTCTTAAGGCTTGTCAACGGTGTGGTTGTTTGGGGTCACCTGGGGAAGTCTATAAGCGGTCTTTCTAGAAGATGAAGCCTTAGTTGGAGGTTGTTGGTTCCTGACTGCAGTGCATCAGATGATTTAATACATCAGAACTCCATCCATAGGTCTAAGAGCGAAGATTTTCATGTAGTCAGGCAGTTTCTAGGTGAAAGGGATGCGCGTCCAACCTGTAGTCTATTGTCTGGGAAGAGACCGGTTAATTTTCTGCTTATTGTGGTTGTCTTTTTGGGAGGAGGAGCTTGTTTTGGAGGTCATTTTGGCCTCTTTCACGAAGTTTTCATGGTTTTGTCTCATGGGGTATAAACTCTATAATGGATAATATTCTTTTTAAGCGGTTTTGGGTTATGCCTATTGGAGATTCTTGTGTCTAGGGAAGTGGTGAGTTCAGAGTCGGTGTTCATTTTGGGTTCCTCCTGTTTGGACCCCCCCTCTACTGTGTAGGAAGTTACCCCATGTTGGTGGGTTCCGGAAGAGAAATTCAATCTACAATGTTGAAAATAAATTGAGAGCTCCCATGGGGGTGCTATCGTATTACTCATTTTCTAATATGGTGGTTATACCCACTATGGGTCTCGCCAATGTCTTCCCTCAAGCTGGTCAGGTGTGACTCGGGATGTTGAGGGGCCACACTAGCATCAGGGGTTTTGTTTGGTTTTCTAACTTGTCTCAATTTGGGAAATCCAGTATTCAGCTGGAGTCCTAAAATGGCAGGGATACCAACATAGGAAAAATTCACAGAGAACTTAATCTTCATGGTGTTCTTGTTGGGGGAACTCTTTGCCTCTACTTCGCCCCACCCTGGTCAATGTAGATGATGGGTCGTATAAAAAATGTTCATTTGAGATCTCAAGCAGACTCTAAAAGTCTGGGGTCGGGGTGTTCCAGGTTGTGGTTGTGTTTGGAAATGTGAGCCTTGTGTCGTTGGTTCTTTTTCCTGGTAGTACATGCCTCGAGGTTTCAGGTATTGGGTGAAAATTGAATGTTCTATCCTCAAGTGGTAGGGGTTTTGTTTTGAGATTTGTTACGTCCTTATTTAGAGCTTTGAACAGATGACTCTTTTGGGACTTTCTGGGGGGAAAAAGTGTCAAGGTGAGGAGAATTGTCACACCCTGACCCGACACTTCGCAATTATTTAATTTATTTTTGAGTGTCAATTTAATTTTATTCATTTTCAGGTATTATTATTATTATTATTATTATTGTTTAAATCAATTGAATTAGAATGAAAGAAAAAAAAACCCTAATCTAACTTCACCTTCACCGCACGGCCGACCCCCTTCCCCCATCCTCTCCTGTTGCGCGACCGAACCCCCCTACCCCTTCCCATTGCGTGACGTCGAACCCCCTCCGCTTGAACCTCCGGTCGGCTTCTTCTTCACCCCGCCGCGACCGCTGCCTCCTTCCTGGTCGGCCTGCTCATGCCGCCCCGCAACTCCTCCCTCTTCTCGATCATGCAACCCTCCTCCAGCCGGCGTGAACCGCACCAGCGCCATCCATCCGCCTCGCACCGGACTCGCCGCACCTCTGCTCGACTAGCGCAACCTTCTTCCACAGGCGATTGCCCCCCCGGTAAGCTCCTATTCTCCTTTCCCTACCATTTTGGTTCTTACTTTTGGGATTTTAGATTTTCAGTGGGTATGGAGTTCATGTTATTGTTTAATCTTGTCATTTTTGGATGAATCATAGCTTCTTAGGGTTTTATTGTGGTGCATTTGGTGTGCGATTGAAGTTTCTCATAGAGTGTTAGATTTTTCGACACACGAGGCAAGTGATTTCATGCTTATCCTTTAATTGATGAATTTTTATGATTGCTTGAGTGTTTTTTCATGTTCTATATTTATCTTGGGTGGTGTGAAAATGTTTTGTGAAAGGAATTGAGGTAGATTTGGTTTTAAAGTGGCGATTTTATGTGAAACGGTGTTGCGTCACTGCTTATGATTTTATAAATCATGCATGTAGTTTACTAAATTATGTGTAGGATTGAAATTGTATTTGATAAGGCTTTGATATGAATTTGATTTTTTTTAAGAGTGTTTGGGTGGTCTTTGGGTTTAGAAGCATTTGGGGGTGTTGTTGAAGTTGTTTTATAAGTTATTTTAAGGGTGTTTTTATTTGTGTAAAAGGTGCAAACCATATTTGGAAAATGTTTTAAGGCGCATTTGGTTTTAAAGAAAGGATATGAAGTATGTTTTTAAGGTAAATACTTGTTGTTCATTTTTGAAATGTTTTCCTAATTATTTAAATGACTTATGAATTTGTGAGTGTGATGTGAATGATACTTTGGGAAGGTTTCGGTGTGCGCTTGGTTTAAAAGTGTGGACTTTTTAGTGGGTTTTTGGTGTATACCCTTGTGAAGTTTCAGGGAATTGTTTTATTAAGTTTCTAAATGATATATTAAATTATTAAAGTGATGAAAATTATGATTTGAAATGGTCTTAGTGTGCTTTTGGCCTCAAAAGTGGAATGTGAGTGGGTTTTTGTGTACAAAGCCTTGTGATGCCTCTTTAAATTGCTTTATAAAATTTTTAAATGGTTTATCTAAATTGCTTAAATGGTGAAAGTCATGTTTTGGAAAGTTATGATGTACAATTTGTTTTAAAGTTACGTTTTGATATAAATTGGGAGCATTTTTTTGTGTGTAAATTTTGTGGTGCTAATTTTGAAGTGTTTCATAAATTGTTTTATTAATTTATTAAATGATATGTGTAGTGCACTGGACCTCACTACGATAGTTTTGGGCTGAAGGTGTCAAGGTATCCTACATTTACATACATAGGGTAGGACATATATATATATGCCCTCTTTGTACATATTTCCTCATGGCACGGGGAATATGTGCAATGCAGCTAAGGGTATATATAAATATGTGTGTGTGTGTGTGTGTGTGTCTATGTATAAATGCATGTGCATGTATGCGACAAGTGTCAGTTCGAGTGGTCGTTGACAAATAGCGACATGGTTTAGGTAGGTCCTCTATGCGTATGCCTTTAATTTGAATTTCATAATTGATTTCTTGTTTTAAAAATATGTTTTTCATTTATGCTATATACACCTGCTATGAAATCTGATTGTAGTGCTAGAAATTGTTATGACTTGTTTTGGAAATTGAAATGTATTTCTAATGCTCATTGGTCTTAAGTGAATTTCCTTGAAAATTGATTTCCTAAGTGGTTTTGGATTGGTAATGAGTATTTCTAAAATCGTTTGGTCTTTCAGACAATTAGTTATAAAAAGTGTTTACCTTTATGTAATTGACCTCTTTTGGCACCTTAAGAATGTTTTATGAAAAATAGAAACCTCTCTTGAAGCACACCCCCTTGGTTTGAGGAAATAATTTTTATGTTGAATGTGTTACTATGTGTCTAATTTGATGCTTATTCATTTTGTGACATGAAAGTGGGGGGAATGCGCTTAAGGATGGTGAATGGTGGTGAGAGGTTGAATGAGTTTTAGATAAATAAAGTGTTACATACATATATGTTTACTTGATAAAGAAAACTCACCACCACTTGAAATAGAGCACAATGGGAAATATGGTTATCTAAGTGGGTAACCAGGACTAGTACGCTAGATGACACGGAAGGGGTTCGTCTCGGTTCATCTAGAAGGATTGACGCAACAACACTAACTAAACATTTGAATTCTGAGGGTCGTGGTCTTCTAAGCGACGTTTTTTGAGGGTCGTGGTCTTCTAAGCCACGTTTTCTGAGGTTCGTGGTTTCTATGCCACGTTTCACCAAGGTATGTGGCCTCTAGGGTCCCACTTGTGCTAGATACATATAGGGATTACCCATGGTGCTCATTTGTGACATGCTGCTTGTGATGCAATTTTCATGTTAGTTGTTTCATACTTTATGTCTTATTTGTGAAAACCATATTTTAATCCAAACTAGTTTCTTTTAATTTTGAAACGTTAAATCATGCTTGGAACCTATTTTGAAAATGTAGTGGGAGTGAAATGCTTTACTTGAAAATGAAAACTCGTTACTTGAATTTGAAAAGAGTTAAAAACATTTGTTTATTATGCCTTATTTTCAAACTAGCATGATTTGGATTTCTTATTAAAGGCAGTGGTATAGGGCGTTGTTGTGTTTTGGATTTCTTACTGAGAATCTCGGTGCTCACGCCTACATTACTTTTCAGTTTCAGGTTCCTCTAGTTTTGGATCACTCTCGGAGCGAGTGTAGTTTATGTTCCATGGTGACCCACAAGGTCACTTGAGGTATGTCGCATTACTTCGTTTATTCCTTTTTATGCTGCCAGTTCGTTTAGTTTATTTTCTTTTGTTTATATGCTTGTTCAGTTTATGTGTATTTATCTTTTTTATGGTCCAAATAATTCCCAAATGCCTCATTGTGGTGCTCGGCACTAGTTGCAAGCCCGTGGGGATCGGGAACGCCCTTCGGGCCATGTCGCGAACCAGGTCGGGCGCCGGGTCGGATGACATCCTGGCTTGGTTCGTGACATCCAAACATTGATATTCCCACCCAAACTCATGAGAGTGACATTTTTTATTACTATCTTCCAAGAAAGCAGCCTAGGGAATACCCATTTTCAAATACCTACAATCAAGGGTATAAGAACCACCCAAACCTTTCCTAGAGAGATCAAGGAGTCATTCGACCTACTGTCCCTCCTGGATTCCTACAACCTCCTAGGAATTAGTTTCAAACCCAACCCCAACCCAAGGCTGAATCATCCAATTCAATATAAGAGTTTAGGGATATGTTTCATCAATTTATAGGGAGATTTCATGATCAAAAGACTAAAAATTATTTTGATAAAATTCAAACAGACTCAAGAATGAAAAATATGGAAATAAAAATGGGGAAATTGGATATGGGTGTGGGAAATAGAGACAAGGGTAGGCTTCCTAGTACCACTGAAGCCAATCCTAGGAAAAATTATATGTCTTTGACCACCAGAAGCAGTCTCTAAACCCAAAAAGATCCTAGTAAAGAACCCCAAACTTCTCAAAATGAAAATCTGGATGAATCTGAAATTTTAAATCTAGAAAAATCTGAATCTGGAAAACTAGATAGTGGCACTGGGAATCCACTAGTTCCGACTATTCTAGGTGATAAAGACAAAGAAAATGGATTGAAAAACAAATAAAACAGAGGGAAGAAAAATCTTGATGAAGAAGCTATAGGAATTCCCCCAATTGTGATAAATTTTTCCCCTATAATTCCTTTTCCACAAATAATAGAAAATCCAACCCATGATTTTGAACTACTGAAATTTTTAAAAGTGGTTAAAAATAAAAACATTGATATATCACTCTTAGAATTTCTCATTGAAAGTCATCATACATAAAATTACTCAAAACAATATGATCAAATAAAAAGACCCTGGAAGATTTTTCCACATATATCTTGATAGAGGAGTGTGGTGTTGTTTTGTAAAATATGATACCTCATAAGATTCAGGATCCATGGAGAATTTTAATACCTTTAACCTTTTGTGATATAGGTGGTAAGTTCAACTATTTGTGTGAACTTGGTTCTAGCATTAATCTAATTCCACTGTCACTTTTCCAACATCTGATATTAGGAGTTCCCCAGCCCACCACTATTGTGTTAAAGCTTGCTGATAGATCCATCACTCATCCAGTGGGTACGGCTTATGTTTTTTTAGTGGTATTAGGTAAAATATTTTTTACTATTGGATTTATGATTATTGATATGGAGTGTGACTAGGAAGTTCTTATCATCCTTGGTAGACCCTTCCTAGCCACAACGAGAGCTGTGATAGATGTATTTAAATGGAAATTAATTTTCAACTTGGGTGAACAAAGAGAAAAATTCAATGTGTTTAAGAAAATAAAATAACCCATGCACCTAATATTTCCCAAATATGAGATGCTACTTTTTGAAAATTCCATTGATAAGGAGGAAGAGGAGTTTCTAAGGATGATAGAGGAGATCAATAATGAACCTGAGATTCCTTCTGCCACTTGCATGGGAAACTGCTCAAGTAAGGAGAGAGATATTATAGATGGGTTTGAGGGAGAGTTTATGGAACACATAGATGAGTTTTCCATGGAACATACTATGTCCCCAAGAGAGGACTCTAAGTGTGATTTTTTTTTGGAAATTCTAGTGATGATGAGGAAGCATTTTTTACTGCCTACTTCAAGAGGAAACATGAAGACCTTATTCCAATCAGGCCCAAGTGTCTTCCCTTAAGTGAGTCACCACCAATTCTTGAACTCAAGCCCCTCCCTTCCAATCTCAAATATTCCTTTTTAGGTGATAGTTCTACCCTACCTGTGATTATTTCATCCAGCTGGAGGGAAGCCAAGAGAAAACCCTACTGAGTGTTTTGAAGAAATGCAAGTCTGTCATAGGCTGGTCAATTGTAGACATTAAGGGGATAAGTCCAGCCTTTTTTATGCACAAAATTCCTATAGAACATGAGTGTAAGCCTAGAGTGGAAGCCCAAAGGAGACTCAACCAAAACATGAAAGAAGTAGTGAGGAAAGAAATGATCATATTGTTGGATGATGGGATTATTTTTCCCATTTTTGAGAGCCCTTGGGTAAGTCCTGTCTAGGTGGTCCCCAAAAAGAGTGGAGTGAAATTGGTCACCAATGAGAAAAATGAGCAAATCCAAATAAGGGAAGTGAACAAATGGAGAGTTTTTATAGATTATAGGAAATTTAATGCTTCCACAAGAAAGGACCACTTCCCCATTCCATTTTTGGACCAAATATGGGAGAGGTTGGTAGGTAATGAATATTTCTATTTTCTTGATGGTTACTCTAGTTACAAACAAATTTCCATTTCTCCTAAGGATCATGATAAAACCACCTTCACTTGTCCAATTGGGACATTCACCTACCGATGGATTCCATTAGGATTGTGTGGCGCTCCTACCACTTTTCATAGGTGCATAATGGACATATTCTCAGATACGATTGAAAGGATAATTGAGGCTTTTATGGATGATTTTTTTGTTATGGGAATCAATTTTGAGAATTGTTTGGAAAATCTATAAGTTGTTCTAGAGAGGTTCCAGGAGACCAGTTTGGTCTTAAATTGGAAAAAATGTCGATTCATGGCTACTTAGGGCATTGTGTTGGGTCAAAAAGTTTCTAAGAGTGAGATGGAGGTCGATAATGCCAAATTTGAGGTTATCTAAAAGTTTCCCCACCCAAAAATTCTAAAGGAATCAGAAGTTTTTTAGTTCATGATGGGTTTTACAGGAGATTTGTTAAGGATTTCTTTAAGATCACAAGACCCATGTGTTCACTGCTAGTTAAGGATTCTCCCTTTTTCTTTGATGAGAAATGTCTACAGTCCTTTAATCTGCTCAAGGAGAATCTAACAACCTCACATATGATCACTTCCCCTGACATGAAGCTCCCTTTTTAGGTAATGTGTGGTGCCAGTGATTTAGAAGTAGGAGCTATTTTGGGGAAGAGGAAAGATAGAAAGTTACATATAATTTATTATGCCAACAAGATGTTGGATGATGCTCAGAAGAACTATTCCACAATTGAGGAGCTGGCTGCTATGACAATTTCTTTGGAAAAGTTCAGGTAGTACTTGATAGGATCTAGAGTTATCATTTTCATAAACCATGCTGCCCTCAAGTACTTCCTGGCTCAGAAGGATTCTAAACCCATATTAATGAGATAGACCCTGAAGCTACAGGAATTTGACTTGGTTATCAAGGATAAGAAAGGGGATGAAAGTTTAGTGGTAGATCACTTGCTTATATTTTCCAATACCCAAAGTGAGTAACCAATAGATATTAACACTTACCTGATAATTCAATTTTTTTATTTCAAAATATACACTTTAAGGAAAAGCGGTAACCAAAGTTATAGTCCCAAAAGATACTACATCATTAGGTTGGATTCCAAAGTTGAAAAATACAACACATAACCAGTTTTCCAAATTTGAATTTCAAAAACAACATAGAACCTGATGCCTTGATTCAGGAGTTTCCTGTGTCAGCCGGAGTCACTTCGTTGGCCATCATCCATCAACAAAATTGGTAATCTTCCATCGTCACCACCCATCACCATTCGCCGACAAGGAATCCACCGGGATCCATCATCATCGAAGATAAGAACCAGCATCATTGTCGGATACACATAGCTTTCAGCATCACCGTTGTGAACAAACAAACCACCATCAGAGCATCCACTTTCTTCCATGTTGTACCTCCTGATACGCCAACCACATCCCAAACCACACCATCCCAAAACCTCACCAGGATCCCACGCACCAGAATGAACTGGCATGGTGAGAAGGAAACAGAGTCTAGATCAGAGTTTGGAGAGGGAAGGCCTAATCGAGGAGGGGTGACCTTTGACTGGACCACAAACCACACTCCTCGGAACCACCATCGGTGTCACACCGATCATATCCATCCAACTAGAAAAGTCAAAACATGAAATGAAAGAGTCGTAGAAAACCATCGGTAAATCACAACCAAGATGAACAGAACTAGAATGAAAAAAAAACATTGTGAACGTGAAAAACACCATCACCAAACGAAGAAATCGACATCGAGAAAGAAAAACAACACCATATGAAAATACACTCAAAAACGAAGCAATCAAAGCAACTAAACTCAACCCAACACATTCCCAATTCGTCTTCAGCGCCATTGTGATGGACCAAGGTGGGGTCAAGCACGGTAGGGGAAGTCGAAAAGAGAAGAATGGGGAGAAAAATTACCATGATTTCCGATGATCCAAGCATAGATATGAAGAGAAGAGAAGGAAAAAGGAAACACCACCAATAGAGGTGGGGGACCCTAGATCCCGAAGAAAGAGGATAAAGGTCGGACATCGTTGAGGGTGGAGTGAAACCCGAAGAGGGAAGAAAGGTCAGGTGAGGCTGGGGAGAAGCCGAAGAGAGGTGAGTCCGAAGAGAATCAGGAGGAGAAATGCAGGGCACCACCGG